>CAWUFW010007339.1:0-600000 GCA_963921515.1 Calotriton arnoldi
TTCATTGAAGATAGGGACTTTCTATCATACTCGGGGGATAATCTTCACGCCCTTCGCCAACATAGGAGTAAGGCATGTGCACTGCTCCCCTGTGAAGCGCCTCCTAGTGCAGAGGATTTTCAATGTCCTGAATGTCTAACTAAAATCTCGAGGAGCATCCGGGTCTTGCCCAAATCTATCAAAAAATTGAACATCTTAGCCCCGTAAACTATAGAGCTCCAGCTAGCACTCATCAATGCTAGATCACTGATTAAACACAAGTACGAAATTGCAGATTTTATCACTGATAATAAACTGGACATCCTGTTTGTCACTGAAACTTGGGGTGACCAATCATCTGATTCGGACTTCAATATCACAGCCCCCATGGGTACAAAGTTGTCAGACAGGATAGACAACTTAAAAAAGGGGAGGGCTTGCAATCATTCATAAGGATGAGCTTAACACCCTCTGCTCATCCATACCTACACCGGAATGTGAGGCAGTACATTTTAAAATTTCCATTGGTGACCAAAAGACATTTAATGGCATACTAATATACCGTCCTCCCGGCCCCAGAAATAGTTTCCTTATTACTGTTCACTCGCTATTAGAGCTAGGGCTCCATTCGGAATTCTTCACTATCCTAGGCGATATGAACTTCCATCTTGAACTCCCAGAGGAGAGAGATACACGAGAACTTCTTGATGTCACCACAGGATTAGGGCTACAGCAGATCGTACACCATCCCACGCACGTAGCAGGGCACACTTTGGATGGACTTTTCACCAACAATCCAGCCATCTCTAAGACATCTTCATTCCCTCTGACCTGGACGGATCATTATGCTCTCTTGTTTAGCTACAACCTGCCCCGATCTTATGCTGGTAATACGGCCATCAGTAAGACTCTCGGCAGAGCATGGCATAAAATTGACCAGAGTACCCTGGATGCCAAGCTAGTACAAAGCCAACCTGCTTTGCAGGGGGAAACAGAAGCCTCAGCCATAAATTACACTGCATGGCTAGAGTCAAACTTTGCAAGGGTAGTTCCGACCTTAGTGATAAATAAAAATAGGAAAGTTCTATCTGCCCCTTGGTTCTCAGAGGCCCTACGACTAGATAAGCAAGCTTGCAGAAGGCAGGAAAGAAGATGGAGGAAAAGTTATGAAGAAGCAGAGAAAGAACTATATAAAGCCACATTGGCTGACTATAAGAAAAAGTTAATTGCGGGAAAAAGTCAGTATTATACGACGCAAATTGAAGGGGCTGGCACATCCAGTAAGGAACTCTTTAAGACTATAAAGAACCTAATCTCAGCACCCAAGGACGACACTGCCAACTCTAACCAAGATTTCTGCAACACTCTTGCCCACTTTTTCAAGTCCAAGGTGGACCAAATATACGACCAATTCACCACGCACAGATCAGACACTAATAATGCAGTACAAGTACCAGCAGGCAAAGTGTCTTTCTTAGATTTTTCCCCGGCTTGTTCCAAACAACTTTCTACTCTTCTCTCTTCTACCAAATCAGGATCCCCGGATGATCCTTGTCCCCCCAGGATTCTCAAAAGCATCAGCCACATTATTAGCCCATTGCTAACTAACGTGTTTAATCAGATGCTATCGCAAGGGCATTTCCCTTCAATATGGAAACAGGCTTGTATTCTGCCTCTTTTAAAAAAAAGCTAATCTAGATACAACTGATCCTGCTAACTACCGTCCTATTGCTAGACTCCCTGTTCCCGCTAACATTTTTGAGAAACGGTTAAACACTGAACTCTCCACCTTTATTACGGAAAACGAAATCCTGGATCAGAGTCAGTTTGGCTTCAGAGCAGGTCACAGCACAGAGACGGCTCTAATAAAAACCACTGAGGAGATCCGAAAAACACTAGACGGCGGGGGTCGGCAGCCCTTGTTCTCCTCGACCTGTCCGCGGCATTTGATACCGTGGACCATACGAGCCTGGTCAAACGCCTAAAAACCATTGGGATAGGAGGAAGGGCCCTTTCCCTTTATAACGTCATTCCTTTCGGACCGAACACAAACTGTGCAACTGGGCAATTTTAAATCTGCACCCTTCATCCTGCCATGTGGGGTGCCGCAGGGGTCCTCTTTGAGCCCCACGCTGTTTAATATTTATGTCTCTGAACTAGCCTCTCTGATTAGAAGTTTTAACCTATGTCCAACCTCTTATGCTGACGACACTCAGTTGGTCATCTCAGCAGTAGATAAGGACATCAACTATTCAACCAAACTTCATGATTGTATGGTCTCCCTGAGCGACTAGATGGGTAGGCACTGCCTTAAGCTGAACTCAGGAAAAACTGAGGTGGTGCTATTTGGTAACCTCTCCCCTCACTGGGCATTACTCCTACACAAGTGACCAAGGCTAAGAATCTGGGGGTCATTATAGATGATAAACTCAATATGAAGTCCCAAGTTTCAAAAGTGGTCTCTTCCGCATTTCATACTATTAAAATGGTACGGAAAATTCTGCCTTTCATTCCTATAAAGACTAAGAAAACTGTGATGACCTCCCTTGTGTTATCCAAATTGGATTACTGTAATGGACTGTACATCAATCTACAATCCAATTTACTTAGAAGGTTGCAGGCAGTACAGAACGCCGCGGCCAGACTGGTCCTGGATGCCCCTAAATATCAGTCTATTAGTGCAGGCATTCGGGAACTTCACTGGCTTCCAGTCGGCCAGCGGATCAAATTTAAGGCACTTTGCACGGCCTTTAAGGCCCTGCATGGAGAAGGACCACGATTTCTGAAGGATCTTTTCAGCTGGTACTCTCCCAACAGATCGCTCTGCTCAGCCAATGCCTTCCTGATGCTCACCCCCAGAATTAAAAGGACTAATTGGGGGGAAGGAGTTTCAGTTACAACACTATTAAGGAGTGGAATGCCCTTCCGCTCCCTCTCAGGAAGTCGTCCTCCTTGTTTGAGTTCAGGAAACTGCTCAAAACATGGCTTTTTAGAAACTAGCTTGTCTGACACTTCTTTTGGAGACCGTGAGCGCCTAGACACCTCCGTGTAGTAGTGCGCATAATAAATTGTTATAACATAACATAACGTCACTTTTTGTGACGTTCCGTGGCGCAGGAGCCTGCTCCATATTTACGAGGCAGCCCTAAGCCACTTTTTTGGGCTTAATGCTGCCTCGTAAACTATTGTCCCCCATAACACAGTTTTCTGCGTTAAAGGGGCGTGCAATGGGTGTTGCTGCGGGCATTCCCAGCAAAATCCATTGCATTTTGACACTGCCCCAGATTTACGAGAAATCGTAAATCTGAGGCAGCGCCAAAAACTTACGTAAGGGAGGCACGAGGAGAAATATCTTTAATTCTTCTCTTTTCTTTTTTCTATGTGTGCTGCATTCTGCAGCACACATTGAAAAAGGAAAAGCCTCTTGGGATTGTTTTTGTGCAGGAATGTTTCCTTCCTGCACAAAAACAATCTCTCTCAACGCAGGCACCCTTGCACCATGGTGCAAAGGTGCCTGCGTTGGTGCACGGCAGCCTATTGTGCGCCGGCGCTGGAGAAAAGTACAGAAATGCGCCATATCTCATAGATACGGCGCATTCAACCCCTTTTTTTTGCCGTAGGGCAGTGCAGCAGGAAGGCCATGGTCTGTAGTACCAATATATTACACAGAAGAAGACAAACACTATAATTTTCAACTTTATCTTTGGCTTACTAGAACCACTGTTGTGAGTTCTCTGCATCGCTCATATAATGCATCACGCTGTAGCCACTTCAAATGGCAATACAAAAGCTTAGTATTATGAATTGTTATATTTGATTAAATGGGTAAATAAAGTTTATCTAAGAAACATTTGAACCACACAGGCTTATAGTACTTTCTACTCACTGTTGTGGACCAACCAATTGAGTACATTTCAAATGTTCAGGGTGTCAACTGTCTTCAGCTTTTAGAAAACATGTACACTGTTCATTATGAAGAAAATTTGCTTTTCGTGTAATAGGGAATGTGCTACAGAGAGCTCTCAGTATTGGAGTTTTCTTAGGATATAATGACACACACTAATGTAAGTGTGTATCGCTGGCCCTGCACTTGCTCAAACCCTCCCAGACAGATCAACCAATTCAGATATTGTGGCCACAGCAGATGCCACTCGGAATTTCATGGCCCTAATTCTAGCATCGGTCCTATTAATTTCAAACAAATTGGTAGGTTTTATATCTTCAATGATAAAAATCAGTGCTTTGTGATCGCACAGCTGATGGTCACTAGAGAGATGTGGTCAACACATTGACCTATTGAGCAATCTGTTTTGAGATTGTCTTCTTCGATATTTGGAACCATCCACCTCTCAAGGACTGCTTTTTGGCAATAGGTAAAACCTACAAAATCTGGCTATGATTCTAGTGGCCAGGAGCATTGAGGTCATTGTTATTTTCAATGGTTTATCACACACTATGCTAAAGAAAACTAACCTACAATTACAAAAATAGAGCATAAGAAAGAAGAAAATAGAAAAACATGATAGATCATTTGCTAACAGATACAAAATATTGAATGATTTCATCATTTCAGAAGGAGGGCAAAGAGGATGTGACTAAACAAATCTGGAAGACTCACTCAAGAGATAATTGACAAGGAAGGATGGGGTTGAGATTCACAGCAAGGGTATAAGTGGAGGAAAGAAATGAAATCTGACATAAGCTCTAAAGAGAAAGGGCAGATTCTCTTTACCAACTGCTGATAAACAAGCTCCATGAAATATTATTCTTTTCTTTTGAGAAACTTCAAAAAACTTTTGACCAGATTGTCTATAAATAACACAAGGATTCATATTAGCAGTTAAATAATTATACGGCAGTAGTTAGATCGATCAACTTAAAAGTGCTGATACATTTTGATTTAAAAATAAAGCTGTTCAGTGAAGACCTACAAAGTCACACACCTCCTTCCTTCAGAGAGTTTGCTATGGAACCAAATGTTTTTTAATTGTTGTGAATCATGCAAGGAATGACAGCATTGTGTTTGAGTGGTAAATTATTTGATATACAAAATCCAAGTCATGTTTAAGAATACACTTCTTAATATGTTTTCCTGATCAGTGGACTGGCAGTCTCTCTGGAAATATTAAGAATATATGAAGTGGCTGTATATGTAAAAGAAATACATGTCTCTACACAATATTCAATAAAGGCATCAAAGCAAGGGGTCACTTTCATCAGGAAAGAGGGCTGTATCAGCATACTTTGTTAATCTCACAAAACTGCTTAAGAAGATGTGCAACTCAATGCTTTCAATATTAAAATTTCTCCCAAATACAGTTACAGTATAGCTATCCTACACTCAATTAGGAAACATGTAAGACTAAACTTCAAGCTTCAACTCCACTTATGTAGTTAGCCATACCTCTCCATTATCAGATGCCACCTTCTTTTTCAAAGTAGGAAACCAATCAGAAGAACTACAGAAACATCAGTGTTCACATTCCAGCTTGTTCCTGATGTGTTACCAGGCGCAATGAACAACAACGTAGCCTCGGAACCTTCATAGACAGCTATGACAACATAATGAGCAGGTGACAAGTTAGCTACATCATAAAAGACAGTGGTGTGAGTATGTGTATATAACTTCAGTTTCCTGGCACAGGATTCACTGCCCTTCAATTTCAGTTTATATGTAAAAATAGTATTTCTCTATTTGAAATTATTTAATGAGCACAAAGAGTTATATAATTTTAAAAAAGTTTGCATCAAATGAAGGCAACCAGTATTATTTAGCCTTTATATTTGTGTACAATACAGTTCTGACCTAATTGAGACAGACACCACTTTGCTCAGTAATCCTGAGACACCATTGATAAGGTTCAACACTATCAATATATTTGTGTCTTTATTTTGTGAGTTTTTTTCTGTGGGGAATGAGCCAATTCGGTGTTAATGCATTATACAGTGGTGTGATTTGCTTTCAGTCACAGAAGATGTCAGTGGTCTTCAGTAATATTGGGTATCATTATCTATGTGTGCGATAAATATTAAACAAATAGCGAGGCCTTCGTATCCAAGGCTTCTGGGTTATAAATTGAGCATTATTTAAGATCTCTTTATGCCAGTATTACCTGAATTATATGTACTATGGGCATAGAACTAAAAGATTCTTCAATGCTTTCTTTTGCTCCTTAAAACAGGGGAATGCATCAGAGGTATAACCCCGTCCCCTGTCCCCTCTAATGTTCTTTCTGTCATTAGTAGGAATCCTAGTTAAAATGTCATGAACAGATTCATGTAAATCACTGCCCAAATAAAAGTATGCTGTGGTTCGCTCCCCATACGTTTGCACACCTAGATAAAGGCAGGTTAGCTCAGTATCCACTCTTTCCCGCATCCATCCAGTTTCAATCAAGCTTAAATATTTCTCCTTAAATAACCTTTTCATTCGACACGAGCAATAACTTGTGTTTATAAATAATCCTGAAGTCAGAATTTGTAAATAGACTTTTATAAATCTTAACCAATCTAAGCTGCCTGCGCCTATGAGTCCTATCACTTCCTCCAATGCTCCTCTGTAAATAGAGAGCTTATGATTAGATCAGGTTTTTGCCCAGAAGAGTAGCGTCTTCATTGCTAGCTCACAACCAATACCATAGATCCTCAGATCCAAGAAGGAAGGGCACCAACATATTACAACGGTTAAGATAGTGTTTGTTTCGAAATCAGCCCCCTCTTATTAGCCAACAACTTAGATTTTACTAGTCTCCATGCATCCACTCAATGTAGTGTTGTTTAGACTACTGAGTCCTTATAGCAGTCTTATGTGAGGTTCACTGCTCTGCGGCCCCAGCATCTTTCAAATGCTAATACTCAATTCAGATAAACGAGGCTGGTCTTTACCAAAGCTCTCGTTATTCAACCTGATACCCAGACAGTCAAAAGCAGATACTTCTTCCAATATGGCACCATTACCCATACCTGACAGCTCACTGCCTTCCTTTCATCTAAGGTCATCATCTTTGTCCTAGCACAACTCACAACAAGAAAGTACCACTGACTCTTATAAAACGCTTGGTAGGCACATTTCTGTATAAGGATTACATTTTCTGAAAATAATAAAATAGGCATCAGGTCACCAGCTAAGTGAGGAGCATCATGTTGGATCAAAGTCAGTACATGGTTCTTCTCATTAATAAAACAAATTGCAACATTAAGGCGCTAACTCTCATCCCTGATGCCATCCCTGGCTATAGGGAAATGTTTTGATGTCTTTCCAATGTAAACATTCATAATTGCTCATGTGCTACCTCTTAATGGCCACCAGACTTTAAGTGAGTCCAAAAGACTTGATGAACCTTCTCTGCACCATCAACAAAGAAATACTGCAAGTGCAAATTACTGTTGTTTTCCCCATGTTCATTGCTCAATATGCGCTAACAGTAATGTGTCATATATTTTAGCCAAGTGAGGGCATTAGTCTTGCCTCATTTGTAGATAATTGAAGGTCCAAAACCTCAGCATCCTTTAGCATCACTTCATATAGGATAACAACTTCTGGGTGTGGGTGGCCCAGCAGGGTAGCCCCTTGGCGAGCTCAGATGACATGTACATGTCCAATCCACTAGCAGATTACAGGCCCTTGAACTCCAGAGGATCTTGACATGGGTCGCCTTCAGGACAGAACACTACTGGATCCACATCGGTTTTTCTTCCAGCAGTCTCTGGGCCTCTCGGCAAGAGTGAACTCGGGGCTTGTCATCAAGCTGCATTGCCAATGGAGCCGTATCCAGGACCAGAGGAGATGGTGGTGGTGATGGAGTCAGTGGTAGAGATGGAATCAGCGCCAATCACGGAGTCGGTTGAGACGCCATGAAGAAAAGTGCAAGGTCAAAGCAGTATGGCACCGGCTTCAGCTCTGAAGGAACAGCACCAAATGGCATAAAGAGCTGAAAACGGTTCCGTTTTACTGGGCTCAGTGGGGAAACAGATAGCACTGCCTCCTTCATGAAGATCGCGTACGTATCGTTGAGAAATGTTGCCGGGTCCGATCCCGGCACCGGGAGCGCAGGAAGAGCCAGGGTCAGCTCCGGTGGCTGAGGAGATGATGCCACTGGAGGTCATTCAAGAGCCAGTCCCACTGGGGGGAGCAGGCTGTATGGAGTATCCTCTGTGGGAATAAGGATGAGCTTCGACTCCAAGGACGAGGGTCCTGTTGGAGATGGAGAACAAAGTGATGACTTACTGCTATCCCACCTTTTCTCCATTTTCTCGTGCTTTTGCTTCTTCCTGCTGGATGACAATGACAGAGAACGAGAATGATGGTAGAGTTAACACCGCTGCCAGTTGTCTTTCTCACTGGCAAGATACAGTTTGACCTCCCGCTATTAAATGACCTTAGGATTCATACTGAGTTTTGAGGAACAGCACTTGGTGTCATGGTCGGACCTACAAACACCACAAACAGATGGCATGTGTGTCCCTCTTCCAGCGCCGACTAAGCCCAGAGCCCTCTGCTGGTGACCTCATTGCTTTGAAGTTTCCAGATCCAGTCGCACTTCTGTAGTTAACTTTGAAACCTCACTCATGCAGAATGCTGACACTCACAGGAGAGTGAATCCTTAGTCTAAGAAACGGGGAGAGGCCACATTTCAACACCTTCATCCTTGAGCAATGTGAGGGTGGGCAGCATACACTGCCCCCTCCCTTGGGCAAGGTAGGAGTAGAACTCATGAAACAACACCTCTGCCTTTTGGCATGATGGAGAAAGACAAGGCTCTAATACACCCCACTGATGTAGGAGCATGTTTATGAAAAATATCACAAATTGCACAAAAAAATGTTTTCATAAAAGAATGTTGTTTGCTTGCATCTCATATGATTTACTGTAGACCAATGGTAACCTCATTAAAAATGTTGTGCTACCAACCAGCAGGAGACTGGGTTGAGCAGAAAATGTCACTCAGCAAGACATTTTCTGTGTGAACCAGTCGCCTATTGGAATCTTGCATAAAAAATGTTAACTGTCTATAGCTATTAGAAAATATGTGCTTCAAGGATTAAGAAGAAAATGTGCTTCTCGTGCCATATGGAATGTGCTACAGAGAGCAGCTGAAGTCAAAGACAGAAATGAAGAGCTCTCAGTATTGGAGTTTTCTTAGGATATAATGACACACACTAATGTAAGTGTGTATCACTGGCTCTGCACATGCTCAAACCCTACCATACAGATAGGATCCTACCTTCTTTCTCAATCTAGCAAGAGTTACATTATAACCGGGTCTCGTGGTTTAGTGGACTAATGCATCCATTGTAAAAACCTGTGTTTGACTTCATAGCCACAGGTTCAATTCCTGGCAAGTTCACTCAGCCTATCATCCTTTTGAGGTTGATAAAATGAGTACCGTTGGATATCAATACACATCTATTATTCAGCGAAGATATACTTTGGTGAACGTGCGCTTTATAGCTACACATGTTATGTTACATAAGAGGATCCAAGAGCTGAATTCTGTAATTTTGTTCAACGACACGGAGGCTGATATTATGCATGACACTTTAATTGCCAACTCACAGCAGCAACTACAAAACAATGAAAAAGAACTTAGAATAGTAAACCTAAACATCAAATGAAGGCAACCAATATTGCTTAACTTTCATATTTGTGTATATTGCAGATCTGACCAAAATCAGACATTCACCACTTTCCTCAGTAATCATGAGACACCATTAATAGTGTACAGCACTATCAATATC
Source organism: Calotriton arnoldi (assembly GCA_963921515.1). Lineage (NCBI taxonomy): Eukaryota > Metazoa > Chordata > Amphibia > Caudata > Salamandridae > Calotriton > Calotriton arnoldi. The sequence goes on from CAWUFW010007339.1 coordinate 9,718, forward strand.
TTTGTGTCTTTATTGTGTGAGCTTTTTTTGTGGAGAACAGGCAAATTGGGGTGTTAGAGTGAATTATACAGCGGTGCGATTTGCTTTCAGTCACAGAAGAGGCCAGTGGTCTTGAGTAATACTGGGCATCACTATTTATGTGTGCGATAAATGCTACACAAATAGATAGGCCCTCGTAACCAAGGCTTCTGGGTTCTAAATTGAGCATTATTTAAGATCTGTTCATGCCAGGATTATCTGAATAGTAAGTACTATGGGCATAAAAATAAAAGATGCTCTGATGCTTTCTGTTGCTTCTTATAAGAGGGGATTGCATCAGAGGTATAACCCTGCCCCTTCTCCCCCTCTAATGTTCTTTCTGCCATTTGTAGAAATCCTAGTTAAAAAGTCATGACCAGAATCAGGGAACTCAATGCCCTGATAAAATTGGTATGGTTCTCTCCCCACATGTTTGCACATCTAGATATAGGCAGGTTAGCTAAGGAACTACTATTTCCTCCAACCATCTAGTTTCAATCAAGCTTCAATATTCCTCCCTAAATCTCCTCTTCATTAAATACGAGCAATAACTTGTATTTACAAATAACCCTGTACTCAGTAATTGTGAAGAGACTTTTCTAGATTTTAAGCAAACTAAGCTGCTTGCACATAGGAGTCCTGTCTCTTTGTCCAATGCTCCTCTGTAAATAGAGAGCTTATGATTGGAGCCAGAAAGAAGGGCAACAAAATATTACAATGGTTAAGATAGTGTTTGTTTCAAAATCAGCCCCTGTCTATTAGCCAACACCATAGATTTTACAAGCCCCCACGGATCCGCTCAATGTAATACTGTTTTGACTACTGAGTCCTTATAACAGTCTTAACTGAGGCCAACTGCTCTGCAGCCCCATCTTCTTGTAAATGTGAATACTTTCTTCATATGTATAATCACAGATTTACCAGGCCCATCTTCACAGAAGCTCTCGCCATCAAACATGATAACCCAGTCAAAGCAGAAACTCCTTCCAATATGGCGCCATTAAACCATACTTGACAGCTCACTGCCTTCCTTTCATCTAAGATCATAATCTTTGTCCTAGCACAACTCACGGCCAGAAATTACCACTGACTCATCTAAGATGATCGTAGGCTCCATATCTGTACAAGATAAAGGGCTCTCTGAAAATAATTAAACAGGCATCACTTCAACTACTAAGTGATGAGCTTCATGTTGGAACAAAGTCAATAAATGGATCTCTTCTTTAATAAAGAAATTGGAATGTTTAGGCACTAACTCTCATCCCTGAAGGCATTCCAGGCCATAGGAAAATGTTTTTACGTCTTTCCAATGTACACATTCAGGGCCTCATTTATGAGGCCCCTTGCACAGTCGGAACGTCACTTTTTGTGACGTTCCGTGGCGCAGGAGCCTGCTCCATATTTATGAGGCAGCCCTAAGCCACTTTTTTGGGCTTAATGCTGCCTCGTAAATATTGTCCCCTTTAACGCAGTTTTCTGCGTTAAAGGGGCGTGCAATGGGTGTTGCTGCGGGCATTCCCAGCAACATCCATGGCATTTTGACACTGCCCCAGATTTACGAGAAATCGTAAATCTGAGGCAGTGCCAAAAACTTACGTAAGGGAGGCACAACGAGGAGAAATATCTTTAATTCTTCTCTTTTCCTTTTTCTATGTCTGCTGCATTCCCTTCCTGCACAAAAACAATCCTCCCCTTAACGCAGGCACCCTTGCACCATGGTGCAAATGTGCCTGCGTTGGCGCACGGCAGCCTATTGTGCGCTAGCGCTGGAGAAAAGTACAGGAATGCACCGTATCTCATAGATACGGCGCATTCCTGCCCTTTTCTTTTGCCGTAGGGCAGTACAGCAGGAAGGCCCGCTGCGCTGCCTTACGGCAAAAATACATGAATGGGGCCCTCAGTATTGCTTATGTGCAAGCTATTAATGGCCACTGACTTTAAGTGAATCCAAACGACTTGATCAACCTTCTCTGCAGCACCTACAAAGAAAGCCTGCACATGTAAAATAATGTTGTGTTCTCCTGTCCATTGCTCAATATGCACTAACCGTAATTTGTCATATATCTGGGCTAAGTAATCTTTGAAGGAGATAAAAGAGGAGTGATACAGTTGTGCTCTCTCACACTGCTGAGTTGAGTCAACGATAAACTAGGAGCTGCAAGAAGGGTAGAAAGCAGAGTGTTGATATTCAAAGATGAGATCAAGCTGTTTGCTGCTTCTTTGGTAACTAGAGGTGTCAATTCTGAGAGCGCTACATATGGTCTGTAGTACCAATATATTACACAGAAGAAGATAAACACTAGAATTTTTAACTTTATCTTTGGCTTACTAGAACCACTGTTGTGAGTTCTCCGCATCACTCATATAATGCATCACGCTGTAGCCACTTCAATTGGCAATACAAAGGCTTAGTATTATGAATTGTTATATTTGATTAAATGGGTAAATAAAGTTTATCTAAGAAACATTTGAACCACACAGGCTTATAGTACTTTCTACTCAGTGTTGTGGACCAACCAATTGAGTACATTTCAAATGTTCAGGGTGTCAACTGTCTTCAGCTTTTAGAAAACATGTACACTGTTCATTATGAAGAAAATGTGCTTCTCGTGTAATAGGGAATGTGCTACAGAGAGCTCTCAGTATTGGAGTTTTCTTAGGATATAATGGCACACACTAATGTAAGTGTGTATCACTGGCCGTGCACTTGCTCAAACCCTCCCAGACAGATCAACCAATTCAGATATTGTGGCCACAGCAGATGCCACTCGGAATTTCATGGCCCTAATTCTAGCATCGGTCCTATTAATCTCAAACAAATTGGTAGGTTTTATATCTTCAATGATAAAAATCAGTGCTTTGTGATCGCACAGCTGATGGTCACTAGAGAGATGTGGTCAACACATTGACCTATTGAGCAATCTGTTTTGAGATTGTCTACTTCGATATTTGGAACCATCCACCTCTCAAGGACTACTTTTTGGCAATAGGTAAAACCTACAAGATTTGGCTATGATTCTAGTGGCCAGGAGCATTAAGGTCATTGTTATTTTTAATGGTTTATCACACACTATGCTAAAGAAAACTAACCTACAATTACAAAAATAGAACGTTAGAAAGAAGAAAATGGAAAAACATGATAGATCATTTGCGAACAGTTAAAAAATATTGAATGAATTCATCATTTCAGAAGGAGGGCAAAGAGGATTTGACTAAACAAATCTGGAAAACTCACTCAAGAGATAATTGACAAGGAAGGATGGGGTTGAGATTCACAGCAAGGGTATAAGTGGAGGAAAGAAATGAAATCTGACATAAGCTCTAAAGAGAAAGGGCAGATTCTCTTTACCAACTGCTGATAAACAAGCTCCTTGAAATATTCTTTTCTTTAGAGAAACTTAAAAAAACTTTTGACCAGATTGTTTATAAATAACACAAGGATTCATATTAGCATTTAAATAAATCTACAGCAGTAGTTAGATCGATCAACTTAAAAGTGCTGATACATTTTGATTGAAAAATAAAGCTGTTCAGTGAAGACCTACAAAGTCACAAACCCACTTCCTTCAGAGAGTTTGCTATGGAACCAAATGTTTTTTATTGTTGTGAATCATGCAAGGAATGACAGCATTGTGTTTGAGTGGTAAATTATTTGATATACAAAATCCAAGTCATGTTTAAGAATACACTTCTTAATATGTTTTCCTGATCAGTGGACTGGCAGTCTCTCTGGAAATATTAAGAATATATGAAGTGGCTGTATTTGTAGAAGGAATACATGTCTCTACTCAGTATTCAATTAAGGCATCAAAGCAAGGGGTCACTTTCATCAGGAAAGAGGGCTGTATCAGCATACTTTGTTAATCTCACAAAACTGCTTAAAAAGATTTGCAACTCAATGCTTTCAATATTAAAATTTCTCCCAAATACAGTTACAGTATAGCTATCCTACACTCAATTAGGAAACATGTAAGACTAAACTTCAAGCTTCAACCCCACCTATGTATTTAGCCATCCCTCTCCATTATCCGATCGGATGCCACCTTCTTTTTCAAAGTAGGAAACCAATCAGAAGAACTACAGAAACATCAGTGTTCACATTCCAGCTTGTTCCTGATGTGTTACCAGGCGCAATGAACAACAATGTAGCCCCGGAACCTTCATAGACAACTATGACAACATAATGAGCAGATGACAAGTTAACTACATCATAAAAGACAGTGGTGTGAGTATGTGTATATAACTTCAGTTTCCTGGCACAGGATTCACTGCCCTTCAATTTCAGTTTATATGTAAAAATTGTATTTCTCTATTTGAAATTATTTAATGAGCACTAAGAGTCATATGATTTAAAAAAAGTTTGCATCAAATGAAGGCAACCAGTAATATTTAGCCTTTATATTTGTGAATAATACAGTTCTATTTTTTTTTTCTCCTCATCTCACCAATAAGCGTCTGTAGAAGAGGCCGTCATACCGTACTGTGCGCCCTACAGCCACTGCCTTTGCTTAGGTCAAACCGGACCAGCCCGTTGATGTTGGCTTGGTGTAATCATAGGACCGGGGTGGGGGCCAGGAGGGATTATACCAGTCTCAAGTTCCGGCCCCAAGACACTAAAGCCTGCCAGATGTTCACTTCACTTTCCCTGCCTCCTCCCTGGTCCAGACGGGCCATAGCAAAAGCAGCTTTAAGCCAATCCTCACACCTCGGAGGGCATAGCTCTTTCCACTTCATGCATATCTCTCTCCGGGCTAATAGTATCAGGTATAGCAACAAACCCCTCTGTGGCTGCGGTAAGTTTTTCCCAGGCACACTATCATCTCCAAAAATTACCAGAGAGATATTCATCACGATGTTGGATTTAAATATGCCACATAGAGCATCCCCCACTTCCCTCCAATAGGCTCTAAGATCAGGGCACTCATAGAAGATGTGTATATTGTTGGCATTCAAAAGGTTACATCTTGGGCACTTGGGGGAAGATAAAGGGGCGAACTTGGCAATTTTGGCAGGTGTGTAATAGAGTCTATTAACCACATAGAAGTGGTTCATCTTTAAGCTGGCCGGTTTGACATGTTTATAGAGGAGTTTCAAAGAGGGTTCATAAAGATCAGCTACAATCAACTCAAGGAGGGACTGGTTCCAAAACTGCATGTTGCGGAGGAAGTTCTATATCGTCAGCTTACATGAGCTTCCCATAGCAGATGGAAACTTCTTTCTTTTTACGATGGGCAGTCTGCAGGAGCTGCTCTGTTTCCCATTCTCCTCTTATGTCCCCCTTTTCTGCTTTGAACCAAGAGGCCAGCTGCAAGTATTTAAACCTGGAAAAACCACATCCAACCCTAGCCCTTAGTGTCTCCCAAGGATGGACCCCTCTTCTGAGATAAGCTCTGACCAGATGGTAATGCCTGCCCTTTTTAATGGGATTGCGAGACTATCCTTCAGACAGATCGGGGTCCCCGGTGAATCCCATATGGGTGCAAAATCTGAATAGTATCCAATCCCCCATCTACATCTCACCCTAAACCAAATATCCAGGGCGGCCCTAAGTACCTTCAGGTGCACCCGTTTAAAAAACCTTGGTGCCCCAAACTTATACAAAAAACCCTCCTCTCCACAGCCGCCCTCTGTCATAACCATTTCGCCCAATAACCTCCCCCAAGATGACTCCTCCGGTTTTACAAGTAACATCCTGATATTTTTGAACTGGAAAGCAATAGAATACCACCTAATATCCGGGAGGGCCAACCCCCCCCTGATGAGCCTACGTCTCCGCTTTTTCCAGGACAGTCTGGCTCCCTTGTTGGCCCAAATAAAGCTTCCAATCTTACTTTGGATTTTGCCGATGTCCTTACTAGGAAAAGCTAGAGGGATCGTATTGAATAGATATGTCAGTTTAGGCAGGATGACCATCTTCACCAGGTTCACCCTACTGAACATTGTCAATGGGAGATTCCTCGACCTGGCAAATAGACGGTCTATCTCTTTACTAGTCCTGGTTAAGTTGATCTGGGGGATTTTATCCAGGTTCTTAACAATAACGATGCCCAAGTAATTTAACTCTTTACTTACGAGACCTTCCCACCGTCAATATTCCAGCACATTACCTCAGTTTTGGAGGTGTTGGCTAAATAACCTGATAAGGAGCCAAATTCCTCCAACAGTGCTTCAACCCTTGGTATGGCCTCCCCCGGGTTGTTTGTGTATAACAGCAGATCGTCTGCATAGAGGGCCAGCTTACTACTATATTGCAGAGATTTAAAAGGGGAAATTGAGTCATCTAATCGTATTGCTTGTGCCAATGGCTCGATGTAGATATCAAACAGCAGGGGTGAAATAGGACAACCCTGTCTTGTTCCTCTTTGGATGTTAAAACTAGCTGTCACCAAGCCATTTAACAAGATCTTTGCGGAGGCTCCCTGATAGCAGTTTATCATGGTCTGTATAAAAATTGGTCCGAAACCCATCAACCTGAGGACTTCCCATAAATACACCCAGGCCACCCTGTCAAATGCCTTGGCCGCATCAAGAGTGACTACGGCCAAGGGATCCGATCTTGCCATAGCCAAATCGATGTTACCTATTAGCTGTTGCGTCTGCTCCTGGATATATCTTCCAGGTACAAACCCCTTTTGATCAGCGTTAATCAGGCTGGGAACCAACTTGGCCAGTCTCCCTGCCAGAATACCCATAAAGATCTTATAGTCGGCATTCAGCAGGGAGATTGGTTGGTAGGAATCCACCTTCAGGGGGTCCTTCCCAGGTTTCAAGATAAGGACAATAGTAGCTTCTTTCCAAGTCCTAGGGACCCGACCTATTGAACTGTATACTGAATTAAATAGCTCAGGCAGTATCGGAACCAACTCATCTGAAAGAAGCTTATAAACCTCGCTTGGGAGCGCGTCTGTACCCGCAGCCTTATTAATTTAATACATTTATTAATTTGATCTTTAATCTCTCCCTCTGTAATTGGGGCATCTAGAAATTCACGGCTATCGACCATCAATGTTGACAAGGATTTACCTTTCAACCAGACTTATAGGGGTCCAGGACTAGGGACCGTTTCCTCTTTATAAAGCTCGGAGAATAGGGAAAGGAAACAAGCCTGCATATCCTCTATGCTGCTTGACTTCTTCCCATCTTCATTTATGATTAGTTCATTGATATTATTCTTGGAACGATCCACTCTTGCTTTCCATGCTAGCAAAGCACCTGCCTTCTCACCATACTCGAAGTTCTGCATGTTTTTACTCAACCATTGAGCTCTGCACTTTTGATCCAATCTTCCCCTATATTCCTGCCTGGCGCTTTCCAGATCCCTCAAAACTTGTGCCAGCCTACCAGGGCTCCCTTGATTGAGCAGATCTCTCTCCTGCTCTAACTGTAGGATTTTCCCCTCGATGGTCTGTAACTCCCGAGCCTCTGCCCTATTCCTAGAGCAGATGTGACTATGTAGCATGCCCCTCAGGTAAGCCTTAAAGGCATCCCACACAAAATCCATGGTGGTCGAGCCGATGTTCATGGCAAAATAATCCAGAGTAGCTGCCTTAACGACCCTCATAATCTCAGGATCAGCCAGCAGGGATCTTTTGAGCGTCCATCTGGGTTGTAGATTATGGCTTTTTCGAGAAAAAAGGAACGACACGGGGGCATGGTCAGATAAATGACTGGGCAGAACCGTTATATCTGTCATGTTATCTATACTGGACCTGTCAATTAAGACATAGTCTATTTCTTGAAGAGTGACTATGCTTCTTGCTATAGAATGTAAACCCCTGTGCGTCACCCATTTTTGCCCTCCAGACGTCAACGAGCCCCAAATCATGCAGCATCTTCTTCATGGCTCGGCGGACTCGTGGAGCCCCTATATAATAGCTCTGATTTGATCTGTCTTTTCGAGGATCAAAAAGGACATTAAAGTCCCCTCCAACTATTAAAGGGGTAGCAACTTCGATTAATTTAGATTGTAATCTACAGATATTGGCCGGGTCATCTGTATTAGGGCTATAAAAAGAGACACAAGTCAACTCTGACCCTCCAAAATCCAATAAGGCCACTATCCACCTCCCAGAATGGTCGGTTTGGACGGATTTAATAGTACAGCCTGCTCCCTGTTTCACCAATATAGCCACTCCCTTACTATGAATTGTCTGTTCAGAGGTACAAAAGAATTTTACCCAAGCACATTTTGTAAATATAGTGCGACATTCTACGTAACTTAGATGTGTCTCCTGAATGAGGCAAATTTGTGCAGGAGAAAGCTCTAAATACTTTAGTACCAGCCATTGTCTGCGGGGACACCTTAATCCATTGACATTCCATGAGATAAATTTTACCTCACTTTTCAGCGAGCCGGTTCCTGCCATCCGATTTCAATTCCCAGAACAGACGGTCTGATATTAACATGAGAATGAGGAATTTTTTTTGTTTTATGCCCACTGCTCCACACCCCGGGCTCCCTCTCCCCCCCTTCCCCCCAGTGACCCCCTCAACCCATTGGAAACCCTCCCTGCTATTAGGCAAAGCCTATTTGGCCTCAACCCCCTCGGGCATTGAAGAAAAAAAAAAAAGAAAGAAACTACTCTAAGATTTAGGACTATAATCTCGCTGGTTAGGGTCTCTCCCTAGCACCACCCCTCCTTACACTGCACCCCCGTTCTTGATTTTAACAATAAGGGTGTCTACCTCCTCCACTGTGCGGTACTGATACATGTGGTTATTCCACATTATACGCAATGACGCGGGAAACCTCAATCGGGCCTTAGCCCCCAGGCTATTCAGTTCCTCCAATCTCCTCCCCAGCTCACACTGTCTTGTTGCCGTGATATGGGATATATCTGATCTTATGGAGAAGGAGAAGGAGTCAGGAGAAGCTTTAGATGTTAAAGTTCCTTCCCTGAGAGCTGAGGTTAAAATTTCCTCCTTCACAGTGTACGTCAAGAAATTGACCAAGATCTTCCTGGGCTTCTGCTTAGCCAAATTTCTCTTAAATGGATCGCGATGCACGCGCTGTACATGTAAGACTAAACTTCAAGCTTCAACCCCACCTATGTATTTAGCCATACCTCTCCATTATCAGATGCCACCTTCTTTTTCAAAGTAGGAAACCAATCAGAAGAACTACAGAAACATCAGTGTTCACATTCCAGCTTGTTCCTGATGTGTTACCAGGCGCAATGAACAACAATGTAGCCTCGGAACCTTCATAGTCAGCTATGACAACATAATGAGCAGGTGACAAGTTAGCTACATCATAAAAGAAGTGGTGTGAGTATGTGTATATAACTTCAGCTTCCTGGCACGGGATTCACTGCTCTTCAATTTCAGTTTAAATGTAAAAATTGTATTTCTCTATTTGAAATTATTTAATGAGCACAGAGATATATGATTTTTAAAAAGTTTGCATCAAATGAAGGCAACCAGTATTATTTAGCCTTTATATTTGTGTATAATACAGTTCTGACCTAAATGAGACAGACACCACTTATCTCAGTAATCCTGAGACACCATTGATAAGGTTCAACACTATCAATATATTTGTGTCTTTATTTTGTGAGTTTTTTCTGTGGGGAATGAGCCAATTCGGTGTCAGTACATTATACAGTGGTGTGATTTGCTTTCAGTCACAGAAGATGTCAGTGGTCTTCAGTAATATTGGGTATCATTATCTATGTGTGCGATAAATATTAAACAAATAGCGAGGCCTTCGTATCCAAAGGGTTATAAATTGAGCATTATTTAAGATCTCTTTATGCCAGTATTACCTGAATTACAAGTACTATGGGCATAGAACTAAAAGATTCTTCGATGCTTTCTTTTGCTCCGTACAACAGGGGAATGCATCAGAGGTATAACCCCGTCCCCTGTCCCCTCTAATGTTCTTTCTGTCATTAGTAGGAATCCTAGTTAAAATGTCATGAACAGATTCATGTAAATCACTGCCCAAATAAAAGTATGCTGTGGTTCGCTCCCCATACGTTTGCACACCTAGATAAAGGCAGGTTAGCTCAGTATCCACTCTTTCCCGCATCCATCCAGTTTCAATCAAGCTTCAATAGTTCTCCTTAAATAACCTTTTCATTCGACACAAGCCATAACATGTGTTTATAAATAATCCTGAAGTCAGAATTTGTAAATAGACTTTTATAAATCTTAACCAATCTAAGCTGCCTGCGCCTAGGAGTCCTATCACTTCCTCCAATGCTCCTCTGTAAATAGCGAGCTTATGATTAGATCAGGTTTTTGCCCAGAAGAGTAGCGTCTTCATTGCTAGCTCACAACCAATACCATAGATCCACAGATCCAAGAAAGAAGGGCACCAAAATATTACAACGGTTAAGGTAGTGTTTGTTTCAAAATCAGCCCCCTCCTATTAGCCAACAACTTAGATTTTACTAGTCTCCATGCATCCACTCAATGTAGTGTTGTTTAGACTACTGAGTCCTTATAGCAGGCTTATGTGAGGCCAACTGCTCTGCGGCCCCAGCATCTTTCAAATGCTAATACTCATTTCAGATAAACGAGGCTGGTCTTTACCATAGCTCTCGTTATTCAACCTGATACCCAGACAGTCAAAAGCAGATACTTCTTCCAATATGGCACCATTACCCATACCTGACAGCTCACTGCCTTCCTTTCATCTAAGGTCATCATCTTTGTCCTAGCACAACTCACAACAAGAAAGTACCACTGACTCTTATAAAACGCTTGGTAGGCACATTTCTGTATAAGGATTACATTGTCTGAAAATAATAACATAGGCATCAGGTCACCAGCTAAGTGAGGAGCATCATGTTGGATCAAAGTCAGTACATGGTTCTTCTCATTAATAAAACAAATTGCAACATCAAGGCGCTAACTCTCATCCCTGATGCCATCCCTGGCTATAGGGAAATGTTTTGATGTCTTTCCAATGTAAACATTCATAATTGCTCATGTGCAAGCTCTTAATGGCCACCAGATTTTAAGTGAGTCCAAAAGACTTGATGAACCTTCTCTGCGCCATCAACAAAGAAATCCTGCAAGTGCAAATTACTGTTGTTTTCTCCTGTTCATTGCTCAATATGCGCTAACAGTAATATGTCATATATTTGAGCCAAGTGAAGGCATTAGTCTTGCCTCATTTGTAGATAATTGAAGGTCCAAAACGTCAGCATCCTTTAGCATCACTTCATATAGGATAACAACTTCTGGGTGTGGGTGGCCCAGTAGGGTAGCCCCTTGGTGAGCTCAGATGACATGTACATGTCCAATCCACTAGCAGATTACAGGCCCTTCAACTCCAGGGGATCTTGACATGGGTCGCCTTCAGGACAGAACACTACTGGATCCACGTCGGTTTTTCTTCTAGCAGTCTCTGGGCCTCTCGGTGAGAGTGAACTCGGGGCTTGTCATCAAGCTGCATTGCCAATGGAGCCATATCCAGGACCAGAGGAGATGGTGGTGGTGATGGAGTCAGTGGTAGAGATGGAATCAGCGCCAATCACGGAGTCGGTTGAGACGCCATGAAGAAAAGTGCAAGGCCAAAGCAGTATGGCACCGGCTTCAGCTCTGAAGGAACAGCACCAAATGGCATAAAGAGCTGAAAACGGTTCCGTTTTACTGGGCTCAGTGCGGAACCAGATAGCATTGCCTCCTTCATGAAGATCGCGTACGTATCGTTGAGAAATGTTGCCGGGTCCGATCCCGGCACTGGGAGCGCAGGCAGAGCCAGGGTCAGCTCCGGTGGCTGAGGAGATGATGCCACTGGAGGTCATTCAAGAGCCAGTCCCACTGGGGGGAGCAGGCTGTATGGAGTATCCTCTGTGGGAATAAGGATGAGCTTCGACTCCAAGGACGAGGGTCCTGTTGGAGATGGAGAACAAAGTGATGACTTACTGCTATCCCACCTTTTCTCCATTTTCTCGTGCTTTTGCTTCTTCCTGCTGGATGACAATGACAGAGAACGAGAATGATGGTAGAGTTAACACCGCTTACAGTCGTCTTTCTCACTGGCAAGATACAGTTTGACCTCCCGCTATTAAATGACCTTAGAATTCATACTGAGTTTTGAGGAACAGCACTTTGTGTCATGGTCGGACCTACAAACACCACAAACAGATGGCATGTGTGTCCCTCTTCCAGCGCCGACTAAGCCCAGAGCCCTCTGCTGGTGACCTCATTGCTTTGAAGTTTCCAGATCCAGTCGCACTTCTGTAGTTAACTTTGAAACCTCACTCATGCAGAATGCTGACACTCACAGGAGAGTGAATCCTTAGTCTAAGAAACGGGGGAGAGGCCACATTTCAACACCTTCATCCTTGAGCAATGTGAGGGTGGGCAGCATACACTGCCCCCTCCCTTGGGCAAGGTAGGAGTAGAACTCATGAAACAACACCTCTGCCTTTTGGCATGATGGAGAAAGACAAGGCTCTAATACACCCCACTGATGTAGGAGCATGTTTATGAAAAATATCACAAATTGCACAAAAAAATGTTTTCATAAAAGAATGTTGTTTGCTTGCATCTCATATGATTTACTGTAGACCAATGGTAACCTCATTAAAAATGTTGTGCTACCAACCAGCAGGAGACTGGTTTGAGCAGAAAATGTCACTCAGCAAGACATTTTCTGTGTGAACCAGTCTCCTATTGGAATCTTGCATAAAAAAAGTTAACTGTCTTCAGCTATTAGAAAATATGTGCTTCAGGGATTAAGAAGAAAATGTGCTTCTCGTGCAATATGGAATGTGCTACAGAGAGCAGCTGAAGTCAAAGACAGAAATGAAGAGCTCTCAGTATTGGAGTTTTCTTAGGATATAATGACACACACTAATGTAAGTGTGTATCACTGGCTCTGCACATGCTCAAACCCTACTATACAGATCCTACCTTCTTTCTCAATCTAGCAAGAGTTACATTATAACCGGGTCTCGTGGTTTAGTGGACTAATGCATCCATTGTAAAAACCTGTGTTTGACTTCATAGCCACAGGTTCAATTCCTGGCAAGTTCACTCAGCCTATCATCCTTTTGAGGTTGATAAAATGAGTACCGTTGGATATCAATACACATCTATTATTCAGCGAAGATATACTTTGGTGAACGTGCGCTTTATAACTACACATGTTATGTTACATAAGAGGATCCAAGAGCTGAATTCTGTAATTTTGTTCAAAGACACGGAGGCTGATATTATGCATGCCACTTTAATTGCCAACTCACAGCAGCAACTACAAAACAATGAAAAAGAACTTAGAATAGTAAACCTAAACATCAAATGAAGGCAACCAATATTGCTTAACTTTCATATATGTGTATATTGCAGATCTGACCAAAATCAGACATTCACCACTTTCCTCAGTAATCATGAGACACCATTAATAGTGTACAGCACTATCAATATCTTTGTGTCTTTATTGTGTGAGCTTTTTCTATGGAGAACCGGCAAATTGGGGTGTTAGAGTGAATTATACAGCGGTGCGATTTGCTTTCAGTCACAGGAGATGCCAGTGGTCTTGAGTAATACTGGGCATCACTATTTATGTGTGTGATAAATGCTACACAAATAGATAGGCCCTCGTAACCAAGGCTTCTGGGTTCTAAATTGAGCATTATTTAAGATCTGTTCATGCCAGGATTATCTGAATAGTAAGTACTATGGGCATAAAAATAAAAGAATCTCTGATGCTTTCTGTTGCTTCTTACAAGAGGGGATTGCATCAGAGGTATAACCCTGCCCCTTGTCCCCCTCTAATGTTCTTTCTGCCATTTGTAGAAATCCTAGTTAAAAAGTCATGACCAGAATCAGGGAACTCAATGCCCTGATAAAATTGGTGGGGTTCTCTCCCCACATGTTTGCACATCTAGATATAGGCAGGTTAGCTAAGGATCCACTATTTCCTCCATCCATCTAGTTTCAATCAAGCTTCAATATTCCTCCCTAAATCTCCTCTTCATTAGATACGAGCAATAACTTGTATTTACAAATAACCCTGTACTCAGTAATTGTGAAGAGACTTTTCTAGATTTTAAGCAAACTAAGCTGCTTGCACATAGGAGTCCTGTCTCTTTGTCCAATGCTCCTCTGTAATTAGAGAGCGTATGATTGGAGCCAGAAAGAAGGGCAACAAAAGATTGTCTATTAGCCAACACCATAGATTTAACAAGCCCCCACGGATCCGCTCAATGTAATACTGTTTTGACTACTGAGTCCTTATAACAGGCTTAACTGAGGCCAACTGCTCTGCAGCCCCAGCATCTTGTAAATGTGAATACTTTCTTCATATGTATAATCACAGATTTACCAGGCCCATCTTCACAGAAGCTCTCGCCATCAAACATGATAACCCAGACAGTCAAAGCAGAAACTCCTTCCAAAATGGTGCCATTAAACCATACTTGACAGCTCACTGCCTTCCTTTCATCTAAGATCATAATCTTTGTCCTAGCACAACACACGGCCAGAAATTACCACTGACTCATCTAAGATGATCGTAGGCTCCATATCTGTACAAGATAAAGGGCTGTCTGAAAATAATTAAACAGGCATAACTTCAACTACTAAGCGAGGAGCTTCATGTTGGAACAAAGTCAATAAATGGATCTCTTCTTTAATAAAGAAATTGGAATGTTTAGGCACTAACTCTCATCCCTGAAGGCATTCCTGGCCATAGGAAAATGTTTTTACGTCTTTCCAATGTACACATTCAGGGCCTCCTTTATGAGGCCCCTTGCACAGTTGGAACGTCACTTTTTGTGACGTTCAGTGGCGCAGGAGCCTGCTCCATATTTACGAGGCAGCCCTAAGCCACTTTTTTGGGCTTAATGCTGCCTCGTAAACTATTGTCCCCTATAACGCAGTTTTCTGCGTTAAAGGGGCGTGCAATGGGTGTTGCTGCAGGCATTCCCAGCAAAATCCATGGCATTTTGACACTGCCCCAGATTTACGAGAAATCGTAAATCTGAGGCAGCGCCAAAAACTTACGTAAGGGAGGCACAACGAGGAGAAAAATCTTTAATTCTTCTCTTTTCTTTTTTCTATGTGTGCTGCATTCTGCAGCACACTTTGAAAAGGAAAGCCTCTGGGATTGTTTTTGTGCAGGAACGTTTCCCTTCCTGCACAAAAACAATCCTCTCTCAACGCAGGCACCCTTGCACCATGGTGCAAAGGTGCCTGCGTTGGTGCACGGCAGCCTATTGTGCGCCGGCGCTGGAGAAAAGTACAGGAATGCGCCGTATCTCATAGATACGGCGCATTCATGCCCTTTTCTTTTGCCGTAGGGCAGTGCAGCAGGAAGGCCTGCTGCGCTGCCTTACGGCAAAAATACATGAATGAGGCCCTCAGTATTGCTTATGTGCAAGCTCTTAATGGCCACCGACTTTAAGTGAATCCAAACGACTTGATCAACCTTCTCTGCAGCACCTACAAAGAAAGCCTGCACATGTAAAATAATGTTGTGTTCTCCTGTCCATTGCTCAATATGCTCTAACCGTAATTTGTCATATATCTGGGCTAAGTAATCTTTGAAGGAGATAAAAGAGGAGTGATACAGTTGTGCTCTCTCACACTGCTGGGTTGAGTCAACGATAAACTAGGAGCTGCAAGAAGGGTAGAAAGCAGAGTGTTGATATTCAAAGATGAGATCAAGCTGTTTGCTGCTTCTTTAGTAACTAGAGGTGTCAATTCTGAGAGCGCTACATATGGTCTGTAGTACCAATATATTACACAGAAGAAGACAAACACTATAATTTTCAACTTTATCTTTGACTTACTAGAACCACTGTTGTGAGTTCTCCGCATCACTCATATAATGCATCACGCTGTAGCCACTTCAATTGGCAATACAAAAGCTTAGTATTATGAATTGTTATATTTGATTAAATGGGTAAATAAAGTTTATCTAAGAAACATTTGAACCACACAGGCTTATAGTACTTTCTACTCACTGTTGTGGACCAACCAATTGAGTACATTTCAAATGTTCAGGGTGTCAACTGTCTTCAGCTTTTAGAAAACATGTACACTGTTCATTATGAAGAAAATTTGCTTTTCGTGTAATAGGGAATGTGCTACAGAGAGCTCTCAGTATTGGAGTTTTCTTAGGATATAATGACACACACTAATGTAAGTGTGTATCGCTGGCCCTGCACTTGCTCAAACCCTCCCAGACAGATCAACCAATTCAGATATTGTGGCCACAGCAGATGCCACTCGGAATTTCATGGCCCTAATTCTAGCATCGGTCCTATTAATTTCAAACAAATTGGTAGGTTTTATATCTTCAATGATAAAAATCAGTGCTTTGTGATCGCACAGCTGATGGTCACTAGAGAGATGTGGTCAACACATTGACCTATTGAGCAATCTATTTTGAGATTGTCTACTTCGATATTTGGAACCATCCACCTCTCAAGGACTGCTTTTTGGCAATAGGTAATACCTACAAGATCTGGCTATGATTCTAGTGGCCAGGAGCATTGAGGTCATTGTTATTTGCAATGGTTTATCACACACTATGCTAAAGAAAACTAACCTACAATTACAAAAATAGAACATAAGAAAGAATAAAATGGAAAAACATGATAGATCATTTGCTAACAGATACAAAATATTGAATGAATTCATCATTTCAGAAGGAGGGCAAAGAGGATTTGACTAAACAAATCTGGAAAACTCACTCAAGAGATAATTGACAAGGAAGGATGGGGTTGAGATTCACAGCAAGATTATAAGTGGAGGAAAGTAATGAAATCTGACATAAGCTCTAAAGAGAAAGGGCCGATTCTCTTTACCAACTGCTGATAAACAAGCTCCATGAAATATTCTTTTCTTTAGAGAAACTTAAAAAAACTTTTGACCAGATTGTCTATAAATAACACAAGGATTCATATTAGCATTTAAATAAATATACTGCAGTAGTTAGATCGATCAACTAAAAAGTGCTGATACATTTTGATTGAAAAATAAAGCTGTTCAGTGAAGACCTACAAAGTCACACACCCCCTTCCTGCAGAGAGTTTGCTATGGAACCAAATGTTTTTTATTGTCGTGAATCATGCAAGGAATGACAGCATTGTGTTTGAATGGTAAATTATTTGATATACAAAATCCAAGTCCTGTTTAAGAATACACTTCTTAATATGTTTTCCTGATCAGTGGGCTGGCAGTCTCTCTGGAAATATTAAGAATATATGAAGTGGCTGTATATGTAGAAGGAATACATGTCTCTACTCAGTATTTAATAAAGGCATCAAAGCAAGGGGTCACTTTCATCAGGAAAGAGGGCTGTATCAGCATACTTTGTTAATCTCACAAAACTGCTTAAAAAGATGTGCAACTCAATGCTTTCAATATTAAAATTTCTCCCAAATACAGTTAAAGTTTAGCTATCCTACACTCAATTAGGAAACATGTAAGACTAAACTTCAAGCTTCAACCCCACTTATTTATTTAGCCATCCCTCTCCATTATCAGATGCCACCTTCTTTTTCAAAGTAGGAAACCAATCAGAAGAACTACAGAAACATCAGTGTTCACATTCCATCTGATACTTACTATACGCAGTCAGATGTACATGAACAACAATCCTATCAACAATCTTACCAACAACCATATAGATCATATAATAGAAAAGTGACCACTTTTTCAGATACATCAGATTCAGACAACGAAGGGCCAGCAACTCCCCATGAAAATAGAGGTAGAGGATATACATCTCGATATAATCAAGGATATCAACCTTTTTTAGGGAGGCGCAATCAGAGAACAGGGAATTGGAGACCGCAATATCAACCACGTCCACAGTATCAAACCCAGTTCCGGGGACATCAGCCCATAAATCAGAATCAATATCTAGAAACCCGCAATGCCAGGTATTGGAGGGAGTAAAAGGAATTCCCATCTTTAATCTTAGTACCGCTTCAGTAAATGAATCTATCTATTCCCTTTTATCTAAAGGATTAACGTATGTGCCACACTCTGGACTCAATAAATTTGAGTTGTTCAGCGACTTAATGTTGTTTTTTCGTAAAATTCGCTTAAAATCCTTTTTCGCTAATGTAACTAGTAACAGCACAGACATTAATAAATCTGGATTAGCCCCTAAATCTATTTTTACTCCAACTACAGATCAGGTACCACCGGAGATTCATATATTTGAACAGGTGGTATATAACAAGTTAAAGAATGCTACTAATTATGTATTTAAAACACCATTCAATATTACTATTGATGAACATATAGCTCTGAATGATTTAAAACACTCTCCAGAAATCACAATCAAATGTTGTGATAAGGGTGGAGGAATAGCTATACTAGATACATCAACCTACATAACTAAAATAGAGGAAATGTTGAGTGACGAAAGATTCTATACTAAAATAATGAGGAATTCAACTGACAAGATCAAAAACAAGATATTAAAACTTACTAACAAGGCTCTCAGAGATGGACATATCTGTGATAAAGAGTTTGCATATCTGAATATTCAAAATCCGAGATTAGCTAGCCTATACGGCATACCTAAAATCCATAAGGATGAAAAGAACCCCCCATACAGACCTATTATTACAACTATAGGATCTGTAACTGAACCCATTTCTAAATATCTGGATGCCATTTTGCGTCCATATATACAGGATACTCCGGCCTATGTACAGGATACACGACATATTATCAACCTATTGGAAGGAACATCTTTTAATCCAGATAGGCAATGGTTGGTTACGTTGGATATTGAAAGTCTGTACAGTAATATACCTAGTGAAGGAGCAATCTTAGCAGTAAAATGGTTTATACAAACTATGAATATTGACTGTAATTTAACTTTTATCATTGATTGCCTTACTATCATCCTTGAAGAAAACATATTTGAGTTTCAAGGTGAATTATATAAACAAGTAAGAGGAGTAAGCATGGGCGCATCTTGCGCCCCTACAATAGCGAATATTTACATGACCCATTTTGAGCAACAATTTATTTTTAATGAAATTGCACCATTTTACGAATCAACCTTGCATTGGTCGCGGTTTATAGACGACATCATCTTCATTTGGGATGATAATGAAGATGTCTTGGGGGAGTTTCTTTTATGGCTTAATCTTTGTGACCCTAATATGAAATTTACTTCCAACTTCAGTAACATCAAAATTGAATTTTTAGACTTCTTAATTAAACATGACTGTGGACAGCTCATAGTAGATTTATACACAAAACCCACAGCACGAAACACCCTACTTCATTATAAAAGCTTCCATCCTACCTCTCAAAAGAACAGTATACCTTTTGGACAGTTTCTGCGCCTTAGGCGCAACTGTACCAAAATACAAGACTATGATCTTAGAGCCACAGATATGAAGGAAACATTTCTAAATAGGGGTTATCCACACAGACTCATACGTGAGTCATACAAGCGAGCAAGGTTTTATGATAGGCAACATCTCCTAGAAAGTAACAACAAAAAGCAAAACTCTGAATTAGTCTTTGTGACTCGGCATTCTATGCTAAATGAAAAGATTCGCCAAATCATCTGCTCGAATTGGCATTTGCTCAATACCAACAAATCACAAATAGATAAAATCCAGAAACCCCTTTTTGCCTATCGAAAAAACAAAAATTTGAAAGATTTAATTGTCAGATCACGCATGCCAAGAAAAAAAGAGCCAGTACAGAGAAGTATTGAGGGCCTTTTACCTATTCAAGGCAATTTTAAATGTGGAAATTGTAAAGTGTGTCCCCTTGCTATGGAAATAGACAAGCTTACTTTTAATGGGCAACAGATTATATCAACTGGAATGACGAATTGTAAAACTAAAAATATAGTTTATTTGCTGATTTGCCCTTGCAACCAAGGCTATGTGGGCGAGACGTCATGGACTCTAAATGTCAGACTGACGGAACACAGATAAGCAATTCGAACTAAAAAACTTACGTCTCCCATGGTATTGCACTTTATAGATAATAATCATACCCCTGAGGACATCCGTTGGTTTATTTTAGAAAAAATTCAAGTTAAAGAAGGACATTGTTCTGAATCCATAAGAAAGAAACGAGAAATCTTTTGGATTTTTTCATTAGATACTTTCAATAATGGGTTAAACTTAGAGATGCCATGGGAACAGGCCATCTTGTAGTTCTCGTCTTTTTATTAGAGCTTGCATCCGTGACTAATGGGTTAAACTTATAGATGCCATAAGAACAGGCTTTCTTGGAGTTCTCGTCTGTTAAGTAGAGCTTGCATTCGTGAGAAATTGTTTTCTCTCGCCTATCATGCTATATGGTATTTTTCGGTGATTTAATGTCTATTATTTTATGGCCATTATTTACATCCCTATGGCCATGCTATTAGCCTTAACCTACAGTTCGAACATTTAGATTGATTGTTTGAACTCAGCATCTTGATATCGATGCTGAGACTATTTGTAATGACAATCGGGACCGATGCATTACAATCTTTCTCGGATTATTGGTTAGCTTCGTCGTAATTTGTCCTATTGTAGTAGTACTGTGTGTTCTCATTAAGGCGAAATATTGCGTTTCCTTTCGTCTTGACAAGTAACATCAGTTGGCATACTAGTTGCTGCATTGTTTTGTTATGATTAGGACTAATATAGATTGGTGTAGTCCGTCATCTTTTTATCGGCCTTGCAAGTCCGCTTTCTATTACCACAGCTAAGCGAGTTTGTTTTTGGTTGCCATTTACCAATTAGGGCGACTTACGCGCCAAAACGCGGTTGGTATAAAACGCCCCGCGATACAAACAAACATCCTCAGTAAACAGAGGTCAGAGTGCAGATGAACTTGCGTCAAGCTGCAGGTAAGCGGGCATTGCAGATACAGCAATCGAGGCGGTAGAATTTTTCAACTTCAGCCATTCAATTAGTTACAATTTCACTAATTTGCCCGTTATCGTTTTCACAGCATCGAAGCCCCTTAAATTGAAGGCTGTGATCCCCCTGCTGGTCCATATTTCCATTTTTGGATAGGAGTTTCCTTTTTAAATAACAGAAAGTAAGTAGCGTACTAAATCTAAATGATAGAAAATGCTTCTATGAGTAATATTGTGACTAATGTTACTATGTTTCCATCTTTTACCCTTTAGTATCCATTAATTTTGCTGATACAAAGAGAGTACTAGTGTCCTTTTGGACCGTTAAAAGTAAGCATTTCATTCTTACCTATATAATTAGTTATTATTTTACCCATAATACCATAAGTAATTATGCTATATGTATATGATACCTCTTTTGATAGATACATCTATTCATTGGGACGATCATACAGCACCATATAAAGAAGTACTTTGGTATCATAGCATATCTGGCACTCCTGTCAACATTGGTTGATATTCTTCCCCTTCAAGACCAACCCAGCCAGTTGTTATAATACTGTGTGACGCATACATAGTAAGTGCTGTTGGCCTTATTATTAGTACCCGCATTTGATTCTACATATATACACTATAAGAATATGCCCGTCTGTAAGAATTATATTTCTGTTTTCAGATTTTTTTACCATATAGAGTCTTCTCTGCTCCATTCTGAAACAATCAACACAGTACTTTATCTCATCCAGGGTTTCTAAGCATTAGACACGCTTGAAGTAAGTAATAATTTCTCCTGGTTTAGCTTTTAAAGGGCTTTCTATTATAGAGGCTCCCCTTCCTCCCCCTCTCTCTCCCTTTAGAATTACTGGTTAAAGTAACAATAGAGTTCTTTAGGGCAGCTCATAGAGCAATTCTCTTGTCATATACTTGAATTTTGGTCTGGATCTTATATTCTTTTTCTATCAACTATTTCTCTTGTTTTGTTTTAGTACTATTTTTAGGAGTTCACTATATCTAGGTTTTTCATCTTTGGCTGTACTAAGTTTTCTATTCTCTTTCTTTATTGTCTAGTTTTAGTTGTAATGATTTAGTGGCCATTAGTCCTAAAGAAAAATAATTAAAAAGTATTTCAAAATGTATTATATTACATCATTTATTAATCATTTTTCAAAATGTATATACATACTTGTATTTGCATTGCAAATTTATATACGTGGATTGACCGTCGTTTTGATCGCATCCTTTGCATTGTATTATATATAATAATGAGAGGTATTGCCAGATTCTAGGTTTTGAGCATGTTTGTATATAGTTGTATATAAAATTAGTATTTTGTATATAAATTTTGTAACTGTTTTATGTTTTTTACAGTTTTGTTCGTAATAGACGGTTTCCTGACGAAGGCAGAAGTGCCGAAACGCGCGTAGTTGTCATCTACCGCTAGCCTTCATCTAACTTAAAAAAAAGTTTCTTATAAGAATGATATAATTATTGACCGCATGACTAGGACCGACTTTTTTCTCTTTTTTTGTATTTATTATGTGTTTATATTTTTTTCTGTATATATGTATATCAACAACATTGATCAAGAATGGAAAATGATTTCAAGAAAAAGAAATTAAATAATTAAATAAAATATATTTTTATAAACAGAAATAAGATTTTGGTCTTAGTTCATAGTCGATTCCTTGTGTGGTTATATCTGTTTACATGATACCTAGAATGTTTTAACTCCAGATTTAAATGAAAGCTTGCTACTATTCCTTTACCTAAGAGTCTCTTTCCCTGCGATTAGCAAGCACATTGTCTTTGTAGGGGTCCCCCTTTTTCCCAAAATACACATTCCAGCTTGTTCCTGATGTGTTACCAGGCGCAATGAACAACAATGTAGCCTCGGAACCTTCTTAGTCAGCTATGACAACATAATGAGCAGGTGACAAGTTAGCTACATCATAAAAGAAGTGGTATGAGTATGTGTATATAACTTCAGTTTCCTGGCACAGGATTCACTGCCCTTCAATTTCAGTTTATATGTAAAAATTGTATTTCTCTATTTGAAATTATTTAATGAGCACAAAGAGATATATGATTTTTAAAAAGTTTGCATCAATGAAGGCAACCAGTATTATTTAGCCTTTATATTTGTGTATAATACAGTTCTGACCTACATGAGACAGACACCACTTTGCTCAGTAATCCTGAGACACCATTGATAAGGTTCAACACTATCAATATATTTGTGTCTTTATTTTGTGAGTTTTTTCTGTGGGGAATGAGCCAATTCGGTGTTAGTGCATTATGCAGTGGTGTGATTTGCTTTCAGCCACAGAAGATGTCAGTGGTCTTCAGTAATATTGGGTATCATTATCTATGTGTGCGATAAATATTAAACAAATAGCAAGGCCTTCGTATCCAAGGCTTCTGGGATATAAATTGAGCATTATTTAAGATCTTTTTATGCCAGTATTACCTAAATTATAAGTACTATGGGCATAGAACTAAAAGATTCTTCGATGCTTTCTTTTGCTCCTTACAACAGGAGAATGCATCAGAGGTATAACCCCGTCCCCTGTCCCCTCTAATGTTCTTTCTGTCATTAGTAGGAATCCTAGTTAAAATGTCATGAACAGATTCATGTAAATCACTGCCCAAATAAAAGTATGCTGTGGTTCGCTCCCCATACGTTTGCACACATAGATAAAGGCAGGTTAGCTCAGTATCCACTCTTTCCCGCATCCATCCAGTTTCAATCAAGCTTCAATAGTTCTCCTTAAATAACCTTTTCATTCGACACGAGCCATAACTTGTGTATATAAATAATCCTGAAGTCAGAACTTGTAAATAGACTTTTATAAATCTTAACCAATCAAAGCTGCCTGCGCCTAGGAGTCCTATCACTTCCTCCAATGCTCCTCTGTAAATAGAGAGCTTATGATTAGATCAGGTTTTTGCCCAGAAGAGTAGCGTCTTCATTGCTAGCTCACAACCAATACCATAGATCCACAGATCCAAGAAAGAAGGGCACCAAAATATTACAACGGTTAAGATAGTGTTTGTTTCAAAATCAGCCCCCTCCTATTAGCCAACAACTGAGATTTTACTAGTCTCCATGCATCCACTCAATGTAATGTTGTTTAGACTACTGAGTCCTTATAGCAGTCTTATGTGAGGCCAACTGCTCTGCGGCCCCAGCATCTTTCAAATGCTAATACTCAATTCAGATAAACGAGGCTGGTCTTTACCAAAGCTCTCGTTATTCAACCTGATACCCAGACAGTCAAAAGCAGATACTTCTTCCAATATGGCACCATTACCCATACCTGACAGCTCACTGCCTTCCTTTCATCTAAGGTCATCATCTTTGTCCTAGCACAACTCACAACAAGAAAGTACCTCTGACTCTTATAAAATTATCGGTATGCACATTTCTGTACAAGGATTGCATTGTCTGAAAATAATAAAATAGGCATTAGGTCACCAGCTAAGCGAGGAGCATCATGTTGGAACAAAGTCAGTACATGGTTCTTCTCATTAATAAAAACATTGCAACATTAAGGCGCTAACTCTCATCCCTGATGCCATCCCTGGCTATAAGGAAATGTTTTGATGTCTTTCCAATGTAAACATTCATAATTGCTCATGTGCTACCTCTTAATGGCCACCAGACTTTAAGTGAGTCCAAAAGACTTGATGAACCTTCTCTGCACCATCAACAAAGAAATCCTGCAAGTGCAAATTACTGTTGTTTTCCCCATGTTCATTGCTCAATATGCGCTAACAGTAATATGTCATATATTTGAGCCAAGTGAGGGCACTAGTCTAGCCTCATTTGTAGATAATTGAAGGTCCAAAACCTCAGCATCCTTTAGCATCACTTCATATAGGATAACAACTTCTGGGTGTGGGTGGCCCAGTAGGGTAGCCCCTTGGCGAGCTCAGATGACATGTACATGTCCAATCCACTAGCAGATTACAGGCCCTTGAACTCCAGGGGATCTTGACATGGGTCGCCTTCAGGACAGAACACTACTGGATCCACTGCAGTTTTTCTTCCACCAGTTTCTGGGCCTCTCGGCAACAGTGAACTCGGGGCTTGTCATCAAGCTGCATTGCCAATGGAGCCGTATCCAGGGCCAGAGGAGATGGCGGTGGTGATGGAGTGAGTGGTAGAGATGGAATCAGCGCCAATCACGGAGTCGGTTGAGACGCCATGAAGAAAAGTGCAAGGCCAAAGCAGTATGGCACCGGCTTCAGCTCTGAAGGAACAGCCCCAAATGGCATAAAGAGCTGAAAACGGTTCTGTTTTACTGGGCTCAGTGGTCCACCAGATAGCATTGCCTCCTTCATGAAGATCGCATACGTATCGTTGAGAAATGTTGCCGGGTCCGATCCCGGCACCCGGAACTCAGGAAGAGCCAGGGTCCGCTCCGGTGGCTGAGGAGATGATGGCACTGGAGGTCATTCAAGAGCCAGTCCCACTGGGGGAGCAGGCTGTATGGAATATCCTCTGTGGGAATAAGGATGAGCTTCGACTCCAAGGATGAGGGTCCTGTTGGAGATGGAGAACAACATGATGACTTACTGCTATCCCACCTTTTCTCCATTTTCTCGTGCTTTTGCTTCTTCCTGCTGGATGACAATGACAGAGAACGAGAATGATGGTAGAGTTAACACCGCTGCCAGTCGTCTTTCTCATGGGCAAGGAACAGTTTGACCTCCCGCTCTTAAATGACTTTAGGATTCATACTGAATTTTGAGGAACAGCACTTGGTGTCATGGTCGGACCTACAAACACCACAAACAGATGGCATGTGTATCCCTGTTCCAGCGCCGACCAAGCCCAGAGCCCTCTACTGGTGACCTCATTGCTTTGAAGTTTCCAGATCCAGTCGCACTTCTGTAGTTAACTTTGAAACCTCACTCATGCAGAATGCTGACACTCACAGGAGAGTGAAGCCTTAGTCTAAGCAACGGGGGAGAGGCCACATTTCAACATCTTCATCCTTGAGCAAGGTGAGGGTGGGCAACATACACTGCCCCCTCCCTTGGGCAAGGTAGGAGTAGAACTCATGAAACAACACCTCTGCCTTTTGGCATGATGGAGAAAGACAAGGCTCTAATACACCCCACTGATGGAGGAGCATGTTTATGAAAAATATCACAAATTGCACAAACAAATGTTTTCATAAAAGAATGTTGTTTGCTTGCATCTCATATGATTTTCTGTAGACCAATGGTAACCTCATTAAAAATGTTGTGCTACCAACCAGCAGGAGACTGGGTTGAGCAGAAAATGTCACTCAGCAAGACATTTTCTGTGTGAACCAGTCTCCTATTGGAATCTTGCATAAAAAATGTTAACTGTCTTCAGCTATTAGAAAATATGTGCTTCAAGGATTAAGAAGAAAATGTGCTTCTCGTGCAATATGGAATGTGCTACAGAGAGCAGCTGAAGTCAAAGACAGAAATGAAGAGCTCTCAGTATTGGAGTTTTCTTAGGATAAAATGACACACACTAATGTAAGTGTATTGTCACGGAATAGGGTTTTTGATGTGCCAGGAAGTATGGCGCCTTGCTTAGTATGCGTATGTTATGTGTGATGATCGTGTAACACGGTGCTACCAGGTCAGGGGAAATACCCTATAACCCATGTATGTGTGTGAGTAGGAACCCGCACAAATTTCAGAAGAACATTGTCCTGGGCACACGTTCTAGAGTAAAAAGCATGGTTTATGAGATCTCGTGCATTAGGAGAGATATCATGTGAAGTCCACACAAGTCGGTATAAGATTCTTAAGTTATTTAATCCTTATCGTGAAAGAACATAACCAGCCTTTAAGATTCTTAAGTTATTTAATCCTTATCGTGAAAGAACATAACCAGCCAACACGTGTTTCGTCACAAAGGGAAAGTGTCCCATGACTTCTTCAGGGCTGGGAAAGATACAAAAGGGTAGGGTAAACACACAACAAACAAGAATGCAAAATGTAGTCAGGGCAGCAAACGGTGTTGTTGAGAATTGAATGGAACAGCCCTTAAATGTGGAAACCCTAAAAGAACAGTGTAAAGGCATGGAAAAGTGACTTAAAACCGAAGGAAGACCTCGTGAAAGCAAAGCGTGAAGTACAAGATGAAGTTGCTTGTTGTACAGAGTCACTGTAGAGTAATAATGCATCAGGGAGCGGCGGCTAAGCTCAAAAAGTGAAGAGGTGAGTGGGTGATTGTAAGGACCGAAGTGCCACAAAGTGATACAATAATCTCATAATTGCAAGCATTTACATAACCTGGATCAAAAGTAAGTCCCTGCATGGAAAGTTGAAAGCATGTGCTGCTATAAAACATACATATAATAATAGTCAGTCTCTTAACCTGTTCAAATAAAGGTAAAGCAAAAAACACACATTATGATTGCTGGGTAATCTAACTGGCCAAGGTAAGTAAAATAATGGCAGATGAGTTCATGGCCACGTTCCTTAAAGTCGATGAGTGTTCTCAAAGGCCAGACAAAGCAGAGTGATCGCGGGTAAAAATATCGACACACAACAGAAAGGCGTATGGATGCCAAAAGGATAGGACAGTGTTTAGAGAAAAATAGAAGGGCTACCTGTAATAGAAAGCGTGGATGTCTTGGGAAATCTAGCGGAAAAAAATATATATCGGGAGTCAGGGGAAAGAATTTTAAAAAGGGGCACAAAGGAGAACATTTAATGAGAAGGAGTAAAGGAAAGGTCCTCACTGCTCCGCCGGTGATAATTCCGACCCGGCTGGTCTGAGGCAAAGGAAAATCCAATAAGTAGAGTATCCTTAGGACTGTTTAAAAAAGGAAACGGGGAAGCTCCTAAAAGAAAAGTGAATAGTCCAATGATAAACAGGCCGCGCATACGTAAAACATATTTTAATTAGCAAAGGTGATGCGGCATAAAGGGATCTTACCGAAGTAACGGGGATCCCAGGAAATCAGTGCCTATTGTCGTGTTGAGGGGTGGGTTCGCCGCTTCAACCAAAGAACTGAAATAAGAACCAGCTAAGGTGTAAGGGGGACTAAAAGTAACAGTAAGAAGTAAGTGACATGAAAAGGGGGTCATAAGAACGTAATAACGTTCACAGCTCGCTTACCTCTAGCGTGTGTGCTATGTGGATTACAGGCACTGGTTCCAACTTTGTTCCGGATGTGGACACAGTTGAAAACCGGAAGTGCCTTTTTATACTGACAAAATGGAGGAAAGACTAGACCGCAAAATATTTACGAGGGAAACCAAAAGAAACTTTAATGGTTGCCACGTTCGGGTGAAACGTGGAATAAAAACACAAATGGTAAGTTTCTGTAAGGAAATCGACAATTAAAGTATAGTGTAGAAAAGTAGGGGAATTTACAAGAAACGCAAGAGTGACCGGAAAAAATCGGTAGGCTATAAAAAGGTAAAAGAGGGAAAAAATGCGAAAGCTGGAGCGCGCTGCTGGGAATAAAAGAAACCATCCAAAAGGAGGGGTAAAGGGTGATCCCTCAAAATGTAAAAAGAATGAGTGCGGACCAAGGGATAAGTGAGAAGTGCAGGAGTGCGCTGCACCTATAACAATGGAAAATTCCTGCATAAAAACAATCCTCCCCTCAACGCAGGCACCCTTGCACCATGGTGCAAAGGGGCCTGCGTTGGCGCAAGGCAGCCTATTGTGCGCCGGCGCTGGGGAAAAGTACAGGAATGTGCTGTATCTCATAGATATGGCGCATTCATGCCCTTTTCTTTTGCCGTAGGCAGTGCAGCAGGAAGGCCTGCTGCGCTGCCTTACGGCAAAAATACATAAATGAGGCCCTCAGTATTGCTTATGTGCAAGCTCTTAATGGCCACCGACTTTAAGTGAATCCAAACGACTTGATCAACCTTCTCTGCAGCACCTACAAAGAAAGTCTGCACATGTAAAATAATGTTGTGTTCTCCTGTCCATTGCTCAATATGCACTAACAGTAATTTGTCATATATCTGGGCTAAGTAATCTTTGAAGGAGATAAAAGAGGAGTGATACAGTTGTGCTCTCTCACACTGCTGAGTTGAGCCATTGATAAACTAGGAGCTGCAAGAAGGGTAGAAAGCAGAGTGTTGATATTCACAGATGAGATCAAGCTGTTTGCTGCTTCTTTAGTAACTAGAGGTGTCAATTCTGAAAGTGCTACATATGGTCTGTAGTACCAATATATTACACAGAAGAAGACAAACACTATAATTTTCAACTTTATCTTTGGCTTACTAGAACCACTGTTGTGAGTTCTCTGCATCACTCATATAATGCATCACGCTGTAGCCACTTCAATTGGCAATACAAAAGCTTAGTATTATGAATTGTTATATTTGATTAAACGGGTAAATAAAGTTTATCTAAGAAACATTTGAACCACACAGGCTTATAGCACTTTCTACTCACTGTTGTGGACCAACCAATTGAGTACATTTCAAATGTTCAGGGTGTCAACTGTCTTCAGCTTTTACAAAACATGTACACTGTTCAATATGAAGAAAATGTGCTTTTCGTGTAATAGGGAATGTGCTACAGAGAGCTCTCAGTATTGGAGTTTTCTTAGGATATAATGACACACACTAATGTAAGTGTGTATCACTGGCCCTGCACTTGCTCAAACCCTCCCAGACAGATCAACCAATTCAGATATTTTGGCCACAGCAGATGCAACTCGGAATTTCATGGCCTTAATTCTAGCATCGGTCCTATTAATCTCAAACAAATTGGTAGGTTTTATATCTTCAATGATAAAAATCAGTGCTTTGTGATCGCACAGCTGATGGTCACTAGAGAGATGTGGTCAACACATTGACCTATTGAGCAAACTGTTTTGAGATAGTCTACTTCGATATTTGGAACCATCCACCTCTCAAGGACTGCTTTTTGGCAATAGGTAAAACCTACAAAATCTGGCTATGATTCTAGTGGCCAGGAGCATTGAGGTCATTGTTATTTTCAAGGGTTTATCACACACTATGCTAAAGAAAACTAACCTACAATTACAAAACTAGAACATAAGAAAGAAGAAAATAGAAAAACATGATAGATCATTTCCTAACAGACACAAAATATTGAATGAATTCATCATTTCAGAAGGAGGGCAAAGAGGATTTGACTAAACAAATCTGGAAAACTCACTCAAGAGATAATTGACAATGAAGGATGGGGTTGAGATTCACAGCAAGGGTATAAGTGGAGGAAAGAAATGAAATCTGACATAAGCTCTAAAGAGAAAGGGCAGATTCTCTTTACCAACTGCTGATAAACAAGCTCCATGAAATATTATTCTTTTCTTTTGAGAAACATCAAAACACTTTTGTCCAGATTGTCTATAAATAACACAAGGATTCATATTAGCAGTTAAATAATTATTTGATATACAAAATCCAAGTCATGTTTAAGAATACACTTCTTAATATGTTTTCCTGATCAGTGGACTGGCAGTCTCTCTGGAAATATTAAGAATATATGAAGTGGCTGTATATGTAAAAGGAATACATGTCTCTACACAGTATTCAATAAAGGCATCAAAGCAAGGGGTCACTTTCATCAGGAAAGAGGGCTGTATCAGCATACTTTGTTAATCTCACAAAACTGCTTAAGAAGATGTGCAACTCAATGCTTTCAATATTAAAATTTCTCCCAAATACAGTTACAGTATAGCTATCCTACACTCAATTAGGAAACATGTAAGACTAAACTTCAAGCTTCAACTCCACTTATGTATTTAGCCATACCTCTCCATTATCAGATGCCACCTTCTTTTTCAAAGTAGGAAACCAATCAGAAGAACTACAGAAACATCAGTGTTCACATTCCAGCTTGTTCCTGATGTGTTACCAGGCGCAATGAACAACAATGTAGCCTCGGAACCTTCATAGTCAGCTATGACAACATAATGAGCAGGTGACAAGTTAGCTACATCATAAAAGACAGTGGTGTGAGTATGTGTATATAACTTCAGTTTCCTGGCACAGGATTCACTGCCCTTTAATTTCAGTTTATATGTAAAAATTGTATTTCTCTATTTGAAATTATTTAATGAGCACAAAGAGTTATATGATTTTAAAAAGTTTGCATCAAATGAAGGCAACCAGTATTATTTAGCCTTTATATTTGTGTATAATACAGTTCTGACCTAATTGAGACAGACACCACTTTGTTCAGTAATCCTGAGACACCATTGATAAGGTTCAACACTATCAATATATTTGTGTCTTTATTTAGTGAGTTTTTGTCTGTGGGGAATGAGCCAATTCGGTGTTAGTGCATTATACAGTGGTGTGATTTGCTTTCAGTCACAGAAGATGTCAGTGGTCTTCAGTAATATTGGGTATCATAATCTATGTGTGCGATAAATATTAAACAAATAGCGAGGCCTTCGTATCCAAGGTTTCTGGGTTATAAATTGAGCATTATTTAAGATCTCTTTATGCCAGTATTACCTGAATTATAAGTACTATGGGCATAGAACTAAAAGATTCTTCAATGCTTTCTTTTGCTCCTTACAACAGAGGAATGCATCAGAGGTATAACCCCGTCCCCTGTCCCCTCTAATGTTCTTTCTGTCATTAGTAGGAATCCTAGTTAAAATGTCATGAACAGATTCATGTAAATCACTGCCCAAATAAAAGTATGCTGTGGTTCGCTCCCCATACGTTTGCACACCTAGATAAAGGCAGGTTAGCTCAGTATCCACTGTTTCCCGCATCCATCCAGTTTCAATCAAGCTTAAATATTTCTCCTTAAATAACCTTTTCATTCGACACGAGCAATAACTTTTGTTTATAAATAATCCTGAAGTCAGAATTTGTAAATAGACTTTTATAAATCTTAACCAATCTAAGCTGCCTGCGCCTATGAGTCCTATCACTTCCCCCAATGCTCCTCTGTAAATAGAGAGCTTATGATTAGATCAGGTTTTTGCCAGAAGAGTAGCGTCTTCATTGCTAGCTCACAACCAATACCATAGATCCTCAGATCCAAGAAGGAAGGGCACCAACATATTACAACGGTTAAGATAGTGCTTATTTCAAAATCAGCCCCCTCCTATTAGCCAACAACTTAGATTTTACTAGTCTCCATGCATCCACTCAATGTAGTGTTGTTTAGACTACTGAGTCCTTAGAGCAGTCTTATGTGAGGCCAACTGCTCTGCGGCCCCAGCATCTTTAAAATGCTAATACTCATTTCAGATAAACGAGGCTGGTCTTTACCAAAGCTCTCGTTATTCAACCTGATACCCAGACAGTCAAAAGCAGATACTTCTTCCAATATGGCACCATTACCCATACCTGACAGCTCACTGCCTTCCTTTCATCTAAGGTCATCATCTTTGTCCTAGCACAACTCACAACAAGAAAGTACCACTCACTCTTATAAAACGCTTCGTGGGCACATTTCTGTATAAGGATTACATTGTCTGAAAATAATAAAATAGGCATCAGGTCACCAGCTAAGTGAGGAGCATCATGTTGGATCAAAGTCAGTACATGGTTCTTCCCATTAATAAAACAAATTGCAACATTAAGGCACTAACTCTCAACCCTGATGCCATCCCTGGCTATAGGGAAATGTTTTGATGTCTTTCCAATGTAAACATTCATAATTGCTCATGTGCTACCTCTTAATGGCCACCAGACTTTAAGTGAGTCCAAAAGACTTAAACCTACTCTGCACCATCAACAAAGAAATCCTACAAGTGCAAATTAATGTTGTTTTCCCCTGTTCATTGCTCAATATGCGCTAACAGTAATATGTGATATATTTGAGCCAAGTGAGGGCATTAGTCTTGCCTCATTTTTAGATAATTGAAGGTCCAAAACCTCAGCATCCTTTAGCATCACTTCATATAGGATAACAACTTCTGGGTGTGGGTGGCCCAGTAGGCTAGCCACTTGGCGAGCTCAGATGAAATGTACATGTCCAATCCACTAGCAGATTACAGGCCCTTGAACTCCAGGGGGGTCTTGACATGGGTCGCCTTCAGGACAGAACACCACTGGATCCACGGCAGGTTTTTTTTCCAGCAGTCTCTGGGCCTCTCGGCGAGAGTGAACTCGGGGCTTGTCATCAAGCTGCATTGCCAATGGAGCTGTATCCAGGGCCAGAGGAGACGGCGGTGGTGATTGAGTCAGTGGTAGAGATGGAATCAGCGCCAATCACGGAGTCGGTTGAGACACCATGAAGAAAAGTGCAAGGCCAAAGCAGTATGGCACCGGCTTCAGCTCTGAAGGAACAGCACCAAATGGCATAAAGAGCTGAAAACGGTTCCGTTTTACTGGGCTCAGTGGTGCACCAGAGAGCATTGCCTCCTTCATGTAGATCGCCTAGGTATTGTTGAGAAATGTTGCCGGGTCTGATCCCTGCACCGGGAGCTCAGGAAGAGCCAGGGTCAGCTCCGGTGGCTGAGGAAATGATGCCACTGGAGGTCATTCAAGAGCCAGTCCCACTGGGGGGAGCAGGCTTTATGGCGTATCCTCTGTGGGAATAAGGATGAGCTTCGACTCCAAGGACGAGGTTCCTGTTGGAGATGGAGAACAGCATGATGACTTACTGCTATCCCACCTTTTCTCCATTTTCTCGTGCTTTCGCTTCTTCCTGCTGGATGACAATGACAGAGAACGAGAAGGATGGTAGAGTTAACACTGCTGCCAGTCATCTTTCTCACGGGCAAGGAACAGTTTGACCTCCCGCTCTTAAATGACCTTAGGATTCATACTGAGTTTTGAGGAACAGCACTTGGTGTCATGGTCGGTCCTACAAACACCACAAACAGATGGCATGGGTGTCCCTCTTCCAGCGCCGACCAAGCCCAGAGCCCTCTACTGGTGACTTCATTGCTTTGAAGTTTCCAGATCCAGTCGCACTTCTGTAGTTAACTTTGAAACCTCACTCATGCAGAATGCTGATACACACAGGAGAGTGAAGCCTTAGTCTAAGAAACGGGGGAGAGGCCACATTTCAGCACCTTCATCCTTTAGCAAGGTGAGGGTGGGCAACATACACTGCCCCCTCCCTTGGGCAAGGTAGGAGTAGAACTCATGAAACAACACCTCTGCCTTTTGGCATGATGGAGAAAGACAAGGCTCTAATACACCCCACTGATGGAGGAGCATGTTTATGAAAAATATCACAAATTGCACAAAAAAATGTTTTCATAAAAGAATGTTGTTTGCTTGCATCTCATTTGATTTACTGTAGACCAATGGTAACCTCATTAAAAATGTTGTGCTACCAACCAGCAGGAGACTGGGTTGAGCAGAAAATGTCACTCAGCAAGACATTTTCTTTGTGAACCAGTCTCCTATTGGAATCTTGCATAAAAAATGTTAACTGTCTTCAGCTATTAGAAAATATGTGCTTCGAGGATTAAGAAGAAAATGTGCTTCTCGTGCAATATGGAATGTGCTACAGAGAGCAGCTGAAGTCAAAGACAGAAATGAAGAGCTCTCAGTATTGGAGTTTTCTTAGGATATAATGACACACACTAATGTAAGTGTGCATCACTGGCTCTGCACATGCTCAAACCCTACCATACAGATAGGATCCTACCTTCTTTCTCAATCTAGCAAGAGTTACATTATAACCGGGTCACGTGGTTTAGTGGACTAATGCATCCATTGTAAAAACCTGTGTTTGACTTCATAGTCACAGGTTCAATTCCTGGCAAGTTCACTCAGCCTTTCATCCTTTTGAGGTTGATAAAATGAGTACTGTTGGATATCAATACACATCTATTATTCAGCGCCAAGATATACTTTGGTGAACATGCGCTTTATAACTACACATGTTGCGTTACATAAGAGGATCCACAAGCTGAATTCTGTAATTTTGTTCAAGGGATGGACAGATGAGTGTGACAGATCTTTGTTTTTTTTTTTAATGGTTTTTAGATTTTAATTCATAAAAAAGTTACTTTCATAAAACGTGCTGCGAAATGTGTAGACTGTAGTTTTTAGATCATATGGCACTTTTGGAAGACAAGTGTATCATGGAAAGAACTATTGCTTTTTGACTTGAAATGAATTGGAAAACTGGAGCACCATATGTGACAAAGAAAGCTTTGTTGTATAAACACAATAAACTCTGAACAAATAATTAATTGTGACTGTTTAATAATAACTTTTGTATGAAAAAAGCATGAAAAACCTTTTCTAAAAATACATTCTGTCATGTTCATTTATACCCTCCCTGAATTACAGAATTCAATTCTTGGATCCTGTTATGTAACTATTCAAAGAAATAAAAAGCTTTTGTGTCTCTCCTTCATGAATCAATCAAT
This sequence comes from Calotriton arnoldi, assembly GCA_963921515.1. Classification (NCBI taxonomy): domain Eukaryota; kingdom Metazoa; phylum Chordata; class Amphibia; order Caudata; family Salamandridae; genus Calotriton; species Calotriton arnoldi. The sequence goes on from CAWUFW010007339.1 coordinate 44,836, forward strand.
TCAGAAATTGTAGCCACAGATGATGCCACTCGGATCTTCATGGCTCTAATTCTAGCGTATGTCTTATCAACTGAAAACAAATGAGTAAGTTTTATAACTTCAATGATAAAAATCAGTGCTTAGTGATCACACAGCTGCTGGTCACTAGAGAGATGGTGTCAACACATTGACCTATTGAACAATCCATATTGAGAATGTCTTCATTGTTATTTAAAACCACCCACCTCCCAAAGAATACTTTGTGGCCATAGGTAAACACCACAAGTTCCGGTTATCATTCTGGTGCCCAGAAACAGTGAGGTCAATGTTATTTTCAATGGTTTATCACACACTATATTAACAAACACCAACCTACAATTTCAGAACTAGAGCTTAACAAAGAAAAAAATGGAAAAACATGATAGATCATTGGCTGATGCGTAAAAAACATTGAATGAATTAATCATTTTAGGAAGGAAAGGGGATTTAACAAAAAAAATCTAGAAAACTAGCTAAAGAGATTGCTGACAAAGAAGGTTGAGGTTGAGATTCACAGCAAGGGTTCAAGTGGAGGAAAGGAATAAAATCTGACATAAGCTCTAACGAGAACAGGCAGATCAAAAAGAGCACTGTACTTTGCAATGACTATTCTCTTCACCATCTGCTGGTAAACAATCTCCATGAGAAATTATTCTTTTCCTTTCAGAACCTAAAAACATTTTACCAAAGAGTCTATAAATAACACAAGGATTGATATTAGCAGATAATTCAAGTCATGATTAAGAATACACTTTTGAATATGTTTTCTTAATCAGCGGGCTAGCAGTCTTCCTTGGAATATTAAACTTGTATGAAGGGGCAGTATGTTTGAAAGGAATAAATGTCTCTACACAGTATTCAATAAAGGCGTCCAAGGAAGGTCTCACTTTCTTCAGGAAAGAGGGCTGTATCAGCATATCTAGTTCATCTCATAAAACTACTCAAAAAGATGTGCAACTAAATGCTTTCAATATGAATATATCTCCCAAATACAGTTACAGTATACATATCTCACATTCAATTTGGAAACATATAAGACTAAACTTCAAGATTCAACCCCACTGTATGTGTTGTACCTCTCCATTCAAGATCACCCCTGAAAATCAGTCTTCACTGCTAGACTAAACAATGTCCTCCTTGCTTCAGATGTGATCCCAGGCGCAATGAACATCAATGTAGCCTCAAAACCTTCATGGTCAGCTATGACAACATAATTAGCAGATGACAAGTTTACTACATCATAAAAGAGTGTGCTGTGAGTATGTGTATATAACATCAGTTTCCTGGCACAGGTTTCACTGTCCTTCAATTTCAGTTTGTGTGTAAAAATTTTATTTCTCTATTCAAAATTTGTTAATGAGCACACAGAGTTATATGATTTTAAACAGTTTGCATCAAATGAAGGCAACCAGTATTGTTTAGCGTTTATATTTGTGAACAATGCAGTTCTGACCTAAATTAGACAGACACCGCTTTGCTCAGAAATCCTGGGACACCATTAGTAAGGTACAGAACTATCAATATATTTGTGTCTTTATTTTGTGAGTTTCTACTCTGAAGAATGAGCCAATTTGGGTGTTGAGTGCATTATGCAGTGGTGTGATTTGCTTTCAGTCACAGGAGATGTGAGTGGCCTTGAGTAATATTGGACATCACTATATATGTGTGCGATAAATATTAAACAAATAGCGAGGCCCTCATATCCAAGGCTTCTGAGTCATAAATTGAGCATTATTTATGATCTGTTCACGTCAGTATTACCTAAATTGTAAGTAGTATGGGCATAGAAGTAAAGATGCTCTGATACTTTCTTTTGCTCCTTCAACAGGGGAATGCATCAGAGGTATAACCCAGTCCCCTTTCACGTCTAATGTTCTTACTGTCATTGGTAGGAATCCTAGTTAAAATGTAATGGCCAGATTCATATAAATCACTGCCCGAATAAAAGTACGCTATGGTTCGTTCCACATACGTTTGAACACCTAGATATAGGCAGATTAGATTAGGATCCACTCTTTCCCGCATCCATGTAGTCTTAATTTGTAAATAGACTCTGATAAATTTTAACCAATCTAAGCTGCCTGCGCCCTAGGAGTCCTATCACTTTCTCCAATGGTCCTCTGTAAATATAGATTTTATGATTAGATCAGGTTTTTGCCCAGAACAGTAGCGGCTTCATTGCTAGCTCACGAGCAATACCATAGATCCTAAGATCCAAGAAAGAAGGGCACCAAAATATTACAATGGTTAAGATAGTGTTTGTTTCAAAATCAGGCACTTCCTATTAGCCAAAAACTTGGATTTTACTAGTCCCCATGCAAAGCCTCAAGGTAATGTTGTTTAGACTACTGAGTCCTTATAACAGTCTTATGTGAGGCCAATTGCTCTGCCTCACCAGAACCTTTTAAATGCTAATACTTTCTACATATATATAATTTCAGATAACCAGGCTGGTCTTTACAGAAGCTCTCGTTATTCACCCTGATACCAGACAGTCAAAAGCAGATACTCCTTCCAATATGACACCATTAACCCATACCTGGCAGCTCGCAGCCTTCCTTTCATTTAAGATCATAACCTTTGTCCTAGTACAGCACACAACCAGAAAGTATCACTGACTCATCTAGGATGATCGGTAGTCCCATTTCTGTACAAGGATTGCATTGTCTGAAAATAATGAAATAGGCATCAGGTCACCAGCTAAGCGGAGCATCATGTTGGAACAAAGTCATTAAATGGATCTCCTCATTAATAAAAAAATTGCAACATTTAGGCACTAGCTCTCCTCCCTGATGGCATCCCTGGCTATAGGGATATGTTGAGGGGGCAGATTTACAAGCCCCTTGCGCCACTTTTGCGCCACCGTTGCGTCACTTTTGTGACGCAGCGGCGACGTAAACCATGCGCCACGTTGCGCATTATTTACAACGTGACGCATCTAGGGAGATGCGTCACGTTGTAAAGCCCTGCGCCACATGAAACCTGCGTCAGGTTTCATGTGGGCGTTCCTCCGCAGGGTGGGCGTTCCGTCGAAGGAAAGCCTCGTAAAAGTGACGCAGTGAAATCTACAAGATTTCACTGAGTCACTTTTCCGACGCCGCTGCGACGAATCCTTACGCCTGCTTCAAGCAGGCGTAAGGAGTGGCGCACCACGTTAGGTATGGGCGGCCCACGAGCATTGCTGGAGTTGCGTCGCGCTTGCGACACGACTCCAGCAATGCGCCGCCCTTGCGCCACAGGATGCGACACGCATCGGCCTTTCCTTGCGCCACGGTGCGCCGCATTGTAAATGCGGCGCATCCGTGGTGGCGCAAGGAGAGAATTGCGTGTCGCAACTATTCTGGCGCATCCCTGCTGATTTGCAGGGATGCGCCAGAAGTTGTAAATCTGCCCCGTGATGTCTTGCCAATGTAAGCATTCATAATTGCTCACGTGCAAGCTCTTAATGGCCACCAGACTTTAAGTGAGTCCAATAGACTTGATCAATCTTCTCTGCACCACTGACAAAGAAATCCTGAAAGTGCAAAATAATGTTGTTTTCTCCTGTTCATTGCTCAGTATGCGCTAACAGTAATGTGTCATATATTTTAGCCAAGTTCGGGCATTAGTCTTAGCCTCATTTGTAGGTAATTGAAGGTTCAAAACATCAACATACATTAACATTACTTTATATAGGATAACAACTTCTTGGTGTAGGTGGCCCAGTAGGGTGGCCCCTTGGCGAGCTCAGATGACATGTCCAATCCACTAGCAGATTACAGGTCGTTGAACCCAAGGGGATCTTGACCTGGGTCACCTTCAGGACAGAACACCACTGGATCCACAGCAGTTCTTCTTCCAGCAGTCTCTGGCCTCTCTGTGATAGTGCACTCAGTGCTTTTCATCAAGCTGCAGTGCCAATGGAGCCATATGCAGGGCCAGAGGTGGTGGCGTGGTGATGGAGTTGGTGGTAAAAATGCAATCAGCGCCAAACACGGTGTCGGTTAAGACGCCATGAAGAGAAGTGCAGGGCCAAAGCAGAATGGCACCAGCGCCAGCTCTGAAGGAACAGCCCCAAATGGCCTGAAGAGTTGATAATGGTGCAATTTTACTGGGCTCAATGTTGCACCAGATAGCATTGCCTCCTTCATAAAGATCGCGTACGTTGCATTAAGAAATGTTGCTGGGTCCGATCCCGGCACCGGGAGCTCAGGAAGAGCCAGGGTCAGCTCCGGTGGCTGAGGAGATGATGCCACTGGAGGCCAATCAAGAACCAGTCCCATCGGCTGGAGCAGGGTTGCATGGATGATCCTCTGTAGGAATAAGGATGAGCTACGGCTTCAAGGACGAGGGGCCTGTTGGAGATGGAAAACAACGTGATGACCTACTGCTATCCCACCTTTTCTCCATTTTCTTGTGCTTTCGCTTCTTCCTGCTGGATGATGATGACAGAGAATGAGAATAATGGGAGCGTTTACGGCGCCTCCAGTCATCTTTCTCTCAGGCAAGGAACAGTTTGACCTCCCGCTCTTTAATGACCTTAGGATTCATACTGAGCCTTGAGGAACAGGACTTAGTGTCATGGTCGGACCTACAAACACCACAAACAGATGGCATGAGTGTCCGTGATGGAAATCTGTCCCTCACAATTCCTACAGGGTTTGAACCCAGATTTTTTGGGAGGATACATTTGGCTCTGCTTTTAAAGAAAAGTTTTGGTGAGGTAAATTTTTCCTCAGAAGTGAAGCTCTGGGTCCACATCAAAGGCGCAGAAAAAAGGGAACAGATGTTGGTACACCCAATATGGCCTCGGTGACGTCACTTGATGTCACTTCCAGCGCCGACCAAGCCCAGGACCCTCTACTGGCGACCTCATTGCTTTGAAGTTTCCAGATCCAGTTGCACTTCTGTACTTAACTTGGATACCTCACTCATGCATAATGCTGCCGCTCACAGGAGAGTGAAGCCTTAGTCTAAGCAATGGGGGAGAGGCCAAATTTCAACACCTTCATCCTTGAGCAAGGTGAGGGTGGGTGACATACACTACCCCCACCCTTGGGCAATGTAGGAGTAGAACTCATGAAACAAGACCTCTGCCTTTTGGCATGATGGAGAAAGACAAGGCTCTAATACACCCCACTGATGGAGTAGCATGTTTATGAAAAATATCACAAATTACACAAAAAAACATTTTCAGAAAAGAATGTTGTTTTGCTTGTATCTCATATGATTTACTGTAGACCAATTGTAACCCCATTAAAAATGTTGTGCTAGCAACTAGCAGGAGACTGGTTTGAGCAGCAAATGTCACCCAGCAAGACATTTCCTGTGTGAACCAGTCTCCTATTGGAATCTCGCATAAAAAAAGTTATTCAAGATTGTAGAATACAAAATTTTAAGAAAATTTATATAGTGCAAAATTTGTGAATTTAGGAAAGTTTTCACATTTTGCCTGCATTGGTTAAAATTTCATCCAGGCCTAGTTTATTTTGTTTTTTTAGACTTCTGTTTATTGGCATTTTTTTAAAGCTTTTACAGTGTACAGCAAATTATTATGTAGCAACATACTGTCTGAGAAGTAATAAAGACTTAACTTCTGTATTACAGAGATCTCTCCAGTCTCATCTGTTATAACATCAATTCCATATGTTTTCTGTTTACAGGAGATGTCCCCTTGCTTTTACAAAGGGGGGGTCAACAAACAGTGCATTATGAGGATATATAATACAGTCATAATCACTGTTCCCTGTAACATGCGCGCTCGTGTGCACAGTGCTTTTTCCAAGCGCATGCACACTCATGCAAAGCGCGCACATCACTGCTTCACAATAGATTAAGACTGTTACCAGCCATAGCCTTTAAAATGTGAGCGCTGTGATCAGAACGGTCTTTTTGTTGTCGGTGAAGTGCAGTGCACGTTTATAACGCAGGGTGGAGCAGCAGTTACAGCGCAGGTATAGGTTAATCTTGCCATGGGCCTTTTGAATATCATAACAGAGATTAGATATTTCACTTTTTGTGTTCGAGAGTTGGAGGGCCTGCACGGATTCACCAGAAATGTTTATTTTACATTTCAGTGAGTCTGCACAGTTTGTAACGTTTGTGCGATCTGGCATGTTACAGGAAACAGTGGTTTATTGTTGATGATTTGTAAACTCTTGGTATACTACACCTGTTCGCATTGTAGATCTGAGGTGCTTTCAACTTACATTTTCGAACTTGCACCACTGTACAAATGCCTCCAGAGAGAACATGGCCTGCACTGGAGGAACTGGACTAGTCTATAGTCCGGTTCCTCCAAAGCAGGCCATGTTCTATCTTTCTCTCTCCCTGTGCCCTCCCACCCCCTATCCATTCAGGTAGGGAACATTACGATCGAACTGGGAGCCGGGTTCACGTACTGGCCTTGCCCCAGCATGTAGTTGGTAAATATTTTCGCTTTTCAAAGGCTCAATACTGCTTTTTTAACTGCTTTTTAAATGTTTTCTTTGTTTAACATGATGCTTTTTTTAATGGCGCTGCTCTTTTGCTGTGTGTGTTCAATCAGGGCCGCTTTAGGGCATTGGTGCAGTAGCTCCTGGCACTGACCTTGTAGGGTGGGGGGGCACTTTTAGGTTTAAAAGCAGGTGCTGCAAATTTCCTTGGGTGTCCAACAGTCTTCAGGCAACAATGAAAATGTAAAGTGAACTGGTGATTAATGCTCCTTCAGGAGAGAGATGGAGTTTTGTCTAGTGGCAGTTTCTGCTCATCCTAAAGTAGTGTGGAGGGTTAACGTGCCTGCTGCAAAGAACGTGAGAGCAAAGCGTACCATGCAGATCGCAGAACTGACTGTAAGTGAACAATGAGTAGATCTACAAAAAAATAAATGCATGCCAGAAAGGGGTTTGGAGATATGAGGGGCACTGTTGGAGGGTGATTGTGAGGGAATTCACGGAGAAGGAGGTCAGTGTTTTTTAATCTCGTCCACTATTCCCTGCTTTACATAACCCAGCACCATTTGCAGCATAGAGAGTATTCTTACCATAGGTTTCAGGATAGTATATATATTTCCCATACTCTTTCATTCTTTTAATGGAAAACCATGTTGTGATACACCGGGTCATCCCAAACTAGAAGACCTACTTGTTCCTAAGGAGTCAGTAAGCCCCTGATAGCAGTCTCCAAAAATTAAATCTTGACTCCATGTGTTCATGTGGGCCAGAGGCCAGTGGCCAGTGCCCGAGATATCCAAGTGTTGCAACTGAAACTGTTTAGTGGGCCTTTTTAAAGCCAGTCTTTAAAGGGAATCTTGATTATTTACACATAATGGACTGATGTATTTTGCTGTAAATCCCTTTTTGTGAGAAAAGAAGAACAAATAATGACATCAATGTAAGCGCTGGATAAATCTGCCCTAGATTCGTGCTATGTAAAAGTGCCCAAAAATAACTCTGGTGGCTGAATTGCACAGTCTGCAACTGGAAAATCTAGCATCAATCCATGTTTGACCAAAGTGTGTGATGCTGCTCACATACTTTTTCACTGAGTATCCTGTTTGTTCTTATCACATATGAAAGCATTTCCAAATACTTGCATTCAGAATGTGCGCTGTACAAACAAGTCATGTGCTTATTTAATAGTTGTTGCTATCGCTTCTGTCTCATCACCGTCCCTGTACGGAACTTTTCTTTTCCACAGGAGTTATGAAGTACGCTACTGTACTGTAAGACTCATTCTGCTGCTCTACATCTTTGGGCTCCCTTCTCTTCCTTTAACACTCTATTAGGTTACACAAGAATCACTAAGTTAAAACTGTGCGGGATGGGCTTGCACAAGCACATGGTACAATGTAGCATCAGAAGTATGTGGTATTGCCAGTGCCACTGGAATTATACGATTCTGCGGCCACTGCTTTTTTTTTTGCATAGTAATGGATTTTCCACATAATCTATCATCTGCCACATAATCTGCAGATTTTTTGATTAATCGAAAAAAAACTGCTTCTAGCTCAAACACTCTAAAAGTTACTAAAAACATTACATTTGTTTCCGTGGACCAAAGGCCCATCACAAAGGTGAACTAGGCAGCTTTTAGTTGCTTATTTCTGTATTTGGTAGGGAACTGGTACTTATTAGGTGAAATCATTGTCAAAACAGGATTACCATGTATAACAAAATTATAAAATAATGAAGTGATGCTATGAAAAACATTTGCTGTATTATGCCATGTAATCTGCCTGTTCTTGCTGCATAATTTAGTCAACCCGTCGCATAATTTGGTGCTTTCACCTGCTGCATAATTCCAGTGGCCCTGGGTATTGTTCAGCTTTTTTACAGCACACAATGTGCCAGTACTATATTTCAATTCAATATATAGGCACTGACAAACATTTTCTCGGACACTCTCTCATTAACGGACCTTCACCTATAGTCTTGCTCCATGTATACACACTTTCAGGTCATATACTGTTTCTCTCATTTCTCTCTGCTTCCTCTGTGCACCCCATCTACCCTACTGATAGGGAATTGGGGTATAGGTGCAACTTGAGTAAACAATTCATGTAATGATGGTCTATATCCACATTGCAAATTAATTGTCTTTAGACCCTGTTAAATAGAGCTATAGGTGTGAAATGCACTTGTTTTTGTTCTCATTGTAAGCAAATGTTTTGAGTGGTAATTGCTACATAATTGATATACTTGTGTGCTCAACTCACATGCTTGGTGCACATAGTCTTGGATGCAGTGCACAGAGATCTGGCACTGCCGCACACAGAGGAACAAAATTAGTTGGTCATAATGGTAGCCAGTTGGCCTAACAGGGGTGGGGGGAAAAAGAGGAAACAGTGAAAGTAACAAACAAATCATATAGACACAAGTGAATAACCCCTATTGGGTTCGCACTATTAATCAATGGTACAGGTGGATAAAAAAATGCCGGTTATTAGGTGGGCAAATGGTGGAGGTGTGCAAGGAGCCCATCTCCATGCGCCTCTCTTAGAGTGATATAGCATATGACCTTACGACTCGCGACCCTGTTTCTAACCCTGCTCAAGAGACATGGGGATCAATTCTCCTCTGTGCACAGCACCAGTGCATGGACCTGTGGTAAGCTCCACCTGAGTTTCTCCCAATTCAGCGCTCTTTCCTCTCTCCCCGCTGCCCCGACTGTGTATCCTCCGCTCCTCCCTCAGATGCACTATCATTAGCATCTGGCTCCCCCCCTCAGATCGTACTCCGGGTGTTCCCAAGCCACCAATACCTCAGTCTATAGGTCTGCTATGGAACATCATCTCACCCCTCTAGTCTCCTCTCTATCCAATGCCCTCTCCTCTGCTCTCACCCACTGTGTCACATCAGATCTCCAGATACTAATCCTGGGTCCCATCACAGATTTCCAGGTCATGGTGATGCTCCTTTTAGCCAATGCGAGGGCTGGGTCTATGAATCGTGTACTCACCTTCCATGTGCTCAGCCTCTTAAAGAGCCCACAGATACAAGTCTCTAGGAAGCAGGGAAGGATGCATCCCAGCACGGAGTACAGGGCGGCGATCATCTCTTCCCAGAAAGGACGCAACTGGGGGCAATGCCAAATCATGTGAGCAAACTCAGCATCTAAGTGCCTACATCTCGGACAAGGGCGAGGTTTACCCCCGTAGACTATCTGGATTTTATGCGGTGGCATGTAAGTCATGTGAACATAGTTAAATTGGAGGTACTTTAGTCTCATGTTCCTAGAGATTTTTTGGGGGGGAGGCTAATACTCTACACCACTCAGGGTCTGTTAGGTCACACTGCAGGATCCCCTCCCATCTTTCCCACAGAGTAGACAAAGGGTTATGGACCATTGCCGAGAGGAATCAATAGAACCAGGTCACCAAGTATCGAGCAGAGCCTATGGTGACCACTAGTTGCAGAACGGCATGAGTCGTTGGTTCGTCCTGCTCCCCAGCCCCCAGGTCTTGGAATGCCCGGATCAGTGCTTTATAGATGAGGAATTGTCCCGCCAGCAAGTCATAGTGTTCCATCAAATCTTCCAATGGCAGTAGTATTCCCTGCTGGTAGCAGTCCCCCACCGTCAATAGTCCAGCGTCCGTCTAGGCCGACAGTTGGCCTGTAGTAAAATAAGAGAGGGGCTCCTCGTGGGGGAGTCCCACGAAGGGCAGTGCTGGTGCATTCAGAGGGGTTCCCGTGGTTCGCAGGACATATCGGTGCCAGCACTACAGTGCACCGACAGTAGCACCCTTGGGCATGTGACTGCTACAGCAGCCACTACAGCTTTGCCAGTAGGTTGTCCATGTGATCTGACAGTTCCAACTCCCCCTGATCCCCTTGATTAACTCCATCCTGCCATAGGGTAATCCATTGACGCTGAGAAGCCAGGAAATATAATTCAAAGTCTAGGACTCACAAGCCCCCTTCCTCAGGGGGACAACTAAGGACAGCCAGGGATACCCAATGGCAACCTCCGTCCAATATCAAATCCCGCACCAATGTGTCCAGCTGTCTAAACCACGAGACCGGGATACTTAACGGTGAGTTAGCAAAGAAATACGGGAGCCTCATGAGCATCATCATTTTAGACACCGAGATCCGGGCCATAATGAGCAGTTTAAGGGAGCGCCAAAAATGGGTGCATGACTTTAGGGACCGGAGAGCTTTCCTCAGATTACCCTTGCGGAGGTCTTCCAGCGAATGAAAAATCTGGATCCCCAGGTATTGGAAGGTGAGCGACCACGTCAGGTCCAGGGGAGGCTCACCGGCCATGCACTCCTGTGTTGCCATCTGTCAGGTACAGGAGGATGTCATTGAGTGAGATAATATGTAATTTTCCCTCAGCTACCATGTCAGTGCCCCTGCACCCCTGCACCTCTGTCTGAAGAGCGCCGCAAGTGGTTCAATGGCCATAGTGAACAGCAATGGGGACAGCGGGTACTCCTTCCTCGTGCCTCTCGACACCCTGTATTGTCATGAAATCATGGCACCTGTTTTGACCCGAGCCATTGGAGCAGTATACAGCAGTCTGACCCATTCAACCCAGCTTTCCCCCGGGTCTATCCGTGATATCGAAGAGAAAATCCCATTGTACGGTATCAAACGCTTTTTCAAGATCTACAGACATCAGCACGCATTTTTGCAGGCGTGGGCCTCGGGTGGTACATCATGTGGTACAGCCATCTAAGATTCAAAGACGTGCTTCAGGTAGGGACGAAGATGTTTTGATCCCCATGAATCAATGTTGGTAGGTGTTGGAACAATCGGAGAGTTAATACCTTGCTGAAGATCTTGAAGTCCAAATTTATCATGGAAAGGAGGCCAAACTCAGTAACTCGGGCTCCTTGTGTTCAAGTCTTGGGTAGGGGGATAACCATTTCATCATTAGTAGATTGAGGCAGTGTGCCGAGCCTCCAGGGGTCAGCATACATCTTTTCAAGCCATGGAGCTAGGGCCCCAACATAAGTCACGTAGAATTCTGTCTGGAACCCGTCGGGCCCAGTGTCTTGCCCCTCGCCATTTCTTTAATGGCCACCCGAATCTCCTGCGCTTTCAGAGGGCCTCCCAGATCCTCACAATATTCTGCGGGGAGCCAACCAAGTGGTATGTTAGCCAAGAAGGCAGATCTTACCTCTGTCGGGGGGTTCAGGGTCTGCATGTAGAGTTTCATATTACTCACCATTAATGGCAGCAGGGGAGTGCAGGAAAAGGCCATCTCTCCGCCGGACATATATGATGGGGGACCCTCTGGTTTTGGGTGTGATAAACCATGCCAGCAATATATCAGATTTCTCCTCCCCCTCATGTGCTTCAGCAATACACTGTTTATGGTCATGGTTGCGAAGCCTCTCCAGTATGGCATTATATCTTTCTCTTGTCTCCCTAATCTCATCTAGACTTTCCGGCTGGGTACTAAGGGCATTATCTAAGATGTGCAAGGTACTCTCCAGGGTTTGGAGTTCTCCATTCAGCTCCCGCTGGACACCAACCGTCTGAACAATACAATGGCCCTGCATCACCACCTTCAATGCCTCCCATTCCACTATGATTGATGATGCGGAGCCCTGGTTCTGAGCAAAGTAATCAGAGATGACGCTCACCAGGGAGTCATGGTAACATGTGTCTTCCAGAGAGGATGAGTTGAGCCACCAGATGGGGATGGGTGGGCAGCCCCCCACCGGTTGGAACCCCAGTAGGACAGGGCTGTGATATGACAATGTACGCCCCAAGTATTCAGATGAGACAAGGCACTGGCTGAGTTGGCAGGAGCATCTAAATCAATCTATTCGGGTGTGGAGTCGATAAATATGGGAGAAATATGAGTAACCGCAGCCTTCCCAGAGTTGAATTCTCCACACATCTACTACCCCCAGGGTCCCAGCCAGTCCAGCAGACCCTCTGCCAGCCTGTGGGCTGGTGTCCCCAGCAGAGGGGGGTAGAGCGGTCCAACCGCACATCCAATACACTGGTAAAGTTGACAACCAGTAGTAAACTATCAGTAAGGAGACCTGCCATATGAACAGGAAGGGACTGAAAGAAGGCCACCTGATGCTGGTTTGGGACATACAGACCCAAGCATTATTTCTGTCCCAAACAGTGGGCCCCAATAAAGACATATCTACCCTCCTTGTCTATTACAGAACGGGTAAGTTCAAAGGGGGCCCCCGCCCTGACCGAAATCAGGGGGCCCCGGGCATAGGCTTAGTAGGAGGTGGCGTACAGTTGGCCCCACCATCTGTGTCTCAACTTGTCGATTTCGTCCCATACCAGGTGGGTCTCCTCATGCATTGCCACCTGCACTCCCCACCATCCTAGGTATCTATATATGTTGTGTCTCTTAGAGGCCGATCCCATCCCAGTAATGTTCCAGGACATAAAGGACTGAGGGCCTTGCGCCGGCACAGCAACACCAAAGCCTTGCATGGTTTGCCGAACAGATTACGAGTTCAACTCGTGTCTGGCGGGCTTTTCTTTTGTGTTTCTCACAATGGTGCCCTGAAAACAGGCACATCGATTGGAACACAAAAGCAGTTCCAGCATGGCATGAACTGTGAAGTCCATGCTGTGCTAGAACTTGGGGTGCATGCAAACAAGGGAGCACATGTTGTGCCTCCCTGAATGCATCCGTATGGAGTCTGGGGCATAAAGGGCCCCTATTGGGCCCCCATTGTTTCCCCACCGCCAGCCTTTTCATGGCAGGCTCACTGCCGTGAAAAGGCTGGCGGTGGGGAAACTCGAAATAAGCTCAGCAGACCACGGCAGTCCCTCCTTGTATATTGGATACCCCTGTCAGCTGCGCCACCGCCAGGGAACGTTAGTTCCCTGGCACAGCTGGTGCAGCGGTGGCTGTCCAAATGGCCGCATCAGAATACGGTAGCCACAGGACCACAAGCGCTGCACCACAGCAAGTCTGGCAGTCAAAGACCGCCAGACTCGTAATTTGGCTCTGTCAGCACTGGTGGTTAGTCATATAGTGTCACTAAATATCTGATCCATTGTTATCACTCAAGCCCATCCCGTGCCTCCACCCCCATCCGGTGTCGTGCAGCGCGATCCTTATGTAAATAAAATAAGAAACAAAAAGGAGAAACAAAAAGCATGAACATCCTTTAACCATGAACTCCCTGACACAAGGGAAGCAGAGCAATGGCTGGCAGTCCAAACTGGTTGTTGTGATACATAACCTGTGTAGGGAACTACCCCAGTCAGCCGGAAAGGGCTTTTCTGGAGAGGGCATACCAAGGGAGCTCGCTGACTCAGTACCATGCCAGCCCAGTATATAGTAGGCAGGGGAATGATCCCCCAGTGATCAACCATACCCACATATTGCACATTTCGCACAAGTGCAGTACTTAGTTCAAATATTTCCCCTCTCCCATCTCTCCTGGCCACACACAATAACCCACTCCAAAAGCAGTGTGAGCTTAAAACAACAAAGGATATCAAAGCAGATTGTCTGCTTATTGAGGGGTCGCCGCAGGAATGCCGGCATTGTCACCATGGGAGGACACTGAGTCAGACAGCATGGATTTCTGTTTAGAAAGGGTCTTGTCCTCTGAGGCCGGTTTGTGCACCATCAAAATGTCTGCTACTGCTTGGAGGGCCGCTGCTCTTTCCAGTTCAGTCTGTGATGGGGACGGGCCACTCCTAGAGCCACCTGTAGAGTTCTGCGCAGGCGTTTTCACACTCTTCTCCCTGATGCTGCTAATCTCGAGTGTGTAGTTGGGAGGGTAGTCCACACCTTATGTGCTACCAACCAGGCCAGGGCCGGACTGGCCATAGCGGGCACCGGGCGTTTCCCCGGTAGGCCGCTAGGGTGGGGGCCGGTTTTGGACCCCTGGGGGGCCGTTTTTGTTACCGGGGTCGGCAATATCGGCCCCCGGTAACAAAATCGGCCGAAACCGGCCCTCGCAAACTGCTCGGCTGCAGTCCCCCTCACCCGAGGGGGGCCGGCTGAGCAGTTTGCCAGGGCCGGTTTCTGTTCCCAGTCCGGCCCTGAACCAGGCCCACACCAAATCTGGATCTTTGCAGAAGTGAGTGATCCCCTCAAAGATAATCCGTAGTTTGGAGGTGAACATCAGAGATTATTGTACACTGTTGTCACGTAGAGCCTTCTTAACTTCAAGAAAAGAGGCCCTCCTGGCCTGCAGCGCTGCTGTGAAGTCTGGAAAGATCAAGACCCTGCTATTATTCACCATGAAGGGGCCCTCCGAGTGTGCCCTCTGCAGTATTATGTCTCAATCCCAGTAGTGTAGCAACAAGGCCACAACCGGCCTGGGAGTTCTACCTGGGGCCGGCGGGCATGCAGGGACCTGGGGAGCTTGTTCAAACGCAAAGAAGGGAGTGAGCGAGTCCTCAGCTACCTCTGATCTCAGCCAGCCCTTCAGGTAGGACGTTCAAGGAGCTGGACCCTATGTCGTAAGTCGGTTACCTGGCTTGTTAGTGACCTGCATTCGGGACGGAGTTCCTGCACAGACGTTTCCACCTCCTTGACTCTGTCTGTTAGCTTGTGGTGCTCCGCATGCAACAGGCCAAGGCCCACTGATACAGTGCCAATGTCCTGCTGAAGGGTGACCTTAGTAGCCGCTATGGCCGCTAGTATCTTGTCAAGTTGGAGTTTTATGGGATCAATGGCTTGAGTGCCATTGTTATCCTCCACCGAGAGACCACAGGAATGTTCAGCAGGTTCACACGGGGCCCCTATCAGCCTGGGTCTTAGTTTCCCCATCTGTGCAGGTGTAGGCGAAGAATAAGCCGGTTCAAGCCACAAGGAGTCCAGAGCATCCCAACACAATCTGTCCAGGGCACCGCAGGAAGCTTCGTATTATGGGGCCAGGGACGGGATGTGCACTCTTGGGCAAATGTCAAACAGCTCAGAGGTCCCTAGCCACAGGGGAGTATCTTAGAGCTTAGTGAGTGCAGTGCAGGATTTTCCAGTCCCTAGTGCAGCACGGCATATGGGCGTCCAGCGAGTAAGGCCTATGGTCAGGGCATGGGTCTTTTCACAGCGGTGCCACGCCGGAGCGGGGGTTCCTATTTTTTGGGGTCTGTGGGGTGTCCCAGGGGCAGACAAGGGAAGCAGGAGGGTGACCAGTTACTGTGCCACTCACCACAGTTTCTCATCAGTTCAGTTCTATCCTCCGGGGGCCACAGGGTTGTAACAGGGCGGGCGGGTCAGTGGCTATGCATTAGCTGGTCGCAACCACAGTCCTCGAGGCCACAGCCATGCCCCCGCAGCCCATCGAGTGCACCACTTCTCTGTGATACCTCAAAGTGGTTCCTAGCGCCGGTGTAGTCAGTTCTGCAGCTTCTCAATATGTGGAGAGTCAGGCCTTTCCCCGATCTCTGGCTGCTGCTTCACACATGAGCCATGAGGCCTGGCTCCTCCTGCCAAAGTCTTTCAGGGTCTCTTGTGCTGCCGGGATCTGCCTGGAGTCTCACTGCAGTCCCGGGGGGGGGGGCGCCAGGGGCTTAAACAGCCACTCCCCAGGTGGTGTATCCTGTTGGCATCGTGGCTCACTCTCCGTATCAGCAGCAACCCCCAAGGATCTCCCAGGTCACTGCCCTTGAGGTATACAGGAGTGGGCCTCAGCTTCCGTGCGGCAGTCAGGAGCTCCCGTGCAAGCCCAGGGGCACCACAAACCCCCTGGTGGGGCGCCTTTCCCGGCCCTCCGCTCGAGGTCCTCAGTCAGTTCAGGCTCGGGCTGAACATCGTGCTGCTCAGGTCTGCTGCAGCCTTACACCAGCTAAGTCTGTATTGTGTCACAGGGCCGATTCTGTTCTACCCAGGCCTCCGCAGCAAGTACACACGCCTCAGACCAGTTACGCACGCACTTCCAGTCCCTCTTCTCCACAGTGCTCTACTGTGTTAGCTGGCAGATTTGCCCCTCGGGGGCACACACCGGTGGTCGGGAGGGTCCATGGGGGTTCATAAGTGGGCAGTTATTGCCGGGGTGCAAGATTATAACCTTGCCCAGCATAGAGCTCATTTAGTTAACGTCCAATGTGGCCACCAACTTGGGTATGCCCCATCCAGGACTAGTTTATACAAAAACCACATCCCTTGAAACAGAGAGAGACACAGATGGGTTGAGGCAGGGCCGAAAGGAACATAGAGGACCAACATGGTACATTCTACCACATAGGGCCTGTGAGGCAGGGCAACACAGCAAGAGGCTGAAGCGGTCTACGGACATGCAGAGACACTGCAGAGTTGGTGGTGGTGAACAAAGTGTCTGCAGGGGGTGAAAGAGCAGAGCGAGGGCAACCGGGACAGGTCAATTAACAGGAACAGTGGGGCCAGAGCAAGAGTGCATACAAAGGCTGCAGGAGTGTGGGGACACAAAGTGAATATAGAGGAGGTAGCGGGCACATAGATGGCTCGCAGGGGGTGAAGAAGCACACATCAGTGCTTCAGGCGTATGCCAGGTTGACACACAAAGATTGGGGCGGACAGGGGCTGCTGATAACCCGTGCTGAGGAAGGCAGGGTTTCACAATGGATTATGGAGGTGCAGGGCATATAGATCCCCTGCAAGTGTGTGTCATATGGCGCATATAGGGGCTGATGGGTGTTGGACACAGAGATGGGCTATCAGGAGTTGGGACAGGGCAGCTCACAGGGGCAGGAGGATGCACACATAGGGTTATAAGTGTTGGGCATGAAAAGCGGATGCAGGAGAGGCAGAGAACACACAAGGTTTGAAGGTGCAGAGAGGTATATAGATAGATAGATAGATAGATAGATAGATAGACAGACAAATGGATAGATAGGTTTTGAGAAATGAGTGTTATAAATCTTATTTATGCACCTCATATGCCCAGTACACAATGTTTTGTATCTTAAGGAAGGGAGACCCTTTATTAAAAATTAACCAGATAATTGTCAGGGCACTTATTACTACAGAAATCTTTTGGGGATTTTGAACACTAGATCCGCAGTTTGGGCATTTCATATGATAAATCCACCTTTTAAGGGTTTGTCTTCTTTGGCCAGACTTCCTAGTCACCAACAATAGTTTTTTTGTACTTTTAGAAATGAAATGAAATTAAACCTTTTAAAGCACAATAAATGCCAGGAGACGTCTTGGCGCTACTAACAAACTGAGTGCTGGAAGTCAACTACTTAATTACAAAAGTCAGGTTTTTAGCAATTTTCTGATAGAGGGCAGATTGAGGCTTACTTTCAACTCGAGGGGGAGAGAGTTACATAGTTTGGATATTTTGGCAGTGCCAACCGTGACACTTCTGCCACTCCAGATTTCCTGAATTTAGGAGTTGAATATTTCTGGCTGAAGAGGCGCAAAGCCTACTGGAAGGAATATACTAGACACATTTTTTCATAAGATAATCAGGGCCAGAGTTGTGTAAAGTCTTGAATTCAGTCCTCCATTTTACAGGCAACCAATGTAACTTAACCAGTGCCTGGAAGGCTGATTGGAACTTGGGGATCCCCAATAAAAGCCGAGCTGTGGCATTCTGGAGGGTTTATAGTTTGTAGAGGTGTCTTTGCTGTATGTTCAGAAACAGCGCGTTGCAATAGTCTGATCTGGATATGGCGGTCGAGGCCTCTACCATTTTATGAAGGTCGATCTGGATAAATGGACAGATTTTTCTTATGATCTTCAAAGTAAGGAAGACTTAGGAGGATACCACATTGACGTGGTCTCCAAACGGCAGTTTCTTGTCAACAAGGATCTTAAGGTTCCTGACCTTCGTCACTGGAATGGGGAGCAGGCCTAACTCTTGAGGCCACCAGCTATCTGACCAAAAAGCGGTGACATTGCCCAAAAGAAGAACTTCCATTTTATCAGAGTTCAATTTTAGACAATTGGTTCTCATCCAGTTGTTGACTTGCCTCATACTATTGGTAAATCTGCTGGCTGTGTCTTTCGGATTGCTAGCTACTCAGACCACAATTTGTTTGTCATCAGCGTAAGAGATAACAGAAAATCCATTGGCTTTAATAAAAGTAGCCAGTGAGGTGATATAAAGGTTAAAAAGGGTGGGGCTCAAAGAAAAGCCCTGAGGCACCCCGCAAGGCAAATTAAATGGGTCAGAGGCAAATTCGCCTATTACGACTAATTGTTCCCTCCCAGATAAAAAGGACATCAGAAGGACAGGGGCAGAACCCCTAATACATCAATTAAAAACACGGTCACTCAATAGGTCATGATTGACCATATCAAAAGCCGCTGAGAGTTCCATCAATATCAGTGCGGCTTTACCAGTCTTGTCCAGTATAGCCCTTCCATCTTCTGAAGTGGTCATAAGTGCCGACTCAGTACTATGTTCACGTCTAAATCCATATTGTGTGGAGTCTAATACCTTGTTGGATTCTGAAAAAATACGCCATTTTTTTACAGAGCGGAAGGATGGATGCTCTTTTCCATCCTTTTGGAAAATGACCCGAGTTAATCATCTCATTAAAAATTCCAGAGACAGCCTAACAAGAATTATTGCAGTGCATTTCTTTTATCCTCATGGCTTGTTCGCATGGATCACCAACATTAAAACACACTTTAGCTTAAAAATCAATGTATCAAAAGACCTGCCTATAGGCTATAGCACAGGCTTCTTCAACAAGTAGCTTGTGAGCTACTGATACGTCTCCATCTACCAGTAAGTAGCTTTCCTGTGTGCAGCCCAGCCTATGAGATTAGATGCTTTTTGGGGTTGAATATATGTCTATCAAAATTAAAAAGTGTGTATGCAAGACTCAAATGTGTGTATTTCCAAAACTCATGCTGATGTTTGGGCAAAAAAGGTTGAATTTGCAAAATATATTTAAATCGGATATTTGAATGATGGAGTTTGCCTTAGTTTGCGGGAGGCTTATTACTCACATTATCTTGTTGAGAAGAGAATTGTAGCTACAGTTGTTATGCTTTACCCAAATAGAGAGGCATTCCAAATTGACAAAGCCTTTTTGACATTACAACTGGCTATCCTCCCTGACGCTCTTACTTGACCACTGCTGATAATCTTGCAGGGGGCGGCCACTAATGTCAACTTGCCCGTTCCAATTACTATGACAACACTATTAATATTAGTAGTGATAGAGAGCAGATAGCACTCTATTTGTATGAGTGCACTATACTCATGGTTTAAACGCACTCTCATATATTCGTATTGTGTGCAGTGTTTTTGATTATTAAGAAACATTTAATTGAATCATTTAATGTTGAATTAGTGAACGCATTAAGTAGCCTTCTGTATGTATTATGATTCCTTCATGCATAATGTGCAGGACAATATTATTTTATATATCGTAATTGTGATTTGTTTAAATTGTCTGAAATATAGGCCCAAAAGATTCTCCTTGCTCTTGAGAAATAATGAATTAAATGATTGTTGTGTTCAAGGTTAGAGTGTTCTCACCCTGTTGCAGGTGCAGAAATACACATCGTTATTTTCAGAGTTAAGGAGAGATCCAGAATGCCTTTGAAGATAGCTGGAAGCGAGAAGGAAGGATGCTTTGCGTATCGGGTCTGTCTGGAAGCGAAGGCCACTGGAAGAAGATATCTTTAATTAATTTTGCTTCATGAAAAAGAACCAGCTACTGTATAGAGGTCTAGTGGAAATTTTTAGAAAAGATGACGCAATGTTGATTGAATCCCATCTTTTTTGTATGTTGCGCAGGGACAGAGAGACCAGACTTCTGCTAGCTTTTGGAGAAGAAGGAGCATCTTAGAGCGAGCTCCATAGCCTTAAGCTAATCGACCCATTTGACATGAGTACTTCTTAGGAAGTCACACGTGCTGACACCATTGGGGAACGATACAAGAGAGACAGGAAGGGCCCTCATATAAAATAGTGTAGGGAAAGATTTTTGATTTCTTTCAATGAATCGAGAGCTGAATATTGCATCTATTTTGTGTTGCATTGTGATTTGGAAATTTATAATCATTTGCCTTTTGGGCCGCATTACTTATATTAGAAAGATCGGCTCTGTATTCATTTTCCTGTATCTTTATACTTTGCTATTGAGATGTATTTACATCCAATTGTTTTTGGCCTTATAATAAATATTCAAACTGCACTTCGGAGTCAGTGATCTTTTCAGGCACAACAACTTTGTTGATATCTGTTTAAGTTGTTTTCTTCCCCTCGACCACTTTAGGTAAATAAAAGATCGATCGCTTACGCTATACTTAGTAGGGAGCTTAGGGGTGCAAGTTACCATAATCAAATGGTAGCAGAGGATGGTTTACCTTTAAAGTGGTTTACCTCCAAGGTGAGAGGAGTACTTAGGAGTAGGGTCGAAGGTGGGAAGGTCGGAGAGCCCTGAAGTGGAGCGGAGGAGACCGGAGACTGGCAGACGTTGACGGTGCGGCGGAAACAGTGGTGGCGTGAGTATGAAAGGAATTGTGTTAGATTGCGGTAATGAGTAAGTGGGTGATGTCTTGCGGAGTTGGGATGTATGTTGAGTGAATGTGGTTTTTGGTTTAAGTTTTGGTAAGCGGACTCAAGAGAAGTCCAAGATCCCGGGATAGTTTTTTATTATAATTGTCTGTTCAAATGTGGGTGTTGTGAAGCGCTATCAATGATCCACTTGTGTTAGGGAACTTTTGTGTGAATGAAGAATAGGTCGCGGTAGAAAGCCTCAGGTACCGGGGGTGGACTATGGCGATTGAGTGACCAACGCAGGTCGGGGGTCACTACGGCTGAATGTTCTTGTGAGAGTGTTCTATCGATCTTCAGTGACAGACAATTATTTGTTTATGTGACTGTAAGCTAATGTAATTGTGTAGGAACAGTTACTTGGTTGAATAACTTTTGGTTATACAGTTACTTGTAGTACGAATGTGTGTAAGTGAGTTTGCGGTGAAATTGTAAAGGCGGGTGAGCCGCTGCAAGGAGTGAGAAGTGACGTCAGGGTGAGCCGCGCTGTGATAGGTTGGTTGGTGTAACGCCGCGCTGGGATTGGTGGAAGTGCATTAGCAGTGAAACAGCGTAACTTTGGAGCTTGCAATTGATCGATTTCAAAATTAGATGTTTTAGGGTATTGCGAGATTTGTGTATAGGTGACACAGGGGTAGTGACTCGGGTAGGGGAAGAAGCATAGCCAGAGGACACACCGGCACATTACATGGCAACGAATGTAGGACTTCATACTATCGTGTGGCTTCAGAATTGGCATAAAATTACAGACAAAGAGGGTGAATTGGCTTTCCCTCGTTATGGGTCTTTTCGTATGGAGGTGCTGACCCAGCTGAGGGGGTGATGAATGCGCTGAAACCGCCCCCTAGACCCACACAATTTGAGGCATTAGATGCATGGATGAGAGCCACTTTAGTAAAAAAGAGAGAGGCTTCACATGGAAGAATGAGAAAAGCAATGAAGGAATATCATGATGCTAGATGGGATGCTCAGTTGAAGAGATGGAGAGTAGATACTATAGAGGGAGAATGCTTGTACCCACTGCTTACAGTAGGAGATGGGGCTGAAGGGAAAAAGAAGACAGAGGTGGACAGTGATACAGATGATGGCTTTCTCGACAGATTGCTAGCGGACCGTCCTCCACCCTGTGAGTCTAGATTAGAGACAGAGAGGGTGCGCCCAACAGAAGAGCAGTTAGGTGCAGAACAACTGAATCCTGGGGAACCAATGGCAGGGGTAAGAGGCCAAATTACCATGGTACGCATTCCGGGAGGGTCTGGAGGAAGAAGGTATTCAAACACTGATCCGGAACCACCTGTAGGAAATATGCAGTTGCCAGATGCTTTGTCTGTACCAGTCACAATAGGGCCAGTGGTTTCGATATATACTCCTAGAGAAAGAACCGATGACAGTCATCAGCACATAAGTGAAGGGGAAGAGACAATTTCTGGAGGGAGCCTCGCAATGAGTGGGACAGGTTTCTGTCGAATACCAGTAGAAGCTAGTACTCCACTGCCAGCTACAGCTGATCCATCCAGAATGGATAGTGGGACAGAATGAGGACAGACAGGTCCTCTAGCGAATTCTAGGTCTGACCTTCGAATGTGGGTTCAACCAGTGAGAGAGTCAATGATGCCGAGGGAAGAGATAAGCAGGAGACAAGAAGCGCCTAAAGTACTGTTTGGGCCACAGGTGATTTGTGCAGGTGACCACTGGAGAAGTCGAAGTTGTGAAAGAGAGAGACTCCCAGATGAAAAGACAGAAGAAGGTGCAGTTCTTAGGAGAACCCAAAGTTGTGACAGGGAAGAGACACGAAAAGAGGAAATTCAGAAAGTGTTAAAAAGCGCAATAAAGGTGCCAATGTTAGATGTGGTACGGTTAAAGGCAGAGCTAGACGAGGTGATTGAAGGTAATCTACCCCTGATTAAAATTGATGCTTATAACTCAAGTGAACTACTGTTCGTAGCAAAGGACATGACAAGAAAGGCCAAACGAGCTTATGATGCATTGTTGCTTTTGGCACAAAGATATGAGGTTGATTTGTCAAAGACCAAGCTGAATCAGGGTTCTTGCAGATTAAATTACACAGATAAGGATTTGGAAGAGAAGCGAACGAGCGGATTGAAAGCACAAATTAGAGACCTAGTGATGGGGATGCGGACATGGTAAGATTTAGACAGATGGAAAGATAAATGGGCCAAAAAGAAAAGCTTCCAGGCTGGAATAGGGAATACTCTCCTCCGGGTGGAGGGACAGGAGCTGCAGGAAATTACCCCCTTAGGGAGGAACAGAATGGAGGGTATGTACATGTGCCTTGGAGCAGGGGTGATTTGGCAGCATTTACAAATGATTTCCCTTGGCTGAGGGAAAAGCCTGCTGAATGGTATAAGCAAATGGACCGATTTGTAAAGATTTCGAAGGTATTGTGGATTGATTTGAACACCTTGTTTGATATCGTCGTGCCGGCGGATTTGTGGGCAGCGTGTAAAATTGCCATTGAGTGGCCTACTGTAGAGCCGTCTAGAGATTCGTTGACTCATGGTCCTTCACCTGATGTAATGAGAAAGTATGAGCAAGTGATTACATGGTTGCAATCGAAGGTAGCTCCTCAAACTGTTGATTGGTTGAAGATTGATCGCACCACCCAGGACTCTAAAGAATCAGTACATGATTATTATGAACGATTGTTGTTGGCTTTTAAGCAGCATAGTGGATTAGATACAATCGAACAGAAAGATATGGGACAGTTTGTCTCGAAGTTTGTGTTGGGACTGAAATCTGACATTAGCCTGATGATACAGCAGCATTTGATATGTTGGCAGAATAAGTCGGTGGACGAGATTCTGCGTTATGCTAAATATTGCAGTGATCAAGTGGAGTCGACAGAAGAAATTAAAGGACAAGTTGATGTTGGTGCAGTTGAGAAACGCTGATATGACGCAAGGGTTTGGAGGAGGTCAAGGAAGAGGTAGAGGAGGTGGAAGAGGAATGGGACAACAGGTGGTGACCCAACCTGGTCAGGGTAGAGGAAGAGGAAGGGGTTCAGGTACGAGTGACTGGGTGGCTCAACAGAAAAGAGTCACTGCCTGCCATTATTGTCACAAAATCAGGCATTGGAAGCGCGAGTGTAGATCAAATCCAGCGAATCAGATACAGATAGATGGAGAGGGACAGCTGACTGAGGCTGTCAATACTGTGACAAGACCCAGGTCTATGTATGAAGGAGGATATGAGCCGCAAGTGCAAGTACCTCAACCTCCTAGGATACCCATGCATAATCAGTTATACCATCAGATGCCTTACTTTGAAATTCGAGATCGATTTGACAAAAATCAAGACTCACAGGAGTGCCAGAGGGGGGTGCACGAGGAATGCACCTTAGATGCGATTCTAGAAGTAGATCAGAGTGGACCATTTGTGGATGCAGATGTGAATGGATATCCTGTTACCTTCTTATTAGACACTGGAGCTGCTCGCTCCACAGTAAGAACTGAAGTAGTCCCGAATTTAACTCTTTCGGGATGATCGATTCAAGTAGTGGGGGTTAGTAATCAGAAAATGACCAATCCATTGACAGACGAATTACCCGTGAGAATCGGACCATTTCGGGATAGACATCAATTTGTAGTGTGCAATTCGAGTCCGGTCTGTCTTTTGGGACGAGACCTTCTGTATAAGCTCAATTGTACTATATCATGCACTCCAAGAGGTGTAGAATTGCAAACACATGATGACGATGCTGATTTCAAAATGGCTAGCATGAGTCTGTGTGCAGAAATGTTTGTGGTGCTCACAACAGCAGAAGTGCCACATGACTTGAGAGACTCAGTGGATCCGAAAGTGTGGGATTTTACTGGCGAGGATGTAGGTCTGATGAGAGGGGTTGAACCAGTTAAGATACAGGTCAAACCTAATGCTGAATTCCCAAGAACGCCACCATACAAGTTGACTCCAGAAACTGTGGCCGGTATAAGACCTGTGATTGAGACTATGATTGCCCAAGGTATTCTGAAGGAGATAAGAGGTAGTCCCTGTAACTCACCCATCATGGGACTGCAAAAGCCAAGTGGCAAGTACAGAATAGTGCAAGATCTGCGTCGGGTTAATGAAATTGTGATCCCATGTTGTCCTGTGGTACCGAATCCAGCTGTTATTCTATTCCAGATACCATGCAAAGCAGAATGGTTTACAGTGATAGATTTGTGTCACGCATTCTTCTCTATACCATTGCATGAATAAAGTCAGTTTTTATTTGCATTTAGGATGGATGATCGTGTATTAACATGGAAAAGAATCCCTCAGGGGTATACAGAAAGCCCCTCCATTTTTAGTCAATGTCTGAAAAAGAATCTTGAAGGACTGGTGATGGCCCACAACTCAGTCTTAGTGCAATATATCGACGACCTTTTGGTCGCCTCAGAGACTGAGGATGCTTGCAGGATTGACACTGTGGCGTTGCTGAACCATTTGGCAGAGAATGGACACTATGGGGCCGATTCCGATCTCGGCCGGTAGGGCACCGAATCGGATTCGGCTTTACCGGATCCGATTCGGACGCCCTGTTTCTGACCGATTCGAACACCCGTCCGCGCGAGCAAGTACGATGCGAGCGTACGCGAAATCCCGACCGACTCGTTCCCGGCTCCGAACCGCTCCGACCGACTCGTACGGACTCGACTCGCACCACGCAATGGAGACGTTCCCCGACCGGGCAAGTACGATGCGCGCCTCGAACAGTCCGACCGACTCGCGCCCGTCCGGCTCGAAAGAGCAGTCGGAGCCGGAATTCGGGGGTCCGTGTCGGACCCCCTGTACGCGTAGCCGCACGAGTCGCACACAGGGGGACCCATGGGTCCCCCTACACATGCATGTACGGCGCAAGTCGCACCGACGCGCACCCGCTGTAGGGAGTGCCCTTGTTCGCGACGCACCCATTGAGTCAATGGGAGCCCGTGTACGCGTCGTACGACCGGCTCCCATTGACTTCAATGGGAGTCCGACCGAATCGAGTCCGATAGCATGCGTCCGCATCGTACTCGTTCGGTCGGACTGCTAGAGTCCGGTTCGGTCGGATATCTCTCCGAATCCGACTCGGTCGGAGGGATTTCCGGCCCGAATCGGAATTGGCCCCAAAGTGTCTCCAAACAAATTGCAGTATTGTTTGTCTGAAGTTCAGTACCTAGGTTACCGGATTGAGAAAGGAAAACAAAGGGTGTCACCGGATCGCATAGAGGCGATTCTGCAAATGGGAACTCCGAAAACACAAAAAGAAGTCTGCATGTTTTTGGGAATGGTCGGCTATTGTCGACAGTGGATCCCAAATTTTTCCTTGCAAGCAAAGCCCCTGTTGAAACTGACTCGAAAGGATGTTAGTGATCCGGTACCATGGGATGACAAGTGCTTGAAAGCCTTCCGTGAGCTGAAAGAAAGCATTTGTCGTGCTCCAGCTCTCGGAATGCCAGATTATAACAAAGCGTTTTCGCTCTTTTGCTGTGAAAAGGAGGGATGTGCGTTAGCAGTGCTAGTGCAGACACATGGGGGTGCCCGTAGACCAGTAGACTACTTCTCAGCTACATTAGATCCTGTAGCTTCTGCGTTGCCTGGATGTCTGAAATCCGTTGCTGCAACTGGTATCAGCATTGAAAGATGTGAAAGCATAGTGATGGGTTATCCGCTCATTGTTTATGTGCCCCATTCAGTAGAATTGTTAATGACCCGGAGGAAAACACAGTATTTAACCAACAACAGACTTACCAAGTATGAGCAGGTTATCTTGGCTGCTGATAATGTTACCCTGAGACGTTGTACCACTCTGAACCCTGCTACATTGTTACCTATTCCGCAAGAGGAAGGAGATGAGGATTGTGAAGAACATGACTGCCTAGATGTTACTGACCTATCCACCAAACCCAGACCTGACATTGTCGATGAACCTTTGCCCCAATCTGATTTGATCCTTTTTGTTGATGGTTCATGCCTAAGAGACAATGAAGGGTATTTGAGAGCAGCGTTTGCTGTGTGCACCAATATGGGAGTAGTGGAAGCTGCCTGTTTAAACAGAGTATTCTCTGCTCAGGTGGCCGAAATTGTCGCTTTGACACGTGCCTGTATCATTGCAGCTGATCTGCGAGTGACTGTGTATACTGACAGTCAATATGGATTTGGTGTGGTTCATGATTTTGGGCAGTTATGGTCACAGAGGGGGTTTCTCACGTCCTCAGGGTCACCTATACGTAATGGCGAGTATGTGCGCCAACTATTGGAAGCTCTGCAAAAGCCTAAAGAGATAGCAGTTGTTAAATGTGCAGCTCATGGAAAGGGAGAAGACTTTGTCACTAAGGGCAACAATTACGCAGATGAAGTAGCACGATTTTGCGCTGAACATGTTTGTATTTTCAATGGAGAATATATAGGCGAGAGCACAGAAGAGACCGAGCTCAGCATGATGTTAGCTATAGCCGATACTTGGGTTGAGGTGAAGCGGTTGCAGGATGAAGTCACAGAAGAAGAAGCTGCGTCATGGGTCAGAGCAGGTTGCACAAAAAGAGATGATGGCATTTGTGTATCCACAGATGAAAGAGCAGTATTACCCAATTGTCTACTGAGCCCAATGGCAAGGCAAATTCATGGAGCAGTTCACTTGGGAAGAGATGCTATGGTGCGAGTGTTCAGGGAAACGTGGTTTAATCTCCGCTTTCGTGTGTGGGCTGAAACAGTATGTCACAGGTGTGTTACTTGTCAACAGATGAATGTTGGAAAGAGAACTGTGGTTGGAATGAGTTACATTGGAAGGTCTGGGGGTCCCTTCAATAGGATAGAGTTAGATGTCATAGAGATGCCAAGGTGCAATAGGTTGAGATATGTTTTGGTGGTGTTGTGTATCTTTTCACGATGGGTGGAAGCATATCCAACTAGACGATGTGACAGTCTCACAGTAGCCAAATTGTTATTAAGAGAATTGATCCCGCGGTACGGTTTTCCAACGTCAGTGGAGACAGATAGAGGAACTCATTTCCACAGTAAAATCATGAAGCTGTTGTGCTCTGCTTTAAATATTGATCAAAGACTGCATTGTAGCTACAGACCTGAGGCTTCAGGTCTAGTAGAGCAGGTTAATGGCACCATCAAGTCAAGAGTGGCAAAGGTGTGTTCGTCCACTTCATTGAAGTGGCCGGATGCGTTGCCCCTGGTGCTGATGAGTCTGCGTAGTACCCCTGATAGGAGAACAGGGCTTTCTACACACGAGATTTTAACTGGAAGAGCTATGCGTTTACCTATGGTGCCAGCTACAGCATTGATAAACATCACTGAAGATTTAGTGTTGGATTATTGTAAAGGACTGGCTGATGTGGTTACTTCTGTATCCCACCAGGTTGAGGCTGCGACTGCATCAACCTCGAGAGACCTGCTGCATGATCTAAATCCTGGTGACTGGGTGCTTGTTCGTAAGCATGTAAGGAAGAGTTGTCTTGATGTTCGCTGGTGAGGACCCTATCAAGTGATATTGGTCACAAGTACCGCTGTGAAGTGTGGAGGATTGCCGAATTGGATCCACGCTTCCCACACTCGTCGAGTTCAAGCGCCTGCAGAAGAAGAGAGTTCCCTGTGTCCGAGGAGCGTGTGTGGACCTGATACAGACAACGACGATGGCACAGACTCAGCTGTAAGAGTTTCGGAGGAAACAGAACAGCCAAGTGAGCAAGAAAGAGAAGAGCTGAATGCTCCTGAACTGAGTCCAGATCCTGACATAGAGGATATTGTAGAAGTGAGCGGTGTCTCAGATCAAAGTGAACTGTCTGTTGCAGAAAGGTCAGATCAAGAGGAAGAAAGGAGAACAGATGCTAGAGCAGAAAAGTGGCCAGCAAGAAAAGAAAGGCTGAATATACGGCTTGCATCTGAGAAAGATCTCACTTCAATTCCTGAAACATCTGAATCAGATCAAAGTGACGTGGAAGAAAGATCGGATGGTCTGAGACGTTCCCGAAGAGAAAGAACAGCATCTCGAAGATACGCATCTCCTGAGTGGACATACCTGGCTGCAGATGCAGGGCCCAGCGAAGTCCGGAAGGTTGGGACCTGGTACAGTGAGCTACGGAGAGAACACCCTCTCGATTGAAATACGATTACTAGTCCCAGGTGTAGAAGCGTTTGGAATACTAACTCTGCAAGTTCCGAATCCTCCAAGACTGAGTGGATTGCGTTACCTTATACTTAATGAGGTTGTTTTCCCTGCATTTGACAGATGGCTCACCGCGCTAGAATTGGGAGACATCCGTGCAGAGATTCTGCAACTTGTTCTCGAAATCCTTGGATCAAATGTCATTAATGATGAAGCCTGAACTGTAATCAAAGAAAGCATTAGGCCTTAGAAAGAAGATAACCTAGACCCCAGATTAAGAAGATTTAAATATAGGGACTTTTCTTGTAGATGATGGAGTGAGGAGTAGGGTTGTCTACATCTCTTCAATAGGTTTAGTATCAATCGAAAGAACTCTGACATTAATTGCATGAAAGGAAAGAAGCAAGAAAGACATTGTTAAAACAAAGAAACAGAAAGAGACTGTGTTTCCCTTTTATGCTTCGGAACAGATCAAGAGAAACCATGGTGTCTGAAAAATCAACACGCAAACAGAAGTGGATCATTGGCACCCTCATTGTAGTGGTGCTTATTGTTATAACTGTAGCGATTGTTGTATCTCTAGTTGGATCCCAGAATGTCGAACAGAACAGGGTACAGACAACACTCACTACACCAAGCTCTGGGATAGATGAGGATGCATATGCCCAAGACCTAGATATGATTCAGGAAACCAGTCGTAGACTGCATGTTGATCTGTCAAAGGGTGATTTCACTTTGAATGTGTATGCTCGATTATTGTATGAGTATGTGGATACCATGGAAGCGAAGGATTGCTATGTGTGTATGCAATTACCAGCCTCAGTAGAAGAAGGCATTCAATATCATCATTTGCCTGTGACCTATGGCATTACATGTAGTGTGTTATTGAGCATGTTTTATAGCAAGGCACACTTTGAGTACTATTTTTCAAATTATGATGTGGTACTCTCGGAAGTCCCTGTTCTGAAATACATGAATAAATATGATTATTATAAGGAAGTAGAGCGAATGTCAAAGTATTTTGTGCCTACCATTACATTAGATACGTCCTATGCCCATAGACACAATTTGACCTGCATGTTAACTGGCATTGAAAAGAAATTCATAGATCAAATAGAAGATCGACATAGACAGACACTATTTAGACTAGATCCAAAGCACAAGGTTACCCCATGGACCAAAGAAGAATTAGATCATAAAGCAAAGGGGAGTTTTGGACCCATAGCATTAGACTTTCAGCAGAAAGGAAAATTGTGCATTAGACACCCGACCACATATTACTATAAGATATTTGTGGGTGAGAGTGATTGTGAGCATGTCTTCTTGATTGAAGAATCAATCAGAAAAGCATTACTGGATAAAATAACAGTAGTGCCTAATGAGTATTTTGTGTGTGGGAAGAATGCCTATGTGAAGTTGCCCAAGAAGTGGTACGGCACCTGCTATTTGGCTGTGGTATTTCCCAAGATTTTCCATGTGAAAGATTTATGGCCTCTGGAGAAAAGGAGACCTCAAAGAGGGAAACGTGGTGTGAGTGCAGGAGAAGTGATTGGTGACATATTTGGAGCTATGATACCGAGTATGGGTGTGATTCTGAATGATTTGAAAATTAGAAAGCTGGCAACATTAGTGGATAAGCTCTCCATAAATACAGCTCAGATTCTACTACTTGTATATGGGGAGATGGTTTTGATAAGGGCTATGGTTTTGCAGAACCGTCTTGCCCTAAATGTGCTGCTAGCAAAAGCCGGAAGAGTATGCAAATTGTTAAAAGTTCAACAGTGCTGCACTTATATTCCTGACAACAGTCGGGATATAAGGAAATACATTAACAATATTTCAGATATACACCAAGAGTTACGTGAGATGGCTGCTGAAGGACTCTGGGAGCAAGTGGGGAAATGCTTTGGCAAGATAGGCAGTTGGTTTGGAAGTCTGGGACAAGGAATAATGGGATATATTTTGAAGCCTATTATAATAGCTGTCATTTGCATAATCGTCCTATTAGGAGCCATCAAGGCTTACAAATGGCAAAGGGCAAGACATCAGGAGACTGTGTTGAAAAAGAGAGAGCAACAACTTGAGCGACTGCAGGACAGCCATTACCAGCACCTTAAAGGGTTAGAACGATTCAGACAGGGCGGCAAGCTACAGCTCCTGTTTAGGTCGGTCTCTTCTACTGGGAGAAACTACACAAGAAAAGAGAATTGGTGTTATGACACTAGTCATAAGAGGGGGAACTGATAGAGCGCAGATAGCACTCTATTTGTATGAGTGCACTATACTCATGGTTTAAACGCACTCTCATATATTCGCATTGTGTGCAGTGTTTTTGATTATTAAGAAACATTTAATTGAATCATTTAATGTTGAATTAGTGAACGCATTAAGTAGCCTTCTGTATGTATTATGATTCCTTCATGCATAATGTGCAGGACAATATTATTTTATATATCGTAATTGTGATTTGTTTAAGTTGTCTGAAATATAGGCCCAAAAGATTCTCCTTGCTCTTGAGAAATAATGAATTAAATGATTGTTGTGTTCAAGGTTAGAGTGTTCTCACCCTGTTGCAGGTGCAGAAATACACATCGTTATTTTCAGAGTTAAGGAGAGATCCGGAATGCCTTTGAAGATAGCTGGAAGCGAGAAGGGAGGATGCTTTGCGTATCGGGTCTGTCTGGAAGCGAAGGCCACTGGAAGAAGATATCTTTAATTAATTTTGCTTCATGAAAAAGAACCAGCTACTGTATAGAGGTCTAGTGGAAATTTTTTGAAAAGGTGACGCAATGTTGATTGAATCCCATCTTTTTGTATGATGCGCAGGGACAGAGACACCAGACTTCTGCTAGCTTTCGGAGAAGAAGGAGCATCTTAGAGCGAGCTCCATAGCCTTAAGCTAAACGACCCATTTGACGTGAGTACTTCTTAGGAAGTCACACGTGCTGACACCATTGGGGAACGATACAAGAGAGACAGGAAGGGCCCTCATATAAAATAGTGTAGGGAAAGATTTTTGATTTCTTTCAATGAATCGAGAGCTGAATATTGCATCTATTTTGTGTTGCATTGTGATTTGGGAATTTATAATCATTTGCCTTTTGGGCCGCATTACTTATATTAGAAAGATCGGCTCTGTATTAATTTTCCTGTATCTTTATACTTTGCTATTGAGATGTATTTATATCCAATTGTTTTTGGCCTTATAATAAATATTCAAACTGCACTTCGGAGTCAGTGATCTTTTCAGGCACGACAACTTTGTTGATATCTGTTTAAGTTGTTTTCTTCCCCTCGACCACTTTAGGTAAATAAAAGATCGATTGCATACGCTATACTTAGTAGGGAACTTAGGGGTGCAAGTTAGCGTAATCAGTAGCTCAGGATGCATTTCATTGAGCATAAGTAGCTCTCGTTACAGAGGGAGTTGAAACAGGTGGAGGTGACGGCGTTGATCTGGCGGGTCAAGGTGAGGGAGGAGTCTAGGATGATGCTGAGGTTCCGGGCGTGGTCCGTCGGGGTGGATGGGTGTCCGAGGGCAGGGGGCCACCAGGAGCTGTCCCACGTAGTGGGGGAGTGTCCGAGGACGAGGACCTCTGTCTTCTCCGGGTTCAGTTTTAGGCAGCTGTTGCGCATCCAGGCTGCGACATCTTTCATTCCTTCTTGGAAGCTGAGTCTGGTGTCTTTGGGGTTCTTCGTGAGGGAGAGGATGAGCTGGGTGTCGTCGGCATAGGATACTATGCTGAGCCCATGCTGTCTGACGATGGCGGCGAGGGGGGCCATGTAGATATAGAGCGAAGAGCGTGGGGCTGAGCGAGGATCTTTGGGGTACTCCGCAGTCGATCTCAGTAGGTTCAGAGAGGAAGGGAGGGAGTCTGATCCTTTGGGTTCTGCCGGAGAGAAAGGAGCGGATCCAGTCGAGGGTGTTCCCCTGTATGCCAGCGTTGTGGAGTCTGGCTGCAAGAGTCCGGTGGGAGACGGTGTCGAAGGCTGCGGAGAGGTCTAGTAGGATGAGGGCCGCAGTGCGGCCCTGGTCGAGTAGCATACGGATGTCATCGGTGGCGGCAAGCAGGGCGGTCTTGGTGCTGTGGTTGCTGCAAAATCCGGACTGTGAAGGGTCGAGGATGGAGTTCTCTTTGATGAAGGTGGTCAGTTGGATGTTGATGA
The DNA here is from genome assembly GCA_963921515.1 of Calotriton arnoldi. Classification (NCBI taxonomy): domain Eukaryota; kingdom Metazoa; phylum Chordata; class Amphibia; order Caudata; family Salamandridae; genus Calotriton; species Calotriton arnoldi. The sequence continues at coordinate 77,973 of CAWUFW010007339.1, forward strand.
ATCTCTCGGTGACTTTGGCAGCGAAGGGGAGGAGAGAGATGGGCCAGTAGTTTTTCTGGTGCGTCGGGTCGGCCGAGGGCTTCTTGAGGAGGGGCTTGACCTCTGCCCGCTTCCAGTCGTCGGGGAAGATGCCGGTGTCGAGGGAGGCATTGATGGTTCAGCCTAGTTCGGGTGCTATGGCGGCGGCCGCTCTGTGGTAGATGTGCGGTGGGCAGGGGCCCTTGGGGGCTCCTGAGTGGGTGTTCTTCATGGTCATGGTGGTGTCTTCAGTGGTGGCAGGTCTCCAGGTGGTGATGGTCGGCTGGTTGCCGGTGGTGGGGAGGAGCGCGGTGTCCGGAGTCTGTTCGCTGAAGTTGTCATAGAGGGTCTTGATCTTCAGGTGGAAGTAGGAGCTGAGCTTGTTGCAGAGGTCCTGTGAAGGAGTGATGTCTGTGGCTTCGCTGAGGGGTTTGGTGAACTGCTGAATGACGTTGAAGTGTTCTTTGTGTGGATTTTGTTCTTGATAAAGGTCAGCTTGGTGGCTCTTATTCGCTGGTGGTATTCGTTCACGGCGTGTCTGTAGTTGTTGTGGTCTTCGGTGGTTTTTCTGTTCCGCCAGAGTTTCTCGAGGCGTCTACAGAAGCGCCTGGCCTCTTGGAGGTCGGTGGTGAACCAGGCAGCCTTCAGGGGGCATTGTTTGATGAAGTGGCGGAGGGGTGCGAGCTTGTCCGCGCAGTCGGCGATCCAGCGGTGTAGTTCTTTGGCAGCAGAGTTTGCGTCGGTCGTGGAAGAGGGGTGCTCGTGGAGGAGGGTGGTGTTGAGGTGTTCCTCTGTGATCCTGCTCCAGTTTCTCCGTGGCGGGCACGGGGCGGGTTTGGGTGCGGTGGTGGTGGTGAAGGTGAAGTGTACGCAGTGGTGGTCTGTCCAGAGTGGCTGCATGGTGTGGCTGAAATGGATGTTTGTCCCTCCTGCGAAGATGGGGTCCAGGGTGTGTCCGGCTCTGTGGGTAGGGGTTGTGACGAGCTGCCTCAGTCTGAGGTTGGCAAGGTTGTCAAGGAGGGTGATGGAGTCGGGATCGCTGCGGTTGTCGAGGTGGAAATAAAGGTCTCCAATGAGAATGCAGTTCGTGGAGGCGATGGCGTGGGTTGTGGCGAGGTCGGCAATGGTGGTGGCGGAAGAGGCGCGGGCTACGGGGGGTCTGTAGACAAGTGTCCCATGCAGCGTGGTTCTGGGGCTGGTTTGGAGCTGGAAGTGGAGGTGCTCTGTGTTGGAGAGGGGGTTGCTCGTGCTGGAGGTGGAGAGTCGGAGGGAGCTCTTGTGTGCGATGGCGAGTCCCCCTCCTGTGCGGAGGGGGCGGTCCTTCCTTTGGGTCTTGGATCCGTCGGGGATGGCGGTGGTGACGTCGGGGTGGAGGTGGCGTTGGTCCAAGTTTCCATGAAGAAGGCAACGTCAGGCAAGACGGTGTCGAGCAGGTCCCAGATCTCCGTGGCATGTCTGTGGAGGGAGCGTACGTTGAGGAGGATGCACGTCAGGGCTTCGGTGGTGCGGGTGTCCGTTGTGGGTCCTGCGGTTGTGGGAGGGCTGTTGATGGTGAATGATAGCCGGCAGTGTCGGCAGGAGAACTGGCCGTGGGTGGTATTCGACGTCGATCTCTGGCAGTGGTGGTTTCTCCCGGGGTTGAGTGCGAGGAGGGCGGCGGCGGTGTAGCGGTGGGGGGGTCGTAGATCCAGGGTCCCTGGCGCTGGCCGTGTTCAGGTCGGGTCGCGGACGGGCGCAGACGGGCTTGCCTTTGGCGCGCCGGTGGAGCGTCTGCTGCGTGACCGCACAGCAGCCGCCATTAAGTAGGAGAGGGGGCGGGAAGAGGAGTAGGGAGGCGGGGGCTGTGTAGGGGCAGGGCCGCAAGGGCAGCAGCGGTTGGAAAATGGCAGAGCAAGGGGGCTGGCAGGGAAAGGCACCTAGCGGGGCAGAGGAGAGGAAAGTAAAAAATAAATAAATTAGGGTGCGAAAATAAATGAAGAGGGCAAGAGAAAGAATCAGGGAATAATGCATGCGAGAGTCAGGAGTCAGGTGCGGACAGCTGGCTCGAACCCTCACCAGGAGGGGGATTCAGCTCAGCAGCGTGGTGATCAGAAATGCGGAGCTGCCGGTGAGAGAGCTAACCTAGACCGGAGGTTTCACAGGTTCTACTGTCCTTAGCACAATAGGTAGATCAGGCCTTCTGACTTTGTCATACCTCTTCATAATAAGCAGATCAAACCTGTTAAGCATGTAGACAAACTGTAAAGCTACCAAAGAATTGTGCTTTGTTTTTTTATTTTGCAACTGCTATGTTTACTCTACCAAGAACAAAATAATGGTTGAAAATGAGCTAGAAGTAACCTGGGAACCAGGAAAGACAGGATTCCTCTGCATACAGAAATATGTGTTTTATTATATTGATGTAAGAAGCACTCGCAGTTGGAGCATGTAGCATGGCTTGGAAAACATGTACAGTACCCAAGAGTGCTTATGCTGGTGTTTTAACCCTTACAGCTTCCCCTTATGGCTGTACCAATAGAGGGTAGCTGCATTTAAAGACACATAGTCGGCACATGCAGAACAGGAGCAAGCCGTCTTAATGCTGGCCGCTGGCATCTGCTGTCATCTGCAGGCCATACGTTCAAACTCAACTTTCTATTCTTCCTCCATCAGAAAATTGAGTACTACTTTGGATAATAGTAATAACAGTGATTAAAAGCAAATAGAAATTGCAGATCTGCAATATAATCTGGGATATACCTTTGAAATAGGACCATATATCTTGTTTTATGTATACATAAAAATGTTGGTTGCGTTGAACCTTTAACATATGTTTTAGTCCAGATGAAAGCACCAGGTTTGGGCATTAAGCATTAAAACTAGTCAAAAATTAAACGAGTCTTGGTTGTGGGGACTCAAATAAAAACATTATAGAAATGTTTTAACTGTGCTCGAAGAGGGCATTAATAAAATGGTGAGCCCAATGGGTAAAGAAGGAAGGAAGGAAGGAAGGCAGGCAGATAGAGAGAGTGAGAGAGAGAGAGAGAGAGAGAGAGAGAAAGAAAGAAAGAAAGAAAGAAAGAAAGAAAGAAAGAAAGAAAGAAAGAAAGAAAGAAAGAAAGAAAGAAAGAAAGGTTGTGCCTTCAATGTGTAGCTTGAAGAACTATGGGCTGGATTTACACATTGGTGGAGCACTAACTCTGTCGCAATGGCAACGGTGTTCCCTTCCTGTCAACATAGTGGTCTGCATGCCAGGATGGACCTTAAGTTTGGTCATGGTGGTGACTACTCCGTCACCACCAAGGGCAAACTTCTCCAATGGCCCAATGGATTGAGGGCCACCAGAGAAATAGCTATATGTGTGTCCGCCCAATTAGAATGGGTAGACATATAGCTGTTTTTTACTGTCCATCACTGCCAGGCAATTCTGATGGAAAGAAATGCATTATGCATTATCTTTTTTAATTTTCAAAAGCAAATCTCGTTTTGGGATTTTGATTTAAAAAAACAAAAGCAAAAAAAAGTTTGGTGCAAGACTCCGCTATTTTGACAGAACCCTGCATCACACTGGAAAACGCATTGACATGTACCGCAGTGATGGAGATTCCTGGCAATGCTTTAGAAATGACCACCAGCTTGGTGGGTATTTCTAAGTTAGGTAGGTGGCATTACTTCATCACCCTGGTGGATTAATGAGCTGCCCTCCTAAGTACAAATCGGGCCCAAGTCAGAAGATAAAATCTTTGACCAGTACAAGCTTGGTCCGTATATCCGATCTGCGCCCCAGATCAGCATCAATTTGTGCCGAGTGTGAGAAGTTGGCCTGGTATATGCTGTCCACTAGTTATAGTGGGCACCTTGCACCAGTCCAAACGACCTTTATTGATGATAGGTTTAAAGACAACCTTTATAGAAAGCTATCCTAGTGGTAGCTATGGAGAGCAGCCTTCAGGCTAAGTCTTGAAGGAGTGTTAGCTGTTGTTTTACCAGTTATAATCTCATGAATGACCAAATGAAAGGAGAACCACACCAGGTATATATATAAAATATATGTATTTATTACTAAACACTACCCAATAGTCTCTTTATGAGGCTAGAGGTCAAAGTACACAAGTTACAAGTCAAATAGCACAGTAAAGTAGCACAATATACGATTAGCCCTAGGGGCGTACCAAACCATGTATTAAGAAAGTGGTATAAGAACCATGACTTAAGTAGACATAAGGCCTAGATCCTGTAGAATTGCTGGGACCCCAAGGAACCACCCAAGGTAGTGACACAGGGGACCCACGGGGGCTGTGTGCAGTGTGTGAACACAGCCGCGAGCTCCGTTAAAGTCTATGGGAAAGTCGCGGTTAGAGTTTTAGAGTTAAAGGACACTTAGAAATGGACTAGGACCAAATCCTCTTGGACTTAGACAGTTCTAGGGTCAACACCCACGGGAGCACCGGAGTACTCGAGTTACCTCACCCAGGGAAGCCGGGTGCATAGGTGTCGAATGGTGTCGGGTCGCGTCGTCGATTTCAATGGCAGCCTGCAAGGAAGTGCTGCTGCCGGGAAGATGCGAAGTGTTCGAAGAGATCCAAGCTTGGATTGGAGATGAGAAGAACCTGAAAGCAGAGGGGACAGAGTCTGGGTCACTTGCCAGTGACCAGGGGCACGATAGTCGAATGCCCACCGATGTCGGGTGCTTCAGGTGAAAGAGGTGAAGCTTGACTCTTCAGCCACGAGGACCAGAAGGCATCTACGACAACCAGGAGCTGGATTCGAGCTGTCCCACAAAAGATGTTGAGTGCTGCAGCATTGGTGTCCGGATTGAACACAACAAGCCTTGGCAACAGCAACCCACGCAGAAAAAAGAAAGAGGCTTCTGTGCAGACCACCACTCAGGGCACGTCTGGAGCAACTAGGGAAGCCCCAAGAAAATCAGAGTTGCCTTCACAGGGACCCACCAGTTGACGGACCAGGGATCGCGAAGGAGCCTCAAGCGGAAATGCAAGAAGCGGGCCCACGGAACACTCGTGGAGTGTAGGCTCATAATCTTCAGTGCAAATGGTGCTCGGGGCCTGGGCTATAAGTAACCCAAAGCAGGATTTCAAGAGATGTCGAGAAGTTGATGCACTAGCAAATGTGCACGGTGTCCAGGGGTTCCGGTTCCACGTCACTCGTGAGGGCTGCGGGTCTCAGCTTTGCTGGGGACTCGGGTCGGCCTCTGAGAAGTCTGGAAATCCTCTTTCTGGGCTGCAAGTACTTCGGAGTCCGGCAGGAACTTCGGAGATGCAGACTGGCAAATGCTTTGTTGGTGCCTGCCAAGCAGGGGAGTCACTCCTTGACCCCAAGGGAGATTTCTTCAGTCCTCTAGTCTTTAGTAGAGCGTCGAAGTTCCAGGATTCAGTTGCAGAGTTTCGTCCAGGGATATCTAAAGTCGTGTTGCCAGGGGTTCCTTACTTATACCTAAGAAAGGGGTTGTACTAACTCTGTGGACCCACCTATGGGAGGGTTTGGAAAGAGGGGTGGCTACACCCATTTCCTTTGTCGAGTTTCGCGCCAGAGCAGGGGCTGGCAGCCCCTGCAACCGGTTTGAACTGGGGTATGCACGAGGACACCAAATGTGCCCCCAGTGCAGGACTTCAAAGCACTCTTGGAGTGCACCCACCCAGCCCCAATCCACTAAGGCCTGTCTGGGAGGTGGTAACACCTCCCTGTGACAGGAAACCTATTGTCCAGGCCTCCCCTGCCGGAGTTTCGGTCAGCAGCAGGAGGCCAGACTCGTGTCTGTGGCTGCAGCATCCATTTTGTGATGCCAGGCTCTGTATAGTTGGTACCGGGTATAGCGGTGCTGTCATGTCTCTCCCTCTAGAAGGGTGGGATCATACTCCCACACCAGTTACTGGTGTGGGGGTATGATTCCAAGGTGTTTGACACCAAACACGACATGTTTCCGTGCAGCCATCCCAAAGTTAGCATTTACTGCGAGGATATAATGCACTTAAGAGTATATGGTCAGGCTGCACCACAGACAACCCCGGAGAGGAGATTCCGAGGGCTGCAGAGGGGCTCTGCTCATGCAGGGGCACCCTCTCACATATAACCAAGCACCCTGCCTTCAGGATTGATAAGGCCTGCCATAGGGGTGACTGATAGGTTTCTATATGCAGTGATAGGTGAGATATAGTGAACCTATATCTCTGTGAGGGGTGCATGCACCACCTCACTCAGGCTGCAGTAGCAGTCCTGTGGTGTCATTTTGGATGGCTTTCCAGGGGTGGCACAATACATGCTTCAGCCCCTGGTAGGCCTCTGGGGTACCTATGCCCTGGGTACATAGTATACCATATACTAGGGACTTATAAGGGCACCCCAGAATCCAATCTGAAGTGTACTTAAGGTACATGGAATCAATTTAGAGAGGAAGCAGATAGGCTGGGGACCTGAATAGCAGGTTCCCAGCCAAACTAAGCCAAAACCATCAAAACACCAGAAAAAAGTGGGGGCAACCATGTAGTCAGATTCCACCTTCCTACACCGAGGTCCCTGTCTACCAGGGCCATTGACTAACTTAGGCAATTTGGGATTTTTGGTGCCATATTTACTTAAAAATCATATCTCCGGGTCCGCTTATTGGAAACTGTCATTTTAGTGCCATTGTTTATTGCATTTTATTCTATTCTTCTAATTCAATTTGGGATTTTTATTTGTTTTGTATTTCAACTTTATTGCTGTTCTGGTACTTCAATCAATCAATCAATCAGGGTATTTTAAGCGTGCTACTCACCCGTGAGGGTCTCAAAGCGCTGAGGGGGGGGTCCGCAGATCCATTAGCCGAAAAGCCAGGTCTTGAGGGCCTTCCTGAAGGTGTTCAGGGAGGGGGCGCATCTGATGTCTGCCGGTAGCTCGTTCCAGGTCTTGGCTGCGATGTGGGAGAAGGATCTTCCGCCTGCTCTGGCTCTGTGGATGCGCGGGGTTTCGGTCAGTGCGAGGTTGGAAGATCGGAGGTTTCTTTTGGGTTCGTGGAAGTTGATTCTGTCGGTGAGGTATTTGGGTCCAATGTTGTGTAGGCATTTGTAGGTGTGAGTGAGGATTTTGAAGGTGACTCTTTTCTCCACGGGGAGCCAGTGGAGACTGCGTAGGTGTCGGCTAATGTGTTCGTGGCGGGGGGCGCCGAGAACGAGTCTGGCGGCGGTGTTCTGTATTGTCTGGAGTTTGCGGAGTAAGGACTTGTTGATGCCGGAGTAGAGTGCGTTTTCATAGTCCAGTCTGCTGGTGATGAGTGTGTGGGTGACTGTCTTCCTTGACTCGGGGGGGATCCATTTGAAGGTCTTGCGGAGGATGCGGAGGGTGTTGAAGCAGCTGGAGGTGACGGCGTTGACCTGTCGGTTCATGGTGAGTGACGAGTCGAGTACGATGCCGAGGTTTTTGGCGTGGTCTGAGGGGGTGGGTGGGCTTCCGAGGGTGGTCGGCCACCAGGTGCTGTCCCATGCTGAAGGGTGGTTCCGAGGACGAGGACCTCCGTCTTCTTGGCGTTGAGCTTCAGGCAGCTGTTGGTCATCCAGATTGCGACATCTTGCATTCCTTTCTGGAAGTTGAGTTTGGCGGTGGTGGGGTCTTTGGTGAGGGAGAGGATGAGCTGAATGTCGTCAGCGTAGGATACGATGTTGAGGCTGTGTTGTCGGACGATGGTTGCGAGGGGGCCATGTAGATGTTGAAGAGGGTCAGGCTCAGTGATGATGTGGGACTCCGCAGGTGATTTTTGTGGGGTCAGAGAGGAAGGGTGGTAGTCTGATACTCTGGTTTCTTCCAGTGAGGAAAGATCGGATCCAATCTAGGGCTGTTCCTTGTATGCCGGCGTCGTGTAGTCTGGCGACTAATGTGCGGTACTTCATAAATACTTTACACATTTCCCTAAATAAAGCCTGGCTGCTCTGTGCCATAGCTACCAGGGTGGCACTCAGGATAATTTAGTGACTTTGTGGGTTCACCCCGACAAGGGTTGTGATTACTCCTTGAGTTGGGCAGTCACCCACCCCAAATAATAATCCAGTTTCCTACAAAGACTCTATCCTAAAAGCACAGGAATTGAAGAGCACCTTACTTTGCGAAGGTGCTTTTCTTAGAAAAAATATACTATACTTTATAGAGATTAGCGTCCACTAATTACTAATTGTACTTGGTATGTCAAATACTGAGATGAATTGTGGAAGGAAAGGAAATGGAGAACTGTGGAACATATGAGAGGGCCCAAGCCACAGAAGGTGAGATTTAAATAACTATTTGATAGTAAAATATGAAGATGTATACGAATTGCTGCAACAACTGTGTGCATAGCGGAAGGAATGGTAGTTGAAGAATCCTTTTGGAGAAGAAACAGAAAGAGGAACTGGATTAGACTATGGGCCATGCCCTTAGAATTTACTTTATGCTAGCTCAATGTACCTGAACCCTTTGACCCCGAGATCTGATATCTGGTAAGGGAGCTATCCTAACCTATATTAAATGTGTCTTTATGGTGAGTCCAAGCTTGTCAACAGGAAAAAACAGCAAATCAGAAAACTGAGAGAAATCAAAGCTGTTGACCGAACTGCCTACAAATAACACAGACATTATTTTTTAGAGGTATATCAATAATGACAATTTCATGCATGTGAAAGTGTTGACATTTATACAGTCATAAAGAGATCAAGAGAGTCTACTGCCCACATCTCAACATAGTGTTTATATATGTTTGCAGTTGTTTAAAATCAGATGTTTGAATTGCCAAGGCCTATGCAAGGTAATTCTCTTACTGAAGGATAAATTAGGATACCGTCTTGAATGAAACACCCCCTACTATGCATTTCAATCAGGACAAAGGCTGCCAATGCCACATGAACAGATTCAAAATGCCAGCAGTGAATATATCTGTGACAGAAAGCAATAGAGTAATATAATATACTATAACAATACATAACGAAGGGTCTACAGACCACAGGTCACAACCAGTAGAGCAGATTCATCCACAAAAAGATCTATTTAAAGGACTCATTGTTGAGTCTTCACCAGAGCATCTTTATTCATATTCATAAATATACAAAATCTCAGCCTTTCTGTGGGATCTCAGCGCATGCTCTTCACAGAAAAATGCATTTATATATATCTAAACCAATGCGTATCCAAAAGAAAACTTTTCTGTGTTTTTTAATACTCCACTTACAATTGAAAGCAAGCTTAGTGGAGGGGCCGGGCTAAGAGAGTGTTTTATAATCCTTGGGGTGATAAATGCCCTTCACCTTGAAATAATGGAAGACCTTTCCAGATTAAAAGGAGGCATGAGATCTGGCCAGTATTATTTCAAGGGTACTCCTTCATTTAACATGACCCCACTCATCGTGTGTACTGCCGGAGGCTTTTATTTGAGGAGGAATTGACTGTGTTTCAGGTACAAAGACTTCAGCAGTGCCTGTTGTTTGTGTAAAGACCAGAGGTCACATTCCTAGCAACACTATTGATGGCTCTAACGAAGGAGGATCTCCTGGCGTCGCTCAGGGAGTTCAAGCAGGAACTACGGGAGGAACTTAATGCGGACATGACAAACTCACTAGAAACCTTAAGGGCAGATTTTAGTGGCTGACTCATCACGCTTCAACAGGATTTAGACTCGGTGGGAGCCAGAGTGATGGATGTGGAGACCAAGGCTACAGACCTTGAGCAGCAATTAGACCAAATAACATTGACTACGAAGGATTTACAAATTGAACTACAGGCGGTCCTCCTGAAAAATGAAGATCTGGAGAACAGGTCAAGACGAGAGAACATAAAAATCCGGAACCTGGCAGAGGGCCCAGTTCTTGAGGCCTTCATAATCGATCTCTTCGTGGAAACATTGGCGACACCAAGCATTAAAATCAAATTTGAAAGAGTGCACAGAGTGGGAAGACCCAACCAGGGCGAGAAGGCCCGACCATGCGACATTCTGGTGAAATTACACTCTTTCAAAACAAAACAAGCCATCCTCATGCCGTCAGGAAAAAGAATATAGTGGAGTTCCAGGGATTCGAATGTGACCTGTAACAGGATATCTTGCCAGCGACTCTCATGAGACGACATCAATTTAGACCATTCACTGAAAAACTGAGGCATGAGAATATTAAATATAGATGGGCCTATCCCTTTGGCTCAGATTTTGAATTCCGTAATAAAGCACACCACATAACAGACATCAAGGAAGCACACGCCCTTCTGGGGCTTCACATGCCAGTAGACAACACTAGTCGAGGCAGCAGAGACCAACGTGAAACCCCCCCCTCCCCCCTCCATGTACACGAATGGAAACGCCTGGCACCATCACTGATCTCCCAAAGAACAGAAGAAACAAGGGCAACCAGAGCACTCATGAAAAAACAGGACCAACAAGACTCACACCGAAATAGGAGCTTTTTCACTAGTGGAAATGTAAATCGGGCCTAAAAGCAGACAATGGTGAAACAGCATAAAGACTAGATGTGAAACAGCCCCCACATGAACTCCGCTACCAGACAACAACAGAATCAAACCTTACAAACACCGACTGCCCAGGCACACGCCTTAGAACTGCATCAACAAGATCGAATAAAGAAAAATCATTGTAACTTCTTAATGTGAACATCTTTAGACATTTCGGCGGAGGACATTGGTCCAATTCGCCTCCGATGCATGACCATTACTATAATGGTGGACTACTTTGGGGGCTCGTTGTCCCATCATTAAGTACTATACAGTTAGATCTTTACTTTCTCTCTTTTATATTGTTTTTATTTTATTTCTTTTTTGGAGGCCTGGGTGACAGGGCACACAGGGGAGTACACAGTCGGGTGACAAACCGTGGCGATAAAGGCTTGAGGAATCAGGGGAAGACGGGCAAGATCGGAGAGGAAGACGAGGAGGGGAATGTGGGGTACAGAAAGAGGATTCACAAATGTGCATGTAGGTACACATCACCGTAATGGTACTCACCACACTCTCATGGAACGTTAGGGGCATGAACGCCCCTCCAAACACCAGAAGATCTGGAAATACCTCGCTGACCAACACTACGATATAATTGCACTCCAGGAGACCCATCTTAAGAGAGCGGAAGGTCACAGACTAAAACATAAGGTATACCCGTTAATATATAAATCCTCTTCATCCACTAAACATAATGGTGTTGCCCTTCTATTCCACTCTTCACACAAGTTTCAACCCGAAGATTACAAAGCCGACAAGGAGGGAGGATAATTATGGTACGAGGTCGGATTTAGGGAAACAATGCACAATAGCATTACTATATTCACCTAATACTAATCAGGTGGGGTTCATACACAATACACTAGCCCTACTGGGGGGATTCGCAGTGGGAGACATAATCATGATAGGGTACTTCAACCTCACCTGGCACTCAGGGACCGACAGCACACATCCAAGTAGATCACTCACAGGGAGCCCCGAAACAACTGAAACAAGATATCCAGGAGATGGGCCTAAGAGACACATGGAGAGAGGCACACCCTGAAGACAGAGACTATACTTTTTTCTCCCATATTCACCACACTGCTCTAGACTCGACTACATTTTTATGAGTCAAGCCTTAAACAAATATGTCAGAGATGCCACCATACAACCCATTATAATCTTTGATCACGCTCCGGTGCCAGTCTCCCTTGATTGGCACTGTCCCGCGCCGACGTTTAGAAGATGCTTCTTCCCCAATGCACTAGCTCAGGATAAAACAATAAGAGACGCACTCAGAACAACCATCAGATAGTTCTTCCAATTAAATAACCCACATGACACATCACGGGAAACCACGTGGAATGCATTCAAAGCAGTGGTGAGGGGCCAATGCATAAAACTGATGGCCACCCTTAACAAACAAAGAGCGGAGGAAAGGATGAACCTAGAGAGAGAACTGAAAACTCTAGAACACACACATAAGACTAACCCCACACTGGTACTACAGAGGAAGGTGACTGCCCTGAAAGGCAAACTGCAGGCGATCTACTCCAACAGAGCGGAAATGACACTATTGAGACTTAAGCAGACCTCATACGCACAGGGCAACAAGGTGGGATCCCACTTAGCATGACAGCTGCGGGTCAAGAGAGAGAAGGAATACATTGGGGACATTCAAGGCCCATCGGGGATCAAGTCAAGGGAAGATTCAGGGAAAGCAGACACATTCAGGGACTTCTACAACACACTGTACACAGCCGACCAACCAAACCTACAAGCGCAAGCAGGTTACCTCAAGGAGGTAGACCTCCCACAAGTCACCCCATCTCAAAATGAACAACTAGGAGACCCCATAACAGATGACGAAGTGCGCCTGGATCTGATGGGATTAAAATTGCACAAATCACCAGGCCTAGATGTCCTGACAGCTCAATTTTATAAAATCAGAAAAATAAGGGGAGAAAGAGGGATATGCTAGGTCCACCCTCCAAAAATGATCAAGAATTACAAAACACCGAAATCTCGGTTATGGAAACCTAGCCAGTTTTTTCAGAAAATTAAATTTACTAATATAAGATTTAAAAAAATAGTTAGTAAAGGAAAAATGTCCTTTCTTGAGTCCCCTCACTCACCATGGTTTCCCATGGTGACATGCTTCATCATAGGGGCCATCCCAACCCGCTACGGGCTGAGGCGTGCTACGACTTGCGACACTACGTAGGAGCACTACTTGTGAGTGACTATGTGTGGTGCAGTGATGGGGGTGGAGTGGGTGAGACTAAAATATCTAGCTAGTGGGCAAAAGAATTTATTCAGGCTCCTAGCCGATATATTAAAAACGGGGTTGGTCGCTAGGGTGTCTGTTTTTAATTAGTCAGGGGTCCCTAGTGAACGTCAACTAGTTTCGAGCTACCCCAGTGCTCTTCTTCAGGACAAACAGGGTCCAGCCCTGTTTAGTACCACTCAAAGTGACCTAAGGATAGGAAAAAATGCTGCAAAATACTAGCAGGCAAGAGTTAATACATACAGTACTTTGATCACGTAGTATCTGTAATAGAGAAAGGAATAAAAGCATTATCAAGTACAGTCTATGTACTGTATAGGTAGTTATTGAAACCATGTTGATGCTGATCAATTGAATCTAAAACAGAAAACGGCATACGAGACCTACTTCATGCTATGTAGGTAAGTGAAAACGCCATGCTGCACATTAACTACATATAATCAGACACTCACTGCTGGTGTGTGTTGTTAAGAGCTCTCCCATAAGATCCTTGTGTGGTTATGAGAGCTATGGGCATCTCAATAGTCATGTTATACTATAGGGCCAGCTTAGTTTAAACACAAAAACTAAAAACCAAAAAGGAATACCACATGACATTACCCTTAGTGAGTAGATTGTCAGTAATCTGAGACATGCCAGGCAATTAGGTGAATGCTTATTTGCCAGGAAATAGAATGAAATGAAAGAGCATAAACCTAGAAAAACATACTAATATGTACAGACAAAACAATACGACAAAGAAAATACAGTGACATAATAAAACACATACTAATTATGGAGCAACAATGTGCTTCATGGTCTGAGAGGGGCTGGAGAGATCATCGCCACTGTAGGAGAAAGGAAAAAACAAAGCGATAATGAAAGCTTTGTAGCAAAAAAGGGGGGGGGGGGGGTGCACTGTGAGAGGCTCTGCTGTCTGCCCGGTCCGGTGCTGTGGAGAGAATAACTTACTTGAGAATGAAAACTGCTCCGGCTGTTGCCTGCTTCCCTCCCGACCGCATATTAACAAGTGAGTCCCTACTACTCATTAGTGCCTATCGTGAGGCTCATTGTATATATTTGTTCGTCTTCCTTGTTTAGCCTCTAATCACCTTATACTCTTATCAATAGGCACTAACGAGTATTTTACCTTCCCATAATGATAGGAACTCGTATTAGACCTCTTTTGTATATCATTGTGAGGCACATTGTATGTATTTGTTCATCACCTTTGTATTGCCTCTAATCACCTTATACCCTTCCCAATAGGCACTAATGAGTATTTTACCTTCCCAAAATGGCAGCCACATTGAGCCATAGAAGGCGGCCATTTTGTTCTTTAGTTTCCGCTCTAGTCTCCTAATCATGAATCGGCGGGAAAACACCCTTTAAAAACAAGCAGTAGGGACTCACTTGTTAATATGCGGTCGGGAGGGAAGCAGGCAACAGCCGGAGCAGTTTTCATTCTCAAGTAAGTTATTCTCTCCACAGCACCGGACCGGGCAGACAGCAGAGCCTCTCACAGTGCACCCCCCTTTTTTGCTACAAAGCTTTCATTATCGCTTTGTTTTTTCCTTTCTCCTACAGTGGCGATGATCTCTCCAGCCCCTCTCAGACCATGAAGCACATTGTTGCTCCATAATTAGTATGTGTTTTATTATGTCACTGTATTTTCTTTGTCGTATTGTTTTGTCTGTACATATTAGTATGTTTTTCTAGGTTTATGCTCTTTCATTTCATTCTATTTCCTGGCAAATAAGCATTCACCTAATTGCCTGGCATGTCTCAGATTACTGACAATCTACTCACTAAGGGTAATGTCATGTGGTATTCCTTTTTTGGTTTTTAGTTTTTTGTGTTTAAACTAAGCTGGCCCTATAGTATAACATGACTATTGAGATGCCCATAGCTCTCATAACCACACAAGGATCTTATGGGAGAGCTCTTAACAACACACACCAGCAGTGAGTGTCTGATTATATGTAGTTAATGTGCAGCATGGCGTTTTCACTTACCTACATAGCATGAAGTAGGTCTCGTATGCCGTTTTCTGTTTTAGATTCAATTGATCAGCATCAACATGGTTTCAATAACTACCTATACAGTACATAGACTGTACTTGATAATGCTTTTTATTCCTTTCTCTATTACAGATACTACGTGATCAAAGTACTGTATGTATTAACTCTTGCCTGCTAGTATTTTGCAGCATTTTTTCCTATCCTTAGGTCACTTTGGAGTGGTACTAAACAGGGCTGGACCCTGTTTGTCCTGAAGAAGAGCACTGGGGTAGCTCGAAACTAGTTGACGTTCACTAGGGACCCCTGACTAATTAAAAACAGACACCCTAGCGACCAACCCCGTTTTTAATATATCGGCTAGGAGCCTGAATAAATTCTTTTTGCCCACTAGCTAGATATTTTTAGTCTCACCCACTCCACCCCCATCACTGCACCACACATAGTCACTCACAAGTAGTGCTCCTACGTAGTGTCGCAAGTCGTAGCACGCCTCAGCCCGTAGCGGGTTGGGATGGCCCCTATGATGAAGCATGTCTCCATGGGAAACATGGTGAGTGAGGGGACTCAAGAAAGGACATTTTTCCTTTACTAACTATTTTTTTTTAATCTTATATTAGTAAATTTAATTTTCTGAAAAAACTGGCTAGGTTTCCATAACCGAGATTTCTGTGTTTTGTAATTCTAGCTCAATTTTATAAAACATTTAGGGCAGAACTGATTTTCCAAGTGACCACCCTGTTTAACCACATCACGAACACCCAGCAGTTGACACAATCCATGCGAGAGGCACTTATTACAGTGATTCCTAAAACAGGGAAAGACCCACAGCAATGCAGCTCTTACCGCCCTATAGCCCTCCTCAATTTTGATGCTAAGCTATACTCCAAAATCCTAGCCACCTGTCTGGAGGACTTAATGCCGGGACTGATACACCCGGACCAGTCCGGCTTCATTAAGGGCAGACAGACACATGACAATGTCCGCAGGGTAATAGACCGAATAGAAAAGACTACGAAAAACAAGTCCCTGCAGTTCTGTTAGGCCTAGACGCCTAGAAGACGTTTGACAGAGTGGACTGGCCGTTCATCTTTCAAGCCCTCCAGAGGTTTGGCTTCTGTGAGACCTTCATAAACATGATAAGGGCCAACTTTGCAGGCCCAAGTGCCAGAATCCTAGTCAATCGGACAAGCTCGGACACTTTTACGCTGGGGAGGGAGACGAGGCAGGGGTGCCCATTGCCCTCGCTCCTCTTTGCACTCAGCATCGAACCATGAGCAGCAAAAATCAGAGAGAACCGGTCGATCAAAGGAATTGATTTTGGCTCTGACGAGCACAAGATGTCCTTGTTCGCTGATGATATCCTACTTACACTTACAGAACCACACCACTCCCTTACAACACTCCAGGAAGAGCTGAAAAGCTTTGAGGAGGTGGTTGGGCTATGCATTAACCTCCCCAAATCCTTTCTTCTAAACTTGACCATAACAGAAGCACTAGTGGCCACAACCCCATTCCACGAGCCAAGAAGGAATTAACTTATCTTGGCATAAAACTCACTTCCAAAATCTCAGGACTCTTTGCAGCTAATTATTCCACATTCTTACGACAGCTCCAAGTAGAGCTCAAATGATGGGCAAGGTTACACCTATCTTGGATTGGCAGAATACATGCCAATAAAATGGTGGTTCTCCCAAAATTCCTGCACTTATTCCAGAGTCTATCCATCGACCTAGAAAAAGACTACCTAAAGGGAGTACATACTCTCCTTAAGAAATTTATATAGCTAAATAAAAGACCTAGGCTCCCATTTACCTTACTATGGAAGCCATCTGATGAGGGAGGAATGGCGTTGCCAGACCTGACACTATGGTCACTGTGCCACTGGATTCAAGCTATCCTGGCTGATGAGGGTGAAACCCAGAAACCGGTCCTAGGATGCTTGTTTCCGGTCCAGGGAGGACCTGGTTTGGCAGTTCGGGCTGGACTGTTCCCATGAGGCACAGGGTCAAGACTGATTTGCATATGGCCAGGTATAAACTGGGGTGGCATGGTGAGCAAAAGAATGATGGATTTAACCCAGATCTCTTGACTGGGGGTGAATGTTTTGATTTGGTCTGCATTCCGTCCATCAATTGTTTGTCTTTTGCTTTCTTGCCCTAAGTGCGCGGGGTATGCCCAGATGTGGGTCCTGGGCTCACTGTGCCACTGGATTCAAGGTACCCTGGCTGATGAGGGATGAAACCCCGAAACCGGTTCTAGGATGCTTGTTTCCCATCCACAGACGACCTGGCTTGGCAGTTCGGGCTAGACTGTTCCTAAGAGACATAGGGTCAAGACTGATTTGCATATGGCCAGGTCTAAACTGGGGTGGCATGGTGAGCAAAAGAATGATGGATTTAACCCAGATCTCTTGACTGGGGGTGAATGTTTTGATTTGTTCTGCATTCTGACCATCAATTGTTTGTCTTTTGCTTTCTTGCACTAAGTGCGACAAGTATGCCCAGACGTGGGTCCCGGGCTCACTGTGCCACTGGAATCAAGCTACCCTGGCTGATGAGGGATGATACCCAAAACTGGTCCTAGGATGATTGTTTCCGGTCCAGGGATGACCTGGCTTGGCAGTTCGGGCTGGACTGTTCCCATGAGACATAGGGTCAAGACTAGAATCATTTGGATATGGCCAGGTCTAAACTGGGGTGGCATTGTGAGCAAACGAATTATGGATTTAACGCAAATCTCTTGACAGGGTGGGGGTGAAAGTTTTGATTTGTTCTGCAATCCGTCCATCAATTGGTTGTCTTTTGCTTTCTTGCCCTAAGTGCACCAGGTATGCCCAGACGTGGGTCCAGGGCTCACTGTGCCACTGGATTCAAGCTATCCTGGCTGATAAGGGGTTAAACCCCGAAACTAGTCCTAGGATGCTTGTTTTCAATCCAGGGAGGACCTGGCTTGGCAGTTCGGGATGGACTGTTCCCATGAGACATAGGGTCAAGACTGATTTGCATATAGCCAGGTCTAAACTGGGGTGGCATGGTGAGCGAAAGAATGATGGATTTAACCCAGCTGTCTTAACTGGGGGTGAATGTTTTGATTTGTTCTGCATTCCGTCCATCAATTGTTTGTCTTTTGCTTTCTTGCCCTAAGTGCGCCGGGTAGTCCCAGACGTCGGTCCTGGGCTCACTGTGCCACTGGATTCAAGCTATCCTGGCTGATGAGGGGTGAAACCCCAAAACCGGTCCTAGGATGCTTGTTTCTGGTCCAGGGATGACCTGGCTTGGCAGTTCGGGCTGGACTGTTCCCATGAGGCACAGGGTCAAGACTGATTTGCATATGGCCAAGTCTAAACTGGTGTGGCATGGTGAGCAAAAGAATGATGGATTTAACCCAGATCTCTTGACTGGGGGTGAATGTTGTGATTTGTTCTGCATTCTGTCCATCAATTGTTTGTCTTTTGCTTTCTTGCCCTAAGTGTGCCAGGTATGCCTAGACGTGGGTCCCGGGCTTTCTCTGACTCTGGATTCAAGCTATCCTGGCTGATGAGGGGTGAAACCCCAAAACCGGTCCTAGGATGCTTGTTTCTGGTCCAGGGAGGACCTGGCTTGGCAGTTCGGGCTGGACTGTTCCCATGAGGCACAGGGTCAAGACTGATTTGCATATGGCCAGATCGAAACTGGGGTGGCATGGTGAGCAAAAGAATGATGAATTTAATCCAAATCTCTTGACTGGGGGTGAATGTTTTGATTTGTTCTGCATTCCGTCCATCAATTGTTTGTCTTTTGCTTTCTTGCCCTAAGTGCAGCGGGTATGCCCAGACGTGGGTCCTTGGCTCACTGTGCCTCTGGATTTAAGCTACATTTGCTGATGAGGGGTGAAACCCCAAAACCAGTCCTAGGATGCTTGTTTCCGGTCCAGGGAGGACCTGGCTTGGCAGTTCGGGCTGGACTGTTCCCATGAGACATAGGGTCAAGACTGATTTGCATTTGGACAGGTCTGAACTGGGGTGGCATGGTGAGCAAAAGAATTATGGATTTAATCCAGATCTCTCGACTGGGGGTGAATGTTTTGATTTGTTCTGCATTCTATCCATCAATTGTTTGTCTTTTGCTTTCTTGCCCTAAGTGCGACGGGTATACCCAGATGTGGGTCCCGGGCTCACTGTCCCACTGCATTCAATCTACCATGGCTGATGAGGGGTGATACCTGAAACCGGTCCTAGGATGCTTGTTTCCAATCCAGGGAGGACCTGGCTTGGCAGTTCAGGCTGGACTGTTCCCATGAGACATAGGGTCTAGACTGATTTGCATATGGCCACGTCTAAACTGGGCTAGTATTGTGAGCAAAAGAATGATGGATTTAACCCAGATCTCTTGGCAGGGGGTGAATGTTTTGATTTGTTCTGCATTCCGTCCATCAATTGTTTGTCTTTTTCTTTCTTGCCCTAAGTGCACCGGGTATGCCCAGACGTGGGTCCCGGGCTCACTGTGCCACTGGATTCAAGCTATCCTGGTGATGAGGGGTGAAACCCCAAAACCGGTCCTAGGATGCTTGTTTCCAATCCAGGGAGGACCTGGCTTGGCAGTTCGGGATGGACTGTTCCCATAAGACATAGGGTCAAGACTAATTTGCATATAGCCAGGTCTAAACTGGGGTGGCATGGTGAGAAAAAGAATGATGGATTTAACCCAGATCGCTTGACTGGGGGTGAATGTTTTGATTTGTTCTGCATTCCATCCATCAATTGTTTGTCTTTTGCTCTCTTGCCCTAAGTGTGCCGGGTATGCCCAGACGTGGGTCACAGGCTCATTGTGCCACTGGATTCAAGCTATCCTGGGTGATGAGGGGGGAAACCGCAAAACCGGTCCTAGTATGCTTGCTTCCAGTCTAGGGAGGACCTGGCTTGGCAGTTCGGCCTGCACAGTTCCCATGAGGCACAGGGTCAAGACTGATTTGCATATGGCGAGGTCTAAACTGGGGTGGCATGGTGAGCAAAAGAATGATGGGTTTTACCCAAATCTCTTGACTGGGGGTGAATGTTTTGATTTGTTCTGCATTCCGTCCATCAATTGTTTGTCTTTTGCTTTCTTGCCCTAAGTGCAGCGGGTATGCCCAGACGTGGTTCCTTGGCTCACTGTGCCACTGGATTTAAGCTACATTGGCTGATGAGGGGTGAAACCCTGAAACCGGTCCTAGGATGCTTGTTTCCGGTCCACGGAGGACCTGGCTTGGCAGTTCGGTTTGGACTGTTCCCATGAGACATAGGGTCAAGACTGATTTGCATTTGGACAGGTCTGAACTTGGGTGGTATGGTGAGCAAAAGAATGATTGATTTTACCCAGATCTCTTGACTGGGGGTGAATGTTTAGATTTGTACTGCATTCCGTCCATCAATTGTTTGTCTTTTATTTCTTGCCCTAAGTGCGCCAGGTATGCCCAGATGTGGGTACCGGGCTCACTGTGCCACTGGATTCAAGCTATCCTGGCTGATGATGGGTGAAACCCTGAAACCGGTCCTAGGATGCTTGTTTCCGGTGCAGGGAGCACCTGACTTGGCAGTTCGGGCTGGACTGTTACCATGATCCACAGGTCAAGACTGATTTGCATATGGCCAGGTCTAAACTGGGGTAGCATGGTGAGCAAAATATTAAAGGACTTAACCCATATCTCTTGATTGGGGTGTGAGAAGTTGGCCTGGTATATGCTGTCCACTAGTTATAGTGGGCACCTTGCACCAGTCCAAACAACCCCTTATTGATGATAGGTTTAAGACAACCTTATTTGAAAGCTATCCTAGTGGTAGCTATGGAGAGCAGCCTTCAGGCTAAGTCTTGAAGGAGTGTAAAGCAGCTCGTTTTACCAGTCTATAATCTCTTGAATGACTAAATGAAAGGAGACAACACCAGGTATATATATAAAATATATGTATTTATTTCTAAACACACCTTACTAGTCTCTTTATGAGGCTAGAGGTCAAAGCACATGTGTTATACTTCAAATATCACAGTAAATTAGCACAATATACGATAGACCCTAGGGGCGAACCAAACCATATATTAAGAAAGTGGTATAAGAACCACGACTTGACTAGACACAAGGCCTAGAGCCTGTAGAATCGCTGGGACCCCAAGGAACCACCCAAGGTAGTGACACAGGGGACCCACGGGGCTGTGTGCAGTGTGTGAACACAGCTGCGAACTCCGTTAGCTTCTATGGGGAAAGTCGCGGTTAGAGTTTTAAAGTTTAGGGACACTTAGGAGTGGACTGGGAACAAACCCTTTTGGACTTAGATGGTTCTAGGGCCAACACCCACGGTAGCACCGGAGTACTCGTGTTACCTCACCCAGGGAAGCCGGGTGCATAGGTGTCAAATGGTGTCGGGTCGCGTCGTCGTTTTCAATGGCAGCTTGCTGAAAAGTGCTGCTGCCGGGAAGAGGAGAAGTGTCCGAAGAGATCCAAGCCTGGATCAAAGATGTGAAAAACCTGAAAGCAGAGGGGACAGAGTCTGGGTCACTTGCCAGTGACCAGGGGCACGATAGTCGAATGCCCACCGATGTCGGGTGCTTCAGGTGCAAGGAGGGGAATCTTGACTCTTCAGCCATGAGGACCAGGAGGTGTCGAGGACAACCAAGAGCTGGATTCGAGCTGTCCCATGAAGGATGTCGAGTGCTGCAGTGTCGGTGCCCGGATTGGACACAACAAGCCTTGGCAACAGCAACCCATGCAGGAAGAAGAAAGATGCTTCGGTGCGGACCAGCAAGGTCCTGGGGACTCCCCAAGCAATGGAGAGTCAGGGCACATCTGGAGCAACCAGGGAAGCCCAAGTGAAGTAAGAGTTGCCTTCACACGGACCCACCAGTCGACGGACCAGGGATCGCGAAGGAGCCTCGAGCTAACTCACAAAGGGCGGGCTCATGGAACACTCGTGGAGTGTAGGCCAGCAATCTTCGGTGAAAAAGGTGCTCGGGGTCTGGGCTATAAGTAACCCAATGCACAGCCTCAAAGGACGTCGAGGAGCTGATGCACTTGCAAATGTGCACGGTGTCCAGGGTTCCGGTTCCACGGTACCCACGAGGGCTACAGGTCTCAGCTTTGCTGGAGACTCGGGTCAGGCTCTGGGAAGTCTGGAAACCCACCTCTTGGGATGCAAAGTTGTCGGCGTCCGGCGGGAGCTTCGGAGATGCAGACCGAGCAGATGCGTCTTTGGTGCCTGCCAAGCAGGGGAGTAACTCCTTTACTCCAAGGGAGATTCTTCAGTCATCTAGTCATGTAGATCGTCGAAGTTCCGGGATTTCTGTATCAGAGTTTCGTCCAGGTGTAATCTAAAGTCTTGTAGTCAGGGGTTCCTTCTTTATACCCAAGGAAGGGGTTGGACTAACTCTGGGGACCCATCTATGGGAGGGTTTGGAAAGGGGGGTGGCTACACCCATTTCCTTTGTCCAGTTTCGCGCCAGAGCAGGGGCTGGTAGCCCCTGCAACAAGTTTGAATTGGACTATGCACAGGGACACCAAATGTGCCCCCAGTGCAGGACTTCAAAGCACTCTTGGAGTGCACCCACCCAGCCCCAATCCACTAAGGCCTGTCTGGGAGGTGGTAACACCTCCCAGTGACAGGAAACCTATTGTCCAGGCCTCCCCTGCCGGAGTTTCGGTCAGCAGCAGGAGGCCAGACTCGTGTCTGTGGCTGCAGCATCCATTTTGTGATGCCAGGCTCTGTTTAGTTGGTACCGGGTATAGCGGTGCTGTCATGTCTCTCCCTCTAGAAGGGTGGGATCATACTCCCACACCAGTTACTGGTGTGGGGGTATGATTCCAAGGTGTTTGACACCAAACACGACATGTTTCCGTGCAGCCATCCCAAAGTTAGCATTTACTGCGAGGATATAATGCACTTAAGAGTATATGGTCAGGCTGCACCACAGACAACCCCGGAGAGGAGATTCCGAGGGCTGCAGAGGGGCTCTGCTCATGCAGGGGCACCCTCTCACATATAACCAAGCACCCTGCCTTCAGGATTGATAAGGCCTGCCATAGGGGTGACTGATAGGTTTCTATATGCAGTGATAGGTGAGATATAGTGAACCTATATCTCTGTGAGGGGTGCATGCACCACCTCACTCAGGCTGCAGTAGCAGTCCTGTGGTGTCATTTTGGATGGCTTTCCAGGGGTGGCACAATACATGCTTCAGCCCCTGGTAGGCCTCTGGGGTACCTATGCCCTGGGTACATAGTATACCATATACTAGGGACTTATAAGGGCACCCCAGAATCCAATCTGAAGTGTACTTAAGGTACATGGAATCAATTTAGAGAGGAAGCAGATAGGCTGGGGACCTGAATAGCAGGTTCCCAGCCAAACTAAGCCAAAAACCATCAAAACACCAGAAAAAAAGTGGGGGCAACCATGTAGTCAGATTCCACCTTCCTACACCGAGGTCCCTGTCTACCAGGGCCATTGACTAACTTAGGCAATTTGGGATTTTTGGTGCCATATTTACTTAAAAAATCATATCTCCGGGTCCGCTTATTGGAAACTGTCATTTTAGTGCCATTGTTTATTGCATTTTATTCTATTCTTCTAATTCAATTTGGGATTTTTATTTGTTTTGTATTTCAACTTTATTGCTGTTCTGGTACTTCAATCAATCAATCAATCAGGGTATTTTAAGCGTGCTACTCACCCGTGAGGGTCTCAAAGCGCTGAGGGGGGGTCCGCAGATCCGTTAGCCGAAAAGCCAGGTCTTGAGGGCCTTCCTGAAGGTGTTCAGGGAGGGGGCGCATCTGATGTGTGCCGGTAGCTCGTTCCAGGTCTTGGCTGCGATGTGGGAGAAGGATCTTCCGCCTGCTCTGGCTCTGTGGATGCGCGGGGTTTCGGTCAGTGCGAGGTTGGAAGATCGGAGGTTTCTTTTGGGTTCGTGGAAGTTGATTCTGTCGGTGAGGTATTTGGGTCCAATGTTGTGTAGGCATTTGTAGGTGTGAGTGAGGATTTTGAAGGTGACTCTTTTCTCCACGGGGAGCCAGTGGAGACTGCGTAGGTGTCGGCTAATGTGTTCGTGGCGGGGGCGCCGAGAACGAGTCTGGCGGCGGTGTTCTGTATTGTCTGGAGTTTGCGGAGTAAGGACTTGTTGATGCCGGAGTAGAGTGCGTTTCCATAGTCCAGTCTGCTGGTGATGAGTGTGTGGGTGACTGTCTTCCTTGACTCGGGGGGGATCCATTTGAAGGTCTTGCGGAGGATGCGGAGGGTGTTGAAGCAGCTGGAGGTGACGGCGTTGACCTGTCGGTTCATGGTGAGTGACGAGTCGAGTACGATGCCGAGGTTTTTGGCGTGGTCTGAGGGGGTGGGTGGGCTTCCGAGGGTGGTCGGCCACCAGGTGCTGTCCCATGCTGAAGGGTGGTTCCGAGGACGAGGACCTCCGTCTTCTTGGCGTTGAGCTTCAGGCAGCTGTTGGTCATCCAGATTGCGACATCTTGCATTCCTTTCTGGAAGTTGAGTTTGGCGGTGGTGGGGTCTTTGGTGAGGGAGAGGATGAGCTGAATGTCGTCAGCGTAGGATACGATGTTGAGGCTGTGTTGTCGGACGATGGTTGCGAGGGGGCCATGTAGATGTTGAAGAGGGTCAGGCTCAGTGATGATGTGGGACTCCGCAGGTGATTTTTGTGGGGTCAGAGAGGAAGGGTGGTAGTCTGATACTCTGGTTTCTTCCAGTGAGGAAAGATCGGATCCAATCTAGGGCTGTTCCTTGTATGCCGAGCGTCGTGTAGTCTGGCGACTAATGTGCGGTACTTCATAAATACTTTACACATTTCCCTAAATAAAGCCTGGCTGCTCTGTGCCATAGCTACCAGGGTGGCACTCAGGATAATTTAGTGACTTTGTGGGTTCACCCCGACAAGGGTTGTGATTACTCCTTGAGTTGGGCAGTCACCCACCCCAAATAATAATCCAGTTTCCTACAAAGACTCTATCCTAAAAGCACAGGAATTGAAGAGCACCTTACTTTGCGAAGGTGCTTTTCTTAGAAAAAATATACTATACTTTATAGAGATTAGCGTCCACTAATTACTAATTGTACTTGGTATGTCAAATACTGAGATGAATTGTGGAAGGAAAGGAAATGGAGAACTGTGGAACATATGAGAGGGCCCAAGCCACAGAAGGTGAGATTTAAATAACTATTTGATAGTAAAATATGAAGATGTATACGAATTGCTGCAACAACTGTGTGCATAGCGGAAGGAATGGTAGTTGAAGAATCCTTTTGGAGAAGAAACAGAAAGAGGAACTGGATTAGACTATGGGCCATGTCCTTAGAATTTACTTTATGCTAGCTCAATGTACCTGAACCCTTTGACCCCGAGATCTGATATCTGGTAAGGGAGCTATCCTAACCTATATTAAAAGTGTCTTTATGGTGAGTCCAAGCTTGTCAACAGGAAAAAACAGCAAATCAGAAAACTGAGAGAAATCAAAGCTGTTGACCGAACTGCCTACAAATAACACAGACATTATTTTTTAGAGGTATATCAATAATGACAATTTCATGCATGTGAAAGTGTTGACATTTATACAGTCATAAAGAGATCAAGAGAGTCTACTGCCCACATCTCAACATAGTGTTTATATATGTTTGCAGTTGTTTAAAATCAGATGTTTGAATTGCCAAGGCCTATGCAAGGTAATTCTCTTACTGAAGGATAAATTAGGATACCGTCTTGAATGAAACACCCCCTACTATGCATTTCAATCAGGACAAAGGCTGCCAATGCCACATGAACAGATTCAAAATGCCAGCAGTGAATATATCTGTGACAGAAAGCAATAGAGTAATATAATATACTATAACAATACATAACGAAGGGTCTACAGACCACAGGTCACAACCAGTAGAGCAGATTCATCCACAAAAAGATCTATTTAAAGGACTCATTGTTGAGTCTTCACCAGAGCATCTTTATTCATATTCATAAATATACAAAATCTCAGCCTTTCTGTGGGATCTCAGCGCATGCTCTTCACAGAAAAATGCATTTATATATATCTAAGCCAATGCGTATCCAAAAGAAAACTTTTCTGTGTTTTTTAATACTCCACTTACAATTGAAAGCAAGCTTAGTGGAGGGGCCGGGCTAAGAGAGTGTTTTATAATCCTTGGGGTGATAAATGCCCTTCACCTTGAAATAATGGAAGACCTTTCCAGATTAAAAGGAGGCATGAGATCTGGCCAGTATTATTTCAAGGGTACTCCTTCATTTAACATGACCCCACTCATCGTGTGTACTGCCGGAGGCTTTTATTTGAGGAGGAATCGACTGTGTTTCAGGTACAAAGACTTCAGCAGTGCCTGTTGTTTGTGTAAAGACCAGAGGTCACATTCCTAGCAACACTATTGATGGCTCTAACGAAGGAGGATCTCCTGGCGTCACTCAGGGAGTTCAAGCAGGAACTACGGGAGGAACTTAATGCGGACATGACAAACTCACTAGAAACCTTAAGGGCAGATTTTAGTGGCTGACTCATCACGCTTCAACAGGATTTAGACTCGGTGGGAGCCAGAGTGATGGATGTGGAGACCAAGGCTACAGACCTTGAGCAGCAATTAGACCAAATAACATTGACTACGAAGGATTTACAAATTGAACTACAGGCGGTCCTCCTGAAAAATGAAGATCTGGAGAACAGGTCAAGACGAGAGAACATAAAAATCCGGAACCTGGCAGAGGGCCCAGTTCTTGAGGCCTTCATAATCGATCTCTTCGTGGAAACATTGGCGACACCAAGCATTAAAATCAAATTTGAAAGAGTGCACAGAGTGGGAAGACCCAACCAGGGCGAGAAGGCCCGACCATGCGACATTCTGGTGAAATTACACTCTTTCAAAACAAAACAAGCCATCCTCATGCCGTCAGGAAAAAGAATATAGTGGAGTTCCAGGGATTCGAATGTGACCTGTAACAGGATATCTTGCCAGCGACTCTCATGAGACGACATCAATTTAGACCATTCACTGAAAAACTGAGGCATGAGAATATTAAATATAGATGGGCCTATCCCTTTGGCTCAGATTTTGAATTCCGTAATAAAGCACACCACATAACAGACATCAAGGAAGCACACGCCCTTCTGGGGCTTCACATGCCAGTAGACAACACTAGTCGAGGCAGCAGAGACCAACGTAAAACCCCCCCCTCCCCCCTCCATGTACACGAATGGAAACGACTGGCACCATCACTGATCTCCCAAAGAACAGAAGAAACAAGGGCAACCAGAGCACTCATGAAAAAACAGGACCAACAAGACTCACACCGAAATAGGAGCTTTTTCACTAGTGGAAATGTAAATCGGGCCTAAAAGCAGACAATGGTGAAACAGCATAAAGACTAGATGTGAAACAGCCCCCACATGAACTCCGCTACCAGACAACAACAGAATCAAACCTTACAAACACCGACTGCCCAGGCACACGCCTTAGAACTGCATCAACAAGATCGAATAAAGAAAAATCATTGTAACTTCTTAATGTGAACATCTTTAGACATTTCGGCGGAGGACATTGGTCCAATTCGCCTCCGATGCATGACCATTACTATAATGGTGGACTACTTTGGGGGCTCGTTGTCCCATCATTAAGTACTATACAGTTAGATCTTTACTTTCTCTCTTTTATATTGTTTTTATTTTATTTCTTTTTTTGGAGGCCTGGGTGACAGGGCACACAGGGGAGTACACAGTCGGGTGACAAACCGTGGCGATAAAGGCTTGAGGAATCAGGGGAAGACGGGCAAGATCGGAGAGGAAGACGAGGAGGGGAATGTGGGGTACAGAAAGAGGATTCACAAATGTGCATGTAGGTACACATCACCGTAATGGTACTCACCACACTCTCATGGAACGTTAGGGGCATGAACGCCCCCTCCAAACACCAGAAGATCTGGAAATACCTCGCTGACCAACACTACGATATAATTGCACTCCAGGAGACCCATCTTAAGAGAGCGGAACATAAGGTATACCCGTTAATATATAAATCCTCTTCATCCACTAAACATAATGGTGTTGCCCTTCTATTCCACTCTTCACACAAGTTTCAACCCGAAGATTACAAAGCCGACAAGGAGGGGAGGATAATTATGGTACGAGGTCGGATTTAGGGGAAACAATGCACAATAGCATTACTATATTCACCTAATACTAATCAGGTGGGGTTCATACACAATACACTAGCCCTACTGGGGGATTCGCAGTGGGAGACATAATCATGATAGGGTACTTCAACCTCACCTGGCACTCAGGGACCGACAGCACACATCCAAGTAGATCACTCACAGGAGCTTCCCGAAACAACTGAAACAAGATATCCAGGAGATGGGCCTAAGAGACACATGGAGAGAGGCACACCCTGAAGACAGAGACTATACTTTTTTCTCCCATATTCACCACACTGCTCTAGACTCGACTACATTTTTATGAGTCAAGCCTTAAACAAATATGTCAGAGATGCCACCATACAACCCATTATAATCTTTGATCACGCTCCGGTGCCAGTCTCCCTTGATTGGCACTGTCCCGCGCCGACGTTTAGAAGATGCTTCTTCCCCAATGCACTAGCTCAGGATAAAACAATAAGAGACGCACTCAGAACAACCATCAGATAGTTCTTCCAATTAAATAACCCACATGACACATCACGGGAAACCACGTGGAATGCATTCAAAGCAGTGGTGAGGGGCCAATGCATAAAACTGATGGCCACCCTTAACAAACAAAGAGCGGAGGAAAGGATGAACCTAGAGAGAGAACTGAAAACTCTAGAACACACACATAAGACTAACCCCACACTGGTACTACAGAGGAAGGTGACTGCCCTGAAAGGGAAACTGCAGGCGATCTACTCCAACAGAGCGGAAATGACACTATTGAGACTTAAGCAGACCTCATACGCACAGGGCAACAAGGTGGGATCCCACTTAGCATGACAGCTGCGGGTCAAGAGAGAGAAGGAATACATTGGGGACATTCAAGGCCCATCGGGGATCAAGTCAAGGGAAGATTCAGGGAAAGCAGACACATTCAGGGACTTCTACAACACACTGTACACAGCCGACCAACCAAACCTACAAGCGCAAGCAGGTTACCTCAAGGAGGTAGACCTCCCACAAGTCACCCCATCTCAAAATGAACAACTAGGAGACCCCATAACAGATGACGAAGTGCGCCTGGATCTGATGGGATTAAAATTGCACAAATCACCAGGCCTAGATGTCCTGACAGCTCAATTTTATAAAATCAGAAAAATAAGGGGAGAAAGAGGGATATGCTAGGTCCACCCTCCAAAAATGATCAAGAATTACAAAACACCGAAATCTCGGTTATGGAAACCTAGCCAGTTTTTTCAGAAAATTAAATTTACTAATATAAGATTAAAAAAAATAGTAAAGGAAAAATGTCCTTTCTTGAGTCCCCTCACTCACCATGGTTTCCCATGGTGACATGCTTCATCATAGGGGCCATCCCAACCCGCTACGGGCTGAGGCGTGCTACGACTTGCGACACTACGTAGGAGCACTACTTGTGAGTGACTATGTGTGGTGCAGTGATGGGGGTGGAGTGGGTGAGACTAAAAATATCTAGCTAGTGGGCAAAAAGAATTTATTCAGGCTCCTAGCCGATATATTAAAAACGGGGTTGGTCGCTAGGGTGTCTGTTTTTAATTAGTCAGGGGTCCCTAGTGAACGTCAACTAGTTTCGAGCTACCCCAGTGCTCTTCTTCAGGACAAACAGGGTCCAGCCCTGTTTAGTACCACTCCAAAGTGACCTAAGGATAGGAAAAAATGCTGCAAAATACTAGCAGGCAAGAGTTAATACATACAGTACTTTGATCACGTAGTATCTGTAATAGAGAAAGGAATAAAAAGCATTATCAAGTACAGTCTATGTACTGTATAGGTAGTTATTGAAACCATGTTGATGCTGATCAATTGAATCTAAAACAGAAAACGGCATACGAGACCTACTTCATGCTATGTAGGTAAGTGAAAACGCCATGCTGCACATTAACTACATATAATCAGACACTCACTGCTGGTGTGTGTTGTTAAGAGCTCTCCCATAAGATCCTTGTGTGGTTATGAGAGCTATGGGCATCTCAATAGTCATGTTATACTATAGGGCCAGCTTAGTTTAAACACAAAAACTAAAAACCAAAAAGGAATACCACATGACATTACCCTTAGTGAGTAGATTGTCAGTAATCTGAGACATGCCAGGCAATTAGGTGAATGCTTATTTGCCAGGAAATAGAATGAAATGAAAGAGCATAAACCTAGAAAAACATACTAATATGTACAGACAAAACAATACGACAAAGAAAATACAGTGACATAATAAAACACATACTAATTATGGAGCAACAATGTGCTTCATGGTCTGAGAGGGGCTGGAGAGATCATCGCCACTGTAGGAGAAAGGAAAAACAAAGCGATAATGAAAGCTTTGTAGCAAAAAGGGGGTGCACTGTGAGAGGCTCTGCTGTCTGCCCGGTCCGGTGCTGTGGAGAGAATAACTTACTTGAGAATGAAAACTGCTCCGGCTGTTGCCTGCTTCCCTCCCGACCGCATATTAACAAGTGAGTCCCTACTACTCATTAGTGCCTATCGTGAGGCTCATTGTATATATTTGTTCGTCTTCCTTGTTTAGCCTCTAATCACCTTATACTCTTATCAATAGGCACTAACGAGTATTTTACCTTCCCATAATGATAGGAACTCGTATTAGACCTCTTTTGTATATCATTGTGAGGCACATTGTATGTATTTGTTCATCACCTTTGTATTGCCTCTAATCACCTTATACCCTTCCCAATAGGCACTAATGAGTATTTTACCTTCCCAAAATGGCAGCCACATTGAGCCATAGAAGGCGGCCATTTTGTTCTTTAGTTTCCGCTCTAGTCTCCTAATCATGAATCGGCGGGAAAACACCCTTTAAAAACAAGCAGTAGGGACTCACTTGTTAATATGCGGTCGGGAGGGAAGCAGGCAACAGCCGGAGCAGTTTTCATTCTCAAGTAAGTTATTCTCTCCACAGCACCGGACCGGGCAGACAGCAGAGCCTCTCACAGTGCACCCCCTTTTTGCTACAAAGCTTTCATTATCGCTTTGTTTTTTCCTTTCTCCTACAGTGGCGATGATCTCTCCAGCCCCTCTCAGACCATGAAGCACATTGTTGCTCCATAATTAGTATGTGTTTTATTATGTCACTGTATTTTCTTTGTCGTATTGTTTTGTCTGTACATATTAGTATGTTTTTCTAGGTTTATGCTCTTTCATTTCATTCTATTTCCTGGCAAATAAGCATTCACCTAATTGCCTGGCATGTCTCAGATTACTGACAATCTACTCACTAAGGGTAATGTCATGTGGTATTCCTTTTTTGGTTTTTAGTTTTTTGTGTTTAAACTAAGCTGGCCCTATAGTATAACATGACTATTGAGATGCCCATAGCTCTCATAACCACACAAGGATCTTATGGGAGAGCTCTTAACAACACACACCAGCAGTGAGTGTCTGATTATATCTAGTTAATGTGCAGCATGGCGTTTTCACTTACCTACATAGCATGAAGTAGGTCTCGTATGCCGTTTTCTGTTTTAGATTCAATTGATCAGCATCAACATGGTTTCAATAACTACCTATACAGTACATAGACTGTACTTGATAATGCTTTTTATTCCTTTCTCTATTACAGATACTACGTGATCAAAGTACTGTATGTATTAACTCTTGCCTGCTAGTATTTTGCAGCATTTTTTCCTATCCTTAGGTCACTTTGGAGTGGTACTAAACAGGGCTGGACCCTGTTTGTCCTGAAGAAGAGCACTGGGGTAGCTCGAAACTAGTTGACGTTCACTAGGGACCCCTGACTAATTAAAAACAGACACCCTAGCGACCAACCCCGTTTTTAATATATCGGCTAGGAGCCTGAATAAATTCTTTTTGCCCACTAGCTAGATATTTTTAGTCTCACCCACTCCACCCCCATCACTGCACCACACATAGTCACTCACAAGTAGTGCTCCTACGTAGTGTCGCAAGTCGTAGCACGCCTCAGCCCGTAGCGGGTTGGGATGGCCCCTATGATGAAGCATGTCTCCATGGGAAACATGGTGAGTGAGGGGACTCAAGAAAGGACATTTTTCCTTTACTAACTATTTTTTTTAATCTTATATTAGTAAATTTAATTTTCTGAAAAAACTGGCTAGGTTTCCATAACCGAGATTTCTGTGTTTTGTAATTCTAGCTCAATTTTATAAAACATTTAGGGCAGAACTGATTTTCCAAGTGACCACCCTGTTTAACCACATCACGAACACCCAGCAGTTGACACAATCCATGCGAGAGGCACTTATTACAGTGATTCCTAAAACAGGGAAAGACCCACAGCAATGCAGCTCTTACCGCCCTATAGCCCTCCTCAATTTTGATGCTAAGCTATACTCCAAAATCCTAGCCACCTGTCTGGAGGACTTAATGCCGGGACTGATACACCCGGACCAGTCCGGCTTCATTAAGGGCAGACAGACACATGACAATGTCCGCAGGGTAATAGACCGAATAGAAAAGACTACGAAAAACAAGTCCCTGCAGTTCTGTTAGGCCTAGACGCCTAGAAGACGTTTGACAGAGTGGACTGGCCGTTCATCTTTCAAGCCCTCCAGAGGTTTGGCTTCTGTGAGACCTTCATAAACATGATAAGGGCCAACTTTGCAGGCCCAAGTGCCAGAATCCTAGTCAATCGGACAAGCTCGGACACTTTTACGCTGGGGAGGGAGACGAGGCAGGGGTGCCCATTGCCCCCGCTCCTCTTTGCACTCAGCATCGAACCATGAGCAGCAAAAATCAGAGAGAACCGGTCGATCAAAGGAATTGATTTTGGCTCTGACGAGCACAAGATGTCCTTGTTCGCTGATGATATCCTACTTACACTTACAGAACCACACCACTCCCTTACAACACTCCAGGAAGAGCTGAAAAGCTTTGAGGAGGTGGTTGGGCTATGCATTAACCTCCCCAAATCCTTTCTTCTAAACTTGACCATAACAGAAGCACTAGTGGCCACAACCCCATTCCACGAGCCAAGAAGGAATTAACTTATCTTGGCATAAAACTCACTTCCAAAATCTCAGGACTCTTTGCAGCTAATTATTCCACATTCTTACGACAGCTCCAAGTAGAGCTCAAATGATGGGCAAGGTTACACCTATCTTGGATTGGCAGAATACATGCCAATAAAATGGTGGTTCTCCCAAAATTCCTGCACTTATTCCAGAGTCTATCCATCGACCTAGAAAAAGACTACCTAAAGGGAGTACATACTCTCCTTAAGAAATTTATATAGCTAAATAAAAGACCTAGGCTCCCATTTACCTTACTATGGAAGCCATCTGATGAGGGAGGAATGGCGTTGCCAGACCTGACACTATGGTCACTGTGCCACTGGATTCAAGCTATCCTGGCTGATGAGGGGTGAAACCCAGAAACCGGTCCTAGGATGCTTGTTTCCGGTCCAGGGAGGACCTGGTTTGGCAGTTCGGGCTGGACTGTTCCCATGAGGCACAGGGTCAAGACTGATTTGCATATGGCCAGGTATAAACTGGGGTGGCATGGTGAGCAAAAGAATGATGGATTTAACCCAGATCTCTTGACTGGGGGTGAATGTTTTGATTTGGTCTGCATTCCGTCCATCAATTGTTTGTCTTTTGCTTTCTTGCCCTAAGTGCGCGGGGTATGCCCAGATGTGGGTCCTGGGCTCACTGTGCCACTGGATTCAAGGTACCCTGGCTGATGAGGGATGAAACCCCGAAACCGGTTCTAGGATGCTTGTTTCCCATCCACAGACGACCTGGCTTGGCAGTTCGGGCTAGACTGTTCCTAAGAGACATAGGGTCAAGACTGATTTGCATATGGCCAGGTCTAAACTGGGGTGGCATGGTGAGCAAAAGAATGATGGATTTAACCCAGATCTCTTGACTGGGGGTGAATGTTTTGATTTGTTCTGCATTCTGACCATCAATTGTTTGTCTTTTGCTTTCTTGCACTAAGTGCGACAAGTATGCCCAGACGTGGGTCCCGGGCTCACTGTGCCACTGGAATCAAGCTACCCTGGCTGATGAGGGATGATACCCAAAACTGGTCCTAGGATGATTGTTTCCGGTCCAGGGATGACCTGGCTTGGCAGTTCGGGCTGGACTGTTCCCATGAGACATAGGGTCAAGACTAGAATCATTTGGATATGGCCAGGTCTAAACTGGGGTGGCATTGTGAGCAAACAAATTATGGATTTAACGCAAATCTCTTGACAGGGTGGGGGTGAAAGTTTTGATTTGTTCTGCATTCCGTCCATCAATTGGTTGTCTTTTGCTTTCTTGGCCTAAGTGCACCAGGTATGCCCAGACGTGGGTCCAGGGCTCACTGTGCCACTGGATTCAAGCTATCCTGGCTGATAAGGGGTTAAACCCCGAAACTAGTCCTAGGATGCTTGTTTTCAATCCAGGGAGGACCTGGCTTGGCAGTTCGGGATGGACTGTTCCCATGAGACATAGGGTCAAGACTGATTTGCATATAGCCAGGTCTAAACTGGGGTGGCATGGTGAGCGAAAGAATGATGGATTTAACCCAGCTGTCTTAACTGGGGGTGAATGTTTTGATTTGTTCTGCATTCCGTCCATCAATTGTTTGTCTTTTGCTTTCTTGCCCTAAGTGCGCCGGGTAGTCCCAGACGTCGGTCCTGGGCTCACTGTGCCACTGGATTCAAGCTATCCTGGCTGATGAGGGGTGAAACCCCAAAACTGGTCCTAGGATGCTTGTTTCTGGTCCAGGGATGACCTGGCTTGGCAGTTCGGGCTGGACTGTTCCCATGAGGCACAGGGTCAAGACTGATTTGCATATGGCCAAGTCTAAACTGGTGTGGCATGGTGAGCAAAAGAATGATGGATTTAACCCAGATCTCTTGACTGGGGGTGAATGTTGTGATTTGTTCTGCATTCTGTCCATCAATTGTTTGTCTTTTGCTTTCTTGCCCTAAGTGTGCCAGGTATGCCTAGACGTGGGTCCCGGGCTTTCTCTGACTCTGGATTCAAGCTATCCTGGCTGATGAGGGGTGAAACCCCAAAACCGGTCCTAGGATGCTTGTTTCTGGTCCAGGGAGGACCTGGCTTGGCAGTTCGGGCTGGACTGTTCCCATGAGGCACAGGGTCAAGACTGATTTGCATATGGCCAGATCGAAACTGGGGTGGCATGGTGAGCAAAAGAATGATGAATTTAATCCAAATCTCTTGACTGGGGGTGAATGTTTTGATTTGTTCTGCATTCCGTCCATCAATTGTTTGTCTTTTGCTTTCTTGCCCTAAGTGCAGCGGGTATGCCCAGACGTGGGTCCTTGGCTCACTGTGCCTCTGGATTTAAGCTACATTTGCTGATGAGGGTGAAACCCCAAAACCAGTCCTAGGATGCTTGTTTCCGGTCCAGGGAGGACCTGGCTTGGCAGTTCGGGCTGGACTGTTCCCATGAGACATAGGGTCAAGACTGATTTGCATTTGGACAGGTCTGAACTGGGGTGGCATGGTGAGCAAAAGAATGATGGATTTAATCCAGATCTCTCGACTGGGGGTGAATGTTTTGATTTGTTCTGCATTCTATCCATCAATTGTTTGTCTTTTGCTTTCTTGCCCTAAGTGCGACGGGTATACCCAGATGTGGGTCCCGGGCTCACTGTCCCACTGCATTCAATCTACCATGGCTGATGAGGGGTGATACCTGAAACCGGTCCTAGGATGCTTGTTTCCAATCCAGGGAGGACCTGGCTTGGCAGTTCAGGCTGGACTGTTCCCATGAGACATAGGGTCTAGACTGATTTGCATATGGCCACGTCTAAACTGGGCTAGTATTGTGAGCAAAAGAATGATGGATTTAACCCAGATCTCTTGGCAGGGGGTGAATGTTTTGATTTGTTCTGCATTCCGTCCATCAATTGTTTGTCTTTTTCTTTCTTGCCCTAAGTGCACCGGGTATGCCCAGACGTGGGTCCCGGGCTCACTGTGCCACTGGATTCAAGCTATCCTGGTGATGAGGGGTGAAACCCCAAAACCGGTCCTAGGATGCTTGTTTCCAATCCAGGGAGGACCTGGCTTGGCAGTTCGGGATGGACTGTTCCCATAAGACATAGGGTCAAGACTAATTTGCATATAGCCAGGTCTAAACTGGGGTGGCATGGTGAGCAAAAGAATGATGGATTTAACCCAGATCGCTTGACTGGGGGTGAATGTTTTGATTTGTTCTGCATTCCATCCATCAATTGTTTGTCTTTTGCTCTCTTGCCCTAAGTGTGCCGGGTATGCCCAGACGTGGGTCACAGGCTCATTGTGCCACTGGATTCAAGCTATCCTGGGTGATGAGGGGGGAAACCGCAAAACCGGTCCTAGTATGCTTGCTTCCAGTCTAGGGAGGACCTGGCTTGGCAGTTCGGCCTGGACAGTTCCCATGAGGCACAGGGTCAAGACTGATTTGCATATGGCGAGGTCTAAACTGGGGTGGCATGGTGAGCAAAAGAATGATGGGTTTTACCCAAATCTCTTGACTGGGGGTGAATGTTTTGATTTGTTCTGCATTCCGTCCATCAATTGTTTGTCTTTTGCTTTCTTGCCCTAAGTGCAGCGGGTATGCCCAGACGTGGTTCCTTGGCTCACTGTGCCACTGGATTTAAGCTACATTGGCTGATGAGGGGTGAAACCCTGAAACCGGTCCTAGGATGCTTGTTTCCGTTTCACGGAGGACCTGGCTTGGCAGTTCGGTTTGGACTGTTCCCATGAGACATAGGGTCAAGACTGATTTGCATTTGGACAGGTCTGAACTTGGGTGGTATGGTGAGCAAAAGAATGATTGATTTTACCCAGATCTCTTGACTGGGGGTGAATGTTTAGATTTGTACTGCATTCCGTCCATCAATTGTTTGTCTTTTATTTCTTGCCCTAAGTGCGCCAGGTATGCCCAGATGTGGGTCCCGGGCTCACTGTGCCACTGGATTCAAGCTATCCTGGCTGATGATGGGTGAAACCCTGAAACCGGTCCTAGGATGCTTGTTTCCGGTGCAGGGAGCACCTGACTTGGCAGTTCGGGCTGGACTGTTACCATGATCCACAGGTCAAGACTGATTTGCATATGGCCAGGTCTAAACTGGGGTAGCATGGTGAGCAAAATATTAAAGGACTTAACCCATATCTCTTGACTGGGGTGTGAGAAGTTGGCCTGGTATATGCTGTCCACTAGTTATAGTGGGCACCTTGCACCAGTCCAAACAACCCCTTATTGATGATAGGTTTAAGACAACCTTATTTGAAAGCTATCCTAGTGGTAGCTATGGAGAGCAGCCTTCAGGCTAAGTCTTGAAGGAGTGTAAAGCAGCTCGTTTTACCAGTCTATAATCTCTTGAATGACTAAATGAAAGGAGACAACACCAGGTATATATATAAAATATATGTATTTATTTCTAAACACACCTTACTAGTCTCTTTATGAGGCTAGAGGTCAAAGCACATGTGTTATACTTCAAATATCACAGTAAATTAGCACAATATACGATAGACCCTAGGGGCGAACCAAACCATATATTAAGAAAGTGGTATAAGAACCACGACTTGACTAGACACAAGGCCTAGAGCCTGTAGAATCGCTGGGACCCCAAGGAACCACCCAAGGTAGTGACACAGGGGACCCACGGGGGCTGTGTGCAGTGTGTGAACACAGCTGCGAACTCCGTTAGCTTCTATGGGGAAAGTCGCGGTTAGAGTTTTAAAGTTTAGGGACACTTAGGAGTGGACTGGGAACAAACCCTTTTGGACTTAGATGGTTCTAGGGCCAACACCCACGGTAGCACCGGAGTACTCGTGTTACCTCACCCAGGGAAGCCGGGTGCATAGGTGTCAAATGGTGTCGGGTCGCGTCGTCGTTTTCAATGGCAGCTTGCTGAAAAGTGCTGCTGCCGGGAAGAGGAGAAGTGTCCGAAGAGATCCAAGCCTGGATCAAAGATGTGAAAAACCTGAAAGCAGAGGGGACAGAGTCTGGGTCACTTGCCAGTGACCAGGGGCACGATAGTCGAATGCCCACCGATGTCGGGTGCTTCAGGTGCAAGGAGGGGAATCTTGACTCTTCAGCCATGAGGACCAGGAGGTGTCGAGGACAACCAAGAGCTGGATTCGAGCTGTCCCATGAAGGATGTCGAGTGCTGCAGTGTCGGTGCCCGGATTGGACACAACAAGCCTTGGCAACAGCAACCCATGCAGGAAGAAGAAAGATGCTTCGGTGCGGACCAGCAAGGTCCTGGGGACTCCCCAAGCAATGGAGAGTCAGGGCACATCTGGAGCAACCAGGGAAGCCCAAGTGAAGTAAGAGTTGCCTTCACACGGACCCACCAGTCGACGGACCAGGGATCGCGAAGGAGCCTCGAGCTAACTCACAAAGGGCGGGCTCACGGAACACTCGTGGAGTGTAGGCCAGCAATCTTCGGTGAAAAAGGTGCTCGGGGTCTGGGCTATAAGTAACCCAATGCACAGCCTCAAAGGACGTCGAGGAGCTGATGCACTTGCAAATGTGCACGGTGTCCAGGGGTTCCGGTTCCACGGTACCCACGAGGGCTACAGGTCTCAGCTTTGCTGGAGACTCGGGTCAGGCTCTGGGAAGTCTGGAAACCCACCTCTTGGGATGCAAAGTTGTCGGCGTCCGGCGGGAGCTTCGGAGATGCAGACCGAGCAGATGCGTCTTTGGTGCCTGCCAAGCAGGGGAGTAACTCCTTTACTCCAAAGGAGATTCTTCAGTCATCTAGTCATGTAGATCGTCGAAGTTCCGGGATTTCTGTATCAGAGTTTCGTCCAGGTGTAATCTAAAGTCTTGTAGTCAGGGGTTCCTTCTTTATACCCAAGGAAGGGGTTGGACTAACTCTGGGGACCCATCTATGGGAGGGTTTGGAAAGGGGGGTGGCTACACCCATTTCCTTTGTCCAGTTTCGCGCCAGAGCAGGGGCTGGTAGCCCCTGCAACAAGTTTGAATTGGACTATGCACAGGGACACCAAATGTGCCCCCAGTGCAGGACTTCAAAGCACTCTTGGATTGCACCCACCCAACCCCAATCCACTAAGGCCTGTCTGGGAGGTGGTAACACCTCCCTGTGACAGGAAACCTATTGTCCAGGCCTCCCCTGCCGGAGTTTCGGTCAGCAGCAGGAGGCCATACTTGTGTCTGTGGCTGGCAGCGTCCATTTTGTGATGCCAGGGCTCTGTTAGCTGGTACCGGGTATACCGGTGATGTCATGTCTCTCCCTCTAGAAGGGTGGGATCATACTCCCACACCAGTTACTGGTGTGGGGGTATGATTCCAAGGTGTTTGAAACCAAACACAACATGTTTCCATGCAGCCATCCCAAAGTTAGCATTTACCGCGAGGTTATAATGCACTTAAGAGTATATGGTCAGGCTGCCTCGCAGACAACCCCAGAGGATAGATTCCGAAGGCTGCAGAGGGGCTCTGCTCATGCATGGGCACCCTCTCACACAAAACCAAGCACCCTGCCTTCAGGATTGATAAGGCCTGCCATAGGGGTGACTGATAGGTTTATATGTGCAGTGATAGGGTGAGATATAGTGAACCTATATCTCAGTAAGGGGTGCAGGAACCACCTCACTCAGGCTGCTGTAGCAGTCCTGTGGTATCATTTTAGAAGGCTGCCCAGGGGTGGCATAATACATGCTTCAGCCCCTGGTAGGCCTCTGGGGTACCTATGCCCTGGGTACATAGTATACCATATACTAGGGACTTATAAGGGCACCCCAGAATCCAATCTGTGGTGTACCTAAGGTACAGGGAATGAATTTGGAGAGGAAGCAGCTAGGCTGGGGTCCTGTATAGCAGGGCCCCAGCCAGACTAAAGTCGAAAAACAGTGAAACATCAGCAAAAAGTGGGGGTAACCATAAGAAGCAGATCCTACTCTCCTACATGGGGGTGAAATTTTTGATTTGTTATGCATTCCGTCCATCAATTGTTTGTCTTTTGCTTTCTTGCCCTAAGTTCTCCGGGTATACCCAGACGTGGGTCCCGGGCTCACTGTGCCACTGAATTCAAGCTATCCTGGCTGATGAAGGGTGAAACCCCGAAACTGGTTCTAGGATGCTTGTTTCCGGTCCAGGGAGGACCTGGCTTGGCAGTTCGGGCTGGACTGTTCCCATGAGGCACAGGGTCAAGACTGATTTGCATATGGCCAGGTCTAAACTAGGGTGGCATGGTGAGCAAAAGAATGATGGATTTGACCCAGATCTCTTGACTGGGGGTGAATGTTTTCATTTGGTCTGCATTTCGTCCATCAATTGTTTGTCTTTTCCTTTCTTGCCCTAAGTGCAGCGGGTATGCCCAGAAGTGGGTCCTGGGCTCACTGTGCCACTGGATTCAAGCTACCCTGGCTGATGAGGGGTGAAACCCCGAAACCGGTTCTAGAATGCTTGCTTCTATTCCAGGGAGGACCAGGCTTGGCAGTTTGGGCTGGCCTGTTCCCATGGGGCACAGGGTCAAGGCTGATTTGCATATGGCCAGGTGTAAACTGGGGTGGTATGGTGAGCAAAAGAATGATAGATTTAATCCAAACCTGCTGACTGGGGGTGAATGTTTTGATTTGTTCTGCATTCCGTCCATCAATTGTTTGTCTTTTGCTTTCTTGCCCTAAGTGCGCCAGGTATACCCAGACGTGGGTCCCGGGCTCACTGTGCCACTGGATTCAAGCTATACTGGCAGATGAGGGGTGAAACCACGAAACCGGTCCTAGGATGCTTGTTTCCAGTCCAAGGAGGACCTGGCGTGGCAGTTCGGGCTGGACTGTTCCCATGATCCACAGTGTCAAGACTGATTTGCATATGGCCAGGTTTAAACTGGGGTAGCATGGTGATCAAAATATCAAAGGATTTAACCCATATCTCTTGACTGGGGGTAAATGTTTTGATTTGTTATGCATTGCGTCCATCAATTGTTTGTCTTTTCCTTTCTTGCCCTAAGTGCAGCGGGTATGCCCAGAAGTGGGTCCTGGGCTCACTGTGCCACTGGATTCAAGCTACCCTGGCTGATGAGGGGTGAAACCCGAAACCGGTTCTAGAATGCTTGCTTCTATTCCAGGGAGGACCAGGCTTGGCAGTTTGGGCTGGCCTGTTCCCATGGGGCACAGGGTCAAGGCTGATTTGCATATGGCCAGGTGTAAACTGGGGTGGTATGGTGAGCAAAAGAATGATAGATTTAATCCAAACCTGCTGACTGGGGGTGAATGTTTTGATTTGTTCTGCATTCCGTCCATCAATTGTTTGTCTTTTGCTTTCTTGCCCTAAGTGCGCCAGGTATACCCAGACGTGGGTCCCGGGCTCACTGTGCCACTGGATTCAAGCTATACTGGCAGATGAGGGTGAAACCACGAAACCGGTCCTAGGATGCTTGTTTCCAGTCCAAGGAGGACCTGGCGTGGCAGTTCGGGCTGGACTGTTCCCATGATCCACAGTGTCAAGACTGATTTGCATATGGCCAGGTTTAAACTGGGGTAGCATGGTGATCAAAATATCAAAGGATTTAACCCATATCTCTTGACTGGGGGTAAATGTTTTGATTTGTTATGCATTGCGTCCATCAATTGTTTGTCTTTTGCTTTCTTGCCCTAAGTGCGCCGGGTATACCCAGACGTGTGTCCCGGGCTCACTGTGCCACTGAATTCAAGCTATCCTGGCTGATGAGGGGTGAAACCCCGAAACCGGTCCTAGGATGCTTGTTTCCGGTCCAGGGAGGACCTGGCTTGGCAGTTCGGGCTGGACTGTTCCCATGAGGCACAGGGTCAAGACTGATTTGCATATGGCCTGGTCTAAACCCGGGTGGCATGGTGAGCAAAAGAATGAATGATTTGACCCAGATCTCTTCACTGGGGGTGAATGTTTTGATTTGTTCTGCACTCCGTCCATCAATTGTTTGTCTTTTGCTTTCTTGTCCTAAGTGTGCCGGGTATGCCCAGACGTGGGTCCAGGGCTCACTGTGCCAGAGGATTCAAGCTATCCTGGCTGATGAGGGGTGAAACCCCGAAAATGGTCCTAGCATGCTTGCTTTCAGTCCAGGGAGGACCTGGCCTGGCAGTTCCGACTGGACTGTTCCCATGAGGCACAGGGTCAGGACTGA
Organism: Calotriton arnoldi; assembly: GCA_963921515.1. Lineage (NCBI taxonomy): Eukaryota > Metazoa > Chordata > Amphibia > Caudata > Salamandridae > Calotriton > Calotriton arnoldi. The sequence goes on from CAWUFW010007339.1 coordinate 119,931, forward strand.
TTTGCATATGGCCAGTTCTTAACTGGGGTGGCATGGTGAGAAAAAGAATGATGGATTTAACCCAGATCTCTTTACTAGGGTTGAATGTTTTGATTTGTTATGCACTCCATCCATCAATTGTTTGTCTTTTGCTTTCATGCCCTAAGTGCGCCGGGTATGCCCAGACGTGTGTCTCGGGCTCACTGTGCTACTGGATTCAAGCTATCCTGCCTGATGAGGGGTGAAACCCCAAAACCAGTCCTAGGATGCTTGTTTCCAATCCAGGGAGGACCTGGCTTGGCAGTTCGGGCTGGACTGTTCCCATGAGGCACAGGGTCAAGACTGATTTGCATATGGTCAGGTGTAAACTGGGGTGGCATGGTGAGCAAAGAATGATGGATTTAATCCAAATTTCTTGACGGGGTGAATGTTTTGATTTGTTCTGCATTCCGTCCTTCAATTGTTTGTCTTTTGCTTTCTTGCCCTGAGTGCGCTAGGTATGCCCAGACGTGGGTCCCGGGCTCACTGTGCCACTGGATTCAAGCTATCCTGGCTGATGAGGGGTGAAACCCCAAAACCGGTCCTAGTATGCTTGTTTCCAGTCCAGGGAGGACCTGGCTTGGCAGTTCGGGCTGGACTGTTCCCATGATCCACAGGGTCAAGACTGATTTGCATATGGCCAGGTCTAAACTGGGGTAGCATGGTGAGCAAAATATCAAAGGATTTAACCCATATCTCTTGACTGGGGGTGAATGTTTTGATTTGTAATGCACTCCGTCCATCAATTGTTTGTCTTTTGCTTTCATGCCCTAAGTGCGCCGGGTATGCCCAGACGTGGGTCCCGGGCTCACTGTGCCACTGAATTCAAGCTATCCTGGCTGATGAGGGGTGAAACCCCGAAACTGGTCCTAGGATGCTTGTTTCCGGTCCAGGGAGGACCTGGCTTGGCGGTTCGGGCTGGACTGTTCCCATGAGGCACAGGGTCAAGACTGATTTGCATATGGCAAGGTCTAAACTGGGGTGGCATGGTGAGCAAAAGAATGATGGATTTGACCCAGATCTCTTCGCTGGGGGTGAATGTTTTGATTTGTTCTGCATTCCGTCCATCAATTGTTTGTCTTTTGCTTTCTTCCCCTAAGTGCGCCGGGTATGCCCAGATGTGGGTCCTGGGCTCACTGTGCCACTGGATTCAAGCTATACTGGCTGATGAGGGGTGAAACCCCGAAACCGGTCCTAGGATTCTTGTTTCCAGTCCAGGGGGGACCTGGCTTGGCAGTTCGGGCTTGACTGTTCCCATGAGACATAGGGTCAAGACTGATTTGCATTTGGCCAGGTCTAAACTGGGGTGGCGTGGTGAGCAAAAGAATGATGGATTTAACCCAGATCTCTTGACTGGGGTGAATGTTTTGATTTGTTCTGCATTCCGTCCATCAATTGTTTGTCTTTTGCTTTCTTGCCCTAAGTGCAGCGGGTATGCCGAGATGTGGGTCCTGGGCTCACTGTGCCACTGGATTCAAGCTACCCTGGCTGATGAGGGGTGAAACCCCGAAACCGGTCCTAGGAGGCTTGTTTCTGGTACAGGGAGGACCTGGCTTGGCAGTTCGGGCTGGACTGTTCCCATGGGGCACAGGGTCAAGACTGATCTGGATTTGGACAGGTCTGAACTGGGGTGGCATGGTGAGCAAAAGAATGATGGATTTAATCCAAATCTTTTGACTGGGGGTGAATGTTTTGATTTGTTCTGCATTCCGTCCATCAATTGTTTGTCTTTTGCTTTCTTGCCCTTAGTGTAGCGGTTATGACCAGACGTGGGTCCCGGGCTCACTGTGCCACTGGATTCAAGCTACCCTGGCTGTTGAGGGGTGAAACCTCAAAACCAGTCCTAGGATGCTTGTTTCCGGTCCAGGGAGGACAAGGCTTGGCAGTTCGGGCTGGACTGTTCCCATGAGACATAGGGTCAAGACTGATTTGCATTTGGATAGGTCTGAACTGGGGTAGCATGGTGAGCAAAAGAATGATGGATTTACCCAGATCTCTTGACTGGGGGTGAATGTTTTGATTTGTTCTGCTTTCCGTCCATCAATTGTTTGTCTTTTGCTTTCTTGCCCTAATTGCGCCGGGTATGCCCAGACGTGGGTCCCGGTCTCACTGTGCCACTGGATTCAAGCTATCCTGGCTGATGAGGGGTGAAACCCCGAAACCGGTCCTAGGATGCTTGTTTCTGTTCTAGGGAGGACCTGGCTTGGCAGTTCGGGCTGAACTGTTCCCATGGGGCACAGGGTCAAGACTGATTTGCATATGGCCAGGTCTAAACTGGGGTGGCATGGCGAGCAAAAGAATGATGGATTTAATCCAAATCTCTTGACTTGGGGTAAATGTTTTGAATTGTTCTGCATTCCGTCCATCAATTGTTTGTCTTTTGCTTTCTTGCCCTAAGTGCCCCAGGTATGCCCAGACGTGGGTCCCGGGCTCACTGTGCCACTGGATTCAAGCTATCCTGGCTGATGAGAGTGAAACCCCTAAACCGGTCCTAGGACTCTTGTTTCCAATCCAGGGAGGACCTGGCTTGGCAGTTCGGGCTGGACTGTTCCCATGAGGCACAGGGTCAAGACTGATATGCATATGGCCAGGTCTAAACTGGGGTAGCATGGTGAGCAAAATAACAAAGGATTTAACCCAGATCTCTTGACTGGGGGCGAATGTTTTGATTTGTTCTGCATTCCGTCCATCAATTGTTTGTCTTTTGCTTTCTTGCCCTAAGTGCAGCGGGTATGCCCAGACGTGGGTCCTGGGCTCACTGTGCCACTGGATTCAAGCTACCCTGGCTGATGAGGGGTGAAAACCCGAAACCGGTCCTAGGATGCTTGTTTCCGGTCCAGGGAGGACCTGGCTTGGCAGTTCGGGCTGGACTGTTCCCATGAGACATAGGGTCAAGACTGATTTGCATTTGGATAGGTCTGAACTGGGGTGGCATGGTGAGCAAAAGAATGATGGATTTAACCCAGATCTCTTGATTAGGGGTGAATGTTTTGATTTTTTCTGAATTCCGTCCATCAATTGTTTGTCTTTTGCTTTCTTGCCCTTAGTGCAGCGGGTATGCCCAGACGTGGGTCCCAGGCTCACTGTGCCACTGGATTCAAGCTACCCTGGCTGTTGAGGGGTGAAACCTCAAAACCGGTCCTAGGATGCTTGTTTCCGGTCCAGGGAGGACCTGGCTTGGCAGTTCGTGCTGGACTGTTCCCATGGGGCACAGGGACAAGACTGATCTGGATTTGGACAGGTCTGAACTGGGGTGGCATAGTGAGCAAAAGAATGATGGATTTAATCCAAATCTTTTGACTGGGGGTGAATGTTTTGATTTGTTCTGCATTCCGTCCATCAATTGTTTGTCTTTTGCTTTCTTGCCCTTAGTTCAGCGGTTATGCCCAGACGTGGGTCCCCGGCTCACTGTGCCACTGGATTCAAGCTATCCTGGCTGATGAAGGGTGAAACCCCGAAACCGGTTCTAGGATGCTTGTTTCCAATCCAGGGAGGACCTGGCTTGGCAGTTCGGAATGGACTGTTCCCATAAGACATAGGGTCAAGACTGATTTGCATTTGGCCAGGTCTAAACTGGGGTTGCATGGTGAGCAAAAGAATAATGGATTTTACCGAGATTGCTTGACTGAGGATGAATGTTTTGATTTGTTCAGCATTCCCTCCATCAATTGTTTGTCTTTTGCTTTCTTGCCCTAAGTGCGCCGTGTATGCCCAGACGTGGGTCCCGGGTTCACTGTGCCACTGGATTCAAACTATCCTGGCTGATGAGGGGTGAAACCCCAAAACCGGTCCTAGGATGCTTGCTTCCAGTCCAGGGAGGACCTGGCTTGGCAGTTCGGGCTGGACTGTTCCCATGAGACATAGGGTCAAGACTGATTTGCATTTGGCCAGGTCTAAACTGGGGTGGCATGGTGAGCAAAAGAATGATGGATTTAACTAAGATCTGTTGACTGAGGGTGAATGTTTTGATTTGTTCTGCATTCCGTTGATCAATTGTTTGATGTTGGACTTGGCCCTTTTTGGCAGGTTCACCCCTTAACTTTTTGCCTTGTATGTTAGTAGTTTTAAGTCTCTGGGCACTTTAGCACTGTGGTCCAGTGTAAAGTGCGTGCGCGCTGTGTGCGTGTGTGGTGAGACTGGCCTGCCCTCCCATAGGAATGCATTGAGGATGAGTGTGTCAGTGGTAATTCCTGTTATGAGAGGAGCAGTGTGGTCAAGTTTAGTATGTCTGAATTCATGAGAATAAATGCTGCGCAATGGTGTGCGCAGATTTATGGTGACTGTTGTAGAAATGCCACTTTCTGAAGTTGGCATTTATGTGTGCTCTGTGTCTGCCTGCCTGATGTGAATTGCATGTCTGGCTTGTGAGAGACAGGGGCTGGGAGGTGTGTGTGGCTCCAGGAGTGGCAGGGTGAGTCAGCGCAGGGCTGAATAGGGAGATCTGCATGTAGATGGGAGGGAGGAGTTGCACCTGGGACCTGAATAGGACTGTGCCTTCCCTCCACAATGCTGGCTCCACCTCCTGTGGTGCGTCTGATGTCCCTAGCCCCCACCTGACAAAGGAGAGAGGAGCTGAGCAAAACAAAGTGCTCCAAAGCTCCCCCAAACCAGTTGCGTCTGGTTTTTCCACAGCCCTGTGCTGTGACACAAAGGGAAATGTGTATAAAAGAAGGGGCTGTGACCCCATGAAGTTGTTCAGTCTTTGGTGTTGTTCCTGCCGGGGCGTGCTACTGCTGGGGCCCAGGGCGGGCTGCCATGAGGGCTTGCCTCCCTGGGCCCTCTCATGGACTTTTGTTTCTAAAGGGCTGATTCCTTGGCCTGCAGTGCGCCCTTCATCTATTGGACTTACTTTTGATGGCCCGTGCGCCCTGTGAGCGCTTTGTTTTATATTTCTAGGAGCGCTTTGGTGGCCCTGAGGAGCGCTTCTGTTTTCTACTTGCAGCGCTGGGCTGCGATCATCTTGGAGGGAATCCCGACATAGGGATTCCCCCGCTTTTGCTAAATTCATTACGGGTGCCCACCCCGCTTATGCGTGTATTTAAAATTACGGGGCCCACCCCGCTTTGTATTTTGAATTTGGAGGGAGCCTACCCCTCATTGTGCCAAAGGAGAGGAATCACCGCCACGGCCCGATTCGCCGCGAAAACAGGAAGTCAGGCAACGCGATGCCTGGCGTGGGGCGGGACTTCCGCCTCACGAAGGGAAGCCCCGCGCCCACAGAAGCGCTGTGGAAGCCGTCTAGAGCCTCGCGGGCTCCTCAGAGGAGCGGAGTGAAGTTCCGGCCCCAGGAGAGGGACCGAGAGAAGAGGAGCGCAAAGCCCACAAGGACCGGGCGAAGAAAGGAAAGCGGAGGAGTCCCGCCCAGGTCCCGGTGAGTGGGGAGGTGAGTGGGGAGCTCCATGTGCGCCTTTGTGGTGCCCCGAGGCCGTTGTCGGTGCTGGTCACAGCTGCCCCGCTTGACAGTGGGCAGCTGCAATGTGGGGGGTATTGTCCTCGGAGAGGAGCCCCGGGAAGGAGGGGCTCCCCAGTTACATCGAGGTGCCAGCTCTTTTCCCCGCAGTCTGTTTTTGGCGCAGTGAAGTGCCGTGGGGGCAAAGCTGAGATTTAGAGTCCCAGAGTAGGGCACAGATCATTTGCCTCAGTGGCGCCGCCGTAGCGGGCCACTCCAACGTGGGGCCTGGTTTGTTTCCAAGGGCCCGTGTCCCTACCAGTTTGGCCAGTCTTACAGCTGCCCCGCTTGCTAGAGGGCAGCTGCTACGCTTTACATATCGAGTCAAAGGGCACATTGAGTGCCCAGGCCTTTCCTTCATTTACAGCTGCGCAGCAATTAGGGCCAGCTGCACCATTTAGGCCATTCTTTATTTAGGAGACATGTTTTAAGTTAGGAGTGAGATGCACTCCTTTGCCCCATACTTTCACAGCTGCGCTGCACTTAGTGCCAGCTGCAACGTTTAGGCCTGCGCAGATTGCGCACCCTTGACTTTCGCTGCTTTGGCAGCGCACCCTGACTCTTGGACATAGGGCATTTGAGCCCCTTTTTGAGATGGCCAGTTGGCCAGGGGAACTGTTAGGATTATAGGGCGCCAGGCCCTAAATGTGATTTATGCCTCTAATATGGTTTTTACTAGGAGGTTATGTGCTAATGTGATTTTGGTGCTAGGAAATGTAATTCATGTAGTATGTTTTACGCACCCTGTGTTATACCTCTAAATGTGGTCTTTTATGATTATGAGGTTGTTTAGCATATTATGGTTTATGCTAGTGAGATTATGTTTCACACTGTGAGTTATGCCCCTAATGTGAGTTATGCTTAGGAGGTTCTGGTCTAATGTGTTTAGACTTATGAGAGGATTGCATAATGTATTTATGCTGATGAGGTTGGCGTACAATGGATTTGGCGCCTATGTGATACTGTGCATAATGTAGTTTATGTTACAGGCTGATGCTAAGTACAGTGGTTACCAGTGATTACTGGTTGTACGTTCATGATGTGTTCTACATTTATTATAAGTGCTACATATACTAAGTTCGCTTTGTGCTGGTTCTGACAGTGGTCCAGTTGGCCCTGTCAGGTGTAAATAATCCCTTGTAAATATGACCTAGTGCCAGGTGGCATGATGTATATTATGTGAGTACTATTCTAATGTGTTTTATGATAATACAAAGGCTATTTTTATATATAACCTTGTGTGGAGTTCCTTTTTGTGGTGTGCCTGGTATGTTGTTGCTGTGGGTGTGTTGCGCAAACGCTTTACACATTGCTTCCGGGATAGGCCTGACTGCTCGTGCCAAGCTACCAAGGGGGTGAGCAGGGGTTATCTTGGGTGTGTAACTCCCTCGCCCTGACTAGAGTGGTGGTCTCTGCCTGGCTTTGGCGCAAGCCTTAGCCAACCAGAGATCCCATTTCTAACATTTGTCTTTTGCTTTCTTGCCCTAAGTGCGTCGGGTATGCCCAGACGTGGGTCCTGGGCTCACTGTGCTACTGGATTCAAGCTATACTGGCTGATGAGGGGTGAAACCCCGAAACCGGTCCTAGGATGCTTGTTTCTGGTCCAGGGAGGACCTGGCTTGGCAGTTCGGGCAGGACTGTTCCCATGAGACATAGGATCAAGACTGATTTGCATTTGGACAGGTCTGAACTGGGGTGGCATGGTGAGCAAAAGAATGATGGATTTAAACCATATATCTTGGCTGGGGGTGAATGTTTTGATTTGTTCTGCATTCAATCCATCAATTGTTTGTCTTTTGCTTTCTTGCCATAAGTGCGCCGGGTATGCCCAGACGTGGGTCACGGGCTCACTGTGCCTCGGGATTCAAGCTATCCTGGCTGATGAGGGGTGAAACCCGAAACCGTTTCTAGGATGCTTGTTTCCGGTCCAGGGATGACCTGGCTTGGCAGTTCTGGCTGGACTGTTCCCATGAGGCACAGGGTCAAGACTGATTTGCATATGGCCAGGTCTGAACTGGGGTGGCATGGTGAGCAAAAGAATGATGGATTTAAACCATATATCTTGGCTGGGGGTGAATGTTTTGATTTGTTCTGCATTCAATCCATCAATTGTTTGTCTTTTGCTTTCTTGCCATAAGTGCGCCGGGTATGCCCAGACGTGGGTCACGGGCTCACTGTGCCTTGGGATTCAAGCTATCCTGGCTGATGAGGGGTGAAACCCCGAAACCGTTTCTAGGATGCTTGTTTCCGGTCCAGGGATGACCTGGCTTGGCAGTTCTGGCTGGACTGTTCCCATGAGGCACAGGGTCAAGACTGATTTGCATATGGCCAGGTCTAAACTGGGGTGGCATGGTGAGCAAAAGAATGATGGATTTAACCCAGATCTCTTGAATGGGGGTGAATGTTTTGATTTGTTCTGCATTCCGTCCATCAATTGTTTGTCTTTTGCTTTCTTCCCCTAAGTGCGCCGGGTATGTCCAGACGTGGGTCCTGGGCTCACTGTGCCACTGGATTCAAGCTATATTGGCTGATGAGGGGTGAAACCCCGAAACCGGTCCTAGGATGCTTGTTTCTGGTCCAGGGAGGACCTGGCTTGGCAGTTCGGGTTGGACTGTTCCCATGGGGCACAGGGTCAAGACTGATTTGCATATGGCCAGTTCTAAACTGGGGTTGCATGGTGAGCAAAAGATGATGGATTTACTCCAAATCTTTTGACTGGGGGTGAATGTTTTGATTTTTTCTGCAATCCGTCCATCAATTGTTTGTTTTTTGCTTTCTTGCCCTTAGTGCAGCGGGTATGCCCAGACGTGGGTCCCGGGCTCACTGTGCCACTGGATTCAAGCTACCCTGGCTGTTGAGAGGTGAAACCTCAAAACCGATCCTAGGATGCTTCTTTCCGGTCCAGGGAAGACCTGGCTTGGCAGTTCGTGCTGGACTGTTCCCATGGGGCACATGGTGAAGACTGATCTGGATTTGGACAGGTCTGAACTGGGGTGGCATAGTGAGCAAAAGAATGATGGATTTAATCCAAATCTTTTGACTGGGGGTGAATGTTTTGATTTGTTCTGCATTCCGTCCATCAATTGTTTGTCTTTTGCTTTCTTGCCCTTAGTTCAGCGGTTATGCCCAGACGTGGGTCCCCGGCTCACTGTGCCACTGGATTCAACCTATCCTGGCTGATGAAGGGTGAAACCCCGAAACCGGTTCTAGGATGCTTGTTTCCAATCCAGGGAGGACCTGGCTTGGCAGTTCGGAATGGACTGTTCCCATAAGACCTAGGGTCAAGACTGATTTGCATTTGGCCAGGTCTAAACTGGGGTGGCATGGTGAGCAAAAGAATAATGGATTTTACCAAGATTGCTTGACTGAGGATGAATGTTTTGATTTGTTCTGCATTCCCTCCATCAATTGTTTGTCTTTTGCTTTCTTGCCCTAGGTGCACCGGGTATGCCCAGACGTGGGTCCCGGGCTCAATGTGCCACTGGATTCAAGTTATCCTGGCTGATGAGGGGTGAAACCCTGAAACCAGTGCTAGGATGCTTGTTTCAGGTCCAGAGATGACCTGGCTTGGAAGTTCGGGCTGGAGTGTTCCCATGAGGCACAGGGTCAAGAATGATCTGCATATGTCCAGGTCTAAACAGGGGTGGCATCGTGAGCAAAAGAATGATGGATTTAACCCAGATCTCTTGACTGGGGGAGAATATTTTGATTTGTTCTGCATTCAGTCCATCAATTGTTTGTCTTTTGCTTTCTTGCCCTAAGTGCGCCGGGTATGCCAAGATGTGGGTCCCGGGCTCACTGTGTCACTGGATTCAAGCTAAATCTGGCTGATGAGGGGTGAAACCCCGATACCGGACCTAGGATGCTTGTTTCCGGTCCAGGAAGGACCTGGCTTGGCAGTTCGGGCTGGACTGTTCCCATGAGGCACAGGGTCAAGACTGTTTTGCATATGGCCAGGTCTAAACTGGGGTGGCATGGTGGGCAAAAGAATGATGGATTTAACCCAGATCTCTTGACTGGGGGTGATTGTTTTTATTTGTTCTGTATTCCGTCCATCAATTGTTTGTCTTTTGCTTTCTTGCCCTAAGTGCGCCTGGTATGCCCAGCCGTGGGTCCCGGGCACACTGTGCCACTGAATTCAAGCTATCCTGGCTGATGAGGGGTGAAACCCCGAAACCGGTCCTAGGATGCTTGTTTGCGGTCTAGGGATGACCTGGCTTGGCAGTTCGGGCTGGACTGTTCCCATGAGGCACAGGGTCAAGACTGATTTGCATATGGGCAGGTCTAAACTGGGGTGGCATGGTGGGCAAAAGAATGATGGATTTAACCCAGATCTCTTGACTGGGGGTGAATGTTTTTATTTGTTCTGCATTCCGTCCATCAATTGTTTGTCTTTTGCTTTCTTGCCCTAAGTGCGCCAGGTATGCCCAGACCTGGGTCACGGTCTCTCTGTGCCACTGGATTCAAGCTATCATGGCTGATGAGGGGTGAAACTCTGAAACCGGTCGTAGGATGCTTGTTTGCGGTCCAGGGAGGACCTGGCTTGGCAGTTCGGGTAGTAGTGTTCCCATGAGGCACATGGTCAAGACTGATTTGCATATTGCCAGGTCTCAACTGGGGTGGCATGGTGAGCAAAATAATGATGGATTTAACCCAGATCTCTTGACTGGGGGCGAATGTTTTGATTTGTTCTGCATTCCGTCCATCAATTGTTTGTTTTTTGCTTTCTTGCCCTAAGTGCGCCGGGTATGCCCAGACGTGGGTCCCGGGCTCACTGTGCCATTGGATTCAAGCTATCCTGGCTGATGAGGGGTAAAACCCTGAAACCGGTCGTAGGATGCTTGTTTCCGGTCCAGGGTGGACCTGGCTTGGCAGTTCGGGCTGGACTGTTCCCATGAGGCACAGGGTCAAGACTGATTTGCATATGGCCAGGTCTAAACTGGGGTGGCATGGTGAGCAAAAGAAAGATGGATTTAACCAAGATCTCTTAACTGGGGGTGAATGTTTTGATTTGTTCTGCATTCCATCCATCAATTGTATGTCTTTTGTTTTCTAGCCCTAAGTGCACCGGGTATAGCCAGACGTGGGTCCTGTGCTCACTGTGCCACTGGATTCAAGCTACGCTGGCTGATGAGGGGTGAATGCCTACAACCGGTCCTAGGATGCTTGTTTCCTGCTCCAGGGAGGGCCTGGCTTGGCAGTTCGGGCTGGACTGTTCCCATGAGACATAGGGTCAAGGCTTTTTTGCATACGGCCAGGTCTAAACTGGGGTGGCATGGTGAGCAAAAAAATGATGGATTCAACCCAGATCTCTTGACAGGGGGTTAATGTTTTGATTTGTTCTGCATTCAGTCCATCAATTGTTTCTCTTTTGCTTTCTTGCCCTAGGTGCGCTGCGTATGCCCAGACGTGTTGTCCCGGGCTCAATGTGCCACTGGATTCAAGCTATCCTGGCTGATGAGGGGTGAAACCCTGAAACCAGTGCTAGGATGCTTGTTTCAGGTCCAGAGAGGACCTGGCTTGGCAGTGCAGGCTGGACTGTTCCCATGAGGTACAGGGTCAAGAATGATTTGCATATGGCCAGGTCTAAACTGGGGTGGCATGGTGAGCAAAAGAATGATGGATTTAACCCAGGTCTCTTGACTGGGGGTGAATATTTTGATTTGTTTTGCATTCCGTCCATCAATTGTTTGTCTTTTGCTTTCTTGCCCTAAGTGCGCCGGGTATGCCCAGCCGTGGGTCCTGGGCACACTGTGCCACTGGATTCAAGCTATCATGGCTGATGAGGGGTGAAACCCCGAAACCGGTCCTAGGATGCTGATTTCCGGTTCAGGGAGGACCTGGCTTGGAAGTTCGGGCTTGACTGTTCCCATGAGGCACAGGATCAAGACTGATTTACATTTGGCCAGGTCTAAACTGGGGTGGCATGGTGAGCAAAAGAATGATGGATTTAACCCAGATCTCTTTACTGGGGGTGAATGTTTTTATTTGTTCTGCATTCCATCCATTAATTGTTTGTCTTTTGCTTTCTTGCCCTAAGTGCGCCGGGTATGCCCAGCCGTGGGTCCTGGGCACACTGTGCCACTGGATTCAAGCTATCATGGCTGATGAGGGGTGAAACCCCGAAACCGGTCCTAGGATGCTGATTTCTGGTTCAGGGAGGACCTGGCTTGGCAGTTCAAGCTTGACTGTTCCCATGAGGCACAGGGTCCAGACTGATTTGCATATGGCCAGGTCTAAACTGGGGTGGCATGGTGAGCAAAAGAATGATGGATTTAACCCTGGTCTCTTGACTGGGGGTTAATATTTTGATTTGTTCCGCATTCCGTCCATCAATTGTTTGTCTTTTGCTTTCTTGCCCTAAGTGCGCCGGGTATACCAAGACGTGGGTCCCGGTCTCTCTGTGCCGCTGGATTCAAGCTATCATGGCTGATGAGGGGTGAAACTCTGAAACCGGTCCTAGGATGCTTGTTTGCGGTCCAGGGAGGACCCCGCTTGGCAGTTCGGGTAGGACTGTTCCCATGAGGCACAGGGTCAAGACTGATTTGCAAATTGCCAGGTCTCAACTGGGGTGGCATGGTGAGCAAAATAATGATGGATTTAACCCAGATCTCTTGACTGGGGGTGAATGTTTTGATTTGTTCTGCATTCCGTCCATCAATTGTTTGTTTTTTGCTTTCTTGCATTAAGTGCACCAGGTATGCCCAGACATGGGTCCCGGGCTCACTGTGCCATTGGATTCAAGCTATCCTGGCTGATGAGGGGTGAAACCCCAAAACCGGTCCTAGGATTCTTGTTTCCAGTCCAGGGTGGACCTGGCTTGGCAGTTCGGGCTGGACTGTTCCCATGAGGCACAGGGTCAAGACTGATTTGCATATGGCCAGGTCTAAACTGTGGTGGCATGGTGAGCAAAAGAAAGATGGATTTAACCAAGATCTCTTAACTGGGGGTGAATGTTTTGATTTGTTCTGCATTCCATCCATCAATTGTATGTCTTTTGTTTTCTATCCCTAAGTGCACCGGGTAAAGCCAGACGTGGGTCCTGTGCTCACTGTGCCACTGTATTCAAGCTACGCTGGCTGATGAGGGGTGAAAGCCTACAACCGGTCCTAGGATGCTTGTTTCCTGCTCTAGGGAGGGCCTGGCTTCGCAGTTCGGGCCGGACTGTTCCCATGAGGCACAGGGTCAAGACTGATTTGCATATGGCCAGGTCTAAACTGGGGTGGCATGGTGGGCAAAAGAATGATGGATTTAACCCAGATCGCTTGACTGGGGGTGAATGTTTTTATTTGTTCTGCATTCTGTCCATCAATTGTTTGTCTTTTGCTTTCTTGCCCTAAGTGCGCCGGGTTTGCCCAGCCGTGGGTCTCGGGCACACTGTGCCACTGGAGTCAAGCTATCCTGACTGGTTAGGGGTGAAACCCTGAAACCGGTCCTAGGATGCTGATTTCCGGTTCAGGGAGGACCTGGCTTGGCAGTTCAAGCGTGACTGTTCCCATGAGGTACAGGGTCAAGAATGATTTGCATGTGGCCAGGTCTAAACTGGGGTGGCATGGTGAGCAAAAGAATGATGGATTTAACCCAGATCTCTTGACTGGGGGTGAATGTTTTGATTTGTTCTGCATTCTGTCCATCAATTGTTTGTCTTTTGCTTTCTTGCCCTACGTGTGACAGGTATGCCTAGACGTGGGTCCCGGGCTTACTCTGACACTAGATTCAAGCCATCCTGGCTGATGAGGGTGAAACCCCAAAACTGATCCTAGGATTCTTGTTTCCGGTCTAGGGAGGACCTGGCTTTACAGTTCGGGATGGACTGTTCCCATGATGCATAGGGTCAAGGCTGATTTGCATATGGCCAGATCTAAACTGGGGTGGCATGGTGAGCAAAAGTATGATGGATTTAAACCAAATCTCTTGCCTTGGGGTGAATGTTTTGATTTGTTCTGCATTCCGTCCATCCATTGTTTGTCTTTTGCTTTCTTGCCCTAAGAGCGCCGGGTATGCCCAGACGTGGGTCCCGGGCTCACTGTGCCACTGGATTAAGCTATCCTGGCTGATGAGGGTGGAACCCCATAACCGGTCCTAGGATGCTTGTTTGCGGTCCAGGGAGGACCTGGCTTGGCAGTTCGGGCTGGACTGTTCCCATGAGGCACAGGGTCAAGACTGATTTGCATATGGCCAGGTCTAAACTGGGGTGGCATGGTGAGCAAAAGAATGATGGATTTAACCCAGATCTCTTGACTGGGGGTGAATGTTTTGATTTGTTCTGCATTCTGTCCATCAATTGTTTGTCTTTTGCTTTCTTGCCCTACGTGTGACAGGTATGCCTAGACGTGGGTCCCGGGCTTACTCTGACACTAGATTCAAGCCATCCTGGCTGATGAGGGTGAAACCCCAAAACTGATCCTAGGATTCTTGTTTCCGGTCTAGGGAGGACCTGGCTTTACAGTTCGGGATGGACTGTTCCCATGATGCATAGGGTCAAGGCTGATTTGCATATGGCCAGATCTAAACTGGGGTGGCATGGTGAGCAAAAGTATGATGGATTTAAACCAAATCTCTTGCCTTGGGGTGAATGTTTTGATTTGTTCTGCATTCCGTCCATCCATTGTTTGTCTTTTGCTTTCTTGCCCTAAGAGCGCCGGGTATGCCCAGACGTGGGTCCCGGGCTCACTGTGCCACTGGATTAAGCTATCCTGGCTGATGAGGGGTGGAACCCCATAACCGGTCCTAGGATGCTTGTTTGCGGTCCAGGGAGGACCTGGCTTGGCAGTTCGGGCTGGACTGTTCCCATGAGGCACAGGGTCAAGACTGATTTGCATATGGCCAGGTCTAAACTGGGGTGGCATGGTGAGCAAAAGAATGATGGATTTAACCCAGATCTCTTGACTGGGGGTGAATGTTTTGATTTGTTCTGCATTCCGTCCATCAATTGTTTGTCTTTTGCTTTCTTTTCCTAAGTGCGCCGGGTATGCCCAGACGTGGGTCCGATCTCACTGTGCCACTGGATTCAAGCTAGCTGATGATGGGTGAAACCCTGAAACCGGTCCTAGGATGCTTGTTTACGGTCCAGAGAGGACCTGGCTTGGCAGTTCGGGCTGGACTGTTCCCCATGAGGCACACCGTCTAGACTGATTTGCATATGGCCAGGTATAAACTGGGGTGGCATGGTGAGCAAAAGAATGATGGATTTAACTCAGATTTCTTGACTGGGGTTGAATGTTTTGATTTGTTCTGCATTCCGTCCATCAATTGTTTCTTGTTAGAACTGGGGGTCTCTAGTTGGCAATGGTATACACCTTTGACCAAATAGGGACCCTTGCTTCTAGTCAGGGAAAGGGGAGACAACGACACGCTTCTCGGGTGATGCGACTGCGACCCTTGCGGTGGTGACACGCTTCTCCGGTGATGCGACGGCAGGCAGCTGCGACGAAGACACGCTTCTCTAGTGATGCGGCGGCGACACGTTTCTCCGGCGATGCGACGGCAACAGCTGCGATAGCGACACGCTTCTTCTCGTTGAGTCGCGCTTCCAGCTCCCAGCGACACGCAGTCTTCTGCAGACAGAATCCTCAGCAAGAGAATTCAGGAGGGAGCTGGTGGTGAAGTCTTGTAGCCCTGAGACTTCAGCAGGAGGCAAGCTCTAGTTCAAGCCCTTGGAGAAATATTCTGCAAGATGTTGAAAGTTCTTTGAAAGTTCCTTCTCCTTTCCTTGGCAATGAAAACCACTGCAGGCCAACCTAGCAAACAGCACACTGGCAGAGGGGCAGTCCAAACTCCTGCAGCTTCCTTGGTTCTTCTCCTCAGCAAATGTTCGTCTTGTGTTCCCAGAAGTGATCTAAAGTCTTGGGGTCTGGGCCCCAATATTTATAGTGTATACAAGGTGGGGTATGGAGTTCCTCAAAGGCAAATAACAGAAGAGAGGAGATACTGTGAGGTGTGAGTAGTATAAAGGTGGCTACTTGCCAAGTCAAAGGAAAAGGCAAACTAAGGGGGGGAACCCCTTGGTGGAACTAGGGCTCTCACACACCCAGCAAGCTAGGTGTCATGCTTCATCATATGAGCCTGCCCCTCGTCCAGTCGGCGCTGCAATACCGGACGGGCTCCCGAACCGGGGCTCTTTAGCGGGGATCTTCTGTTCCTGCCGGTGGGTGCAGTGGGAGTAAGAGGCCTAGTGTGTGTAGACGTGAGAGAGTAGTGAATTAAAACAGGTCAGTTAATCCTAGCCATGATTTAATTTTATAAGGTAAACCGCCTGGCTAAAAATATATATAGAGAGGGACAGTGCACTAGATGTAATGTGTCTAGTCATATAGTCCTGCTCTCAGATGATCGACATGTTTCGTGCCTCTAATGTCAGGGGATCTGGGCACTTCCTCAGGATCAGAGTGAAAAAACTATCTACACTACGTGGTTAAGTGACATCTACCTACCACGTGTTAAGGTCGATGACCTGTAAAACAAATAAACAATAAACCTCAATCAATCACAAGGTCAATCAATCTCAAGGTCTCATTGGCACTTGTATATCATCGTATCTCATCAACTATTAAAACAAAACAAAGAAAAAGAAAAAAAGAAAAAGAAGGAGAACCTTATTGCACGTACTAGTGTGTAGTTAAGCAGGTTTATATAAATAATAAATAAAATTACTGTAAAAATGCACTAGTATCACCATGTTGTGCTCTTGAGACTATTATAGAACATAATGTGATCCGATAGTGCATAGTACTAAACATATAGACACCCATGGTCGTGCCTGATAAACTGATAGGCGATAGAGAGAGTTCAATGACTCACCTATCCTGCTGTCTAGAATTGCTAGCAACAGTACCGGCGGTAATGAAATGGACACCGTTGTGGGTCCTGTAAAGGCAAGCCAGAGGATGGGCGTTATGGCTGACAGTGGAAAGAAAGCCAAAGATGGGAAGACAGAGGGCCCAGAGGGGTCAACCAGCATTCAGATGCTGCAAGGAAATCAAGCTAACCCCGTGTGGTCACCCATAATACTAAAAGTTGAAGGCCCACAGGGCAAAACGTGTCCACATGGTGACCTAGGGCATCCAAGGAATGGCCCAGCTCAGACAACTGTCTCAGAGGTATTAGTGCTGGGCTAGTATTGGACCCAAGGCAGAACAACACTCATAGGCAGCGACGGGCATAGGAGGAATCTGGATGCTCTACTGTAAATAGTAATGCCGATATGGAGCATGAAAATCGGCGGTAGGGGACCACACTGGCAGCCGAGATCGAAGCTGCAACTAAATTGGCTTACCTCAACATTGGAGCGATCCGAGGTCCTTGGTAGCCACAGTTTGCACTAAGAAAATACTCACCCGCGTGTGGCCACGCCAAGCCTGCGACCTACCCTGCCGCCGGAACCGGGATGGTAACTGGTTGTGGGACTGTCCAACAGATAAGGCAGTCGCTCGCTCGGCGATGGGCGGAGTCACGCGGGAAAAGTGTGATCTCGTGTGACTGGGCAGGGTTCGTGAGGGCCTGCACAGAGGACTAGAAAATGAGGTGGCCATATTGGAATGGACCAAAAACTATGGGAAACAGCGCTGTGAGTGGTGAAGCGCCTATTCTTACTATTAAGACAGGGATTATATAAATTTAGCCAGTCCTGTAATAGTGTAACTTAAATGGATATAAAGTTTCTAACCAATAAGGAATGTATATACGCACAACCCACCATATCAGTGAAGCCAGCCTGTGAGCACAGCAAAAACAACTGCTCTAGAGATAAGGCCATCGTTCGCTCAGTGCTGAATAAAGTCACGTGATAGTGTGTTTGATCGGCAAACTAGAAAAATGGGATGGCCAAGTTGGAACAGACCGAAAATATGTTGAAAGTGCGTTAGTAAGGCGCCTATTCCGCTCGATGTATGCGGAAGATAACCAGTCAGGTTATAATGGAAATTAAAGAAATATACGTGAATATATCAATAACAATATCTATATGAACATCCAACAAGAATACAAAACACCATATGCACCAATGCGATACACCATGCTGGTAAGATCCACCCACTGCCATGACCGGATCCCTTGTAGGAAGCATATTAGGGATCAGAGGGTGCAGGGGGGACAAAGGAATACAACTTGTATATGGCACCTAAGGATCAAAAGGAGAGGTGCAGGAGGGGCACAAAAGCAGCATGAAATCACTACACATAGTTATACGATTAGATAATGTGATTAAATAATAATATAATACAAGTCTAAAAGTGCATCCTCCTATATGGTTAGTATACATGATGGTGGCTCAATAATGTCTAGATAAGTGAACCCCATGGTATGTCATCATTCAGCCCCTCAATATGTGTAGACAATCTCAGCACCCACCTCTGCTCGATTTTAAATAGTGCTGATTGTGAAATCTGTGGATGTGCTTCCAACACAATCCAATGCAGTGAGTCAGGAGGGTGTGGTGTCTCTTTGAAATGTCTGTATAGTCTAGTGGTGATTCTTTGGCAACGTATGTTGCTCCTGTGTTCGGTTATTCTGGTTTTGACTGTCCGCATGGTCATCCCTATATACTTCAAGCCACAAGGGCAGGTGATCATGTATATGCACTTCTTGGTGTTACAATTAGTGTGTTTGTTCAGGGACCATTTGAAATTAGTCAATAGGCAAACCTCTTTGGTTGCAGTAGTGAATTGGCACACTGTACAGGAGCCACAGGGGTGATGTCCTTTCACAGCTGGAAGACCCCACAAGTTCCTTTGTGAGTTGGTCGTATGCTGTTTGGGTCTTGTGTGTATTAGAATATCTCTAAGATTACGAGTTCTTTTGTATGCAAACCTTGGCTTAGGTATTTGTAGATCACCAGTGCCAAGAATACCCCAATGTTTCAAAATGATCTTTTTGGTTCTAGCTGAATTAGGTGTGAACGTAGTAACACATGTTAGTATATCCGTCATGGGTTTTGGATGTACCTCAAGCAGGGCTTCTCTGGGGTTATTTCTTGCTCTTTTCATCGAGTCCCTGAGTATTTTGGCAGGGTAGCCTCTGGCCTTGAGATTGGTTGCCAAAACAGCTGCTTCTCTCTTGTAATCAGTGACCATCTTACAATTGCGTCTAATGCGCAAAAACTGACCGAAAGGTAGATTCTCTTTTAATGTTTTCGGGTGGTGACTTTTGTATAGGAGTAGGCTGTTGCGATCAGTAGGTTTCCTATATAGGGCGGTGGTGAGTGTACCCTCACTCAGTATAATGTTGAGATCAAGAAATGGGACAGTCGTTTCTGAAATAGTGTGGGAAAACTTAAGAAACTCATTCTGGTTATTTATCCACTCCACAAATTCTTCACATGTAGTGCGGGGACCATGCCAGAATATAAGGATGTCATCAATAAAGCGTTTCCACAATATCAAATTATTGTGGTAAGGGTTGTTGTTATTATTGACCACATCCTTTTCAAATGCTGCCATGTAGAGGCAGGCCACACTGGGAGCAAATGTACTGCCCATCGAAGTGCCCTGGCTTTGATGGTATAGTTGTTGTTTAAACTCAAAGAAATTCTCAGTCAAAGCCAGGGTGGCGCACTCCATAATAAAGGAGATAGGTGTAGATGATGACCACTCTAAAGAGCTTAAAGCTGACTCTACAACTGTCAATGTAGCTCCTTGAGGGATGTTAGTATATAAAGCCTCAACGTCAAGGGTGACCAAAAGGTCAATCTCATCGATGTTCTGTGTTTCTTCAATGATTCGAAGGATATCCGTTGTATCCCTTACATATGACGGTGTTTCCCTCACCATTGGCTGTAAAAATGGTCACAGAACTTAGAAAGTGGCTCGAGTAATGACCCAATGCCAGAAACAATGGGACGGCCAGGAACCGGGGTAATACCCTTATGTATTTTAGGTAGAGTATAGAAGTAAGGAACCCTGGGTTCCTTGGCAATCAGGAAATTAGATTCTTTGTGACTAATCCAGCCATTGGTCTCAGCTTCATACACCATTGTGGAAATGGCAGTGGTTAAGCGTGTTGTAGGGTCGACTGTAATAGGGGTGTAATACCTATTATTGGAGAGCTGACGTCTACATTCTACGTCATAGTCAGCGGTGGATTGAACTACCGTAGCCCCACCCTTATCAGCCTGTTTAATCATGATGGTTGAATCTTCTGCAAGACCCTTAGCTATCAAAGACTCAGCATTCGAGAAGTTGTGGAAGGAACAGCGATCAAAGGGTAGCGCTAATTCCTTGAGAACTGCCTGTTCAAAAGCTAGTACCTCAATTGGGACCATGCTATTATTTGGTATGAATGAGGATGGGTTCCTCAGTCCAGAGTCATCTTGTTCGATGGGTAGTCTGTCCTGGAAGTACGACCTCAGTCGTATTTTCCGGAATAGATTTTGCACCTCACAATGGTCCCTAAACTTGTCCTCCCTAGGGGTAGGCACAAAGCTAAGGCCCATCTGCAACACGGCCTTCTCCGGTTCAGTAAGGATGCGTTGCGACAGATTGACCACTAATTCCTCTTGCCTTGTGTTTTGCTCCGGGTGTCCATGCCTCCCGTGGGCTGGTCCTGCCATTGGACCTGCTTCTGATTTCCTTTTCTGTTGCGCCCTCTTCCTCTGCCCCAGCCTCTGTCTAAAAAGAGGGGTTACCGTGATTGAAGAATTGGGGTGGTCCCTGCTGGAATGGATGGCACTGCCAAAAGGGGGGGGGCGGGGGACCCTGGTATATAGGGGGTCCATGGTAAGCTGGTGCATTATAGTACTGATTAGGACGTTGGTTTCTCCTAGAATTGTGATTACCCCAGCTACCTGTACTCGAGTTACTGTCCGTAGAGTCTCTCCTATCCGAGTTATCATCAGAAGAATAGCTGGTTTTGGTAGATGTATAATCGGCCTTAAGATATGGATACACCTTTTCCTTATCAAATTTCTGGATGTCCTTCTGAAGCTTCGTTATTTTTTGTTTCATCAGGTACTCTCTATTATCAGTAATTTCAGCGTTAATTTCCGCTAGTTTGTTTTTATATGCAGTAATTTGTATAGTTGTTTTCAGTGCCCCTTCTGCAATTGTTATCCTAACCAGGAGTGCATCTGCCAGTCTTCTGGCTGTGTTAATGATGAGTACCAACAAGTCCCTAGTGCATTTCCATGCAACTAGGGACCATTCCTTTTTAAAGGTGGCGTCATCAAGAAACAATCTGGGGAAGTTGTTAACGATCAAACCAGTGGGGGCGATATTAGCCCGCAGGTATTCCGTCATGAGTGCACCGTGAAGCGTTATCTTGAGCCACTCTCTTTTCATGGTTGTTAAAGAGTTCCAGTCATCTGATTGTGAACCAGACGCGGAACTGCCATCCGTCCCTAAAAGGGACGGGGTTCTGTCTAATATATCTGTGACAGCCTCATCGCCGAAGCTCAAGCCTTGGTTGTCCATGGGGATTTAGACTCAATTGGGAGACTAAAGAGAAAGAAAGGAGTGCGAGGGCCAGTCTGGATCCAATAGTGATCCGCTGGTAACCTTATAAATAGTCCCACGGGTATGGCCCGTGCTGATATGATTAACAAAAGGGGGACGCGGGCGGGCTAGTTTAACGAGGTCCAACGTACAAGCCCGAGAAGACTGTATACAAGGTGGGGTATGGAGTTCCTCAAAGGCAAATAACAGAAGAGAGGAGATACTGTGAGGTGTGAGTAGTATAAAGGTGACTACTTGCCAAGTCAAAGGAAAAGGCAAACTAAGGGGGGGAACCCCTTGGTGGAACTAGGGCTCTCACACACCCAGCAAGCTAGGTGTCATGCTTCATCATATGAGCCTGCCCCTCGTCCAGTCGGCGCTGCAATACCGGACGGGCTCCCGAACCGGGGCTCTTTAGCGGGGATCTTCTGTTCCTGCCGGTGGGTGCAGTGGGAGTAAGAGGCCTAGTGTGTGTAGACGTGAGAGAGTAGTGAATTAAAACAGGTCAGTTAATCCTAGCCATGATTTAATTTTATAAGGTAAACCGCCTGGCTAAAAATATATATAGAGAGGGACAGTGCACTAGATGTAATGTGTCTAGTCATATAGTCCTGCTCTCAGATGATCGACATGTTTCGTGCCTCTAATGTCAGGGGGATCTGGGCACTTCCTCAGGATCAGAGTGAAAAACTATCTACACTACGTGGTTAAGTGACATCTACCTACCACGTGTTAAGGTCGATGACCTGTAAAACAAATAAACAATAAACCTCAATCAATCACAAGGTCAATCAATCTCAAGGTCTCATTGGCACTTGTATATCATCGTATCTCATCAACTATTAAAACAAAACAAAGAAAAAAGAAAAAAGAAAAAGAAGGAGAACCTTATTGCACGTACTAGTGTGTAGTTAAGCAGGTTTATATAAATAATAAATAAAATTACTGTAAAAATGCACTAGTATCACCATGTTGTGCTCTTGAGACTATTATAGAACATAATGTGATCCGATAGTGCATAGTACTAAACATATAGACACCCATGGTCGTGCCTGATAAACTGATAGGCGATAGAGAGAGTTCAATGACTCACCTATCTTGCTGTCTAGAATTGCTAGCATCAGTACCGGCGGTAATGAAATGGACACCGTTGTGGGTCCTGTAAAGGCAAGCCAGAGGATGGGCGTTATGGCTGACAGTGGAAAGAAAGCCAAAGATGGGAAGACAGAGGGCCCAGAGGGGTCAAACCAGCATTCAGATGCTGCAAGGAAATCAAGCTAACCCCGTGTGGTCACCCATAATACTAAAAGTTGAAGGCCCACAGGGCAAAACGTGTCCACATGGTGACCTAGGGCATCCAAGGAATGGCCCAGCTCAGACAACTGTCTCAGAGGTATTAGTGCTGGGCTAGTATTGGACCCAAGGCAGAACAACACTCATAGGCAGCGACGGGCATAGGAGGAATCTGGATGCTCTACTGTAAATAGTAATGCCGATATGGAGCATGAAAATCGGCGGTAGGGGACCACACTGGCAGCCGAGATCGAAAGCTGCAACTAAATTGGCTTACCTCAACATTGGAGCGATCCGAGGTCCTTGGTAGCCACAGTTTGCACTAAGAAAATACTCACCCGCGTGTGGCCACGCCAAGCCTGCGACCTACCCTGCCGCCGGAACCGGGATGGTAACTGGTTGTGGGACTGTCCAACAGATAAGGCAGTCGCTCGCTCGGCGGTGGGCGGAGTCACGCGGGAAAAGTGTGATCTCGTGTGACTGGGCAGGGTTCGTGAGGGCCTGCACAGAGGACTAGAAAATGAGGTGGCCATATTGGAATGGACCAAAAACTATGGGAAACAGCGCTGTGAGTGGTGAAGCGCCTATTCTTACTATTAAGACAGGGATTATATAAATTTAGCCAGTCCTGTAATAGTGTAACTTAAATGGATATAAAGTTTCTAACCAATAAGGAATGTATATACGCACAACCCACCATATCAGTGAAGCCAGCCTGTGAGCACAGCAAAAACAACTGCTCTAGAGATAAGGCCATCGTTCGCTCAGTGCTGAATAAAGTCACGTGATAGTGTGTTTGATCGGCAAACTAGAAAAATGGGATGGCCAAGTTGGAACAGACCGAAAATATGTTGAAAGTGCGTTAGTAAGGCGCCTATTCCGCTCGATGTATGCGGAAGATAACCAGTCAGGTTATAATGGAAATTAAAGAAATATACGTGAATATATCAATAACAATATCTATATGAACATCCAACAAGAATACAAAACACCATATGCACCAATGCGATACACCATGCTGGTAAGATCCACCCACTGCCATGACCGGATCCCTTGTAGGAAGCATATTAGGGATCAGAGGGTGCAGGGGGACAAAGGAATACAACTTGTATATGGCACCTAAGGATCAAAAGGAGAGGTGCAGGAGGGGCACAAAAGCAGCATGAAATCACTACACATAGTTATACGATTAGATAATGTGATTAAATAATAATATAATACAAGTCTAAAAGTGCATCCTCCTATATGGTTAGTATACATGATGGTGGCTCAATAATGTCTAGATAAGTGAACCCCATGGTATGTCATCATTCAGCCCCTCAATATGTGTAGACAATCTCAGCACCCACCTCTGCTCGATTTTAAATAGTGCTGATTGTGAAATCTGTGGATGTGCTTCCAACACAATCCAATGCAGTGAGTCAGGAGGGTGTGGTGTCTCTTTGAAATGTCTGTATAGTCTAGTGGTGATTCTTTGGCAACGTATGTTGCTCCTGTGTTCGGTTATTCTGGTTTTGACTGTCCGCATGGTCATCCCTATATACTTCAAGCCACAAGGGCAGGTGATCATGTATATGCACTTCTTGGTGTTACAATTAGTGTGTTTGTTCAGGGACCATTTGAAATTAGTCAATAGGCAAACCTCTTTGGTTGCAGTAGTGAATTGGCACACTGTACAGGAGCCACAGGGGTGATGTCCTTTCACAGCTGGAAGACCCCACAAGTTCCTTTGTGAGTTGGTCGTATGCTGTTTGGGTCTTGTGTGTATTAGAATATCTCTAAGATTACGAGTTCTTTTGTATGCAAACCTTGGCTTAGGTATTTGTAGATCACCAGTGCCAAGAATACCCCAATGTTTCAAAATGATCTTTTTGGTTCTAGCTGAATTAGGTGTGAACGTAGTAACACATGTTAGTATATCCGTCATGGGTTTTGGATGTACCTCAAGCAGGGCTTCTCTGGGGTTATTTCTTGCTCTTTTCATCGAGTCACTGAGTATTTTGGCAGGGTAGCCTCTGGCCTTGAGATTGGTTGCCAAAACAGCTGCTTCTCTCTTGTAATCAGTGACCATCTTACAATTGCGTCTAATGCGCAAAAACTGACCGAAAGGTAGATTCTCTTTTAATGTTTTCGGGTGGTGACTTTTGTATAGGAGTAGGCTGTTGCGATCAGTAGGTTTCCATATAGGGCGGTGGTGAGTGTACCCTCACTCAGTATAATGTTGAGATCAAGAAATGGGACAGTCGTTTCTGAAATAGTGTGGAAAAACTTAAGAAACTCATTCTGGTTATTTATCCACTCCACAAATTCTTCACATGTAGTGCGGGGACCATGCCAGAATATAAGGATGTCATCAATAAAGCGTTTCCACAATATCAAATTATTGTGGTAAGGGTTGTTGTTATTATTGACCACATCCTTTTCAAATGCTGCCATGTAGAGGCAGGCCACACTGGGAGCAAATGTACTGCCCATCGAAGTGCCCTGGCTTTGATGGTATAGTTGTTGTTTAAACTCAAAGAAATTCTCAGTCAAAGCCAGGGTGGCGCACTCCATAATAAAGGAGATAGGTGTAGATGATGACCACTCTAAAGAGCTTAAAGCTGACTCTACAACTGTCAATGTAGCTCCTTGAGGGATGTTAGTATATAAAGCCTCAACGTCAAGGGTGACCAAAAGGTCAATCTCATCGATGTTCTGTGTTTCTTCAATGATTCGAAGGATATCCGTTGTATCCCTTACATATGACGGTGTTTCCCTCACCATTGGCTGTAAAAAATGGTCACAGAACTTAGAAAGTGGCTCGAGTAATGACCCAATGCCAGAAACAATGGGACGGCCAGGAACCGGGGTAATACCCTTATGTATTTTAGGTAGAGTATAGAAGTAAGGAACCCCTGTGGCTCCTGTACAGTGTGCCAATTCACTACTGCAACCAAAGAGGTTTGCCTATTGACTAATTTCAAATGGTCCCTGAACAAACACACTAATTGTAACACCAAGAAGTGCATATACATGATCACCTGCCCTTGTGGCTTGAAGTATATAGGGATGACCATGCGGACAGTCAAAACCAGAATAACCGAACACAGGAGCAACATACGTTGCCAAAGAATCACCACTAGACTATACAGACATTTCAAAGAGACACCACACCCTCCTGACTCACTGCATTGGATTGTGTTGGAAGCACATCCACAGATTTCACAATCAGCACTATTTAAAATCGAGCAGAGGTGGGTGCTGAGATTGTCTACACATATTGAGGGGCTGAATGATGACATACCATGGGGTTCACTTATCTAGACATTATTGAGCCACCATCATGTATACTAACCATATAGGAGGATGCACTTTTAGACTTGTATTATATTATTATTTAATCACATTATCTAATCGTATAACTATGTGTAGTGATTTCATGCTGCTTTTGTGCCCCTCCTGCACCTCTCCTTTTGATCCTTAGGTGCCATATACAAGTTGTATTCCTTTGTCCCCCCTGCACCCTCTGATCCCTAATATGCTTCCTACAAGGGATCCGGTCATGGCAGTGGGTGGATCTTACCAGCATGGTGTATCGCATTGGTGCATATGGTGTTTTGTATTCTTGTTGGATGTTCATATAGATATTGTTATTGATATATTCACGTATATTTCTTTAATTTCCATTATAACCTGACTGGTTATCTTCCGCATACATCGAGCGGAATAGGCGCCTTACTAACGCACTTTCAACATATTTTCGGTCTGTTCCAACTTGGCCATCCCATTTTTCTAGTTTGCCGATCAAACACACTATCACGTGACTTTATTCAGCACTGAGCGAACGATGGCCTTATCTCTAGAGCAGTTGTTTTTGCTGTGCTCACAGGCTGGCTTCACTGATATGGTGGGTTGTGCGTATATACATTCCTTATTGGTTAGAAACTTTATATCCATTTAAGTTACACTATTACAGGACTGGCTAAATTTATATAATCCCTGTCTTAATAGTAAGAATAGGCGCTTCACCACTCACAGCGCTGTTTCCCATAGTTTTTGGTCCATTCCAATATGGCCACCTCATTTTCTAGTCCTCTGTGCAGGCCCTCACGAACCCTGCCCAGTCACACGAGATCACACTTTTCCCGCGTGACTCCGCCCACCGCCGAGCGAGCGACTGCCTTATCTGTTGGACAGTCCCACAACCAGTTACCATCCCGGTTCCGGCGGCAGGGTAGGTCGCAGGCTTGGCGTGGCCACACGCGGGTGAGTATTTTCTTAGTGCAAACTGTGGCTACCAAGGACCTCGGATCGCTCCAATGTTGAGGTAAGCCAATTTAGTTGCAGCTTTCGATCTCGGCTGCCAGTGTGGTCCCCTACCGCCGATTTTCATGCTCCATATCGGCATTACTATTTACAGTAGAGCATCCAGATTCCTCCTATGCCCGTCGCTGCCTATGAGTGTTGTTCTGACTTGGGTCCAATACTAGCCCAGCACTAATACCTCTGAGACAGTTGTCTGAGCTGGGCCATTCCTTGGATGCCCTAGGTCACCATGTGGACACGTTTTGCCCTGTGGGCCTTCAACTTTTTAGTATTATGGGTGACCACACGGGGTTAGCTTGATTTCCTTGCAGCATCTGAATGCTGGTTGACCCCTCTGGGCCCTCTGTCTTCCCATCTTTGGCTTTCTTTCCACTGTCAGCCATAACGCCCATCCTCTGGCTTGCCTTTACAGGACCCACAACGGTGTCCATTTCATTACCGCCGGTACTGTTGCTAGCAATTCTAGACAGCAGGATAGGTGAGTCATTGAACTCTCTCTATCGCCTATCAGTTTATCAGGCACGACCATGGGTGTCTATATGTTTAGTACTATGCACTATCGGATCACATTATGTTCTATAATAGTCTCAAGAGCACAACATGGTGATACTAGTGCATTTTTACAGTCATTTTATTTATTATTTATATAAACCTGCTTAACTACACACTAGTACGTGCAATAAGGTTCTCCTTCTTTTTCTTTTTTCTTTTTCTTTGTTTTGTTTTAATAGTTGATGAGATACGATGATATACAAGTGCCAATGAGACCTTGAGATTGATTGACCTTGTGATTGATTGAGGTTTATTGTTTATTTGTTTTACAGGTCATCGACCTTAACACGTGGTAGGTAGATGTCACTTAACCACGTAGTGTAGATAGTTTTTTCACTCTGATCCTGAGGAAGTGCCCAGATCCCCCTGACATTAGAGGCACGAAACATGTCGATCATCTGAGAGCAGGACTATATGACTAGACACATTACATCTAGTGCACTGTCCCTCTCTATATATATTTTTAGCCAGGCGGTTTACCTTATAAAATTAAATCATGGCTAGGATTAACTGACCTGTTTTAATTCACTACTCTCTCACGTCTACACACACTAGGCCTCTTACTCCCACTGCACCCACCGGCAGGAACAGAAGATCCCCGCTAAAGAGCCCCGGTTCGGGAGCCCGTCCGGTATTGCAGCGCCGACTGGACGAGGGGCAGGCTCATATGATGAAGCATGACACCTAGCTTGCTGGGTGTGTGAGAGCCCTAGTTCCACCAAGGGGTTCCCCCCCTTAGTTTGCCTTTTCCTTTGACTTGGCAAGTAGCCACCTTTATACTACTCACACCTCACAGTATCTCCTCTCTTCTGTTATTTGCCTTTGAGGAACTCCATACCCCACCTTGTATACAGTCTTCTCGGGCTTGTACGTTGGACCTCGTTAAACTAGCCCGCCCGCGTCCCCCTTTTGTTAATCATATCAGCACGGGCCATACCCGTGGGACTATTTATAAGGTTACCAGCGGATCACTATTGGATCCAGACTGGCCCTCGCACTCCTTTCTTTCTCTTTAGTCTCCCAATTGAGTCTAAATCCCCATGGACAACCAAGGCTTGAGCTTCGGCGATGAGGCTGTCACAGATATATTAGACAGAACCCCGTCCCTTTTAGGGACGGATGGCAGTTCCGCGTCTGGTTCACAATCAGATGACTGGAACTCTTTAACAACCATGAAAAGAGAGTGGCTCAAGATAACGCTTCACGGTGCACTCATGACGGAATACCTGCGGGCTAATATCGCCCCCACTGGTTTGATCGTTAACAACTTCCCCAGATTGTTTCTTGATGACGCCACCTTTGAAAGTGAATGGTCCCTAGTTGCATGGAAATGCACTAGGGACTTGTTGGTACTCATCATTAACACAGCCAGAAGACTGGCAGATGCACTCCTGGTTAGGATAACAATTGCAGAAGGGGCACTGAAAACAACTATACAAATTACTGCATATAAAAACAAACTAGCGGAAATTAACGCTGAAATTACTGATAATAGAGAGTACCTGATGAAACAAAAATAACGAAGCTTCAGAAGGACATCCAGAAATTTGATAAGGAAAAGGTGTATCCATATCTTAAGGCCGATTATACATCTACCAAAACCAGCTATTCTTCTGATGATAACTCGGATAGGAGAGACTCTACGGACAGTAACTAGAGTACAGGTAGCTGGGGTAATCACAATTCTAGGAGAAACCAACGTCCTAATCAGTACTATAATGCACCAGCTTACCATGGACCCCCTATATACCAGGGTCCCCGCCCCCCCTTTTGGCAGTGCCATCCATTCCAGCAGGGACCACCCCAATTCTTCAATCACGGTAACCCCTCTTTTAGACAGAGGCTGGGGCAGAGGAAGAGGGCGCAACAGAAAAGGAAATCAGAAGCAGGTCCAATGGCAGGACCAGCCCACGGGAGGCATGGACACCCGGAGCAAAACACAAGGCAAGAGGAATTAGTGGTCAATCTGTCGCAACGCATCCTTACTGAACCAGAGAAGGCCGTGTTGCAGATGGGCCTTAGCTTTGTGCCTACCCCTAGGGAGGACAAGTTTAGGGACCATTGTGAGGTGCAAAATCTATTCCGGAAAATACGACTGAGGTCGTACTTCCAGGACATACTACCCATCGAACAAGATGGCTCTGGACTGAGGAACCCATCCTCATTCATACCAAATAATAGCATGGTCCCAATTGAGGTACTAGCTTTTGAACAGGCAGTTCTCAAGGAATTAGCGCTACCCTTTGATCGCTGTTCCTTCCACAACTTCTCGAATGCTGAGTCTTTGATAGCTAAGGGTCTTGCAGAAGATTCAACCATCATGATTAAACAGGCTGATAAGGGTGGGGCTACGGTAGTTCAATCCACCGCTGACTATGACGTAGAATGTAGACGTCAGCTCTCCAATAATAGGTATTACACCCCTATTACAGTCGACCCTACAACACGCTTAACCACTGCCATTTCCACAATGGTGCATGAAGCTGAGACCAATGGCTGGATTAGTCACAAAGAATCTAATTTCCTGATTGCCAAGGAACCCAGGGTTCCTTACTTCTATACTCTACCTAAAATACATAAGGGTATTACCCCTGTTCCTGGCCGTCCCATTGTTTCTGGCATTGGGTCATTACTCGAGCCACTTTCTAAGTTCTGTGACCATTTTTTACAGCCAATGGTGAGGGAAACACCGTCATATGTAAGGGATACAACGGATATCCTTCGAATCATTGAAGAAACACAGAACATTGATGAGATTGACCTTTTGGTCACCCTTGACGTTGAGGCTTTATATACTAACATCCCTCAAGGAGCTACATTGACAGTTGTAGAGTCAGCTTTAAGCTCTTTAGAGTGGTCATCATCTACACCTATCTCCTTTATTATGGAGTGCGCCACCCTGGCTTTGACTGAGAATTTCTTTGAGTTTAAACAACAACTATACCATCAAAGCCAGGGCACTTCGATGGGCAGTACATTTGCTCCCAGTGTGGCCTGCCTCTACATGGCAGCATTTGAAAAGGATGTGGTCAATAATAACAACAACCCTTACCACAATAATTTGATATTGTGGAAACGCTTTATTGATGACATCCTTATATTCTGGCATGGTCCCCGCACTACATGTGAAGAATTTGTGGAGTGGATAAATAACCAGAATGAGTTTCTTAAGTTTTCCCACACTATTTCAGAAACGACTGTCCCATTTCTTGATCTCAACATTATACTGAGTGAGGGTACACTCACCACCGCCCTATATAGGAAACCTACTGATCGCAACAGCCTACTCCTATACAAAAGTCACCACCCGAAAACATTAAAAGAGAATCTACCTTTCGGTCAGTTTTTGCGCATTAGACGCAATTGTAAGATGGTCACTGATTACAAGAGAGAAGCAGCTGTTTTGGCAACCAATCTCAAGGCCAGAGGCTACCCTGCCAAAATACTCAGTGACTCGATGAAAAGAGCAAGAAATAACCCCAGAGAAGCCCTGCTTGAGGTACATCCAAAACCCATGACGGATATACTAACATGTGTTACTACGTTCACACCTAATTCAGCTAGAACCAAAAAGATCATTTTGAAACATTGGGGTATTCTTGGCACTGGTGATCTACAAATACCTAAGCCAAGGTTTGCATACAAAAGAACTCGTAATCTTAGAGATATTCTAATACACACAAGACCCAAACAGCATACGACCAACTCACAAAGGAACTTGTGGGGTCTTCCAGCTGTGAAAGGACATCACCCCTGTGGCTCCTGTACAGTGTGCCAATTCACTACTGCAACCAAAGAGGTTTGCCTATTGACTAATTTCAAATGGTCCCTGAACAAACACACTAATTGTAACACCAAGAAGTGCATATACATGATCACCTGCCCTTGTGGCTTGAAGTATATAGGGATGACCATGCGGACAGTCAAAACCAGAATAACCGAACACAGGAGCAACATACGTTGCCAAAGAATCACCACTAGACTATACAGACATTTCAAAGAGACACCACACCCTCCTGACTCACTGCATTGGATTGTGTTGGAAGCACATCCACAGATTTCACAATCAGCACTATTTAAAATCGAGCAGAGGTGGGTGCTGAGATTGTCTACACATATTGAGGGGCTGAATGATGACATACCATGGGGTTCACTTATCTAGACATTATTGAGCCACCATCATGTATACTAACCATATAGGAGGATGCACTTTTAGACTTGTATTATATTATTATTTAATCACATTATCTAATCGTATAACTATGTGTAGTGATTTCATGCTGCTTTTGTGCCCCTCCTGCACCTCTCCTTTTGATCCTTAGGTGCCATATACAAGTTGTATTCCTTTGTCCCCCCTGCACCCTCTGATCCCTAATATGCTTCCTACAAGGGATCCGGTCATGGCAGTGGGTGGATCTTACCAGCATGGTGTATCGCATTGGTGCATATGGTGTTTTGTATTCTTGTTGGATGTTCATATAGATATTGTTATTGATATATTCACGTATATTTCTTTAATTTCCATTATAACCTGACTGGTTATCTTCCGCATACATCGAGCGGAATAGGCGCCTTACTAACGCACTTTCAACATATTTTCGGTCTGTTCCAACTTGGCCATCCCATTTTTCTAGTTTGCCGATCAAACACACTATCACGTGACTTTATTCAGCACTGAGCGAACGATGGCCTTATCTCTAGAGCAGTTGTTTTTGCTGTGCTCACAGGCTGGCTTCACTGATATGGTGGGTTGTGCGTATATACATTCCTTATTGGTTAGAAACTTTATATCCATTTAAGTTACACTATTACAGGACTGGCTAAATTTATATAATCCCTGTCTTAATAGTAAGAATAGGCGCTTCACCACTCACAGCGCTGTTTCCCATAGTTTTTGGTCCATTCCAATATGGCCACCTCATTTTCTAGTCCTCTGTGCAGGCCCTCACGAACCCTGCCCAGTCACACGAGATCACACTTTTCCCGCGTGACTCCGCCCACCGCCGAGCGAGCGACTGCCTTATCTGTTGGACAGTCCCACAACCAGTTACCATCCCGGTTCCGGCGGCAGGGTAGGTCGCAGGCTTGGCGTGGCCACACGCGGGTGAGTATTTTCTTAGTGCAAACTGTGGCTACCAAGGACCTCGGATCGCTCCAATGTTGAGGTAAGCCAATTTAGTTGCAGCTTTCGATCTCGGCTGCCAGTGTGGTCCCCTACCGCCGATTTTCATGCTCCATATCGGCATTACTATTTACAGTAGAGCATCCAGATTCCTCCTATGCCCGTCGCTGCCTATGAGTGTTGTTCTGCCTTGGGTCCAATACTAGCCCAGCACTAATACCTCTGAGACAGTTGTCTGAGCTGGGCCATTCCTTGGATGCCCTAGGTCACCATGTGGACACGTTTTGCCCTGTGGGCCTTCAACTTTTAGTATTATGGGTGACCACACGGGGTTAGCTTGATTTCCTTGCAGCATCTGAATGCTGGTTGACCCCTCTGGGCCCTCTGTCTTCCCATCTTTGGCTTTCTTTCCACTGTCAGCCATAACGCCCATCCTCTGGCTTGCCTTTACAGGACCCACAACGGTGTCCATTTCATTACCGCCGGTACTGTTGCTAGCAATTCTAGACAGCAGGATAGGTGAGTCATTGAACTCTCTCTATCGCCTATCAGTTTATCAGGCACGACCATGGGTGTCTATATGTTTAGTACTATGCACTATCGGATCACATTATGTTCTATAATAGTCTCAAGAGCACAACATGGTGATACTAGTGCATTTTTACAGTAATTTTATTTATTATTTATATAAACCTGCTTAACTACACACTAGTACGTGCAATAAGGTTCTCCTTCTTTTTCTTTTTTCTTTTTTCTTTGTTTTGTTTTAATAGTTGATGAGATACGATGATATACAAGTGCCAATGAGACCTTGAGATTGATTGACCTTGTGATTGATTGAGGTTTATTGTTTATTTGTTTTACAGGTCATCGACCTTAACACGTGGTAGGTAGATGTCACTTAACCACGTAGTGTAGATAGTTTTTCACTCTGATCCTGAGGAAGTGCCCAGATCCCCCTGACATTAGAGGCACGAAACATGTCGATCATCTGAGAGCAGGACTATATGACTAGACACATTACATCTAGTGCACTGTCCCTCTCTATATATATTTTTAGCCAGGCGGTTTACCTTATAAAATTAAATCATGGCTAGGATTAACTGACCTGTTTTAATTCACTACTCTCTCATGTCTACACACACTAGGCCTCTTACTCCCACTGCACCCACCGGCAGGAACAGAAGATCCCCGCTAAAGAGCCCCGGTTCGGGAGCCCGTCCGGTATTGCAGCGCCGACTGGACGAGGGGCAGGCTCATATGATGAAGCATGACACCTAGCTTGCTGGGTGTGTGAGAGCCCTAGTTCCACCAAGGGGTTCCCCCTTAGTTTGCCTTTTCCTTTGACTTGGCAAGTAGCCACCTTTATACTACTCACACCTCACAGTATCTCCTCTCTTCTGTTATTTGCCTTTGAGGAACTCCATACCCCACCTTGTATACAGTCTTCTCGGGCTTGTACGTTGGACCTCGTTAAACTAGCCCACCCGCGTCCCCCCTTTTGTTAATCACCCCAATATTTATACCCAGAAAGTCTTTGTTCTCTGAAGGCAGAGAGTGTCTGTGCCTGACCAAAACCAGTTCTGTGCAGCTTCTTGGCAGGGGGTGGAGACAGCATTGTGTGAGAGCAGACCTGGCCCAGGTAGCTGAAGGGAAATCTCCTCCCCCTACTCTCTATTCTATGAGGTCTCAGGGGAGTGAAAGGAAATCCCCGCCCCCTACTCTCTATTCTATGCGGGCTCAGGTCAGTGAAAGGAAGTCTCCTCCCCCCTACTCTCTATTCTATGTGGGTCCTATTCAGCCCAGCCCTGACCCATCAGACTGCTGGAGCCAAGACCCTCCTGTCACCCACAAACCAGACAAGCAATACACAACCTAGCAGAGGCAGCTGGATGGTTAGGCAAGAAAATACCTGCTTTCTAAAAGTAGTATTTTCAAACACAGAATGTTAAAACCAACTTCACTAAAAGAGGTATTTTATCATTCTGAGTTCAGGCATACTAAATTCGTTTTTCTACCATGTTCCCTGGGTCAGTTAGCATTATAAGATGTTATAATCAAACTGCCCATTCTGGCCTATGGGAGCAGGTAGCCTTGCAATAGTGAAAAACGAAATTGGCTGTAATTCACTATCAGGACATGCCACACACACCAGGGCATGTCCTACCTTTTACTTACAATGCACCCTGCCCTTGGGCCTACCTTAGGGGTGGCTAACATGTAGAAAAGGGAATGTTTAGGGACTGGTAAGTGGGTGCACTTACCAAGTCGACATGGCAGTACTAGACTGCACACAGGCTCTGCAATGGCAGGCCTGAGCTTGCACTTTACAAGCTGCTTCTGTGGGTGGCACAACCAGTGCTGCAAGCCCACCAGCAGCATTTGATTTACAGGCCCTAGGCACCCATGGTGCACTATACTAGGGTCTGACAAGTAAATCAAATAATCCAATCATGGAGTCACTAATCCATACATCAATTTACAATAGGGAGCATTTGC
This sequence comes from Calotriton arnoldi, assembly GCA_963921515.1. NCBI lineage: Eukaryota > Metazoa > Chordata > Amphibia > Caudata > Salamandridae > Calotriton > Calotriton arnoldi. The sequence goes on from CAWUFW010007339.1 coordinate 154,597, forward strand.
ACTGTGGCACTGAATAGCAGTGGCACAGTGCCCAAAGCATCTAAACCAGCAATACATATCAAAAACAGAGGAGGCAATCAGTGAAAAAATGGAAGGGATGCAACAGATGCTGGTCGGCTCATGGTAGTAAGAATTGGCAGTTCTCCAAAAAGTATGTGGTTGCGTTTGGTCTGCACTCACTAGTAGTGTACACCAATCACTGTATATGAGTCACAAATGCAAGTCCAGAATCCTCACCGCTGACCACCAATGTTAGAACTGGGGGTCTCTAGTTGGCAATGGAATACACCTTTGACCAAATAGGGACCCTTGCTTCTAATCAGGGAAAGGGGATTACACTACTGGATAACCCCTGCTCACCCCCTTGGTAGATTGGCACGAGCAGACAGGCTTATCTCAGAGGCAGTGTGTTAAGCATTTGTGAACACATACAGTAATACAGTGAAAACACTACAGATGGACACCACACAGGTTTTTATAAAAATAGGTATTCTTTACATAGACTTAACACAAGACCACAAACGACAAAAATCCACAATACTGTACTTAAAATAGACTTAAAGATGGTAGAAGTAACTTATGTCAAGATGATGATAAATACGACACGTTTCTCACAAAAGTACCTTGGATGCGTAACGCAAAACAAACAAAGGGTCCGCAGGGAGGGCAATGCAGCGAGCAGGCGCCTCGATGCGATGCGACGATCCGGTGCGATGCGATGAGAGTGCGCCCTTGATGCGATGCGACGACATGAAGATGATGCGTGCACGCCCGACGGCCATGCAGCGAACTCTGTACTTTGGAGCCGCGACAGGCCCTACGACACGCCTCTCCGGTAATGCGACGGCAGGCAGCTGCGACAGCGACACGCTTCTCCGGTGATGCGACGGCAGGTAGATGCGACGAAGACACGCTTCTCCGGTGATGCGACGGCAGGCAGCTGCGACGAAGACACGCTTCTCTAGTGATGCGGCGGCGACACGCTTCTCCGGCGATGCGACGGCAACAGCTGCGACACGCTTCTTCTCGTTGAGTCGCGCTTCCAGCTCCCAGCGACACGCAGGCTTCTGCAGACAGAATCCCCAGCAAGGGAATTCAGGAGGGAGCTGGTGGTGAAGTCTTGTAGCCCTGAGACTTCAGCAGGAGGCAAGCTCTAGTTCAAGCCCTTGGAGAAATATTCTGCAAGATGATGAAAGTTCTTTGAAAGTTCCTTCTCCTTTCCTTGGCAATGAAGACCACTGTAGGCCAACCCAGCAAACAGCACACTGGCAGAGGGGCAGTCCAAACTCCTGCAGCTTCCTTGGTTTTTCTCCTCGGCAAAGGTTCGTCTTGTGTTCCCAGAAGTGATCTAAAGTCTTGGGGTCTGGGCCCCAATATTTATACCCAGAAAGTCTTTGTTCTCTGAAGGCAGAGAGTGTCTGTGCCTGACCAAAACCAGTTCTGTGCAGCTTCTTGGCAGGGGGTGGAGACAGCATTGTGTGAGAGCAGACCTGGCCCAGGTAGCTGAAAGGAAATCTCCTCCCCCTACTCTCTATTCTATGAGGTCTCAGGGGAGTGAAAGGAAATCGCCGCCCCCTACTCTCTATTCTATGAGGGCTCAGGTCAGTGAAAGGAAGTCTCCTCCCCCCTACTCTCTATTCTATGTGGGTCCTATTCAGCCAAGCCCTGACCCATCAGACTGCTGGAGCCAAGACCCTCCTGTCACCCACAAACCAGACAAGCAATACACAAACTAGCAGAGGCAGCTAGATGGTTAGACAAGAAAATACCTACTTTCTAAAAGTAGTATTTTCAAACTCAGAATGTTAAAACCAACTTCACTAAAATATGTATTTTATCATTCTGAGTTCAGGCATACTAAATTCGTTTTTCTACCATGTTCCCAGGGGCAGTTAGGATTATAAGATGTTATAATCAAACTGCCCATTCTGGCCTATGGGAGCAGGTAGCCTTGCAATAGTGAAAAACGAAATTGGCTGTAATTCACTATCAGGACATGCCACACACACCAGGGTCCTACCTTTTACTTACAATGCACCCTACCCTTGGGCCTACCTTAGGGGTGGCTAACATGTAGAAAAGGGAAGGTTTAAGGACTGGTAAGTGGGTGCACTTACCAAGTCGACATGGCAGTACTAGACTGCACACAGGCTCTGCCATGGCAGGCCTGAGCTCGCACTGTACAAGCTGCTTCTGTGGGTGGCACAACCAGTGCTGCAAGCCCACCAGCAGCATTTGATTTACAGGCCCTGGGCACCCATGGTGCACTATACTAGGGTCTGACAAGTAAATCAAATAATCCAATCATGGAGTCACTAATCCATACATCAATTTACAATAGGGAGCATTTGCACTGTGGCACTGAATAGCAGTGGCACAGTGCCCAAAGCATCTAAACCAGCAATACATATCAAAAACAAAGGAGGCAATCAGTGAAAAATTGGAAGGGAGACTCACGCCACTGGTACCAGGTCTAACACTTCTCATTTGCTTTCTTTCCCTAAGTGCGCTGGGTATGCCCGACGTGGGTCCCGGTCTCACTGTGCCACTGGATTCAAGCTATCTTGGCTGATGAGGGGTGAAACCCTGAAACCGGTCCTAGGATGCTTGTTTCCGGTCCAGGGAGGACCTGGCTTGGCAGTTCGGGCTGGACTGATCCCATGAGGCACAGGGTCAAGACTGATTTGCATATGGCTAGGTCTAAACTGGGGTGGCATGGTGAGCAAAAGAATGATAGACTTTACAAAGATCTCTTGACTGGGGGTGAATGTTTTGATTTGTTTTGCATTGTGTCCATCAATTGTTTTTCTTTTTCTTTCTGGCCCTAAGTGCACCGGGTGTGCCCAGCCATGGGTCCCGGGCACACTGTGCCACTGGATTCAAGCTATCCTGGCTGATGAGGGGTGAAACCCCAAAACCGGTCCAAGGATGCTGATTTCCCGTTCAGGGAGGACCTGGCTTGGTAGTTTGGGCTGGACTGTTCCTATGAGGCACAGGGTCAAGACTGATTTGCATATATCCAGGTCTAAACTGGGGTGGCATGGTGAGCAAAAGAATGATGGATTTAACCCAGATCTCTTAACGGGGGTGAATGTTTTGATTTGTTCTGCATTCTGTCCAACACTTGTTTGTCTTTTGCTTTTTTGCCCTAAGTGTGCCAGGTATGCCTAGACGTGGGTCCCGGGCTTACTCTGACACTGGATTCAAGGTATCCTGGCTGATGAGGGGTGAAACCCCGAACCTGATCCTAGGATGCTTGTTTCTGGTCTAGGGAGGACCTGACTTTGAAGTTCGGGATGGACAGTTCCCATGATGCATAGGGTCAAGACTGATTTGCATATGGCCAGATCTAAACTGGGGTGGCATGGTGAGCAAAAGAATGATGGATTTGACCCAGATCTTTTGACTGGGGGTGAATGTTTTGATTTGTTCTGCATTCCGTCCATCAATTGTTTGTCTTTTGCTTTCTTGCCCTAAGTGCGCCGGGTATGCCCAGACGTGGGTCCCGGGCTCACTGTGCCACTGGATTCAAGCTATCCTGGCTGATGAGGCGTGAAACCCCGAAACCGGTACTAGGATGCTTGTTTGCGGTCTAGGGAGGACCTGGCTTGGCAGTTCAGGCTGGACTGATCCCATGTGGCACAGGGTCAAGACTGATTTGCATATGGCCAGGTCTAAACTGGGGTGGCATGGTGAGCAAAAGAATGATGGATTTAACCCAGATCTCTTGACTGGGGTTGAATGTTTTGATTTGTTCTGCATTCCGTCCATCAATTGTTTGTCTTTTGCTTTCTTGCCATAAGTGCGCCGGGAATGCCCAGACGTGGGTCCCGGGCTCACTGTGCCACTGGATTCAAGCAATCCTGGCTGATGAGGGGTGAAACCCCGAAACCGTTCCTAGGATGCTTATTTCTGGTTCAGGGAGGACCTGGCTTGGCAGTTCGGGCTGGACTGTTCCCTTGAGGCACAGGGTCAATACTGATTTGCAAATGGCCAGGTCTAAACTGGGGTGGCATGGTGAGCAGAAGAATGATGGATTTAACCCAGATCTCTTGACGGGGGTGAATGTTTTGATTTGTTCTGCATTCTGTCCAACACTTGTTTGTCTTTTGCTTTCTTGCCCTAAGTGTGCCAGGTATGCCTAGACGTGGGTCCCGGGCTTACTCTGACACTGGATTCAAGGTATCCTGGCTGATGAGGGGTGAAACCCCGAAACTGATCCTAGGATGCTTGTTTCCGGTCCAGGGAGGACCTGGCTTTGCAGTTCGGGATGGACTGTTCCCATGACGCATAGGGTCAAGAATGATTTGCATTTGGCCAGATCTAAACTGGGGTGGCATGGTGAGCAAAAAATGATGGATTTGACCTAGATCTCTTGACTTGGGGTGAATGTTTTGATTTGTTCTGCATTCCGTCCATCAATTGTTTGTCTTTTGCTTTCTTGCCCTAAGTGCGCCCGGTATGCCCAGACGTGGGTCCCGGGCTCACTGTGCTACTGGATTCAAGCTATCCTGGCTGATGAGGCGTGAAACCCCGAAACCGGTACTAGGATGCTTGTTTGCGGTCTAGGGAGGACCTGGCTTGGCAGTTCGGGATGGACTGTTCCCAGGAGGCACAGGGTCAAGACTGATTTGCATATGGCCAGATCTAAACTGGGGTGGCATCGTGAGCAATAGAATGATGGATTTAACCCAGATCTCTTGACTGGGGGTGAATGTTTTGATTTGTTCTGCATTCCGTCCATCAATTGTTTGTCTTTTGCTTTCTTGCCCTAAGTGCGCCGGTATGCCCAGACGTGGGTCCCGGGCTCACTGTGCCATTGGATGCAAGCTATCCTGGCTGATGAGGGGTGAAACCCCGAAACCGGTCCTAGAATGCTTGTTTCCGGTCCACGGAGGACCTGGCTTGGAAGTTCGGGCTGGACTTTTCCAATGAGGCACAGGGTCAAGACTGATTTGCATATGGCCAGGTCTAAACTGGGGTGGCATGGTGAGCAAAAGAATGATGGATTTAACCCAGATCTCTTGACTGGGGGTGAATGTTTTGATTTGTTCTGCATTCTGTCCATCAATTGTTTGTCTTTTGCTTTCTTCCCCTAAGTGCGCCGGGTATGCCCAGACGTGGGTCCCGGTCTCACTGTGCCACTGGATTCAAGCTGTCATGCTGATGAGGGGTGAAACCCTGAAACCGGTCCTAGGAGTCTTGTTTCCGGTCCAGGGAGGACCTGGCTTGGCAGTTCAGGCTGGACTGTTCCCAAGAGGCACTGGGTCAAGACTAATTGTGCATATGGCCAGGTCTAACCTCGGGTGGCATGGTGAGCAAAAGAATGATAGATTTAACCCAGATCTCTTGACTAGGGGTGAATGTTTTGATTTTTTCTGCATTCCGTCCATCAATTGTTTGTCTTTTGCTTTCTTGCCCTAAGTGTGCCCTGTATGCCCAGACGTGGGTCCAGGGCTCACTGTGCCACTGGATTCAAGCTATCCTGCCTGATGAGGGGTGAAACCCTGAAACCGGTCCTAGGATGCTTGCTTCCAGTCCAGGGAGGACCTGGCTTGGCAGTTTGGGCTGGACTGTTCCCATGAGGCAGAGGGTCAAGACTGATCTGCATATGGCCAGGTCTAAACTGGGGTGGCATGGTGAGCAAAAGAATGATGCATTTAACCCAAATCTCTTGACTGGGGGTGAATGTTTTGATTAGTTCTGCATTCCGTCCATCAATTGTTTGTCTTTTGCTTTCTTGCCCTAACTGCACCGGGTATGCCCAGACGCGGGTCCTGGGCTCACTGTGCCACTGAAATCAAGCTACCCTGGCCGATGAGAGGTGAAACCCCGAAACCGGTCCTAGGAAGCTTGTTTCTGGTCCAGGGAGGACCTGGCTTGGCAGTTTGGGCTGGACTCTTCCCATGAGATATAGGGTCAAGACTGATTTCCATATGGCCAGGTCCAAACTGGGGTGGCATGGTGAGCAAAGGAATGATGGATTTAACCCAAATCTCTTGACTGGGTGAATATTTGGATTTGTTCTGCATTCCGCCATCAATTGTTTGTCTTTTGCTTCCTTGCCCTAAGTGCAGCAGGTATGCCCAGACGTGGGTCCTGGGATCTCTGTGCCACTGGATTCAAGCTACCCTTGCTGATGAGGGGTGAAACCCCAAAACCCGTACTAGGATGCTTGTTTGCGGTCTAGGGAGGACCTGGCTTGGCAGTTCAGGATGGACTGTTCCCGGGAGGCACAGGGTCAAGACTGATTTGCATATGACCAGATCTAAACTGGGGTGGCATCGTGAGCAATAGAATGATGGATTTAACCCAGATCTCTTGACTGGGGGTGAATGTTTTGATTTGTTCTGCATTCCGTCCATCAATTGTTTGTCTTTTGCTTTCTTGCCCTAAGTGCGCCGGGTATGCCCAGACGTGAGTCCTGGGCTCACTGTGCCATTGGATGCAAGCTTTCCTGGCTGATGAGGGGTGAAACCCCGAAACTGGTCCTAGGATGCTTGTTTCCGGTCCAGGGAGGACCTGGCTTGGCAGTTCGGGCTGGACTGTTCCAATGAGCCACAGGGTCAAGACTGATTTGCATATGGCCAGGTCTAAACTGGGGTTGCATGGTGAGCAAAAGAATGATGGATTTAACCCAGATCTCTTGACTGGGGGTGAATGTTTTGATTTGTTCTGCATTCTGTCCATCAATTGTTTGTCTTTGCTTTCTTCCCCTAAGTGCGCCGGGTATGCCCAGACGTGGGTCCCGGTCTCACTGTGCCACTGGATTCAAGCTATGATGCTGATGAGTGGTGAAACCCTGAAACCGGTCCTAGGAGTCTTGTTTCCGGTCCAGGGAGGACCTGGCTTGGCAGTTCGGGCTGGACTGTTCCCATGAGGCACTGGGTCAAGACTAATTGTGCATATGGCCAGGTCTAACCTCGGGTGGCATGGTGAGCAAAAGAATGATAGATTTAACCCAGATCTCTTGACTAGGGGTGAATGTTTTGATTTGTTCTGCATTCCGTCCATCAATTGTTTGTCTTTTGCTTTCTTGCCCTAAGTGTGCCCTGTATGCCCAGACGTTGGTCCAGGGCTCACTGTGCCACTGGATTCAAGCTATCCTGCCTGATATGGGGTGAAACCCCGAAACCGGTCCTAGGATGCTTGCTTCCAATCCAGGGAGGACCTGGCTTGGCAGTTTGGGCTGGACTGTTCCCATGAGGCACAGGGTCAAGACTGATTTGCATATGGCCAGGTCTAAACTGGGGTGGCATGGTGAGCAAAAGAATGATGCATTTAACCCAGATCTCTTGACTGGGGGTGAATGTTTTGATTTGTTCTCCATTCCGTCCATCAATTGTTTGTCTTTTGCTTTCTTGCCCTAATTGCACCGGCTATGCCCGACGTGGGTCCTGGGCTCACTGTGCCACTGAAATCAAGCTACCCTGGCTGATGAGAGGTGAAACCCGAAACCGGTCCTAGGAAGCTTGTTTCTGGTCCAGGGAGGACCTGGCTTGGCAGTTTGGGCTGGACTCTTCCCATGACATATAGGGTCAAGACTGATTTCCATATGGCCAGGTCTAAACTGGGGTGGCATGGTGAGCAAAAGAATGATGGATTTAACCCAGATCTCTTGACTGGGGGTGAATGTTTTGATTTGTTCTGCATTCCGTCCATCAATTGTTTGTCTTTTCCTTTCTTGCCCTAAGTGCGCCGGGTATGCCCAGACATGGGTCCTGGGCTCACTGTGCCACTGGATTCAAGCTACCCTTGCTGATGAGGGGTGAAACCCCAAAACCGGTCCTAGGATGCTTGTTTCCGGTTCAGGGAGGACCTGGCTTGGCAGTTCGGGCTGGACTGTTCCCATGAGACATAGGGTCAAGACTGATTTGCATTTGGCCAGGTCTAAACTGGGGTGGCATGGTGAGCAAAAGAATGATGGATTTAACCCAGATCTCTTGACTGATGGTGAATGTTTTGATTTGTTCTGTATTCCCCCCATCAATTGTTTGTCTTTTTCTTTCTTGCCCTAAGTGCGCCGGGTAGTCACAGACGTGGGTCCTGGGCTCACTGTGCCACTGGATTCAAGCTATCCTGGCTTATGAGGGGTGAAACCCTAAAACCGGTCCTAGGATGCTTGTTTCTGGTACAGGGAGGACCTGGCTTGGCAGTTCGGGCTGGACTGTTCCCATGAGGCACAGGGTCAACACTGATTTGCATATATCCAGGTCTAAACTGGGGTGGCACGGTGAGCAAAAGAATGATGGATTTAACCCAAATCTCTTGACTGGGGGTGAATGTTTTGATTTGTTCTGCATTCCATCCATCAATTGTTTGTCTTTTGCTTTCTTGCCCTAAGTGCGCCGGGTATGCCCAGACGTTTGTCCAGGGCTCACTGTGCCACTGGATTCAAGCTATCCTGGCTGATGAGGGATGAAACCCCGAAACAGGTCCTAGTATGCTTGTTTCCGGTCCAGAGCGGACCTGGCTTGGCAGTTCAGGCTGGACTGTTCCCATGTGGCACAGGGTCAAGACTGATTTGCATATGGCCAGGTCTAAACTGGGGTGGCATGGTGAGCAAAAGAATGATGGATTTAACCCAGATCTCTTGACTGGGGTGAATGTTTTGATTTGTTCTGCATTCCGTCCATCAATTGTTTGTCTTTTGCTTTCTTGCCATAAGTGCGCCGGGAATGCCCAGACGTTGGTCCCGGGCTCACTGTGCCACTGGATTCAAGCTATCCTGGCTGATGAGGGTGAAACCCCAAAACCGGTCCTAGGATGCTTGTTTCCGGTCCAGGGAGGACCTGGCTTGGCAGTTCGGGCTGGACTGTTCCCATGAGGCACAGGGTCATGACTGATTTGCATATGGCCAGGACTAAACTGGAGTGGCATGGTGGGCAAAAGAATGATGGATTTAACCCAGATCTCTTGACTGGGGGTGAATGTTTTTATTTGTTCTGCATTCCTTCCATCAATTGTTTGTCTTTTCCTTTCTTGCCCTAAGTGCGCCGGGTATGCCCAGCCATGGGTCCCGGGTACACTGTGCCACTGGATTCAAGCTATCCTGGCTCATGAGGGGTGAAACCCCGAAACCGTTCCTAGGATGCTTATTTCCGGTTCAGGGAGGACCTGGCTTGGCAGTTCGGGCTGGACTGTTCCATGAGGCACAGGGTCAAGACCGATTTGCATATGGCCAGGTCTAAACTGGGGTGGCATGGTGAGCAAAAGAATGATGCATTTAACCCAGATCTCTTGACTGGGGGTGAATGTTTTGATTTGTTCTGCATTCCGTCCATCAATTGTTTGTCTTTTGCTTTCTTGCCCTAACTGCACCGGGTATGCCCAGACGCGGGTCCTGGGCTCACTGTGCCACTGAAATCAAGCTACCCTGGCTGATGAGAGGTGAAACCCCGAAACCGATCCTAGGAAGCTTGTTTCTGGTCCAGGGAGGACCTGGCTTGGCAGTTCAGGATGGACTGTTCCCGGGAGGCACAGGGTCAAGACTGATTTGCATATGTGTTAAAGATTGCAGGAATCGCTGTTAGCATGAGCTGAAAGCCATTTTGTACTTGGCAGCCATTTTAGTTAGCCATGTGCTCGCCATGTGCTTTCTCCCTCTTCCAGAGTCTTGCACATGCTCAGAGAGGCCTAGCTGGTAGAATGCACCTGCTCCTAGTATAGAACTGTCAGGCTATTCTTACTCATGTAAGCAGTTTAGTCTCCTCCCACTTTGTGGAGCAAGCAAATGTTGTATACCCATATTAGTCAATAAGCATGCTTGTATGTGCTAGGACCTCCCCTTGATTTTATGCTGACTATGTAACAAATACATATATAAGGACCCTGTTCTCTGCACTCATTAGAATGCTTCCTACAGTGGCCTGCGGGTACCGTAAGATGCAATCTCCCTCATGTGAGGTTAATAAAACATGTTTTTTGATATTACAGCTTCTGTGCCAATCTCTTCTTTGTTGGTCTTAAGGACCAGATGTATCAGTGAACCCCATAGAAGGTTTTTATTTCTACAAATGGCGCCCGAATAGGGACCTCATCAGTGCAGCGGCTATCCAAGGGAGTGGTCTTGAAGGGAGACAGGAATCTACTGAGGAGTACAGGACAGGAATCTACTGAGGAGGTACCCTGCGCACGGAGATTGTTTGTCTTCCAGCCCAGTATATTTCTGGTCTTCCTGATCTGATCCTCCAAGTGTTTGCCGCTCCTGACTGAGAACTTCTTTGGCGTGAGTATTTTAAAACGACCGTTAGGTCACTCAGAACTTGGCAGTTGGAATCTGGACACCATTTGATTGGTAAGAGCCGTTTTGCGGCACTTGCTGTTGGTTTGATGCCTTTGATTGGTAAGGTAGTTTTAGTAACACTTACTGTGGCTTTGTTTGTATGATTGGCCAATTTTGGAATTTGTTTTGTAAGTTATATATGCATTGCAATTCATATAGGCAGGTAATGAGGAGATTTTTCTCTAACTTTGAAAACTTGAACGGCACACATTGTGTTAAGTGTCACTTGGAGTATAATATTATATATGCTATAATATTTTTGACATGCCTGCTTCTAGCACACTTTGTTGAAAGTGTTGCTGTTTTGGAGAGTACCGATATGGATTTAGTAAGTACTTAGTTGACTCCCCTCAGAGGGGATACCTAAATAGGTTCACGTATAGTAAAAAGATATTTCTTCCTTGGTGACTAAGTACCCCATGGAACTAAATATGTACATAAAACGGATCCGGATCTGCGCACTTAGTAACATTCATAAGTGGTGATATGCAGAGCGCTTTTTGAGTGTTCTACCAGCCAAAACTGGCGAATTTGGTGTATTTTGGCTTCTTGACCATGGAACAGTTTTTTTTGGGCTACTTTTGAGAGCTCTTCTTGTAAATATGACTTACAATTAGTATTTACAAATAGGTTGGTCTTGCGTACACTTTGTAAGCTGTCCTAAGTATTGATTTGTGGGTTAAATATGTGTTTCAATGTCTATGTGGGTTTATTTGACATTGGTAATACTTGTGTGAGTAAATAGCGATTGTGCTCTTTGTGTACGAATGGCTAGCTTTAAGCGCGCTGTGTTGTGTCCTTCTGTAAATGTCTGAATGAGCTCAATGAGTTTGTTTATGTTTTTTGCTGTCATCATTCTGTTATGCAAACTGTCATTTAGTTACTTACATATTAAATAAAAATCCAGAAATAAATTATGTAACATATGCTAAACAGCTGCATGTTACTATTAAATTGACAGAGTAAGACACTATACATGTGTGCAAATTGCCACAATGCTAAAGATAAAATTAGAATTCGTATTCAATAGGATTAAAATAGGCCTCATACAGAGAAAAAAAAACGAAATTATGTGTTTTGTAATCAATAGACTAAAATACATGTTACAGCATTTTCCTTAAATACATTGTATTAGACATTAAAAGGCATGCACATCATATGAGTGAATTTGGTCGTTGCTGAACTAAATACACATTATAGAAAGATAGATTTGACTGCATTGAAATGCCTCAGTTTTTAAATAGACTGTGACATGCTTTTCTTTCAGCACCCGAGAAAAAAGCTTTCCGACAGCTGTGTTTAAACTGACTAACTGAAAAGAAACTGTTTGACACAGCAAATGGGGATTTAACTCTGTCAGGGTATTTCAAATAATAAAGGGGTTTTTTCCTGAGAAAGGCGTGAAAATTCGACGCCTGCTGACAAACAACAGCTGCATAAATAGCATATGGCTATTCCTGATCACGGCCACAGACAGGAATGCTGTGTCAGCGACATTTTAAGTCAGTGTAAAACTGGTATACAGGCCTGCATTATTTTAAAAGTTTCAAAACACCAGTTTCATTATTTTGGATAACAGAGAACAAAATTGAAAGTAGGGATTTCCTTTCTTAATGCCTTTTTTACATAAGTACATCTGTGGTTCTGATGTTAAATGATAACTGTCCTTTTAAAAAGTGGCGCAGACTTTTCCTGTTTCAAGTAAGGCTTCTGTGCTTAGGGTTATGAATGAATGTGTTTAAATATGATAGGCTACGAATGAAGCTTGCTTTTCCAATGTGGAATCATCAAAATGGTTGGTTTTGATTAAAAAAAAAAATTTGACAAAATATATTATTAAAAATAAATGCTTTAAATTCGTTTTTTCATCTTTATAAAGCCTAATCATCATACTGTGAATTCCTAGTATCAAAATTGGATTTAAGCAGTGCTGTACCGCAATAAAAGGGAACTTAAATGTGAAATGTCACTTTACCCAGCCGTACAAAACTCATTTTTATAAGGGTATATCTTATACATTTCTGATTTCCCATTCCTGGGCTATCTAGAGAACACTCTGGGGTTCCTATTATGCAAACATATTGTAGGATATTCATTTTTAAGTGCCCCTACCACCAAAGTCGAAATTGAGCTAAAATTCACAATTTTACAAGCAGTTCTACCACTCAAGGCAGTTTTAACGTGCTCTCAGGCTTCCATAAAGTATATGCAAGTATAAAACAAACAGCTGCCTCTGCATTACTAGATTGCACACCACTGTACATAAATGAAAATAAGTATACAGAAGAGCAGACGTTATTATCCTACCTTTAAATTGCTGGCAAACGGATCGGACAGGACTGCCTTTTAGCTGTGATTCTCCAGAGTTGCTTTGCATTACAAAACCGCATGGCAAGCCTTGCACACAAAAATGAGCAGCTGCTGAACGGGTCAAAGGTCAGAGTTCTGCATTTAGCAACTTAGCAGGGTGAAGGGTAATGTTTGCTTGGACACTTCGACCTTCGAAAAGTTTTTGAAAGACGAGATGATAGCGCAAAGAGAGGAAAAGAAGCTTTGCTTCCTATTTTTGGCAAACACGCACAGTCATATGAAACAAAGGAAAACAGCCCTCAGTTGAGCATTGATCTGCTATGTATATCAAAATAATGGTTTTAGTTTAAAGAATACTGTGTAGGGGCTACGATAAGGAGGAAATGGATTTTAGTTTGCATTCATGCGCCCTCATGTTAATCAAGTACAATTGCTCAAGGAATTGATACATTTGTTGCTGACGCTTTCTACAGTACTCGATGTGCTTGAATCAGAGAATAGCCACTTTCTAAGATATCTACTACAAGTTTGTTTGTGCCCAGTTGCTACAAATAGGGGTTGAAAGTGTTGACAGAAGTAAAACCTGTTTCAGGTTTTCCTACTGTCAAAATGGGGGAAGGAGGCTAGCTCCTCTACAAATTAAGGGTAGGCAAAATTATGTTTTCTCTCTTCTTTTTCTCACTTTTTTTTATGTTTTCTCTCTTCTTTTTCTCACTTTTTTTTGAGTCTGTCTAAGCTGTCTAGAAAATAGCCATGAGATAGTTATTGGCTATTCTGTAATACTGTTTTAAAATTGTTAGAATTAATAAAATGATAAAATCTATGCTATGTTACTGCTCATCCTGTATGAAAGAATGAGTAGAACAGATTGATGTTCCCTTATTTGATCTTTAAGGAGAACTGTATAGTGGCGGTTTCTGTTCAAAAATCTCAGGTGGCAACACTATTATTGTTTATGTTATTCTCATGTTCTATACAGTTTTGCAAGGGCATTGCTAGTCTTTTATTAGCTAGTCTGTGTAAATAAGCTGACAGCCCTTATTAGAGCTGGAGATAGGGTTTTTTTCCTTTTGAAAATGATGTTGCATAGTCCAGATCGTGAAAAGTACAATGCAGGAAAGACGCTCATGTGATCCTTAACAAACATTTTGAAGGAAAATATTGTTTTATAGGAATTTGTTTGTCATAACATGTTCTGCTGGAGAAAATGTACTCACTATGTTGAAGTTTAGTTCTTTTTGCAATAAGAATCCCTGTTAGATTAGCAGTTTTAGATTTTCCTGCTGCACCTATAACATGAGAGCATGGTCCTAAGCATAACATGTAAGAGAAATTATTTTACAAGTGTCTGCAGTCCTGTACAAGTAATGTAAAATCTATGAGTAAAAGTGTAGAACATTTCCTTTTTCTTGAGGGTTCTTCAGATTGGTAATATAGGAATACACCAATGTAAGTATTTGGAGTATGTCTGTATTGTTTTTCTTTTTCCTCAGAATTTAGTAAATGAACACAGACTTCCTTGGCTGCTTGGGATTGGGTGATGTATTACTCTTGTCAGTTCACCAAAACGTTCCTTTTATACTTGCCAATAGGTCCAGGGTTTTCTACTCTCAGATAGATGAAGTGGCTCTTGGGTGCCTTGCTAATGTATGGGGCGCCCGAGACTAAGGAAGTATTCTGAGACTATCCTCTCTGTTGTTAGATTATTTCTGTGCCTTGTCTAAAGACCTCTTGTTCTGTCCACCAATAGATATTTGCTGCCTTACAATCATTGCCAGAGGGGCCCGGACATCAGATCCAGCCTGGGGAGTCAGCGCCACTCCAGTTTGAAGCCAAAGTGAAAGGAACCAGCATAGGCGTTGCTAGCAACTAGGACCTCAGTGAAGGCGGAAGCACTGGGACGTGAAGTGTGTACCCCTGCCACTGTCTTGGGCGAAAGACGGGGTTACAAATCAGGATGGAGAAATCTTTGTGTGGATCCAGTTTTTGATGCCCAGCTGAGAGAGTCACAGAACGACAAGGACGGCAAGGAGGCTTTTGCTTGAGGTGACCCCTTTGAAACAAGGGTTGCTTCAGGCCTTTGAGTCCTGGTCCCAAGTGAATGCAAGTCTACGCCTTTGTTTGTTGATCAAGAGATGCCCGAGCACACTGGGTATAATTTGTGCCCCAACAAAAGAGCAGTGCGCCAGAGGTGCAAATACAGGAGTTAGGGAAGGACTTGAGTTTAGGGTACAGGTGCTGTGCCCTTGGTGCCTGTTAGATTAAAGTGAAGAAAACTGGTGCACTGCCTGAGACACTGGACAGGATCATTGAGGGTATTTGCCCTGGGGGTGATTGCCCTATCCTGAAAGAAAGACTTTTCCTTCTCCGTGATTCTTGAGTTGCGAGTTGTGCAGCTCCACCGTGGGAACAACAAGAGCCTGCCTGTGAGGCTCAAAACGGACACAGGGAGAAGACTCCCTCTGGCTGGTGGTTGTACTACAATTTCCCAAGGACTCTTTTTTTGTTAGTAATGTACCCCTTTGGTCGTCCCATTTTTGAGGAAGAGCAGCCCTTTGCGGCTCCTTGTCCTAATTCCTATGGTCTTGTGTGGTCCTCCTGGTCCCCCGGAGCCAGAATTGTTTTTGTAATAATCTATTTTGACTTCCCTGACATTTGCATTACTTATCATTGGAAAATATTGAGATTTCTGTTTGAGATAATAGTCATTATTCTCTCTTGCTACCTGTATGACCCAATGCTCTGTTCACTTTGTACTCCTGCTTATACCTTGTATATACCTGCTTAATGAAATGTTTAGAATGTAAATGCCCACCTAGCATAGGATATTGATGAATTTATGAGAAGAAAATGTGCAAAATATTTTCTATGTCTCTACTAGATCATGGGAATGTCTTTAGCTCATGCTAAAAGGATCGTCTGTTAAAGATTGCAGGAATCGCTGTTAGCATGAGCTGAAAGCCATTTTGTACTTGGCAGCCATTTTAGTTAGCCATGTGCTCGCCATGTGCTTTCTCCCTCTTCCAGAGTCTTGCACATGCTCAGAGAGGCCTAGCTGGTAGAATGCACCTGCTCCTAGTATAGAACTGTCAGGCTATTCTTACTCATGTAAGCAGTTTAGTCTCCCTCCCACTTTGTGGAGCAAGCAAATTTTGTATACCCATATTAGTCAATAAGCATGCTTGTATGTGCTAGGACCTCCCCTTGATTTTATGCTGACTATGTAACAAATACATATATAAGGACCCTGTTCTCTGCACTCATTAGAATGCCTCCTACAGTGGCCTGCGGGTACCGTAAGATGCAATCTCCCTCATCTGAGGTTAATAAAACATGTTTTTTGATATTACAGCTTCTGTGCCAATCTCTTCTTTGTTGGTCTTAAGGACCAGATGTATCAGTGAACCCCTAAGAAGGTTTTTATTTCTACATATGGCCAGATCTAAACTGGGGTGGCATCGTGAGCAATAGAATGATGGATTTAACCCAGATCTCTTGACTGGGGGTGAATGTTTTGATTTGTTCTGCATTCCGTCCATCAATTGTTTGTCTTTTGCTTTCTTGCCCTAAGTGCGCCGGGTATGCCCAGACGTGAGTCCTGGGCTCACTGTGCCATTGGATGCAAGCTATCCTGGCTGATGAGGGGTGAAACCCCGAAACTGGTCCTAGGATGCTTGTTTCCGGTCCAGGGAGGACCTGGCTTGGCAGTTCGGGCTGGACTGTTCCAATGAGCCACAGGGTCAAGACTGATTTGCATATGGCCAGGTCTAAACTGGGGTGGCATGGTGAGCAAAAGAATGATGGATTTAACCCAGATCTCTTGACTGGGGGTGAATGTTTTGATTTGTTCTGCATTCTGTCCATCAATTGTTTGTCTTTTGCTTTCTTCCCCTAAGTGCGCCGGGTATGCCCAGACGTGGGTCCCGGTCTCACTGTGCCACTGGATTCAAGCTATGATGCTGATGAGTGGTGAAACCCTGAAACCGGTCCTAGGAGTCTTGTTTCCGGTCCAGGGAGGACCTGGCTTGGCAGTTCGGGCTGGACTGTTCCCATGAGGCACTGGGTCAAGACTAATTGTGCATATGGCCAGGTCTAACCTCGGGTGGCATGGTGAGCAAAAGAATGATAGATTTAACCCAGATCTCTTGACTAGGGGTGAATGTTTTGATTTGTTCTGCATTCCGTTCATCAATTGTTTGTCTTTTGCTTTCTTGCCCTAAGTGTGCCCTGTATGCCCAGACGTTGGTCCAGGGCTCACTGTGCCACTGGATTCAAGCTATCCTGCCTGATGAGGGGTGAAACCCCGAAACCGGTCCTAGGATGCTTGCTTCCAATCCAGGGAGGACCTGGCTTGGCAGTTTGGGCTGGACTGTTCCCATGAGGCACAGGGTCAAGACTGATTTGCATATGGCCAGGTCTAAACTGGGGTGGCATGGTGAGCAAAAGAATGATGCATTTAACCCAGATCTCTTGACTGGGGGTGAATGTTTTAATTTGTTCTCCATTCCGTCCATCAATTGTTTGTCTTTTGCTTTCTTGCCCTAATTGCACCGGCTATGCCCAGACGTGGGTCCTGGGCTCACTGTGCCACTGAAAATAAAGCTACCCTGGCTGATGAGAGGTGAAACCCCGAAACCGGTCCTAGGAAGCTTGTTTCTGGTCCAGGGAGGACCTGGCTTGGCAGTTTGGGCTGGACTCTTCCCATGACATATAGGGTCAAGACTGATTTCCATATGGCCAGGTCTAAACTGGGGTGGCATGGTGAGCAAAAGAATGATGGATTTAACCCAGATCTCTTGAATGGGGGTGAATGTTTTGATTTGTTCTGCATTCCGTCCATCAATTGTTTGTCTTTTCCTTTCTTGCCCTAAGTGCGCCGGGTATGCCCAGACATGGGTCCTGGGCTCACTGTGCCACTGGATTCAAGCTACCCTTGCTGATGAGGGGTGAAACCCCAAAACCGGTCCTAGGATGCTTGTTTCCGGTTCAGGGAGGACCTGGCTTGGCAGTTCGGGCTGGACTGTTCCCATGAGACATAGGGTCAAGACTGATTTGCATTTGGCCAGGTCTAAACTGGGGTGGCATGGTGAGCAAAAGAATGATGGATTTAACCCCGATCTCTTGACTGATGGTGAATGTTTTGATTTGTTCTGTATTCCTCCCATCAATTGTTTGTCTTTTTCTTTCTTGCACTAAGTGCGCCGGGTAGTCACAGACGTGGGTCCTGGGCTCACTGTGCCACTGGATTCAAGCTATCCTGGCTTATGAGGGCTGAAACCCTAAAACCGGTCCTAGGATGCTTGTTTCTGGTCCAGGGAGGACCTGGCTTGGCAGTTCGGGCTGGACTGTTCCCATGAGGCACAGAGTCAACACTGATTTGCATATATCCAGGTCTAAACTGGGGTGGCATGGTGAGCAAAAGAATGATGGATTTAACCCAAATCTCTTGACTGGGGGTGAATGTTTTGATTTGTTCTGCATTCCATCCATCAATTGTTTGTCTTTTGCTTTCTTGCCCTAAGTGCGCCGGGTATGCCCAGACATTTGTCCAGGGCTCACTGTGCCACTGGATTCAAGCTATCCTGGCTGATGAGGGGTGAAACCCCGAAACAGGTCCTAGTATGCTTGTTTCCGGTCCAGAGCGGACCTGGCTTGGCAGTTCAGGCTGGACTGTTCCCATGTGGCACAGGGTCAAGACTGATTTGCATATGGCCAGGTCTAAACTGGGGTGGCATGGTGAGCAAAAGAATGATGGATTTAACCCAGATCTCTTGACTGGGGGTGAATGTTTTGATTTGTTCTGCATTCCGTCCATCAATTGTTTGTCTTTTGCTTTCTTGCCATAAGTGCGCCGGGAATGCTCAGACGTTGGTCCCGGGCTCACTGTGCCACTGGATTCAAGCTATCCTGGCTGATGAGGGTGAAACCCCAAACCGGTCCTAGGATGCTTGTTTCCGGTCCAGGGAGGACCTGGTTTGGCAGTTCGGGCTGGACTGTTCCCATGAGGCACAGGGTCATGACTGATTTGCATACGGCCAGGACTAAACTGGAGTGGCATGGTGGGCAAAAGAATGATGGATTTAACCCAGATCTCTTGACTGGGGGTGAATGTTTTTATTTGTTCTGCATTCCGTCCATCAATTGTTTGTCTTTTGCTTTCTTGCCCTAACTGCACCGGGTATGCCCAGACGCGGGTCCTGGGCTCACTGTGCCACTGAAATCAAGCTACCCTGGCTGATGAGAGGTGAAACCCCGAAACCGATCCTAGGAAGCTTGTTTCTGGTCCAGGGAGGACCTGGCTTGGCAGTTCAGGATGGACTGTTCCCGGGAGGCACAGGGTCAAGACTGATTTGCATATGGCCAGATCTAAACTGGGGTGGCATCGTGAGCAATAGAATGATGGATTTAACCCAGATCTCTTGACTGGGGGTGAATGTTTTGATTTGTTCTGCATTCCGTCCATCAATTGTTTGTCTTTTGCTTTCTTGCCCTAAGTGCGCCGGGTATGCCCAGACGTGAGTCCTGGGCTCACTGTGCCATTGGATGCAAGCTATCCTGGCTGATGAGGGGTGAAACCCCGAAACTGGTCCTAGGATGCTTGTTTCCGGTCCAGGGAGGACCTGGCTTGGCAGTTCGGGCTGGACTGTTCCAATGAGCCACAGGGTCAAGACTGATTTGCATATGGCCAGGTCTAAACTGGGGTGGCATGGTGAGCAAAAGAATGATGGATTTAACCCAGATCTCTTGACTGGGGGTGAATGTTTTGATTTGTTCTGCATTCTGTCCATCAATTGTTTGTCTTTTGCTTTCTTCCCCTAAGTGCGCCGGGTATGCCCAGACGTGGGTCCCGGTCTCACTGTGCCACTGGATTCAAGCCATGATGCTGATGAGTGGTGAAACCCTGAAACCGGTCCTAGGAGTCTTGTTTCCGGTCCAGGGAGGACCTGGCTTGGCAGTTCGGGCTGGACTGTTCCCATGAGGCACTGGGTCAAGACTGATTTGCATATGGCCAGGTCTAAACTGGGGTGGCATGGTGAGCAAAAGAATGATGCATTTAACCCAGATCTCTTGACTGGGGGTGAATGTTTTAATTTGTTCTCCATTCCGTCCATCAATTGTTTGTCTTTTGCTTTCTTGCCCTAATTGCACCGGCTATGCCCAGACGTGGTTCCTGGGCTCACTGTGCCACTGAAAATAAAGCTACCCTGGCTGATGAGAGGTGAAACCCCGAAACCGGTCCTAGGAAGCTTGTTTCTGGTCCAGGGAGGACCTGGCTTGGCAGTTTGGGCTGGATTCTTCCCATGACATATAGGGTCAAGACTGATTTCCATATGGCCAGGTCTAAACTGGGGTGGCATGGTGAGCAAAAGAATGATGGATTTAACCCAGATCTCTTGAATGGGGGTGAATGTTTTGATTTGTTCTGCATTCCGTCCATCAATTGTTTGTCTTTTCCTTTCTTGCCCTAAGTGCGCCGGGTATGCCCAGACATGGGTCCTGGGCTCACTGTGCCACTGGATTCAAGCTACCCTTGCTGATGAGGGGTGAAACCCCAAAACCGGTCCTAGGATGCTTGTTTCCGGTTCAGGGAGGACCTGGCTTGGCAGTTCGGGCTGGACTGTTCCCATGAGACATAGGGTCAAGACTGATTTGCATTTGGCCAGGTCTAAACTGGGGTGGCATGGTGAGCAAAAGAATGATGGATTTAACCCCGATCTCTTGACTGATGGTGAATGTTTTGATTTGTTCTGTATTCCTCCCATCAATTGTTTGTCTTTTCTTTCTTGCACTAAGTGCGCCGGGTAGTCACAGACGTGGGTCCTGGGCTCACTGTGCCACTGGATTCAAGCTATCCTGGCTTATGAGGGCTGAAACCCTAAAACCGGTCCTAGGATGCTTGTTTCTGGTCCAGGGAGGACCTGGCTTGGCAGTTCGGGCTGGACTGTTCCCATGAGGCACAGAGTCAACACTGATTTGCATATATCCAGGTCTAAACTGGGGTGGCATGGTGAGCAAAAGAATGATGGATTTAACCCAAATCTCTTGACTGGGGGTGAATGTTTTGATTTGTTCTGCATTCCATCCATCAATTGTTTGTCTTTTGCTTTCTTGCCCTAAGTGCGCCGGGTATGCCCAGACGTTTGTCCAGGGCTCACTGTGCCACTGGATTCAAGCTATCCTGGCTGATGAGGGGTGAAACCCCGAAACAGGTCCTAGTATGCTTGTTTCCGGTCCAGAGCGGACCTGGCTTGGCAGTTCAGGCTGGACTGTTCCCATGTGGCACAGGGTCAAGACTGATTTGCATATGGCCAGGTCTAAACTGGGGTGGCATGGTGAGCAAAAGAATGATGGATTTAACCCAGATCTCTTGACTGGGGGTGAATGTTTTGATTTGTTCTGCATTCCGTCCATCAATTGTTTGTCTTTTGCTTTCTTGCCATAAGTGCGCCGGGAATGCCCAGACGTTGGTCCCGGGCTCACTGTGCCACTGGATTCAAGCTATCCTGGCTGATATGGGGTGAAACCCCCAAACCGGTCCTAGGATGCTTGTTTCCGGTCCAGGGAGGACCTGGTTTGGCAGTTCGGGCTGGACTGTTCCCATGAGGCACAGGGTCATGACTGATTTGCATACGGCCAGGACTAAACTGGAGTGGCATGGTGGGCAAAAGAATGATGGATTTAACCCAGATCTCTTGACTGGGGGTGAATGTTTTTATTTGTTCTGCATTCCTTCCATCAATTGTTTGTCTTTTCCTTTCTTGCTCTAAGTGCGCCGGGTATGCCCAGCCATGGGTCCCGGGTACACTGTGCCACTGGATTCAAGCTATCCTGGCTCATGAGGGGTTAAACCCCGAAACCGTTCCTAGGATGCTTATTTCCGGTTCAGGGAGGACCTGGCTTGGCAGTTCGGGCTGCACTGTTCCTATGAGGCACAGGGTCAAGACCGATTTGCATATGGCCAGGTCTAAACTGGGGTGGTATGGTGAGCAAAAGAATGATGGATTTAACCCAGATCTCTTGATGGGTGGTGAATATTTTGATTTGTTCTGCATTCTGTCCAACACTTGTTTGTCTTTTGCTTTCTTGCCCTAAGTGTGCCAGGTATGCCTAGACGTGTGTCCCGGGCTTACTCTGACACTGGATTCAATGTTTCCTGGCTGATGAGGGGTGAAACCCCGAAACTGATCCTAGGATGCTTGTTTCCGGTCTAGGGAGGACCTGGCTTTGCAGTTCGGGATGGACTGTTCCCTTGACGCATAGGGTCAAGACTGATTTGCATATGGCCAGATCTAAACTGGGGTGGCATGGTGAGCAAAAAATGATGGATTTGACCCAGATCTCTTGACTTGGGGTGAATGTTTTGATTTGTTCTGCATTCCGTCCATCAATTGTTTGTCTTTTGCTTTCTTCCCCGAAGTGCGCCCGGTATCCCCAGACGTGGGTCCCGGGCTCACTGTGCTACTGGATTCAAGCTATCCTGGCTGATGAGGCGTGAAACCCCGAAACCGGTACTAGGATGCTTGTTTGCGGTCTAGGGAGGACCTGGCTTGGCAGTTCAGGATGGACTGGTCCCAGGAGGCACAGGGTCAAGACTGATTTGCATATGGCCAGATCTAAACTGGGGTGGCATTGTGAGCAATAGAATGATGGATTTAACCCAGATCTCTTGACTGGGGGTGAATGTTTTGATTTGTTCTGCATTCCGCCCATCAATTGTTTGTCTTTTTCTTTCTTGCCCTAAGTGCGCCGGGTAGTCACAGACGTGGGTCCTGGGCTCACTGTGCCACTGGATTCAAGCTATCCTGGCTTATGAGGGGAGAAACCCTAAAACCGGTCCTAGGATACTTGTTTCTGGTACAGGGAGGACCTGGCTTGGCAGTTCGGGCTGGACTGTTCCCATGAGGCACAGGGTCAAGACTGGTTTGCATATATCCAGGTCTAAACTGGGGTGGCATGGTGAGCAAAAGAATGATGGATTTAACCCAAATCTCTTGACTGGGGGTGAATGTTTTGATTTGTTCTGCATTCCGTCCATCAATTGTTTGTCTTTTGCTTTCTTGCCCTAAGTGTGCCCTGTATGCCCAGACGTGGGTCCAGGGCTCACTGTGCCACTGGATTCAAGCTATCCTGCCTGATGAGGGGTGAAACCCCGAAACCGGTCCTAGGATGCTTGCTTCCAGTCCAGGGAGGACCTGGCTTGGCAGTTTGGGCTGGACTGTTCCCATGAGGCACAGGGTCAAGACTGATTTGCATATGGCCAGGTCTAAACTGGGGTGGCATGGTGAGCAAAAGAATGATGCATTTAACCCAGATCTCTTGACTGGGGGTGAATGTTTTGATTTGTTCTGCATTCCGTCCATCAATTGTTTGTCTTTTGTTTTCTTGCCCTAATTGCACCGAGTATGCCCAGACGCGGGTCCTGGGCTCACTGTGCCACTGAAATCAAGCTACCCTGGCTGATGAGAGGTGAAACCCCGAAACCGGCCATAGGAAGCTTGTTTCTGGTCCAGGGAGGACCTGGCTTGGCAGTTTGGGCTGGACTCTTCCCATGAGATATAGGGTCAAGACTGATTTCCATATGGCCAGGTCTAAACTGGGGTGGCATAGTGAGCAAAAGAATGATGGATTTAACCCAGATCTCTTGACTGGGGGTGAATGTTTTGATTTGTACTGCATTCCGTCCATCAATTGTTTGTCTTTTCCTTTCTTGCCCTAAGTGCGCCGGGTATGCCCAGACGTGGATCCCGGGCTCACTGTGCTACTGGATTTAAACTATCCTGGCTGATGAGGGGTGAAACCCCGAAACCGGTACTAGGATGCTTGCTTTCAGTCCAGGGAGGACCTGGCTTGGCAGTTCCGGCTGGACTGTGTCCATGAGGTACAGGGTCAGGACTGATTTGCATATGGCCAGGTCCAAACTGGGGTGACATGGTGAGCAAAGGAATGATGGATTTAACCCAAATCTCTTGACTGGGGTGAATATTTGGATTTGTTCTGCATTCCACCATCAATTGTTTGTCTTTTGCTTCCTTGCCCTAAGTGCAGCGGGTATGCCCAGACGTGGGTCCTGGGCTCACTGTGCCACTGGATTCAAGCTACCCTTGCTGATGAGGGGTGAAACCCCAAAACCGGTCCTAGGATGCTCGTTTCCGGTTCAGGGAGGACCTGGCTTGGCATTTCGGGCTGGACTGTTCCCATGAGACATAGGGTCAAGACTGATTTGCATTTGGCCAGGTCTAAACTGGGGTGGCATGGTGAGCAAAAGAATGATGGATTTAACCCAGAGCTCTTGACTGATGGTGAATGTTTTGATTTGTTCCGTATTCCCCCCATCAATTGTTTGTCTTTTTCTTTCTTGCCCTAAGTGCGCCAGGTAGTTACAGACGTGGGTCCTGGGCTCACTGTGCCACTGGATTCAAGCTATCCTGGCTTATGAGGGGTGAAACCCTGAAACAGGTCCTAGTATGCTTGTTTCCGGTCCAGAGCGGACCTGGCTTGGCAGTTCAGGCTGGACTGTTCCCATGTGGCACAGGGTCAAGACTGATTTGCAGATGGCCAGGTCTAAACTGGGGTGGCATGGTGAGCAAAAGAATGATGGATTTAACCCAGATCTCTTGACTGGGGGTGAATGTTTTGATTTGTTCTGCATTCCGTCCATCAATTGTTTGTCTTTTGCTTTCTTGCCATAAGTGCGCCAGGAATGCCCAGACGTTGGTCCCGGGCTCACTGTGCCACTGGATTCAAGCTATCCTGGCTGATTAGGGGTGAAACCCCAAAACCGGTCCTAGGATGCTTGTTTCCGGTCCAGGGAGGACCTGGCTTGGCAGTTCGGGCTGGACTGTTCCCATGAGGCACAGGGTCAAGACCGATTTGCATATGGCCAGGTCTAAACTGGGGTGGTATGGTGAGCAAAAGAATGATGGATTTAACCCAGATCTCTTGATGGGTGGTGAATATTTTGATTTGTTCTGCATTCTGTCCAACAATTGTTTGTCTTTTGCTTTCTTGCCCTAAGTGTGCCAGGTATGCCTAGATGTGGCTCCCGGGCTTACTCTGACACTGGATTCAAGGTATCCTGGCTGATGAGGGGTGAAACTCCGAAACTGATCCTAGGATGCTTGTTTCCGGTTCAGGGAGGACCTGGCTTTGCAGTTCGGGATGGACTGTTCCCATGACGCATAGTGTCAAGACTGATTTGCATATGACCAGATCTAAACTGGGGTGGCATGGTGAGCAAAAGAATGATGGATTTGACCCAGATCTCTTGACTTGGGATGAATGTTTTGATTTGTTCTGCATTCCGTCCATCAATTGTTTGTCTTTTGCTTTCTTGCCCTAAGTGCGCCGGGTATGCCCAGACGTGGGTCCCGGGCTCACTGTGCCACTGGATTCAAGCTATGCTGGCTGATGAGGCGTGAAACCATGAAACTGGTACTAGGATGCTTGTTTGCGGTCCAGGGAGGACCTGGCTTGGCAGTTCGGGCTGGACTGTTCCCATGAGGCACAGGGTCAAGACTGATTTGCATATGGCCAGGTCTATACTGGGGTGGCATGGTGACCAAAAGTATGATGGATTTAACCCAGATCTCTTGATTAGGGGTAAAAGTTTTGATTTGTTCTGCATTCTGTCCATCAATTGTTTGTCTTTTGCTTTCTTGCCCTAAGTGCACCGGGTATGCCCAGACGTGGGTCCTGGGCTCACTGTGCCACTGGATTCAAGCTACCCTTGCTGATGAGGAGTGAAACCCCAAAACCGGTCCTAGGATGCTTGTTTCCGGTTCAGGGAGGACCTGGCTTGGCAGTTCGGGCTGGACTGTTTCCATGAGACATACGGTCAAGACTGATTTTCATTTGGCCAGGTCTAAACTGGGGTGGCATGGTGAGCAAAAGAATGATGGATTTAACCCAAATCTCTTGACTGGGGGTGAATGTTATGATTTGTTCTGCATTCCATCCATCAATTGTTTGTCTTTTGCTTTCTTGCCCTAAGTGCGCCGGGTATGCCCGGACGTTTGTCCCGGGCTCACTGTGCCACTGGATTCAAGCTATCCTGGCTGATGAGGAGTGAAACCCCGAAACAGGTCCTAGTATGCTTGTTTCCGGTCCAGAGCGGACCTGGCTTGGCAGTTCAGGCTGGACTGTTCCCATGAGGCACAGGGTCATGACTGATTTGCATATGGCCAGGTCTAAACTGGGGTGGCATGGTGAGCAAAAGAATGATGGATTTAACCCAGATCTCTTGACTGGGGGTGAATGTTTTGATTTGTTCTGCATTCCGTCCATCAATTGTTTGTCTTTTGCTTTCTTGCCATAAGTGCGCCGGGAATGCCCAGACGTTGGTCCCGGGCTCACTGTGCCACTGGATTCAAGCTATCCTGGCTGATGAGGGGTGAAACCCCAAATCAGGTCCTAGGATGCTTGTTTCCGGTCCAGGGAGGACCTGGCTTGGCAGTTCGGGCTGGACTGTTCCCATGAGGCACAGGGTCAAGACTGATTTGCATATGGCCAGGACTAAACTAGAGTGGCATGGTGGGCAAAAGAATGATGGATTTAACCCAGATCTCTTGACTGGGGGTGAATGTTTTTATTTGTTCTGCATTCCTTCCATCAATTGTTTGTCTTTTGCTTTCTTGCCCTAAGTGCGCCGCGTATGCCCAGCCATGGGTCCCGGGTACACTGTGCCACTGGATTCAAGCTATCCTGGCTCATGAGGGGTGAAACCCCGAAACCGTTCCTAGGATGCTTATTTCCGGTTCAGGGAGGACCTGGCTTGGCAGTTCGGGCTGGACTGTTTCCATGAGACATACGGTCAAGACTGATTTGCATTTGGCCAGGTCTAAACTGGGGTGGCATGGTGAGCAAAAGAATGATGGATTTAACCCAAATCTCTTGACTGGGGGTGAATGTTATGATTTGTTCTGCATTCCATCCATCAATTGTTTGTCTTTTGCTTTCTTGCCCTAAGTGCGCCGGGTATGCCTAGATGTGGCTCCCGGGCTTACTCTGACACTGGATTCAAGGTATCCTGGCTGATGAGGGGTGAAACCCCGAAACTGATCCTAGGATGCTTGTTTCCGGTCTAGGGAGGACCTGGCTTTGCAGTTCGGGCTGGACTGTTCCCATGAGGCACAGGGTCAAGACTTATTTGCTTATGGCCAGGTCTATACTGGGGTGGCATGGTGACCAAAAGTATGATGGATTTAACCCAGATCTCTTGACTAGGGGTAAAAGTTTTGATTTGTTCTGCATTCTGTCCATCAATTGTTTGTCTTTTGCTTTCTTGCCCTAAGTGCACCGGGTATGCCCAGACGTGGGTCCTGGGCTCACTGTGCCACTGGATTCAAGCTACCCTTGCTGATGAGGGGTGAAACCCCAAAACCGGTCCTAGGATGCTTGTTTCCGGTTCAGGGAGGACCTGGCTTGGCAGTTCGGGCTGGACTGTTTCCATGAGACATACGGTCAAGACTGATTTGCATTTAGCCAGGTCTAAACTGGGGTGGCATGGTGAGCAAAAGAATGATGGATTTAACCCAAATCTCTTGACTGGGGTGAATGTTATGATTTGTTCTGCATTCCATCCATCAATTGTTTGTCTTTTGCTTTCTTGCCCTAAGTGCGCCGGGTATGCCCAGACGTTTGTCCCGGGCTCACTGTGCCACTGGATTCAAGCTATCCTGGCTGATGAGGGGTGAAACCCCGAAACAGGTCCTAGTATGCTTATTTCCGGTACAGAGCGGACCTGGCTTGGCAGTTCAGGCTGGACTGTTCCCATGAGGCACAGGGTCAAGACTGATTTGCATATGGCCAGGTCTAAACTGGGGTGGCATGGTGAGCAAAAGAATGATGGATTTAACCCAGATCTCTTGACTGGGGGTGAATGTTTTGATTTGTTCTGCATTCCGTCCATCAATTGTTTGTCTTTTGCTTTCTTGCCATAAGTGCGCCGGGAATGCCCAGACGTTGGTCCCGGGCTCACTGTGCCACTGGATTCAAGCTATCCTGGCTGATGAGGGGTGAAACCCCAAATCCGGTCCTAGGATGCTTGTTTCCGGTCCAGGGAGGACCTGGCTTGGCAGTTCGGGCTGGACTGTTCACATGAGGCACAGGGTCAAGACTGATTTGCATATGGCCAGGACTAAACTAGAGTGGCATGGTGGGCAAAAGAATGATGGATTTAACCCAGATCTCTTGACTGGGGGTGAATGTTTTTATTTGTTCTGCATTCCTTCCATCAATTGTTTGTCTTTTGCTTTCTTGCCCTAAGTGCGCCGCGTATGCCCAGCCATGGGTCCCGGGTACACTGTGCCACTGGATTCAAGCTATCCTGGCTCATGAGGGGTGAAACCCCGAAACCGTTCCTAGGATGCTTATTTCCGGTTCAGGGAGGACCTGGCTTGGCAGTTCGGACTGGCCTGTTCCCATGAGGCACAGGGTCAAGACCGATTTGCATATGGCCAGGTCTAAACTGGGGTGGCATGGTGAGCAAAAGAATGATGGATTGAACCCAGATCTCTTGATGGGGGGTGAATATTTTGATTTGTTCTGCATTCTGTCCAACAATTGTTTGTCTTTTGCTTTCTTGCCCTAAGTGTGCCAGGTATGCCTAGATGTGGCTCCCGGACTTACTCTGACACTGGATTCAAGGTATCCTGGCTGATGAGGGGTGAAACCCCGAAACTGATCCTAGGATGCTTGTTTCCGGTCTAGGGAGGACCTGGCTTTGCAGTTCGGGATGGACTGTTCCCATGACGCATAGGGTCAAGACTGATTTGCATATGCCAGATCTAAACTGGGGTGGCATGGTGAGCAAAAGAATGATGGATTTGACCCAGATCTCTTGACTTGGGGTGAATGTTTTGATTTGTTCTGCATTCCGTCCATCAATTGTTTGTCTTTTGCTTTCTTGCCCTAAGTGCGCCGGGTATGCCCAGACATGGGTCCCGGGATCACTGTGCCACTGGATTCAAGCTATGCTGGCTGATGAGGCGTGAAACCACAAAACCGGTTCTAGGATGCTTGTTTGCGGTCTAGGGAGGACCTGGCTTGGCAGTTCGGGATGGACTGTTCCCAGGAGGCATAGGGTCAAGACTGATTTGCATATGGCCAGATCTAAACTGGGGTGGCATGGTGAGCAATAGAATGATGGATTTAACCCAGATTTCTTGACTGGGGGTGAATTTTTTGATTTGTTCTGCATTCCGTCCATCAATTGTTTGTCTTTTGCTTTCTTGCCCTAAGTGTGCCGGGTATGCCCAGACGTCAGTCCCGGGATCACTGTGCCACTGGATTCAAGCTATCCTGGCTGATGAGGGGGTGAAACCCCGAAACTGGTCCTAGGATGCTTGTTTGCGGTCCAGGGAGGACCTGGTTTGGCAGTTTGGACTGGACAGTTCCCATGAGGCACAGGGTCAAGACTGATTTGCATATGGCCAGGTCTAAACTGGGGTGGCATGGTGACCAAAAGTATGATGGATTTAACCCAGATCTCTTGACTAGGGGTGAATGTTTTGATTTGTTCTGCATTCCGTCCATCAATTGTTTGTGTTTTGCTTTCTTGCCCTAAGTGCGCCGGGTATGCCAAGACGTGGGTCCCGGGCTCACTGTGCCACTGGATTCAAGCTATCCTGGCTGATGAGGGGTGAAACCCCGAAACCAGTCCTAGGATGCTTGTTTCTGGTCCAGGGAGGACCTGGCTTGGCAGTTCGGGTTGGACTGTTCCCATGAGGCACATGGTCAAGACTCATTTGCATATGGCCAGGTCTTAACTGGTGTGGCATGGTGAGCAAAAGAATGGAGCATTTAACCCAGATCTCTTGACTGGTGGTGAATGTTTTGATTTGTTCTGCATTCCGTCCATCAATTGTTTGTCTTTTGCTTTCTTGCTCTAAGTGCGCCGGGTATGCCCAGACGTGGGTCCCGGTCCCACTGTGCCACTGGATTCAAGCTATCATGGCTGATGAGAGGTGAAACCCTGAATCCGGTCCTAGGAGTCTTGTTTCCGGTCCAGGGAGGACCTGGCTTGGCAGTTCGGGATGGACTGTTCCCATGAGGCACAGGGTCAAGATTAATTTGCATATGGCCAGGTCTCACCTGGGGTGGCATGGTGAGCAAAAGAATGATAGATTTAATCCAGATCTCTTGACTAGGGGTGAATGTTTTTATTTGTTCTGCATTCTGTCGATCAATTGTTTGTCTTTTTCTTTCTTGCCCCAAGTGCACCGGGTGTGCCCAGAAGTGGGTCCTGGGCTCACTGTGCCACATGATTCAAGCTACCCTGGCTGATGAGGGGTGAAACCCTGAAACCGTTCCTAGGATGCATGGCAGTTCGGACTGGACTGTTCCCATGAGAAATAGGGTCAAGACTGATTTGAATATGGCCAGGTCTAAACTGGGGTGGCATGGTGAGCAAAAGAATGATGGATTAAAGCCAGATCTCTTGACTGAGGGTGAATATTTTGATTTGTTCTGCATTCCGTCCATCAATTGTTTGTCTTTTGCTTTCTTGCCCTAAGTGCGCCGGTATGCCCAGACGTGGGTCCAGGGCTCACTGTGCCACTGTATTCAAGCTATCCTGGCTGATGAGGGGTGAAACCCCGAAACCGGTCCTAGGATGCTTGCTTCAAGTCCAGGGAGGACCTGGCTTGGCAGTTTGGGCTGGACTGTTCCCATGATGCACAGGGTCAAGACTGAATTGCATATGGCCAGGTCTAAACTGGGGTGGCATGGTGAGCAAAACAATGATGGATTTAACCCAGATCTCTTGACTGAGGGTGAATGTTTTGATTTGTTCTGCATTCCGTCCATCAATTGTTTGTCTTCTGCTTTCTTGCCCTAATTGCACCGGGTATGCCCAGACGCGGGTCCTGGGCTCACTGTGCCACTGAAATCAAGCTACCCTGGCTGATGAGAGGTGAAACCCCGAAACCGGTCCTAGGAAGCTTGTTTCCGGTCCAGGGAGGACCTGGCTTGGCAGGTTGGGCTGGACTGTTCCCATGAGATATAGGGTCAAGACTGATTTGCATATGGCCAGGTCTAACCTGGGGTGGCATGGTGAGCAAAAGAATGATGGGTTTAACCTAGATCTCTTGACTGGGGGTGAATGTTTTGATTTGTTCTGCATTCCGTCCATCAATTGTTTGTCTTTTGCTTTCTTGCCCTAAGTGAGACGGGTATGCCCAGACGTGGGTCCCGGGCTCACTGTGCCACTAGATTCAAGCTATCCTGGCTGATGAGGGGTGAAACCCCGAAACCAGTCCTAGGATGCTTGTTTTCAGTCCAGGGAGGACCTGGCTTGGCTGTTCGGGCTGGACTGTTCCCATGAGGCACAGGGTCAAGACTGATCTGCATATGGCCAGGTCTAACCTGGCGTGGCATGGTGAGCAAACAAATGATGGATTTAACCCAGATCTCTTGATTGGGGGTGAATGTTTTGATTTGTTCAGCTTTTGTCAATCAATTGTTTGTCTTTTGCTTTCTTTCCCTAGTGCGCCAGGTATGCGCAGACGTGGGTCCCGGGCTCACTGTGCCACTGGATTCAAGCTATCTTGGTTGATGAGGGGTGAAACCACGAAACCGGTCCTAGGATGCTTGTTTACGGTCCAGGGAGGACCTGGCTTGGCAGTTTGGGCTGGACTGTTCCCATGAGGCACAAGGTCAAAACTGATTTGCATATGGCCAGGTCTAAACTGGGGTGGCATGGGGAGCAAAAGAATGATGGATTTAACCCAGATCTCTTGACTGGTGGTGAATGTTTTGATTTGTTCTGCATTCCGTCCATCAATTGTTTGTCTTTTCTATATTACAGAGTGGCGCAACTACGCGTCATGTTAGAGTGGTCCCAACGTGAGTCAGATAAACTCTGGCTACACATGGACCGGGCAATAACGGGGAGGACGATTTGTGACATTCTCTGGAAACCGAAGGTGGACCGTCCTGCCAATGCCTACCTAAGCACACCCACTATGACAACCCTGAAAACATGGGACACAATACTAAAACAGACGGAATGGACAAAATTTCCCTCGCCATTCACCACCATACATCACAACCTGGCGTTCCCTCCCGCACTACAATCAGGGCCCTTCAATGTCTGGAAAGAGGGGGGTGCCTCACTCTAGCTGATATCTTCCATAACTGGGAGTTATTGACCTTCGAAAACTGCCAAAGAAACTTTAACCTCCCACACACAGAATATTTCCACTATATCCAATTGTAACAATGGGTCCTTCAACCTGACATCAGAGAAGGAGCCACGAGAGAACTCACAGCAATAGAACACTATGTAAAGGGGGCTGGGACAATAAAAGGGGCTATCTCATTCCTCTACTTGCTGCTGTTAAAAACACTACCATCCAGACCCCCACGATATCCTGAGTTCTGGGAACATACATTGGGCCACGACATTACAGAGACACAATGGAAGGGCCTATGGAGGGACATCAGATGACACAACCACTCTCTAGGGCAACGAGAGGCACATTATAGGCTACTCTATGATTGGTGCTTATACCCCACCAAACTAAAAAGATATTCCCGAACACCTCGGACCTCTGTTGGTGGGGCTTTGGCTTTCTAGGGGACTTTTGTCACATATGGTGGGACTGCCCGACAATTCAGACTTTCTGGATGGAAATTCTAGCCCAGATTCTGGGGTACCCGATCCCATATACCCCAGATTTTGCACTCCTAGGTCTCAGAGACTCAAGTCTGAAATATCAGGGACAGCCAATCAAGCTATAATGTGGCTCTGCTTGGGGGCAGCCAAGAAGGCAATAGCTGCAGCCTGGAAAAAGAAAGAGGCACCAGCCATGACACAATGGCACGCACGCCTATGGCAGGCACTCACTATGGAACGCATGAGTGACATTTTCAGGGATGAATACAAAATCTTTGAAAACGCCTGGGGCCCACTTGTCAGCTACCTATCTACAGGGCTCCCGCTAACCACCTGCCCCTCAAGATTCAGGGCACTACATCTCTTTTAATTTTTAGTGACGCCACCCCTCCTGCTAGAGCTCCTGTCACAGCAAAAGACACAACCCGATGTCACCCAGTTTCTCAACTAGGCCATATTATTTTAAGTTCCTATTTTCTTATATCCTGCTTTCTTTATCTTTCCTTTCAATCATAATCCTGGATCTCTCACTGTCTCGCCTCTCCATTGGCAAACTCATGGGACCGACCCAATGACAATTCCTCAGGGAGGAATTGGCCTCACGATAAATGAGAGAATCGGGGGGGGGGGGGAGAGAATTAGTATATGGGGAAAAGTTGGAAACGAGTTGCATGGTTCATGGTAATACATGCCTTAGCATTCAAAGAGATGATTCTTCTACTTTCATGTTTGACTCTGTACTAAGAAAGAACTTCACATTGGACACAAGCGAAGACAATAATTGAATGTATTGCTGTGTAGGACATGTATGATATGAAATGATAATAAAAACAAGTTTGACAAAAAAAAGTTGCATCTCAATGACGTCATACCCCCTATATTTATTGTGTTTAATCACCCACTTAGATTCTATTTGGGTCCCTGATTTTTGCTTCCTTTTTCTACAGCAGTATCCCTAGCTGGATTTCTCTCCAGAAAGGCTTTATGATGTTCTCTTTCTCAAACCTAGCTCATGGTGGTCTTGGTGCCTTGCTTTTCAATGAGAAGGAAACTTTAATAATGAAAAGTAACAGGGTAAGAAATGTCATGAATAGAAAATCAAAAAGCATTAATTGGAGGACCAGATATTTGTGCTCACTGTCCCTTTCTCTCATTGGCAGTGCTGTTCAACAAAATGGTACTCTAGCTCATGTTTCAACGCAAACTGTAAACTACCCATATCCAATAATAGGAACCCTGAGAATAAATGAATGATTTAAATGAAGGCCTGAGAAAGCAATAAAAGACTGTTATGTCAACAACCACAGAATCGGCCCTGACTTTTGGAGAAATTGGGGAAAAGAAGGATATGGCATACAAGAAGGTTTTCGAGGACCTAACAAAAAGTTTCTGAGTGCCAGGTCATCAGATAAAAGGGACAAGTGTTGTTTCAACTGAGACCGTGTCAAGGTTTTTAGCCAGTCAAGGCAAAACTTTTCAACACTGTAAGTTGTCCCCACCCTGAGTGTTCAGACTGTACGTACCGCATATCAGGCCTAATTGTGTTATAAGCCTCAGTGTTGTCGAGGAAGAGTGCCTGACATCCATTCGTGTCTAGTGGCCAAACAAACCCTTTCAAATAGGGGTCAGATGAATTATATGGGCCATTATGCAGCATGGTCTCTAATGTATGGAGTGAAAAACAGTAATCTGAAGGCTCTTGCTCTCTGCCAACTGCATGACATTTTTGCATGGAAATTATCTTGAAGCTAGGATTTATATTTGTTCTCACAGAGTCTTCCTCTCGATTGATAGTTGAAAACATAACTGTTCCATTGATCTTGCCTCATAAAGAATTCACCATTAGACTTTGGTTCATTTGAGATTCTCGTTTTAGCCTCTGTATGATTTTCCCTAATCAATCCCTAATGATTCGATTTCACCACTATAGATGTGTGTAGCCTCAGTTTAAGTAAGAGACTAAGGGGCATATTGTCAAGGGCATTATCGCCACTTTAGCGGCACTTTTTGCCGATAAAGCGGCGATATTTTTATCGCCCTATTAGCAAGGCTGCGCTAATATGCGTTAGCGCCAGCTTTCCGGCGTTAGCTGCCGGTTTTTCTATCGCCTTGCATGCCAGCAATATTTATCGCTAATAACATGCAAGGTAGGCGTTCCTAACCAAATTTACACAGTAAAAGTAGCGAACACCACTTCGCTGTATTACCAAAGTTGTCCCGCGATAAAAGAATTCTCGCTAAGCACCGATGTAAGCAGGATTTTAACACCTGATATAATTCTGACTAAACGTGGTGATATATGGAGGTATGAGCCCAGCTTCTATTCCAGTACGCTTTCAGTGTACTGTGGCCTTGCACAAAAAGTGCCTGCATCTGTTGTGTCTGCTATGTGCCTCTAATGCTTTTTCAGAGTAGTGTGTAAATGCACAATAGTGCCTATATCTGGTTCTTTCAGAAGTACATGCCCACCCTTTATTCTGGTACCCTTTCAGCAGAGCAGCAGGCCTTAGCAGTACGTGATGATTTGGCACGCGGCCGCCCGAGTTTGCAGGCAATCCATGGGCATATTCACATGTTTCCTGAATTATTATCGCCGCTAACGCACCGCTGACACGCCTATGCCAAGGTATCGCATGATTTACTACTGCATGTTGGCGGGAGTCATCGCGTACTTTCACAGACAGCATCGCATGTTCCCAAAGTCTTGATAATACGACGGTAAGAATGCGAAATTGCTCAGTGAAAGTGTGCGATACAAAAAAGCACAATATGTGGCGCCGGCGATAATTATCGCCCTTACTTGATAATATGCCCCTTAACCCTTTCCACCTACTTCTCCAATGCTCACTAATCTAGTTGTTATGGAAAACATTACCTTTTCTGATGACTTAACACCCACTTTTTAATATCTATTGCATCGTACATAGATGGACTTTGGAGATGTTCGTACATAGATGGGCTTTGGAGATGTTCGTACATAGCTGTAAGATACACACTTCATAGGTTTCTTTTGACTTTAGCAACAAGCAGTGTAACCCTGTCTGATTGTCTTCATGCTTGGCTGAAATCTGCCACCTCTCCATTCTTTTGAAAAGCATTCCATATACATTGCTTGTAGCTAGAATTTGGCTGACCTGTAGCGAGAGCTTGGCTGGCCGCTTTTATGTCTCTGCTTTGAATGAGTGACCTGACTAGTTTCTAAACACTTGCGACTATGCTAGAAAGTGTTTTGACCAAATATAGGAGTCTATTCAACATTTGTCCTCAGGTTTATTGCCATAGGTTTCTTTTGAATATTTATTTCTAGATTAGGGCCCTCTTCATTAACACCTTCTCGAGTCAGAGCTTTACAACTTTTATGCTCTTAGATTTGATGACAGATGGCAAGCTCTCTGCCATTTCCCCCGCAATACTCTACAAGGGGGTAATCTGTACGTCCAGGTTCGATGGAAGTGAGATAAGCAGTCATTGAGACAATGAAAGGAGGAATGTGCCTATACTGCATTCACTGAATGAATGAATTTGTAATGCTGTAAGCTCAAGGGCATAGCCAGAAAAGTACAATATTCACCATTTGAACTATAACTCTGATGACACCAAGCAAGAGAGCACCTAACCCTCCCTAGAAGAGCTCCCTGATCTTCTCAATTCAAGCATCTATCCATTCATTTCACCTTTAAACCCTTTCATTCACCCCTGATATCCACTATTTCACCTTTGCATTCTGTCACCCATCATTCAATCTACATCCATTCATCCACTCTACCATCCATCCATCCACTCTAATTCATCCATTCACTCTGCCTTCAATCCATCCACTATGCCATCCATCCATCTGTCCACTCTACCATCCACCCATCCACTCTGCCTTCCATACATCCATCCATCCTGCCATCTATCCATCCATCCACTCCATCATCCACTCCACCATCCATTAACTCATTCATCCACTCAGCCATTGATAAATTCATCATTTCACCCACTAATCATCCATCTATCCATCTATCCATCCATTCATCCCTTTACACTGCCATCTTTTTACCTGGTCATCCACCTGTCCATCCATCCCTATACTCTGCCATCCTTTCACCTGCCCACCCACCTATTTATTCACTAGCTCACTCATCCATCTATCCATCTCTACAACCATCTCTGTATTCTGCCATCTTGTCCTTCCACCTATCCTTTCACTCATCCTATAACCCTCTCATCCATCCGCCCAACCTCCTTTTTTTATCTACCCACTCACTCATTCATCCACCCACTTATTCATCCACCCACCCACTTATCCATCCACCCTTCCTTCCTTCCACCCTTGCTTCCATTCAATATTCCTTCCTTCTTTCTGTTTTGGATTTACCCATCTTTCATTATTCCTTGCTCCTGCTTGCTCTTCTATTGATGCTGTATTCCTTTCTTGCATAAATGATGAGCTTTTATCTGCAGAGTTTCAGACAGAAGAGGCCCATAAGAACCACAGCCCCGCTGTAGCTGCTAAAGAAGGGGTTCACAACAGCACTGTATAAGCTCCTGCTTATTTGCATGTACAATTATTCCTTGATAGTAAAGTGAACATTAGAGTACCGCAGACAGTAAGCCCACATATGCTCCAAGGCTGACAAGCTTTGCCAGGTCTCTAGAAGACCAAAGATGCTTTCACTCCCATATCTCTCTTTCAGAGAAATTTAAAATGAGACGCTGTCCAGAGGAGCCTTAGATTGCTATTAGTATCCTTTCTGTTTTGGGAATCTCTCCTATTTCAGTTAGGATTGGTATTTCACATGTCCATATTTTGGAGATGTTTCAAAGCATGGTACCACATGTTACCATCTGTTACAAACCCAGTAGCATGGCACGCTTGGCATTCCAACCTCCCCAATAGCCAACAATCTTTACAATGTGCACTTTTCACACTTAGCACCGCTGACACTCCGAGTCAACTACCAGCTTCTCATCACTCCATGGGTGGTCGGAGTGGCAGAGAAGGTCACCAATGTTACGCCTGACTTTAAAGCTTTTCACAGCCATCCAGTCAACAGAGACCCCTATTTTGCAACTGTTCACCACCCCTCTAGACAATAATTATTTTATGTAGCATTAGGAGTGGGTAGTTAGTAAGCAGGCAGCTTCCTACTGTAATGTCAAATAAATTGTGAGTGCATTACTCTTCAGTGCTCCAAGACAGGGGAGCATCTGATTATACTACATATGGAATTCTGACAAGATGATAAGATGGGCCCAGTTGAGTATGTTTAGTTGTAAGGGAGAAGCCTGCAATTGTGATGTAGGGATAGTGGACCATTTCCACAGCTATCAGTGTATCATCCCTTGCACTAAGCGGACAATGGAAAGGTGCTCCCAGTACATCATGCAACCATAGAGCTCTGCTACAATCTTGTCCTGGAGCGTTAACCTTTAAGTGCGGGTGTAAGCCACTGGAGTGCAGGGCATACTGACATCATTACAGGCAAGTGAACGTAAAACAAATGGATTGGCTTGTTTTACTTTCACTGAATCATTGCTCAGGGACATATCTCAGCACACCAAGCATTGATTCTTTTAGGAGAGGTATTGTTGGAAAGGGGAGAATTTCACTTTTCCAATGGCACTTGCCAGTGAATCCATGCTTGTTGATCTCCACAGGAAAGCAATCCTCAAGCAGCAATCCACCCACTAGGCACCAGGGATTGGGGGAAAGGCTCCTTAGGCAAGGGCTTCCGCTCCTCCCAGCATATTCAAATATTTCAGTCTTTCTGCCCCTGTGGGGCGCAGAAAGATCACTAGATGACAAGGAAACCATTTTCTTTTCATATAGGGGTGGGGGCTGCCAACCATGGGCATGGCCATACCCCATCCCTTTTAAAAGGGGCATCAGTCTTTCTGCCCCCCAGGGAGCTGGATTGGGTTATTACCTCTAATATGCCCCCCAGGAGAGCAGAAAGCCCACTACACAGCAGGGAAGCCATTTTTTTAATATATAGAGGTGGGGGCTACCTGCCATGCCCTATCCCATTTAAAAGTGACATCAGTCTTTCTTCCCCCCCCCCCCCCCCGGGGAGCAGATGGGGTAATTTCCCCCAGTACGCCAACCCCAGCGGGTGGGGCTGAAAGCCCACTATATGCCAGGGAAAGCTTTTTTTTTTTAATACAGGGGTGATGGCTGCCCACCATTGGCATGGCCATGCCCACATCCCATTTAAATGAGGCATTAGTCTTTCTTCCATCCTGGGGGTAGATGCAGTAATTACCCTCCATGTGCCCTCCCGGGGGACAGACAGCCCTCTTGACACCAGGGAAAGCATTTAAAAAAAATATATACTTGTAGGGCTGCCCACCAGGGGAATGGCCATGCCTCCACCCCCATTTAAAAGGGGCATCAATCTTCCTTCTCCCCTGTGGGGCAGATAGGTAATTACTCTGATCTGCATTCCGGGAGGGGACTGAAAGCCCACTAGACACCAGGGTAAGCATTTTTTTAAAATAGAGTGGTGACAGCTGCCAACGTTGAGCAGGGCCATGCCCCCAACCCCTTTAAAAGGGCATTAGACTTTCTCCCTCCCTGGGGGGCGGATGGGATTTATTATCCCAGATATGCCCCCCAGTGGGCAGGGCAGAAAGCCAACTAGACACAAAGAAAAACATTTATTTTTTAAATATAAGGGTGGGGCTGCCCATCATGGGCATGGCCATTCCAACATTCTATGTAAATGCGACATTAGTCCTTCTGCTCCCACTGGGGGCAGATGGGGTAATTACCCAAGATATGCCGCCTTGGGGGACAGAAAGCCCACTAGACGCCGGGGGAAGCATTTTTTTAAACTTAGGGATGGGGACTGTCCATTATGGGCATGACTATATTCCAAGGCAAACACAAGGAGATGATGGACGGAGCGCTGAAACTTTTCAGACACTCACCCCCAGTCACAGATCTGGGTTGAATCCATCATCGCTCTTTAGCTCACTTCGCCACCCCAGTTCAGACACAGCTATATGCAAATCAGTCTTGACCCTGTACCTCATTGGAACAGTCCAGACTGAACTGCCAAGCCATGTCTTCCCTGGACCGGAAACAAGCATCCTGGACCGGTTTCGGGCTAACAGCCCTCATCAGCCAGGCTAGCTTGAATCCAGTGGCAAAGTGAGCAAGGGACCCACGTCTGGGCATACCCTGCCAACTTAGGGCGAACAAAGCAAACACAAGGAGATGATGGACGGAGCGCTGAAACTTTTCAGACACTCACCCCCAGTCACAGATCTGGGTTGAATCCATCATCGTTCTTTAGCTCACTTCGCCACCCCAGTTCAGACACAGCTATATCCCAACACCATTCAAATGGGGAATCAGTCTTTCTGCTGTTGTGAGAAATTAACCAAATCTGTCCGGGGGAGCAGAAGTCACACTAGACACCAAGGAAAGCTTTTTTTTCAATATAGGGGCATCTATGCCCCCACCCTAACTAAATCAAGCATCAGTTTTTGTGCTCCCCCAAAGCAGATGGAGTTATTACCCCCAACCAGCTCACTTGGGGCAGCAGAAAGTCCACTAGATCCCAGCTACGTCATTTCTTTTCAATATAGGGGTGGGGGCTAGACACCATGGGCATGGTCATGCCCCCAGCCCATTTAAATGGGGCATCAGTCTTTCTTGCCCCCCGGGGGGATGGTTGGTGGTAATTACCCCTAATCTTCCCCCTGTGGGTGCAGAAGACCCGCTAGATACCAGGGAAATCATTTTTTTTTTAAATATAGTGGTGCAGTCTGCCAACCATGGCCATGCCCCTTCCCCATTTAGATGGGGCATCAGCCTTTCTGAACACTTAGGGAGCGGATGTGGATAATTACCCCCGATCTGTCCTCAAGGCAGAAACACCACAAGATGCCAGGGAAAGCAATTTATTTAAATATAGGGATGGGGGCTTCCTACCATGGCCATGGCCATGTCCCCACTCCATTGAAAAAAGGCATCATTCTTTCTTACCCCCGCCCCCGGGGCGGATGGGAGTAATTACCCCCTTCTGCCCCTCTGGGGGTGGGTATAAAGCCTTCTAGACACCAGGGAAAGCATGTTTTTATAAATATAGGGGTGGGGGCTGCGCACCATGTGAATGGCAATGCCCCATCCCATTTAAATGGGGCATCAGTCTTTCTGCTCCCATGGACACCAGAATATAGCGGTGGGAGTGCCCACCATGGGCATGACCATGCTCCGTCCATTCAAATGAAGTCTTTATGCTCCCCTGGTGGGGGCAGAAAGCACACTAGATGCCAGTGAAAGCATTTGATTTTTAAAATATATGGGTGGCTATGCCCCTACCCCAACTAAATAGAGAATCAATCTATCTGCTCCCCTGGGGGTGTATGGGGTAATTACAATCGATCTGCCCCACCTGGGAGGCCGAAAGCTCACTAGAAGCCAGGGAAAGCATTTTTTTAATATAGGGGTTGAGCTGCACACCATGGGCATGGCCATGCACCCACACCATTTAAATGGGGCAACAGTCTTTACCCCTGATCTGCCTCCCCCCGGGGGCAGAAAGTCCACAAAACACCAGTGAAAGCATTTTTTCAAATATAGGGGTTGGGCCATCTACTATTGGCATGGCTATGCTTCCACCCCATTTAAAAGAAGCATAATTCTTTCTGCCCCCCCCCCCAAGAGGATGGGATAATTACCCTGATCTGCCTCCCTGTGGGGGCAGAAACCCCACTAGACGCCAGGGAAAACTCCTTTTTTTAAAACATAATGGTGGGGGCTGCCCACTATGGTCATGGCCATGCTCCTACCCCATTTAAATGGGGCATGACACTTTCTGCCCCTAGAAGGTCGAATGGGGCTTATTATCCCCGAACTGCCCCCCTAAGGGGGCAGAAAGCCCACTAGATACCAGAGAAAGCATTTTGCTTTAAATATAGTGGTGGGGTCTGCCAACCATGGGCATGGCCATGTTCCCACCCCATTTAAATGGGGCATTAGCCTTTCTGACCTCACAGAGGGGGATGGGGATAATCCCCCCCTATATGCCCACCCCAGGGGACAGAAAGAACAAAGGATGCCCAGGAAACCCTTTTTTTTTATAAATATAGGGGCGGTGCTGCCCACCATGGGCATGGCCATGCTCTCACCCACTTAAAAAGGGGCATCAGTCTTTCTGCCCCTCAGGGTGGATGGGGGAAATTACCCCAGGTCTGTCCCCTGGCAGGGGCAGTAAGCTCACTAGATGCCAGGGAAAGAATTATTTTTACATTTAGGGGTTAGGCTACCCACCATGAGCATGGCCATGCCCCCAAACCATTTAAAGGGGTAATCAGTCTTTCTGGTCCCCATTGGGGGGTAGATAGGGTCATTACCCTGATATGCCCCCGAGGACAGAACAGAAAGCCCACTAGTCGCAAGGGAAAGGAGTTTTTTTTTTTTAAATAAAGGGGTGGGGCCTCCCACCATTGGCATGGCCATGCCTCCACCTCATTTAAAAGGAGCATCATTCTTTCATTCAATCGGACAAGCAGGAGGCCTTTTGAACATTCTATAAAAACCTATGGGGGGGCGATCAGACAAGAAACACAAAAGGGGGCCTGAGGAGGTTTAAGGGACCAGCAAGGGCAGACTCCCCATTACAATGCTAGGAAACACACAAAAAACCCTTGGGTCCGGAGTCACACACAGCGAGTGTTTGTGTGGAGCCAGCTATGCTAGAAAGGAGGGGGGAATACCTTTTCAGGACGGTTTCCCTCACACACCAGAGGTGTCATGCTTCATCATCGGGATGCCTCCTCGCGTCACAAGCCTAGTCGTGACGCGGGCTACAACCCCTTCGCTGCGAGGTAGGAGATCAGGGATGTTTTTTTGATATGAGGGGTGGTCATAAAACCCAATGTGAGCATCATGTGTGGTAGAGGGAGTGCAGTGCTGGGTAAACAGTGGTTAAAACTAGCTACGAGGTTGGCCTAACGCAGTTTAGTGTTGCTACCTAGTGCTAGGATTAAAAACAAGTAGTCAGTAGTGCAACTGCCGGCATTAGCGGCTGTTGCACTAGAAAGTGATCAACATGTTTTAGCCCGTTGACCTACAGAAGTGTCATGGCTTTCGTCAGGATCTCTTTATAAAGCTATGTGACGTGAGTGAAGAATAGTTAAAACGTGTTGATGAATATGTGTGTATATGAGAGATACTTAAACCAGTGATCCGGCAGCTCTGCAGACTCACCGGTAAGACCTGTGAAAAACATAAACAACATACCGCGCTGTTACAGCAGTATCAAATGAAATAGCATAGTAGGACCACACTCATGGGTCCAATTGGACAATGCATGCAAAATGTACAGAGGTGTCATGCATCATGCAGCGGAACTAGTGTAGCGCTTTGCTTGCTTATTCCCAGGTTCTGTGTCACTCACCTGCTAAAGTCAGGTATACTACCACATCTTTCCCTGGCGGGTAGCCAAAAGGTACAAACACCTTTCCAAACTATTAAGTGAAGGGTGTGGCGTTAGTAGATCAAAGTCGGAGTAATGCCCTATTACTACAAGATAAGCATCCCGAAGGTCAAGCAATCAGCAGGTACATAGAACACAACCAAGTCTATGTGCCTCAAGGAGAAGAGTTTAAGAGGGGAACCAATTGAGGATCCCTTGCATCACCAAGGATGGAGCTGCTTAAACTGTAGCTGTGCATGACTGTGGAAGGGTAGGATGGCAGACAGGTGTCTGGTGGTATAATAGCCACTATAAGCTGAAACAATCTATCAGAAAAAGAACCGCGATCAGACAGCAATAGACTTGTACTTGGCAGGTTGCTCGTGGCACACTTTACCCCCCGATATCATGTACAACTTAGAGGAACCCTTTCTCAACTGCTGAACTTAAAAGAGCCCTCAAAGAACTCCCAAAAGGGAAAACACCAAGGCCTGACGGTTTGACCCCTGCTTTTTATAAGATTTTTTCCCCCAACCGTGAGACCATCTTCTTAAACTCTATAAATCTGTCTCCAAAACCACTGGTCTCACGGCCACAATGTCTACCACGGAGATTGTTCTTATCCCAAAACCTAGTAAGGATCACACCCTTTGCTCTTACTTTCACCCAATAGCCTATAGACACTTCGACTTGGCCTGATAGACCCAGATCAGGTGGGTTTCATCAAACATAGGCAGGGCGTGAACAATGAACTAGGCCCTACTATGATGAGCAAGATAATCGCCTCCTATACAGCGCCAGCAGCAGCCATCAGGCTCAATGGTCAACTGGCACAACCCTTTCCTATCACCCGAGGTACCCGACAGGGTTGCCCCCTGTCCCCTTTACTCTTTGCCCTGGCCGTTGAGCCATTAGCCAGCTCCCTTCGACAAAACAGTGAAATCGCAGGGATCCAATTCAGAGGGCATGACCATAGAGTCCTATTGTTTGCCGACGACCTACTTCTTGCCCTGTCCAAGCCTGAGTACTCCCTCCCTGCAGTGTTAGGGGCTCTACAAACCTTTGAATCAATATCAGGTTGTAGACTCAACATGTCCAAATCCCAAGTACTTAATCTCAATGTCCTGCTGGAGTACCTCACACATCTCCAGACCCTCGCTCCTTAGCAGTGGGCCGCAAACTCCATCCAATACCTAGGACTTACTATCACTAACACCCTTGACACATGGACAAGGGCCAACTTTCCCCAATGTCGCA
The DNA here is from genome assembly GCA_963921515.1 of Calotriton arnoldi. Lineage (NCBI taxonomy): Eukaryota > Metazoa > Chordata > Amphibia > Caudata > Salamandridae > Calotriton > Calotriton arnoldi. The sequence goes on from CAWUFW010007339.1 coordinate 198,476, forward strand.
GAGCAATCCTGGAAGACCTTTGATGGTGGGGTCCTCTCCACATTTCATGGCTAGGTCACCTTAGTGTGGGCAAGATGAATATCCTTCCTTGGCTCTTATATCTAATTCAATCACTACCCACCTCCATCCCAATAGTGGATATCAAGGCACTACAAGCGGACTTGCGCACCCTGATTTGGAAAGGGAAACAGCCTCCAATCTCTAATGCCCTTCTTATCAGTCATGGCAGGCACAGGTAAGAACGGTGGGGTGGGGGCAGGGCGAGGTGAGGGAAAGTCGACAGACGACAGGATAGGTAAAATTAAATACAAAAATAAATAAAACTACTTACCTTGCAATGCAGCGAGTGCAAGGTAAGCGGTTTGATTTATTTTTTGATTTAATTTTACCTATCCCGTTGTCTGTCAACTCCCCCCAACCTGCCCCGCCCAAGCCCCATCCCACAGACCCACCACTCTTACCTGTTCCAGCCGTGCCTGCTTTTTATGCTCCCCAGGCATCGGGCGGTTTGTCCTGCCCCAATCTCAAAGACTATTATTGGGCTGCCCACCACTGCTTCATTTCGGAGTGGGTGGTGTGGGAGATTGAAAAGCATTGGGTACATATTGAGAGAGCAGTGCTGTATCGTTCGCTGTGGGACTTGGCCTGGCTTCCAAAACACATACGTCTGGGGAGTGTATACATTGCAACTCCGACGTGAATGGTTCTGGAGGTGTGGGACAGGCTTGCGCTTTGGCGGAATCTCATCACCTTTCCTTCTCCAAAGAGTCCCATTGCTCGCAATATGGATTTTACCCCCACGCTCCCCAATATCCCTTTCCATCTTGGGTCAAGGGTGTATGCAGTATACTACAAGACCTTTTTTGAGGCGAATCCATAAAATCTTTTGAGCAATGCAAGCTTAAATTCCGACTCCCAGACACCAATACGTCCAGCTTCGCCATTGTGCCATACACCCTTCTAACACTTCAGCAGCTATACGCCCCCTTTCCCCTTTTTAATCCCTGGTACATAACTTTGAGGGCAAGCAAGCATTAGTGTGCAGGACCTACACAGTACTACAACTATCCCACATCCTATCTAGCCATTTATATCAACGGACTTGGGACTCCTACTGGGACTCACTGGCAAACAGTGGGAAACCTTATGGATCCTCATCCCAAAGATTTACAAAAGTATCCCCCAGCAAGAAACGGCCTATAAAATCATGGTCCAGTGGTACTATACCCCAGCCCGCTTACATTCCATCTATCAGAACGTGTCGCCAACCTGTTGGCCATGTGGGTAGCGCAAGGGAGGCTTTCAACACATATGGTGGACATGCCCGCCCATTGCGCTTTTCTGGGAAGAAATCCTTCGCCACATCAAAAACACCGATGGTTACCCAATCCCGGCTGACTATGCCACTGTTATCTTTGGGCTGCGTCCCGCAGCACTTAAAGCAATGACCCACTCAGACTGATTCTTGATTTAACATATGACGGGTGCGGCCAAACAACTGATTACATTGTCCTAGAAATCCCCCAACGCTCCCCAGTAGCTTCTTGGTATATTAAGCTTTGGAACTCCTTGGCACTGGAACAGCTGACTCACAAACTAGCCAACACCGACAAGAAATTTACATGCCTTTGACAGCCCCTTATTGATTACATGTCCAGGCTTGAACATGTATGTTTCCATCCGCCCGACTCCGAGCTCTCCACTTATTTGATTAGGTGGAAAAGCGGAAAGAGGCCACAGTTCGGGCCCATGTGGGATGCTTCGGCCTCTGGGATTACTTTAGAGACCCTCTCTCTCTCCCCCACAGTGCTGTCTCCTTTGCACTTGCAGTCCATGACCTGCTCTTCCAACTCCCCTTCCTGACCTCTACCCTTCTTGGTACAGTTTCCTCCACAGAGAAATAGGCTTGATGTCCTCCCAACACCAATTTATTTTGTTCACCCCAGTCCCTTTTACCTACTTCTATTCACTTGCTCTTGTCTTAAGCCAGTGGCTGCATCATAGATGCCCGTATCCCTGCCCTGGAGAGGGGAATCATCTTCAGAAGATAACATTTCATTGCCCTCCTCTTAGTCTCTCTGGCAGTCCACGCCCAAGCCTAATATGCCTTTGCTACAAAGACTACATATGTTGCCTTGGTAAAATGTTGATGACTCATATGCTGAACATTTCTTCGTATAGTTATCCCTGATTTGGGTTGCTTAATCCATCTGCCTTGACTGCAATGTGAACCCTTGTATTGATATTGTATTACTTCTTGGAAAACTCAACAAAACAGATTTTGAGTAAAAAAGATAGTGTTAGTTTCAAAATCTGCTCTTCCTACTAGCCAACACTTTATATTTTACTAGCCCCCACACCTCCGCTCATTGAGATGTTGTTGAGACTAGGAGAGTCCAACTGCTGCCACAGTTTCTTCTAGACGTTAGTACTGTTTGCATATGTATAATTGCAGATGTAACAGGCCGTTCTTTACAAATTCTCTAGCTATTAAACCTGATACCCAAACAGTCAAAAGCAGATACTCCTTCCAATGTGATTTCATTAGACCATACTTGACAGTTCATTGCCTTCCTTTCATCTAATCTCACCATCCTTGCCCTAGGAAAACTCACCACCAGAAATAACCACTGACTCATCTAAGATAATCGATATCCCCATTTGTGTACATGAGAAAGGATTAGCATTTTCTGAAAATAATAAAAAAGGGATCAGGTCACTTGTCAAGTGAGGAGCATCATGCTGGATCGAAGTAAATAAATGGCTGTCCTCATAAAGAAATTGCAAAGTTTAGTTGCCAACAATTATCATTAATGCCATCCCTGGCCTATAGGGATATGTTGTGTTTCCAATGTACACATCCATAATTGCTTGTCTGTAAGCTCTAAATGGCCACTAGACATTGATTGAAGCCAAAAGACTTGCTCAACCTTCTCTGTACCACTTACAAAGAAAGCCTGCAAATTTTAAATAATATTTTCTCCTTTCTGTTGCTTGATATATGGTTACAGTAATTTGCCATATATGTTGCCATATATTTAAGTAATTTGCCATACATTCAAGTAATCTATTAAGGAGGTGAAAGAGGAGTGATACAGTTGTGTTCTCTCACACTGCTGAGATGAAAAGACCATAAACTTAGAGAACAAAAAAGGTAGGAAACATGGTGTTGATACTCACAGATGACAAGTGTAGTTTGCTTCTTCTTGGGTAACTAGAGGTGTCAATTCTGAGAGTGCTACAAATGGTCTGTATTGCAAATGTATTGCACAAAGGAAGACCAACAATATGATTATAAACTAACTCCATACTAGACCCTAGAGCTAGAGTTCTCTGCATCACTCCAATAATGCATCACAATGTAGCCACTCCAAATGCCAATAAAAGACTTAGGGCCTGATTCCGCGTTTAGCGGTCTTAGAGCGGGCAGCCACGCCAGTGCCCCGTTCCAAGATCACCAAACCTGTATGCAGAATGCCCACTGTATTCCGATTAAAATATAGGTCGGGCAGTCCTGCGGCTGCTGGTCCACAGCGGTGCCTTTCAAAGGCTATTATGTGAGCCTTAGAAAGGGAGCACCGTGGGACCACCACAGCACTTTCCTGTAGGGCATGGACTTTTAAGTCCATGGCATGCAGGAACATGGGGTGCATGCACATATGGGTTTTCCCTGCATGCATCCCCTGGCCCTGATGGCAAAAATGCCCTGTAGGGCCCGCTTAGTTTGCTCATAGCCACACTTTTCATAGCGGGCTTACTGCCATGAAAACTGAAATGAAAACACAGCCAAAGCTGCAGTTCGAACTGCAGAAGACTCCCCGGCCACGTGAATATGGCGCGGTGGTCCCTAAAGAGGGACCTGATACCTCTGGGCCAGAGATGGGAGGTGAACTGCACCAAATCTTGACCGTCATGCACCATAGTCTTACTAAGATCAATAAGAAGATAGATGCCCTCTCCTATCAGAACACACAGAGCTTCTGGACATGGAGAAGAGGCGAGTGTCGGACACGGAGGATGAGCACGTTTCTGCGTCTGGACACAGAAACAGCTGGAGAGTGCGCTTATTACTCTGCAGGCCAATGCTAAAGATTTGGAAGCTGGCTCCCAGAGAAATAGTTTGCATATTGTCGGCCTGGCAGAATCCACTAATCTAGGGAACATGGAGGTATTTGTGGAACAGCTACCTCTTGAGTTGATGAGGCGAGAGACTTTTTCTGACATTTTTGCAGTGGAACATGCCCATCGACCTCTTGCACCTCGACCAGACCGTGCCGATCATTGCAAGACTGCTCAATTACTTCGACCGACATGCGGTGCTCTGTCGATCCTGAGAATTGCAGAGACTTTGATTTGAGGGCACAGAGCTTTCCATTCTCCCAGATTTTACACCACATGTTCAGGAGGCACAGAGACAGTTTCTTCCTGCTAAACGTAAGCTGCAAGAACTGAAACTAGACTATGGTATGCTTCACCCAGCCCGCTTGCATGTCAATATGGAAGGGAAGACCAAGAGTTTTTAGCGACCCAACACTCCTGCAGCAGTGCCTCAAGCAGCAAGAGATGACGGATGCACAACAACATCCACCAAGATCAGAAGAGGGTGAGTCGGACGCCTCTCAATATCTTGAGGGGCTGGATTGTTCCCTCATTGCCCTGTATATTGTCCATGTTTGTTTTTGCTGTCTCTTCGCTCCATACATTGTCGTTTTTATTCTCGCTGTTATTGTAAATGAGTTATCTAGATTGTAGTCCTAATGCTGGCGAGTGGGGCGCTTGGAAGGGCCATAGTGGTTGCTTGCTGTGTGGGTTCCCTGTGGTCTGGTTGTGATTGCTCCATTCGTGGCCTGGCGGTGCATCTTGGGTGATGGTTACTGTCGCGCTGGCAATATCCCCATGCAATAACATCTACGGGTGGCTGTGAGGTGAAATGGTTTGTCTGAGCTTGATTGCTGGAAGTTTGGTGACAGCAACTTTGTGATGTGCCCCATGTGACTCACTGTAGCGGGGGTGCACCATCTGTCCCCATGTGTGTACCATATTGTTTTTTGGGGGGTTTCTTTCTAGGGAAACAGGTAGGGACTGGGGTGGGAACTGTACTCCTGCGCCAACTGTTGGGGGTGCAGCGTGGGTGGGGTTGGACTGGAGTATGTACAACTGTCTATGTTGCACTGATGAGTGCTGATTGCGTTAAGTGGCTTGCAGTGTGGTTGCTGTCTTCATATAGTGCGGTGTGGATATGGTTGAAAGTGCAATTGATGCCGAAGAGGATTTTGGGCACCCACTGCTCCTTAACTTCCTCACATGGAATGTCAGCGGAGTCCGTAAAGTGGTTTTGTATCTGCAGTGTCATTATATTGATGGTGCCATTTTACAGAAAACTCACTTGGCCCCGGGAAGTGAGCTTCTTACACAGAGACGCATGAGAGGCACTTGCTATGCAGCGGGCTTCAGTGCGTATGTGTGTGCAATTTTATTTTTGGCCCAGCGTGACTCTGGAGTCGAGATACAGAAAGTTTTTGTCGACCCTAGGGGTCGGTTTGTAGTGACATGTTGTTATAAAAATCACTTTGCTGCACTGTTGGAGGGGGTTTATGGCCCTAACTATGATGACCCACAGTTTTATTATACTTTGCACGCTAGAATTGCACAATGAGGTGCCATATCCAAGATTTGGTGCAATGACTTTAATTGCATCTTGTCTCTGGACCAAGACCACTCCCGGGGCCCGCACAAGCAGCCCTCATCTGTGGCCCGCACTATAATAGCTATGGCAGAACACTGTGGGCTGTTGCATGTGTGGCGCTATAGTGCCCCTATGGGCAAAGGATATATGCATTACTCCACTGTCCACGACATATACATGCACATTGATTAATGGGTTGTGTCACGCAACTTGGTGTCTTGCGTCCGAAACTGTGAACATCTACAGTGAACATACTCAGACCACTTCGCAGTGTAGTTGGCTCTGGAGTCTGTGACCTCTGGCATTCTCCTGTCAGTTTCTGCAGTATTCCTTACTTGATGCTGTGTTTCACATAAAACTTGCTCTGGTCATTCAGGAACATTTCTGAACTAACTTGGGGTCTGTAGAGAAGTTTACCACTATCTGGGAGACCATTATGGCCTTTATCCGAGGAGTCACCATCTCAAAGCATGCCGGTGTGCTTTACTCAATTCTGGGTCCCCTAGCGTGGCTAAAGACAGGACTAGCCAATCAGGAATGTTCTCATAGAGACACACGGAGCAGGGTCTGCTGAGCAATATCAGGTCCAGATTAGTTGAATGCAATGATCTAGCTCAGAGTGAGGTCATGCAATTGGGCAAATACGTGACAGTATTGATATATGGCGCAGGTGAACGAACGGGCACTATGCTGGCAGCCCTTATTAGACCTAGCCATGAGGATAGCGTGGGGCCGACTATTGATGATGAGGGAGGCACACCTCTCAATGCGGCGGGTCATCCGGCGGATCAATTCCGCCATTACTATTCCGATCTCTATGCCTCGCAGATCTGTCATGATGAGCAGGTCATGACACACTATCTATTTGTCCCACATCACCGACGGGCTGAGGGTGGCATTTTGTAAAGCCTATCAGGATAAACTTGTGTCCCACCTAATCAGCCTCTTAGAGAAGATGGTGAAGGACGGACATATGCCCCCAATAATGCGAGCATTATTAGTCTTCTTGCTCAAACCGGGTAAGTCAGCTGACCACTGCTTGTCCTATTGGCCATTATCGCTATTAAATACTGACACAAACGTTTTGCAAAAGTGCTTGCTAACAGCGCCATGCAAATCCTCACAGGTATTGTGGGTACTGAATAGTCTGGCTTTAAGCCTGCTCAGTTTCTCATATACAATCTTCGCACCCTTTTTGGTGCGATCTCCTGTTTTGATCCAATGTGCATGCTGCTGCAATATTTTTAGATGTAGAGAAAACATTCGACCCGGTTGAGTAGGGCTTGATGCTCTCTCTGCTGCACTTCATGGGGGTGGATGATGTCTTTCTGAAACTTGCCCAGGTCCTCTACACTGAGCCCACAGCACTTGCTCGCATTAATTGTATAATATTGAACTCATTATGAGAGGCACGTGTCAGGGTTGCTCACTGTCCCCACTACTGTACACACTCATTGCGGAGCCTCTGGCCTGTGCCCTGTGAGAATGTCTTACCCAGCGGGGCGTGCATTTCCCACGTTACACTCTGATAGGGTCAGCCTACTCGTACGATACATTCGTCATACAACCCAGAATACAATCTCTCTTCGGTTCTCAGAGATCTCAGCCTCATCAATGGTCTTTCTGGGTTGAGAATCAATTGGGATAAATCCCTTATATACCCCCTAACTGTGGCCATGACACAGATGCAGCTAGAATGGCCACTACAATGGACAACAGACTCGGTGTGATATTTGGGCATCAGGGTACACACGGATCCCCGTAGTAAAGTTAGAAAACTACGAGAAGGCAGTGCATCACCTAATGGAGGCAAGTTTTTTGTATTTGTGAATATCTAGCATGGGCTGCTCTGTAGCCGCGGTTGTGATGGGATTCGCTCACAGTCTCGTATGCTATGAGGGGGCTGAATGCTCCAGACCTCAAGGCATCCGTCATCTCTTGCTGCTTGAGGAACTGCTGCAGGAGTGTTGGGTCGCTAAAAACTCTTGGTCTTCCCTTCCATATTGACATGCAAGCAGGCTGGGTGAAGCATACCATAGTCTAGTTTCAGTTCTTGCAGCTTACGTTTTGCAGGAAGAAACTGTCTCTGTGCCTCCTGAACATGTGGTGTAAAATCTGGGAGAATGGAAAGCTCTGTGCCCTCAAGGCTTATTATGCATGTTAGCCCACTTTTGGATTCATGGTCTGGTGGATCTTCAACACCTCTGGCTGGAGTGGGATACCACCCTTCTTTTGTCTTTGCCCTCATTTTTGTTTAGCAGGCTGGTGCATCGTTTTCACACTGTGAACCTTACCGGTTCCTCGCACTGCCTTTGGGAAGAAATTGGTAGACTTGCAGGCCAGTTATCTGCCCTACTCCCCTCAGTTATCACTGGAGTGATGTATGTGGTTTCCCTTCGGGCAGGAGAGGGCTGTGGTGAGCCCGCCTCAAGGTCTTGGACTCCAGCTCATGGGCAACTTCTTTGAGGAGAGAGTTATTCACCATTGGCCCAGGTTAGTACTCAGCGTAACACGCCACAAATTCTAGTGCAGTTTCATTTCTATTGGGCTTGCTACACGATGCATGCCACAGTGGGTAAGTCTGGGAGTTACCCGCTTTGACTCATTTGTTGCAAGTGACATTAGCGCAGCATGTTATTGCCAAACTATATGCTTTTCATAAGAGGCCCGACAGCCTTGGGTCACCAAGGTTCATCTGGATTGGCAAGAGGACTTAGATATAGTAACCAGTGACAAACAATGGGCTTGTTGATGCTCTGTGGTCCAGACTGTACCTTTGAAGGGCCGTCATCGACTGCTACACTAAGTATCTTATCTGGGTGTATTACACTCTGGCACGGCTATTTCAGTAAGGCCTGTGGGAGGATTATTGTTGTCCGCAATGTGGAAGGGAAGGTGCTGGAGTTGCACATGTGGCATGATATTGCCCTAGTATATAGTGCTTCTGGCTCGTGTTGTTACGGAAGATGAACGGGTGAGGCTGTGGAGTGTGCACCTCCTTTAGCATTATTAGGCTACTAGGTATGTTCTGAAGGATTGCAGATAGCTTGTAGCTATAGGGCTACTACTGGCATGGTGCAGAATAGCAATGCGCTAGATGAAGGGTCCTCACCCCACATTGCAAGAGTGGCATACTGACATGAGGAACTGCAACAGCCAAACAGATACCTAGCATGATCTCATGCCGCTTCGCAACAGTCCAAAAGATATTTGGGCCATATCAGATGTATCTTGTGCGCATTAGAAATGAAGAAAGTATGGATGTGGAAGTGAGTGGAAGTGTGTCATAGCTGCACTGCGGTGTCATCAACTATATGCTTGTGGGGTGAGTGTTGAGTTTCTGTTGTGGAGTGTGGTGCTGTCCGGAGAAGGGCATCGGCTCCTGCTCTTGCTCCTGTGTGCTGATGTAGAAAAGGAAGCCGTTCACTGGACCCCCTGGGTAGGTCACTGGGGAGGAACTCATACTTGCAGTGTTTTATTACTGCATGAATTCCATTGTACTGTCACAACCGCCATGTTTTTGACCATGTGCTCACTGTAAGTTGGTAAAGTCTACTCTCAAGCTTTTTGTATCTCGACAGTAATTGACTTGTCTTCATGTCTGGTCGTTATGCAAACTTAAAATAAGGATAAAAAATTATTAAAAATAAAATGTCTGTACACAGTATTCAATAAAGGCATCCAAGCTAGGGGTCACTTTCTTACGGAAAGAGGGCTGCATCAGCATACCCAGTTAGCCAGATAACCTCAGAAAACTGCTCAAAAAGATGTACAACTCATTGTTTTCAATATGAGTATATCGCCCAAATGCAGTCACGGTATATATATTCCACAGTCAATCAGGAAAAATGTAAAAGTAAAACTTAAGCTTCAAACATAATCATGTATTAGCTGTAACTGTCCATTTTCAGATATCACCCATTGTGGGAATCTTCCGAAGCTGGCCAAAATGGAATTGTATGCAATAAAAGTATTCCACGGGTATTCAATAATTTGAATCCAGTAATATGAATAGGAGATAATATATAATTAAATAAAAAATATACCAAATCTAATAGATTTGCTAGTAGTGTATACTGGGAGTCTAAAGGATTACCAATTCGCTCCTGATGTGCTACCAGGTGCAATGAACAGCCAGGCCACCTCAAAACCTTCATGATCAGTCATGATGTTGGACCTAGCCCTTTTGGCAGGTTTATTCCCAGACTTTTTGCCTTTTGCATCCTATTTTTTCTGACCTGTTTTTGTAGGTGTTAGGACTTTGGGCCCTTTACCACTGCTGATCAGTACTAAAATGCATATGCTCTCTGTCTAAATTGATTGGTTTATCCATGATTGGCATATTTGATTTACTGGTAAGACCCTAGTAAAGTGCACTGTGTGTGCCCAGGGCCTGTACATCAAATGCTACTAGTGGGCCTGCAGCACTGATTTTGCCACCCACATTAGTAGCCCTCTAAACCAATCGCAGGCCTGCCACTGCAGTGTCTGCAAGTGCAAAGGCAGTTTTAACTGCCATGCCATGTCGACCTGGCAAGTGCACCCACTTGCCAGGCCCAAAACATCCCTTTTTCTACATGTAAGGCACCCCTAAGGTAGGCTGTGCAAATATGATATGTGACGGTCGCACTCCCTTTGTTGGTATGAGGTATGTCACACTGTTTATCTTGTCTTCTAAATTTGTGGGCGCTAGTGGGTATCACCTTCTGATCATAAGGTGTGGGTAAGTATACTGCTGCAAAGCGTTCTCCTTCAGGGAAAGAACAAACCCACCCAGCACTCCTTAATGAAATGAATAAGCGGTAATCTTTTCAATGAGACTGAAAAGACGAAGGGCATGGGATACAGCAATGAATATAATAAAAAATAATGTGATTATAACATTATGGAGATGAAATTCTAAAAGAAATCGAAATTTACGAAAAATCAAAAGGAAATTAAAACAGTCTCATTAAAAAGATTACCGCTTATTCATTTCATTAAGGAGTGCTGGGTGGGTTCGTTCTTTCCCTGAAGGAGAAAGCTTTGCAGCAGTACCCCTAAGCTAGGCCCAGGTAGCCACATTGGCAGGGTGCAGTGTATGTGCAAGGTAGGACATGTGCTGGTGTGTTTTACATGTCCTGATAGTGAAATACTGCCAATTTGGTTTTTCACTATTGCAAGGACTAGCTCTTCCGTAGGTTATCATTGAAGCTGCCTTGTACCATCTTACAAGTGTAACTTTCAATTGGGAAGAGCTAGAGATTTGGAGTTTGGGTTCCCTGTAAAGGTGTTTGTTAAATTGTGTGTTTGAAAATGTCACTTTTAGAAAGAGGGCATTTTCTTGCTTTACAATCATGTGCCTCTGCCTGACTGTGGAATCCACACCTAGTTAAGACTGACAGCTGGTTTGTTTGTGCATTCACTTTAGACAGTCACACAGAGGGAGCTGAGGTATGCCCTACATATCCTGATGGCCTATCACCAGGCTCATGGGTTTTCCTGAGCTAAAGTGGTGGGAGAAGTTGTCTCTGACACCTGAATAGGGCTGTGCCAGGACAGGGCAAGGCAGGATCTGCGCACTACAAAGAATATCCTTTGAAGTATGCCTACTTCAAAGGCCAAAAGGGGTATAAGTATTGGATCTGTAACCTCAGACCTTTAGAACACTTCTTGATCAAGAGGAGACTCTGCCAAAAGAAAGAGCTGGAGTGGTGTCAGGAGGAGTACTGCCCCTTTGCTGTTTTGCTTTGCTTGGTTGACCTGCAGTAGCTGCTTCTGTCTTGTAGAGGACAAAGACTGGTTGTTGCTTTGGTATCCTGCTTAAGAAGATTCTCCAACGGCTTCTGTGTGCTTGCTTCCTGTTAAAAAGTCTCAGGGACAGCAAAGACTTGATCTGCAGCATCCCTGAACTCCACTGCTGGGAGTTCTGACCTGCCAAGTGGTGCCAATTCCAGTTCTGGGCCCTTGGAGGTGTTTCTGCTGCTTCTGGGCATGAAAATCCACACATTGCCCCTTCAGTGCCGTTTTTGTAAGCGCAAGCCTGCCATGCAGTTGAAAAACCAATGCATCGCCATGGTGCGGCTTAAAAGATCAATGCAGCGCCTTCCGGCAGCTGAGAAAACAACCACAGCTGACTCCAGCGCACTGTGTCTCTGACGTTCGATACACCCGCTCCAACTCCGACACAAGTCCTGCTGTGCGGCTGAAGGAATCAGCGCATCACCTGTTGCGGTGAGAAGAAACGACGCAGCACCTGTTTTACCGCAGCACCTGTTTTACCACAGCCGCATCGACTCCAGTACGACTGGATTTTCCACGCATTGCACCTGTGCGCCAAGTCAACATCGTCACTGGGCTACAGTAGGGAAATAAGACCGCGTGTAAGGAGAATTGGCACATCACCTGCCCGCGGTGTAAGAAACTGACGCATCACCTCCTCTCACAGTAAGGAACCGACGCATCACCTCCCCTGGGAGCAAGGAACCAATGCATCACCTTCCCTACGTGTTAGGAACCGACGCATCGCTTTGCTTTCCGGCACTTCACCTCCCCTGCGCCTGTTTTCGTCTTTTGATTGTGGCGCATCTCATGTACTTTGCACAAAAAGTGACTCATCCATAGTTTTATATGGACTGAACTGTTTTGAACCTTTTTAAATTGATATCTTGATTTATGTATGTTGGATTTTTGTCGTTTTGGTCATTTGGTTTAAATAAATATTGGTTATTTTTTTTAAACTGGTGTGGTGTCCAATTGTTGTGTTATCACTGTGTTATTGTGTGTTTATGTACACATGCTTTACACATTGCCTCTGAGATAAGCCTGACTGCTCATCCCAGGCTACCAAGGGGGTGAGCAGGGGTTATCTTGGGTATGTAACTCCCTTACCCTTGCAAGAAAGAAGGGTCCCTACTTGACAGGGTGCAAGCCACTGCCAACTAGAGACCCCCATTTCTAACACATGACACCATAACCAGCAGCTGATAAGGTTACTACATCATACAGGAGTGTGAGTGGGCGTATATAAACACCAGTCTCCTGCTACATGTATTATTAAATCACAATTTCAGTTCCCATTTAAGAAGTTGTATTTGCCATTCAAATTTATTTAATGAGCACACGGATTTTAATCAAGTTTGAATCAAATGAAGGCAATCCATATTGTTTAACTTTCATATTTGTGTATAATGCAGTTCTGACCTAAAACATACAGTCACCAATTTGCTCAGTAATACTGAGGTACCATCAATAAGGTACAGCACTATCAATATATTTGTGGGTGTGAAGATTAGTTGAAGTGATATGAATCCCCACTCAAATAGTAAACACAGTTCTCAAAAGTCACTAAACTAACCCATGCTTAACCCTCTGGTAGCTTGGCACAAAAGAAATCAGGACTAATTTGGAGGCAATGTGTAAAGTATTTATGCAGCACACAAATACACAACACAAGAAAGGTCCTAAACTAATTTAGAAAAATATAGTACATTTTAATAAATACAATGACAACAAAACAAAACAAATCCAATCAATAGAACCGGAGATATTGATTTTTAAAGTTTTCAGCGCGAAGAGCAAGTCGAACATGTCATTGCTATTGCGTGAAGAGCCGGTCATTGCTAGAGCTTCACGGCGATAGATTGTCATGGAAGTCACTATCTGTGCGAAGTGCAGGTCTCCTGTTGCTGCTCGTTATGGGTGTTCACTGTTGACGTGAGCAGGGAGGTTCACTGGAACTCCGTGTTAGTGGTCATTACTGGCGGCAGAGTCTTGGCGTGAACTAGCGCATTCAGGTTCATAACTTCAGTATTTTCTTCAGGAGTACACACCCATGCCAACCAAGGGTCCAGAACCTGAGAGTCACCTCTTCGGGATCAGGATTCACTCCAGGCACAGGCTAGCAGCAGGGCTCAGGCAGGCCTAGGCAGGTCAAGTTGGCGCTGGTCAGCTGGGAAATTGCAGTTAGGCCTCTCTGGAAGCCTGCTGTGTTCCAGTAGCTCACATAGGAGGCTAGCCAGCTAGCTCTTGGAGTCACTCTGGTAGGCCTGGGTTCAAGTGAGCAAGTCTAGTCTTCCTACCTCAGACAGCAGGTCAGCAAGGCAGTCCTTCTAACAGCATGGTAGCAGGGCAGGGCAGTCCATATTCTGCATCTTCCACAGTTATCTGATTTGGGGTATGAGAACACCACTTTTTATTCCCAGTGTCAGCCTGTGGATGGCGGATGCCCCCTTTTTAGGTCTCGCCTAGGCAGCGCTTGCACTGTCTTGTTGAGACATGCAGTATACACTGTAGCGTGGAAGCTTCGCCCACTCTCCACCCATCATTTCCATTGGCTTGTGTCTTAAATGCTGCCTTCCGATTGGTTGTAGGCTTGTTAGTCCCTCCTTATGATGGACATGTCTTCATTTGTGTACTTCCACGGCTACTGGCCCTTTTACTGCACAGACTACTTTCTTCCCGTGCCCCTCCCCCTATTGCATTGCCAATGCTTGTTTTATTTGTCTCTCCCCACCCCCATCTGAGAGCTCCGTTTATTTATCATTAATACAGCCCACGCCAGGCTCGAACTCTATTCTCCAGCTCCAAAGTCGGCACCGTTATATGTTGAGCCACCTCCTCCCTTCGATTCTGCTCACCATTTGTTTCAGATGCTACATTTGACAGTGTTTGTTTTAATTTTATTTGTCTTGCCCCTTCTCGCCCCTCCACCTGTGTTGTGTTTTTTAGGTCTCGCCTACGCAGCGCGCATGCGCTGCATAGGAAAAAAGACCTTTTTCCATCGCTTCGGCTTTTCAGCCAAAAACGTGCACGCGTTCCATTGCCTTCAATGGCAACGCGTGCACGTTTGGCGATTCACTTGCGGGAGCGAGCAGCTGGCGCCATATGGTAGCAATTATCGCTCCTGGCGCCGCTCGCTCCCGCAAGTGAATCGCGCAGGCTCCCTCCTCCCCCCCCCCCTGCTGCCGTGCGAGGCGCGCGCGCGCTTGTTGTGAATAGTTTCCGGACAGAGCCACTGTCCAAATGAGTTACAGGCTCACCCCCAAAGGGGCATTTACACTAAGCACAGCGTCATCCTACAAAGAAACTATATCACCCAAAGAGAGGCCACCGTTGACTCTTATGAAGGGTTAACATTCCTTAAGAGGGTCTGGTCTGCCTCCCCAAAGAGCAAGTGCCATAAGGGACCTTTTGAGGTATGTATGGGGCATCAGCGAGGCTTGAGGTGCGAAGGGAAGTCTGCCATTCCTATGCAACAGCGCCCCTCCTCCTCCACTATTAACACCGGCTGGAAGGAGCGCATTGTCTCGGTAGCTGCTGTGTTTACCTCGGCGTCCCCGTGAGGTGGGAGACGTCCTCCCCCACTCCCCTCTCTTGTCACTTTGTCCACTCTGCATTTCAAGGGGCCTGCTCTGAGTGGATTACGGGGTGCGAGAGCCGCCTTTCCTGCCTCTCATCAGCTTCACTGGAGGTTATTAGCACCCAGGCCAGACATCTCTAAGCCCATCCTCCCCTCGCAGGTAACAAAGGCGAGGCGGTCTCTTAGCACCTGCCTCACCAGGGCAGGCTGCGCCAGACATACCTTAGCCTTGCTAATGACGTCCCACCCTTCCATTGATGCACTGCCAATTACTTCATTTAAAACCCATGAATGGTAACCATGTCTTATGGGCTTCTGTAAGAGGTGTGTGGTGTTAAGCGTGAAGAATAGCTCCCCCAAACTGAAGACTTCTAGGGAAAAGCGCAGAGACTCATATTGACTCATATATGACGAACTGGCGGGAAGAGTTGAGGGTGCCTCAAAGCATCCCTCTATATGGCGCCAAACAAGATTCTTTTAAACCGCCATTGGAATTGTAAGCTGTGGAGTGAACATATGTTTTGGGTACAGAGAAACACCATGACAAGGGTCATTAATTTATGTGTTCATAGATAATTAAAACCATACAATAAAAGTTGATAAATCCTTCTAATAAAGAAATTGTCCATTAAAGCATACTAAGAGAACGCACAACATACAGGGTACTCCGTGTATTCAAAACGTTTGTTAAGTATTTCACAAAGTTGTAATACATGGCACGGTGGCAAGGCAGTTTGTGAGGGGGGGCAGGCGGCATTATGCAGTAAAGGGTCTCATTTTTTTCATTCCCCATGTAGGGCTCTGTTATCATTTTGGAGAATTGTGAAGCAGTTAAAAAGCACAGCAATTGTGACAAAACGTTACCATGGAAATCTCCAGCGTCTCAGTGTCACAGGTTGTCTCTTTTACATACACTAAGTGGCAGATTTATCAACACTTTGCGCCAGTGCAAAGTCAACAAAGATGATGCAAACTGGCTCAAAGAGTTCATTTTCGATTTACTTTTTTCACATTGGAAAGTTTTCTAAAAGTACAGCAAAGTAGCTTCTACGTGGTGCTTTGCATCAAGTGGGCGACCCATGGGTGTTACATGGGCATTTCTATGCAACACCCATGGTTTTTTAGGTCTCAGGGCCTTTAGCTGTCACTCTGCTAATTTTCAAGCACACACTCGTGCTTGTGGCGGCATCCACCTTGCGGGAGCGAGCAGGGGCGCGCCACAAGCACGAGTGCAGTGCTTGAAAATGAGCAGACTGCGTGTGCACGCACGCACCACTCCCGGGCTCACCTCCTGCTCCCCTCTCTCTCGCGCGCAGCTCTTGCTACCGCCTGGTCGCCTGCTGCCTTTTGTTCTGGTCTGCAAGACACATCCCGTTATCAGCTTGACTTTCAAAAGGGAATAATTTGGGTTCCAAATGATAAAAGTTACTGTCAGTCCGGGATCTCTTTGTGTGGCTTCTCGTTATCTTGCACTTTTTTTGCTCTTCCGTTCACGCTTTTATTCTTTCTTCTCTCTATTTCTCTTTCTTTTACCCCTGTAATCAATATACCTTTCAGTAAAAATGAAGTACAGAAGTTACCACACCTGATTCACATCACCTCTCTCTACACCTCTCTCTACACCTCTCTACACCTCTACCTCTCTACACCTCTACCTCTCTACACCTCTACACCTCTACACCTCTCTACACCTCTACACCTCTCTACACCTCTACCTCTCTACCTCTACCTCTCTCTCTACCTCTACCTCTCTCTCTACCTCTACCTCTCTCTCTCTCTCTCTACCTCTACCTCTCTCTACCTCTCTCTCTCTCTCTACCTCTACACCTCTCTACCTCTCTACACCTCTACACCTCTCTACACCTCTACCTCTCTACCTCTACCTCTCTCTCTACCTCTACCTCTCTCTCTACCTCTACCTCTCTCTCTCTCTACCTCTCTCTACCTCTACCTCTCTCTACCTCTCTCTCTCTCTCTCTCTCTCTACCTCTACACCTCTCTACCTCTCTACCTCTCCCTACCTCTCTCCCTACCTCTCTCTCTACCTCTCTCTCTACCTCTCTCTACCTCTCTCTCTACCTCTCTCTCTACCTCTCTCTCTCCCTCTACCTCTCTACCTCCCTCTACCTCTCTACCTCCCTCTACCTCTCTACCTCCCTCTACCTCTCTATACACCTCTCTCCACACCTCTCTCCACACCTCTCTCTCTACCTCTCTCTCTACCTCTCTCTCTCTACCTCTCTACCTACCTCTCTCTACCTACCTCTCTCTACCTACCTCTCTCTCCACACCCCTCTCTCCACACCCCTCTCTCCACACCCCTCTCTCCACACCTCTCTCTCCACACCTCTCGCTCCACACCTCGCTCCACACCTCGCTCCACACCTCTCTCTCCACACCTCTCTCTCCACACCTCTCTCTCCACACCTCTCTCTTTACCGCTCTACCTCTCTTTACCGCTCTACCTCTCTTTACCGCTCTACCTCTCTTTACCTCTCTACCTCTCTCTCTACCTCTCTCTCCACACCTCTCTCTCCACACCTCTCTCTCCACACCTCTCTCCACACCTCTCTCCACACCTCTCTACCTCTCAACCAGTTGAATTCCGGGAAGCCCAAACCATCAGTATTTCAAATCTGCGCGTGAAACGTGGGTAGGATGAGCCGTGCAGCTCAGAAAGGGATGTTCTTTTTACATAATTTGTATTTAATAGAATTGGGAAGCAGGAGAACAGTCTCACAGTTGAGATAGGGACTCACCATTCAAAGATGGCTGCAGCGTCTACGTGGGATGCGGTGGACTAAGTGGCAGCCGGAGCCTGATAGCACTGCTTGTCCTTTAAAAAAAAAAACAAGCATTGGCATAGCCAATAGGTCTCCCCTTTGGGACCTTATAAGTGTTTAGTTATCCAGTACAATATCCTTGGTGCAACAACATCAAGTGTTGCATGGCTAAACACTTATAAGGTCCCAAAGGCGAGACCTATTGGCTATGCCAATGCTTGTTTTATTTGTCTCTCCCCAACCCCTCCAAAATCGCTGTTTATTTATTTATGATTAGGTGATACAGCCCACGCTGAGGCTCGAACCCTGCTCTCCAGCTCCAAAGTCGGCAGCTTTATATATGTTAAGCCATCTCCTCGCTTCAAGACAAGCCCCTTAAAGGGGTTTATCTTTGTTTCCCTCACCGAGTCACCCTCCTACCATGCACCCACCCTTAACCCCTTCCTTCCTCTCGCTTTCCCTGTGCTCTGCACTGATTTTGGAACAGGGAAATTCCTTCCTGCTTGGAGTAAACTTTAAAGGCGGCGCTGCTCCTGCAAGCACATAAACGCTCCCGTCCAAGGTGCACGCACGCATGATTCAGCTACCTGGTTTCTTTTCCAGACCTCAAGCAAGCAAGCTCTGGCTCTCCTTAGCCTGCCCTCTCTCCACCCTCACCTGTGAGGCAGCAGGCTCACACACAATTGATACAAGTAGTTACTTTAAGGCGCGAAAGGAAAGCGCCTTAGGGTAACTACTTGTATCATTATTGACAGCGCCCCGGGCCCACAGTGGTATTTGTCTGCAGGGCCGTCAATATATTAGAGCGCGAGAAAGCGCTTGCAATGACGGCCCTGTTTAAAAGGCGAGAAGACAGCTGCTGATCTGCGGAAGCTCCGACTCCTGTGCTCGAAGTTGTGCTAAGCGAGAAGGGGTCGGGCCTGCCTGCTCCCCCAGCTTGAAGTAGGTGATAACCTCTGCTAGTCTGTCAGTTCGCTCGCATATGTTATTTCCAGTTATGGCTTGTCACATTCGTGATGCTTTTAAATCACGAACCCGCTGTACAAATGGAACGTGGTGTTTTATTATAGTTCTCACTTATAGTGGGTTAATTTATTAAGGGTTTTCAACATGAATGTTTTCTTTTTTTTTATTTGCACAATTTTCCACTAGAGTTTTCAGCTATTTCGTTGCTAACGGTAACACACACACAACCGTGGCCAGCATAAAGGTTCCGTAAATGTCTCTGCAGCTGTATTTGGCAATTGCTTTTCCCTTCATTATGAACACATTGAAAATGAGTTGGTGCTTTTTTATATGGTTGCATTAAAGTCTCACACCGGTTTCGCCATGCAATAATTTGATTTTATGTAGCGCTCGCTGATGCAGTTTTCTGTTTCGTACCGCTGTAGATAACAGATTTCTATTGCCCCAAACGTAATGGTATTTCATCACCTCAATAGGACAAATGCCTGAGTCGGTTCTGCCAGTATTTGAATATTTGATGTGCAGGTTATGCAGTGAGCTTCTTAATTATTTCGATTTGCATAGATCGATATCTGTCTATCTCTCTGCCTGTCTGTCTCTCTATCTGTCTCTCTCTATCTCTCTATCTGTCTCTTTATCTCTTTATCTATCTGTCTCTCTATCTCTCTATTATAGGTGTGTATATTTATATCTATCTTTATCTTTTAAGGAACCCCAGAAATATATGCAAGCCTTAGACTTTCAGTCATATTCTACTCACCTACTCTTACCCCTTGCCCCTGTGTATTGTCTACTTTATTATACTTTAAAGTATGTGTGTTTGAAAATTTACCATATTTCAATGTTTTCCCCGCAGCAAAACAGTTTAACCACGTGGAGAAAAGCCTCTATCTACAAAATATGAAAATAAAGGGGTGTTTGTGGCTCTGTCTACCCAGTTTGCCCACTTAGGTTCTGCCCTTTTTTATAGAGCAGAGTTACCTTTGCAAAATGGGTAGAAAATTCCCTGGTTAATGTTTGTGAATAAATATCCATCACATGAATGTTCCCAATGACCAACTTCTTACCCCTAAGATGGAAACGCGCATGATTCTTATACTTTGACTCTGGAAAATCCACAGTTTATTTTGTCTTTCTGGTACTGGGTGGCTTTTAAGTGGAACTGGTGGCAGTTGCATGCTGTTTTCTTAAGGATTAAGAGTTTCATGAGCCCTGGAGTGTCATGGGGCACAGATCAGGCAATAGAGCGGCTGGTGATGCACATTTGGCAGTGGATAGTTTAGTTCTTTGTCTTTGCAGATGGAGGGAGCTTGTGAACAACATTTCTATATTTGAATTCATCAGGAATGCAGTACCAGCTTGGGTATTGTCCATTAAGGCAAATAGTGTAACAATGAAGAGAGCATATGGGATGAAAATTGTGTTTTATTGTTCCCTAACTTGCTTACTTAGCTATCTCTTGTTTTCCTTCCTTTCCTTGCTTTTTTGCCCCCTTGCATGGTTTCTCGTTCCTCTTTTGCATGCCATGCCCTCTTTGGCTTCTCTCTCCTGGCATTCCTGACACTTTTCAGATTTTCCTGACCACTCTTTATGGCTTTCTCACACACTTCAGCTTTCATGACTCACCCCCATTGGCTTCCTCAATGCCGCTGTTGCTTTTGCAACCCACCTCCCCTTATTACTTTCTGGAAGCACTTCTTACTTTCTCGACTTTACTCTTACTTTTCCTCTTCCTCCTTTAACTTCCCCTGTGACTCCTTTTGCGTTCCCGATGACTTTTTTTCCTTTTCTGGTCCCCACTTTGTTTTTCACGTGCCCCAAATTATTATTTGTATGCCTTAGATTGGCTTTTTGTCTTGCTCCCCATTTGGAATTTGTCTTGCACCCGATTTTGCTTCATTCTTCCACTCATTATGGCTTTTCTTTCTTTCTTCCTGGCGTCCCCTTTCAGTTCTCTCTTTGACACTTTGTTTTCTGCCTTTGTGTTTGCATTATCTCTGCCCTTTTTGATTATTCACTATTGTCTTGATCTGCTCAAGCTTTGAAGAAAGCTGTTCAAATTCTAGATTGCTGCTTATATTGTTCGTGACTCATCTTTTTTACACTTGTCCTCTATTGCTCTTTTTTTTTTTTTTTTGCAGCCAGTGTATTTTGGTTCATACACTTCTTTTTTAGGTGAAGCCTGCTGGGCAGCGCATGTGCTGTCTGTTGCAAGGCATATTGTCGATTACCAAAAACACGGGGGGAGGGGCACCCATTGCTTATCCTTGGTTGACGTTCCTTGTCATTCTCATTTACCTGCTTAGTATTGCCTCTTCACCATCACTGTGAATGGCTGACATCTTAGCTTCCATTCCTTGCATTTCAAGCACTACTTTTTTCTTTTGTGTTGAGCGATCCATGAGAGTGCATGTGTTTTCCGGCTGTCTCCTTCATGTACTACTTCCCCCTGCTTTGCTCTCCGTTACCTGCCCTTCCCTGTGGAGTTCACCCACATGTTTCTCCTCATTGCCTCCTCCCACCCGCACCCTCTGTGTTTCTTACCCGTCCCTCCTGCCCTCCCCGTGTTGCTTAGCTTGACCTTCCCTCTCTGTATTGTTTTCGTTTCAGTTTCCCTTCCTTCCCTCATCTTGCTTTCGCATTTGTCCCTCCCACCCTTACCTGTGTTGCTTTCACATTTGTTACCGGTACCCTTCGCCTTGTTTCTTTTGCCCCCAATTACTTCTGTCTACTCCCTTGATTCAGTTTCTCCTTCTAGCCAGTGGATCACTTTGAACACCTCAAAGAAAAATTATGCATTTTTTCTTTTACGTTACAGATCAAACTCAGATCGGTAACCAAAAAAGCACCAGTGTCCTTTTTGTAGGTGTGTGCACATACAAAATAACGTGGGCAGCCACTTAAAGGGCTTTTTATTTTTCCACTGTAGCCACGCTGCAGAGCATTGGGTTAAAAACATTAGCAAAGCCAATTGGTCACAATGGTGAGACCTATTAGCTCTGTCAGTGCTTGCTCTTTTCACCTCTTCTAACGTCCTTACTTTTGACATTCCACATGTAGTGTTCCTTTGTCACCCGCTTAGGCATTTTTATTTGGATTTTTGTTCACTGTTTTCTTACCCCCATTTGTGTTCTCCCTGCCTGCATTTTTTCGTGCCTCCTTTTGTACTCAAAATGGGACATGCTTTTTTTTTACCTCTATTGCGCTCCTTTCCGTTGTGCTCCATTTTGTCCGTTGTTCCCTTTTGTTAGTGCGTTTTTACCCTCTCTGATGTTATTTAAGCCCATTTCGATCCATTTAGTCATTTATTGTGCTCTTTCTTTCTCCTCCACCTGTAGTCCTTGGTATTCGTCCTAATTTTACTCTTTCTTATACTCTCTGTTGCCTTTTCTTTTATTCTTCCATCCCGGGCCCTGTTTTTTTATCTTTGCTTTTATTGTTTTGCATGATTTCTCTTGTTTTGTTCCCTGACTTTCTTCTACTCTGTGTTTCCCAACCCTCTCCCTTCTATATTTCGAAGTGAATGCTTCTGAGGGCCCCTTTGCTGCTTCCACCGATGGGACAGTTAAAATAGGCCTTGTAGTGATAAAGGAAATCAGATGGCTCATTGGTGTGTTTGGTTGGGGCTGACTTGCAGAGCTGATCAGATTTAGATTGAATTCCTGCGTTTCCAGTATCGTCAGCTGATGCATTTGCAAGATTGTATTAGATTTGCTTCCCATGGCAGCTTCCACGGCCCACCGAGCCAATGATAGCAAAACCCGGTCCTCAAATATGCAGCTGTTATAGGATGTTTATGATTGCAATTGTATTTGCATTTTTCATATGCATGGAAAAGCTTGCTTCAAATAGGGAATACGAGGGAACGGAAATTGGCCTAAAGAGATATAAAAAAGCAGTATACATAAAGGTTATTCTACTAAACAAAGATAAAGGAATATAAAGCCCATCAGCTCCTGCAGTATAATCAGACAATCTAGCCGGCATAAAACGACCTTCCATGTCGGCCATTGTGTAAAGTGCTGCAATGCAGAACACAATGTAGGAGTGCTTGTGCCTGTGCTGTAGAGTGAGGCTTTAGAACATGTGGGTGTCTCAAGAACACAAACAGGTAACATTTTGACATGCATGAAAAGTAGACACGAAAAGTGGGTTTGTAATCTGTATGCCGTATATATGGAGGGTTTGGGGGGTAGCCGAACCCGGTGAGGTCTGTCCCCCGGGCAGATTGGGAGGGGGTGGGGCGAGCCGATTAGCGGCCATTTTGTGGTTGGGCTACATTGGGAATAGCCCAATTGTCGCCCAAAGTAAAAAGTAGCCCAAAGGGTTTAAGTGGGGCTTTTGCGCCCTCCCAGCCACCATTTTAGGTTTGGTGACCTGGTGGCTGGGAGCGGAGGTGGTTTTAGCATTTTTTGTTGGTGGTAGCTGTAGTGGTGGTAGCTGTAGTGGTAGGGTAGTGCCTTGTGTGTTTTTGTAGTGCGACGCTATTGTTATGGCAGCAGAGGATTACCGCGTGCTGGAAGCGGTTCGACTGCTTAGCGAGGCCGGCCGGCTTGACCTTTTAATGCCGGAGGCCTCGGGTAGTGCACGCCCGGTGAGGCGCGTGTCGGCCGGGGTGGCGGCCGCCGTCGTGGCCTGCTCGCCCCCCCCAGAAGACGAGGAAGGTAGGTGAGTGCTGGGGACCGCGCATATGGTGAAGGCGCGGCCCCTTCAGGGGTCCTTGAGGTGCGCGAAGGCGGGAGGGGGAAGGTGGCGGCGGAGGTAATGGGAGGAGGGGCCCAGCGGGGGAGCGCGTCTCGCGTCTCCCCAGCGGGGTCTACGAAGGTCCGGGGCCGCTCCTATGTGAGGAGAGCGGCCCCGCGTGTGGGCAGTGTGCCGGAGCCTCCCCCTATAGTGGAAGCTCCGGCGAGAAGTGGCAGGGGCGGGGCCCGCTGGGGGAGCCGTTCGCCGCGGAGCGCGGCGCGATCACAGAGGTGGCAGGGGAAGGGAAGGAGGGTGGCTCTGAGTCCCGTGAGGGCGGGGGAACAGCGGGAGGGCAGGAAGAACAGTAAGAAGGGGGGAAGGGCCTGGCTCCACAAGATGTTGGTGGCCGGCAGGCCCTGGTAGACACAATTGAGTTGGTGGATGAGGGCAATCAGAGGCAGGGTAGGTCAGGCACAGGGGGGAGCAGGAAGATTCTGGCCCAGCCTAACCCTGCTGGGCAGGAGGGGTCATCCTTAGTTGGGGGGGACTTGAGGGGAGGTGTTGAGGTGGGTCCTGGGAAGGGAGAGGTTGGGGAAGGGGTGGGAGTGGGTAGTGTTTGGGCAGTTGAAGATGAGGGGGAGGGTTCGCCTATTGACTTAGTCGGTAGGGAGTAGCAGGGACTGGGAGGGGCTGGATATTTTCACCTCCTGGAATGAGGAGGTGCGGGGGGTAGTGGGGGTGGTCCAGAGGAAGGGGTGCCAGTCGCAGGGGGGGTCGGGGGGGTTTGGGGGTAGAGGGGCAGGGGCAATTAGGGGTGGGGGCCAGCGGGGGTGCAGGGTGGGGGTGGGGTGGGGAGTCGTTGAGGGCGGAGGCTGGGCCCAGTTGGGCCGGGGCGCGGGGGGCTTGGAATGGAGTGATGAGGAGGAGGGACAGGTAGCCGGGGGGAAGCAGTGGATCTTAGTAGGGTAGGGCGGGCATGGGCAGCTAGTACGCTGGGGGTGGGCAGGAAGAGGAGCTGGGATGGGAGAGAGAGGGTAGGTAGGCCCAGCACACCAGACCATTCCTTTTTCTTTCAGGTGGCAGAGCATCAGCGGTCGCCAGACTTGGCAGAGCTGGGAGCGGCTCAAAGACGCCGAGGAGAAGGGAGGGTGGAGCCTCGCGTGGCGTGCCCAGTACCGGCGTGGGATCACGGCACGGCCGGCATAAGTAGGCCCCGGGCATGCTCACCGGCCCCAACACCCGATGGGCCCCAACGGTCCTCGGGGCATGGAGGACGCAGGAGCTCGGATGACCAACATATAAGTGGGGCTAGGAGGGTGCAGTCTGCACCTCCAGTTGAGAGGGCATGGGATTTCAGGGAGCACGAAGAGCTAGACTACGAGGAGGACAGCCTTGAGGAGGGCGAGTTGCGGGAAATTGAGGTCCAGGGTGTGGGGGGCCGAGTAATGCTTTGTCTAGTATGTCACAGGTGTCACGACGCCCGGCAGAGCCCATGGGTCAGACATCGAGGTTGGAGGAACGGTCGGCTCCATTGGCAAGGCAGACTGCAGGACGACGGGCATACTTGTTAGAGCCAGGTAAACAGTTTGGGGGACTGCGGCCCATCATGGTATCAGTGGGGGTTGGAGGGGGGGACAAGGAAGGGGGTATGCTGCGGAAGGGAAAGTATGTTTTGGATGTGGGGGTGGGCACAGACGACGCAGGTAAGGCATCCGGGAACACGGGAGACGAGGTTAAGATCGTGGGAGTGGGCACAGAGGACGCAGGTAAGGCGTCCGGGAGCGCTGGGGATGATGTTAAGGCCAAAAAAGATGCAGTGGTAATACCGGCAGTGGAGGGCGAGAACAAGTTAGAGAGTAAGGAGTTAAAGATAAAACGATTGCCTTACATGGGGGTAACTAAGCCTTTGGGCGCGCGCTTAATGCTGGCTACTAAGGAGTGGATCTGGAAGGGCGAATATGTCGAGATGCTCAAACTTCTGCATAGGGAAGTACGGGCGAAGGAGGGATCTAAAGAGGAGGAGTACGAATTGGCCAAGCGGCCGAAGGTGCCTCTCACAATCGAGAATTGGACAGCAGCCTTTTTGATATATGCAAGTGTGTTCTGTGAAAATACCCGGAGAGGTGCGTGGTGCTGTTTAAGTACATGGATGTGATCAGGAAGGCCCAGATCACAGGGGGTGGATATGCATGGGCTCAATATGACGAGGAATGTAGGGCACGCATGGCGTGGGACACTGAGGCAAAATGGGGCGAATTAGATACAGACCTGTGGCAACACACGATGGGACTGTCCGGGCTGGGCAAGACTATTTTCACGGCCAGCGGGCTACCGCTCGTATATCGGCCCTTTCAGGGGCGACCCACCCGGGGAGGGGTGGGCGGCACAGGTAAAGGGCAGACTGGCTCAGGGGGGGCCTGCTGGGATTTTAATAAGGGACTCTGCACCCGGGAGTTTTGTAGATTTCGGCATGACTGCTCGAAATGTGGAGGCAGACACGCTTTGGTTAAATGCTTGGGGGGCGGGCAGGGGCAGCAACAAGGGGGTCAGCAGTGGCAGTCGGGGGGTTTAGGGCAGGTGGACAGCAGCAACAGCCTTTCGCAGGCGGGTGAGGGGCTAAGGGACCTGGGCCAAAGGGCTCGTACGCCGGTTAGAACAGACAAATTGATCGCAGCCTTACAGGGTTATGGCAAACGGGAGGCTGCGGAACGTTTGCAGGCAGGGTTTCAGGAGGGCTTTAGACTAGGGTATGGGGGACCTAGGACGAGAAGGTGGGCGGACAATTTACAATCTGCAAGAGAACACCCGGAGATAGTGCAAGAGAAATTGGACAGAGAGGTGCGCGAGGGCCGCATGGCGGGACCCTTTGAGGATTGGCCACTGGAAAATTTGATTGTGTCTCCCATAGGAGTGGTGCCAAAAAAGGAACCAGGGCAATTCCGTTTAATCCAGCATTTGTCGTGGCCGTAAGGGAGTTCTGTGAACGATTTCATCGATGAAAGGGAGGCTACTGTTTCTTATTCGTCAGCTGACGTGGCCATGTCACTGGTAGTGACCGCGAGCGCAACGGCGATGATGGCAAAATGCGACATAAAGTCAGCTTTCCCGTTGCTTCCAGTCCACCCGGATGATTGGGATCTTCTGGGCATACATTTCAATGGCAAATGGTACGTGGACAAAGCATTACCAATGGGCTGTTATATGTCTTGCGCATTATTTGAATGCTTCAGCACGTTTCTTCAGTGGTTGTTCTCGGAGCGGATGGGTCACCAGCTGGTAACACCCTACCTGGATGACTTTTTCTGTGTGGGCACCTCAGACTACATGGACTGCCAGGCAGCTCTGGACAGCTTCCAAGAGATCATGAGGGAACTTGGGGTGCCTTTGGCACCAGAAAAGACAATGGGGCCCTGCACGGCTCTTTCTTTTTTGGGCATTGAGTTGGACTCTCAATTGATGGAGGCACGCCTTTCGGAAGACAAAAAGCAGCAAATGTTGGGGCTGCTGGCGACAATGTTGTCGAAAGGCAAGGTCACAGTAAAGGAGATTCAGGTGCTGCTGGGTCACCTCAACTTTGCCTGCAGAGTAGTGAGAGTAGGGAGGACGTTTTGCAGACGACTGGGCAGGGTACTTGCAGGACAGAGACCCCCACATCATCATGCGCGGCTGTCTGCGGGAGTGAGGGAAGACTTGCGAATGTGGCAGTTTTTCTTGCAAGATTTTAACAGCATTCCTCTGATGCGGGAGGGTGACATGGTGTGGGATGTACACATTTTTTCTGATGCAGCGGGCAGCAAGGGCTTTGGCCTCTATTGGCAAGAGAAATGGTGTGCTGAACAGTGGCCTGCAGAGTGGGCTGGGGGGGTAGGAGGATTGCATTTTTGGAATTCTTCCCCCTGGTGATGGCAGTCACACTTTGGGGGGGAACACTTGGCGCACAGGAAGGTGACTTTCAGGATTGACAACATGGCGGTTGTTGAGATTGTAAACCGCCAGTCTGCCAGGGATGAACAGGTTTTGAAGTTATTGAGGGTGTTTGTTTTGGGTTGCTTACGTTTTGATATCGCTTTTAGAGAGTTGCATGTGCCTGGAGTGGACAATGACATAGCGGATGCTTTGTCTAGTTCACAGTGGGGGAGATTCCGTGGGCTAGCCAAGGACGCAGACAGGACGCAGACCCACATGCCGCAGCAGTTGTGGTACGTAGGCAACACAGGATGTTGCAGCTGGTTTTAGGGTCCCTGGCACAATCCACGAGGATGGCATACAGGACAGCATGGGAGGAATTTTTGCTCTCTCGAGCAAGGCGGCGGTTTTCACTGGAGCATAGAAGGTAGGATGTGATACAGTTTATGCTGGATTTGATTGATAAGGGGCTTTCTAGGGTGACGATTGTGGGTAAACTAGCAGGAATTGCATTTGTAGGAAAGCTGTTATGGGGCTATGCACCGTCCGCAGGAGAAATCGGTTCGCGGATGTTGGAGGGGTGGGCTCGGGAGCAAGGCCGGGTAGGCAGGTTGAGGAACCCTTTGTCTTGGAATTTGCTGGGTAGGGTGCTTCAGATTTTGCCAAGGTTATGTACCGACGGTTATGAGTCGTGCCTTTTTTCCACACTGATGTTTTGGATGTTTTTTGGGGCTTTTCGAGTGTCGGAATTGTTGGGTACGAAATTGGGGGGCGGGATTCTATGGGGGGATGTGGCAACTTATCAGGATAGAGTTTGCATATGGCTGCGAAAATCTAAAACGGATCAGAGGGGAGTGGGGAAATGGGTGGCTCTTCAGGCTTCCGGGCCACAGTTGACTTGCCCTTTACCGGTGGGAAGCGAAGTGGAGGGCTCTGGCGGTCGGCCAGGCTGGTTTAGTTTTTGTACATGCGAATGGGCGTCGAGCTACGGTATGGCAGCTATTGGCAGTTTTGAGAACGCTTGCGGAGTTGGGGATTGACGGCAAGGGTTTTGGGATGCATTCCTTCAGGATTGGGGCAGCATCGGAGACAAATAATAGGGGTTGGGGCGGGGGGAGATTATGAGGTTGGGCAGATGATCCTCGGAGTGTTACCAGCGTTATGTTCGCAGCGCAGCAGGGGGGATGTAGCGCGGTTTTGTTATTTCTCCTGCTCATTTCAATTTTCTCATTTCAGGTTCGGTGCTTGGTCCCCTCGCCAGGGAGATGACAATCTGGATAGTGGGACATTCATTTGTGAAGTGGGCACAGGTCCAGGCCCGCTCCAGTTATTTTGGGGAATATTTGGGTTTTAATAAAGATTTGTTTAAAGTTTTCTGGAGGGGAAAGGGGGGCATGCGCTGGAAGGAACTGCTGCAGGTTTTGAATGGCGTGTTGGCGGCTGGTAGGTGCCCCGACATTTTGTTGATCCATCTGGGTGAGAACGACATGGTCAGGTAAACAGGGTTAGGTTTAATGAGAAGTATGAAGCGGGGACCTGACCTTGATAAAGCGGCAGTGGTCGGGTTGTTCTGTCATTTGGACGGAGTTTGTTCCCCGTAGAGTTTGTAGAGGAGCTGTTAATCCTGGGGCACTAGACAAGGCTCGGAGAAAACTCAATACCGAAATGGTGCGTTTTTGCAGGCATCTGGGTTTTGCGAGGATCACACATAGGGACATCAGATATGACACAACGGAGTTTTTCAGGGGTGATGGAGTTCACTTGTCGTGGATGGGCATGGATTTGTATCTGCTGGAAATCAGGGAGGTTTTGTCCAGGATGTTGACTGTTCAGCGGCGCTAAAGGGTCATACCTATGAGGTATGGGGGGGCAGGAAAATGGGGAGGCGGCGTTTCTGCCTACTCTCCCGCCTTTTCCTGGGTGGCGGGGTTGTTAAAAGTTGGCCAAGATTGGCTGAAGTTTTTAGTTAAGTGTTGGTAGTTTGTGAGCAGGGGCAGGGAAAGGGTAGGCAGGCAGGCTACGTTTAGACTAGATGTTTGGTAGTTACAGTTGCACAAAGGCAGGTAGGGGTTTGGGTCATTGGAGGGCAGGATTTGTAAATGCAATATTGTGTAATATGGTTGTTATGTAATGTTTATTTTGTTATCGGCAGGGTGGGGGATTTGATGTGGGGATCGTAGGGGTTGGGGGGGGACAGGGGGTCAGGTAATTTATGTATAGTTAGGTTTTAGTTTTGTAAGGCAGTTGCCAGTGTTGATCATTGTGATATGCACCTGTTTCAATAAAGCGGCCTTTTACACACACAAAAAATTGGTCTCGGTTTAGCTTGCCCCCCTCCCTCCCAAGGGGGGTTTGGGAGGCAGCCGAACCCGGTGAGGTCTGTTCCCCGGGCAGATTGGGAGGGGGTGGGGCGAGCCGATTAGTGGCCATTTCGTGGTTGGGCTACATTGGGAATAGCCCAATTGTAGCCCAAAGTAAAAAGTAGCCCAAAGGGTTTAAGTGGGGCTTTCGCGCCCTCCCAGCCACCATTTTAGGTTTGGTGACCTGGTGGCTGGGAGCGGAGGTGCTTTTAGCATTTTTTCCCTCCCACCCTCCCTCTTTTTCGGGGGTTGGCTTATTTTGGGGTTTGGGTTTTTTATCTGGACAGTTTTTTGGGACAGGTGCATAGGGGTTTTGGCTAATTGTATATTCGTCGCTCGAAACAGGTGCAGGCGGGATTGTTAAAAGTTGACCAAGATTGGCTGAAGTTTTTAGTTAAGTGTTGGTAGTTTGAGAGCAGGGGCAGGGAAAGGGTAGGCAGGTAGGCTAAGTTTAGACTAGATGTTTGGTAGTTACAGTTGCACAAAGGCAGGTAGGGGTTTGGGTCATTGGAGGGCAGGATTTGTAAATGCAATATTGTGTAATATGGTTGTTATGTAATGTTTATTTTGTTATCGGCAGGGTGGGGTATTTGATGTGGGGATCATAGGGGTGGGGGAAGAACAGGTGGTCAGGTAATTTATGTATAGTGAGGTTTTAGTTTTGTAAGGCAGTTGCCAGTGTTGATCATTGTGATATGCACCTGTTTCAATAAAGCGGCCTTTTACACACACAAAAAATTGGTCTAGGTTTGGCTTGCCCCCCTCCCTCCCAAGTGGAATTTGTGCAAGCCGATTTTCCTTCTTTGGCCTCTAGTATGAGACTCAACATTGTGACCCAGAGTTGTTATCTGAAATGTATTCTTCATATTTGTTTTCATCTAGGAGTAAAGTCCAATTGAGAGGATAACAGTGGAGTCGTTCAACATCTGTTTACATCATTAGTAATATTTAGGGTTTATTGTCCTTTGTCCACAGTACCAAATGGTTTCTGATAGAGCAGTACCCTCGTGGCATGTGTTAATGTGAGCGTATGAGTAACGGTAAGTGTGTAACATGTTTTACTACACAAAGATTGTGTGAGTGTTTGGATGAATAAATGTATAAAAGTTGTGTTGCTTAACGCTATGTGTGTGAACTATATACAACAGCGCGGCGCCCATTTCACAAGTGCCGCACTTTATCTTTAACTTGTAGCTCCGAAGCTGCATCTCCCCGTGAGGTGCCCTCCCTTCCACCACCAAATACAGCCTGCCTATTCTACGCTCCTCCCACACCTGCTGCTGGGTTAGGGAGACGGTGCCTAAAAAATATGCAATACGCCTGCACACAGCATTATTTGTCTCTGTTTCTGCAGAAGAATTACAGTTTAAGGCGGTAATGTCAGGGTTCTTTTTTGGACTCTGGCACTAAGAAAAGAAAGAAAAAAGCAGCACATTAGACGCAAAATAAAAAGCGGTATCGATTAGGACGATGTATGCCTCCTCTGCTTTATTCCCTAAATGCATGGAAATCGGCGTTACGCCACAGAAACTAAGAACACACTGTGATGAACAGAGGAGCCTTTAGATAATTAGCGTAAGCAGAGTACGCAGATGTTGCTCTTTGTCACTGTCATATTAATGCGCATTTGCATAAGTGTCTTTATTTCCTAATTATGTCATAATAGAAACATGACAATCGGTAACAATTTCCCAAGGCACAAATGCTCAAATTTTTCACAGGCAATTAAAAGCCAGAGCTCTACAGAAGTGCAACTTTTAATGCCTCTGATACAGATTGCCTAAAAGAGGCAAAAAAACATCAAAGATTTCAGCAAATTAAGTTTTTCCCATTGAAACTCAAACACTGGCAAATGTTGCAAAACAAGTGGAGTGTTAAGAGAATAGCATTTCCCTTAAGTAATTTATGGGCACTTTCTCCTGCCCATTGATCAAATTTTCAAAAGTAAACTGCATTAACATTCAAGACAATAATGGCTGTAGAAAATGGGTGGGTTCGGGCAGAGGGAAGGGCATCCTGTGGCTGCGACAATTTGTCTCCACAGGATACGCTCCATTTTGTAATGTTTTGCCCTTACATCAGCTGGCCTAGGAAGCGTTTTTTTAATCTCCTTGCTCAAATCATTGTATTTTAAACAAGTTAGGCCTGCCCTGATGTATCTACAGATGTGTTGTGTCCCTTGTTTGGCATAGACAACATGGACACGTAGTGATAGCTATCATTTGCCTTTAATCTCCTTTGTACAACATCTTCCCTCCGTATCTAATCCCTGTCTTACTCCTCCCTTTCCCTTTCTTCACTTCCGCCCCTCCGTCCCAGGTTTCCCTGTCCCGGGTCCTAGTGCCCGTGGCCTATGCATACCACGACACTACACCTCCCCTCTCACTACACAATTTGAACTGATATCAACTACCAAATATAGCAAAGCGATCAAAGAAAATAAAGGAACATAGTTACAGTTCTTCAATTAGACGCGTAGGTCTCCGATGAATACGCTGTGGCCGACAGGTACCATCTTGAGCAGGTCTTTCACTTGCAGCCAGGAGAAAAGGGGACACAGGCTCACTTCCTGTCCCTTGACTGTCCTCTTTTGCTGCACTTTCTGAAGCTTCTAATGACTCTCTTGTGACTGGCGTGCATCTCTGAAAATGTGCAACGTTTCTCGTTAACCTCTTGTCTTCTGAGGCAGCCGTGATCATGGTCCCTTTTTGTTTCGTTACCAGTAGGGGATGAGCTTGATATCGACTGTCAGATTTTCTTTGTTGTTCTTGGCAGACAAGTACCCAGTCTCCTTCTTTGATGGATGATGGTTTGGCTCTTCTACGACTGTCCACATATTTTTTCATCTTGGCTTTTCTAGCACCATCTATTGCTGCTAAATCATCATGTTCTGGATTTTGACCCCTACACCCAGTGGACTCTTCCCAATTCGGTATTCTCGTACGCACAGTGCAACCCAGCATCAAAGTTGCTGGACATCTGTCTGTGGTGCTGTGAGGTGTGGTTCGATATGCTCTTAGCACCTCGTTCAGTGCTGATTGAATATCTTGTTTGGAGAGTTCCGCCTGCTGTATGGCTTTCTTCAGAGTGGCCATAAATCTTTCGACCATGCCATTGGCCTGTGGCCACAGGGGGGTGATTTTCCGATGCCGAAAACTGAGATGATTTGCAAATGCAGCAAATTCCTGTCCGTTAAATGGAGGGCCGTTGTCTGTCTTGACTACTTTGGGAATTCCCCACGCTGCGAAGGCTTCATCTAGCACTGATATGGTGACGGCTGCTCTGGTAGATGATACGAGGTGAGCAATGGGAAAACGGGAGTATTCATCCATTATGATGATGATGTATTTGCCAGATTGTATGGGACCAAAGAAATCTACAGCGACATGTTGCCACACACCCTCCGGTAGTTCTGACATTTGTAGAGGAGCAGGAGGTTCCTCTCTACTGACCAGCTGACACTGAGGGCAGTCTTTCAAAGTGAGTTCGACCAGCTGATCGAGAGAAGGGAACCAGACCCGCTCCCTCAGTGCTCTTTTCGTAGCTACGATGCCTCTGTGTCCTTCGTGTGCTAGATTGACAATGCCTTGACGTAGTTGCTTGGGAATGACGATCCTTTTGTCTCGTAACAGAAGGCCATCGCTGGCAAGGGACAGTTCGTCTTTTACATGTCAGAAAGAGGCTAGCTCATGGCTATCCACCTGATGGTTGCGTCCAGGCTCTTCTAGGTGTCTCCAACTATTTGTCTGCGCTGTTTCACATCCTGCAATGTGGCATCACCTGCTGTGGCTTCAATGATGGCTTCCAGTGGAACTGCAGGGGGCGTTGCTTGAGCCACGACAAAGTGTATATATTCCTCCGCCAGCGATGGATTCGAGCATGAGGACTTCTTGGGATGTCGCAACATGTAGTCTGCTGTATTGGCTGTTTGTCCAGGCTTATGGATGATGGTGTATGTATATTCTTGAAGACGAAGTCCCCAGCGTTCTATTCTTGGTGGCATTTTGGCTCGAGGATTTCCAAATATAGTTATGAGAGCTTGGTGGTCCATGATGAGTGTGAAGTGTTTCCCATAAATGAAGATGTGAAAATGCTCACAGGCCTAGACTACTGCAAGACGTTTTTTCTCCGGCTGGGAGTATGCTCGTTCGGTGTCTGTCAGGCTGTGGCTGGCGTAAGCCACAATGTGACGTTGGTCGCTTTCCTTGTCATACTGAGCCATAATGGCTCCCAGTCCCCCGGACTGGCGTCCACCGTGATCTCCGTCTTCCGACGAGGGTTGAAGTACGCCAAAGTTTTGGCCGATTCAACGGCTGTCTTGAGCAGTTGGAAAGCTTGATCGCAGCTGGTGGACCATTGGAAAATATGACCTTGTTTGGTCAGTTTCCGCAGAGGATAGCTGATGGTGGCATAGTCTTTGATATATCGTGCACAGTAGCTGGCCATTCCTAGAAATGACCGCACATCTCCAACATCTCGAGGGTGAGGGGTGTCGTTCAGTGCTGCAATTTGTTCAGGATCTGGTCTCATTCCTGAGCCTGAGAAGATGTGTCCATAAAACTTTAACGTGGATTTGTGAAACTCACATTTATCTTTGTTGAGAGTCAGATTTGCTTCCAATAATGCGTGACATACGCGATCCAGTGCTTTGTTGTGTTCCTGTACCGTTGCTCCAAACACGAGTATGTCGTCACTATAGTTAAGAGTGTTGGGTATATGATGGATATCTCTTCTAATTGCCTCTTGGAAGATCTCAGCGGCCGAAGAGACCCCAAAGCTGAGCCGTTTGTACCTGAAGAGTCCTTGGTGGGTCGAAAATGTGGTGATATATTGTGACCTTTCATGCAACTCGAGCTGGTGATAGCCCTTGTTAAGATCCAATTTGGAAAATATTTGTGCACCGTTCAGGGTCATGATCATGTCACTGATATGTGGTCCAGGGTGTCTTTCCCTTTCAATGGCGGTGTTGGGCGCTCTCATGTCAACACATAGTCGGACTTTGCCTTCTGATCCTTTCTTTGGCACTACGACTACTGGAGAGACCCAAGGGGTGGGTCCAGAAGTTCTTTCAATGATGTCTGCCTTCAGAAGATCCTGCAGCTCTTCTTCCACCGACTGTTGAAGATGAAATGGTATTTTCCTGTGGTGTTGAGCTATCGGTGTCATCCGTTCATTAATATGTAAACGAACTTGAAAATTGGTCATTTTTCCGAGTCCTGTGAACAATTTCGGAAATTTGTGAACTATGTCAGGTTCATCATCCACTCGATACAGTATCTCCACCAAATGAAGACGTTCCGCTGTGGGCAAACTAAGAAGGCAGTCGGCTTCAGGCCCCTCGATGACGTGAATGTGATCTGAAACAGACCGGTCTTTGTATGTGAGGGAGGTCTGAAATTGTCCTAAACATGGAAGTGGTTCCTTTGACATCCATGTGTACACTCGCACCGCAGCTTTATGCAAGAGCGGTTGTGGATCCATTCTGCTATACTCTGCAACTGAGATATAGTTGAGAGATGCTCAGCTGTCTAGCACAAACTTGGCTGAGTGGTCACCCATTTGGAGGTGCAGTCTGGGATATTTCTTGAGCCCGTCCGGGTCTGCGACCATGCAGACGTATTCCTCACTATCTTGCGATACCGGTGAGAGGGACCTTGATTCTCGAGATTCTGAACGGCGCGATCCGCGAGAGACATGAGAATAGAGACTCAAACGTGACGAGCTGGAAGACGTATCTCTGTAATCTTGTACCGCTTTGGCGTGATGGCGAGAACTGTAGTGTTTAGATGACCTGTGAGTGTCCCTGCGAGTTGCCTGGCATACTTTTTCAAAGTGGTTTTCTTTTCCACATCGCCGACATTTCTGACCTAGTGCAGGACACGGCTCAGTGTGAGGGAATTCTTGACCGCAGTGATAACATTTGAGCTGTCGCTCCCGACCCTTGTCAGCCCGGTCTGCACTGCGACGACGACGTGGTCGTTGAGAATATTCCTTGGACTTGGACGGTCTTCGACCTGTAGAAGAGCGGCACTCCGTGTGACGAGACTGAATTCGGAAAGCTTGTTCCCTTTTGTCACCTTTACTAGCTTCCATTCGTTTTGCATGTTCCTCTGCTTGATCGTCGACTCTCGTCATTTCCTCAATTTCATCCAAGGAGTAGCTCTTCTTTAGAAGGCGTCTGCGTAAGGATTTGGATTGACACCCTTCAATTATGCGTAAGCGAAGAGCATCTTCAGTCGTAAATGAGTCAAACGCACAGTAGCGTGCCAGCTGTTTAAGGCGCGATATGAATTCTCCCATTGATTCATCCTTTTCTTGGGAAGCGCGGTTGAAAGTGTAATGTTCATAATCAATGTTACGTTTGTAAAGAAATTTTCTGTTGAGCGCTTCACGCACATCTGGGTAAGAGGATGCAACAGCAACTGGAAGCTCCTTGATTATCTGGCCAACTTCTTTCCCAGCGAGATTGCGCAAGGCGATGAGTTGTTGACCAGGATCTGATACTTGTGAGCCTTTCATAAAGTCCTCAAAGTCTTCCAGCCACTCCTGCCAACGAAGACCTATGCCCCCTCCAGGCACGAGAGGCAGCGGTTCCGGTGGACGCAGAAAAGGAACTCCTAACATAGCAAGGGGATGTCCTACCACTTGGGATGAAGAAGTGGGAGACTGGGACGCAGCTCCCCCGTCCCGTGAATCAGCACGTCGGCCGGTAGTCGGTGAGAGAGACATTCTGGAGGCCACCCAGGCAACGATGGGTGTGAGAGGAAGACGTCTGCAAGCAACAACGCAACTGACTCAGCGTGAAGGCTGTAATGTTCGTGGCAACACCCAGGGTGTGTGAAGGGAGCAGGGAGCAAGGGACTCCGCAGAGCAGCAGATACAGTAGTAGTGCAAGGCTTGGCAGTGGTCTCTCCTGAACGTATTCTTGATATGCAGTCTTAGAAATGGGAACCACACACTGCCTGACTCCAAAATGGCCGCTCACAGTGTCCGGCAGCTGATTGGACGGGCCTGCCTGACTTCAAAATGGCCACTGGGTGGGACTAACAGGAGTCCAGGGTCACAGTAGGGCATGCAGCCAGTGATTGAAACTGTACCCTGCACAGGAAGCAGCACCACGGAGCAGGCCCACACCAGGGATCCGGTGAGCAGGAGCAGTAAAGAGGTGCAGACAGTGTAGCAAACACGCGCTCAGGGTGAGCTCCTGATAGCGCGGTAGGGCAGTCCAGTAAGTAGGAGACAGGTGGATGCAGGCTGACACACATGCGCTCAGGGTGGGCTCCTGATAGCGCGGTACAGTGCCAACACGCGCAGCACCATAGCAGGCAGCAGTGTGTGACCGGGGTAGGCTCCCGACGTCACAAAGTACACGGAGAAGACTTGTGCTGGCAGCAGGAAGGCGCGCCCAGGGTAGGCTCCCGAGGCCGTGTCGTGGAGGCAAATGGAGAGGCACTAATCACACTGGTGAATGCTCGACTGCACTCTGCCGTGGAGCAGTGGCGCGAGCAGCAGGCAGGGGCCACCTTCGTCGCCAGATGTCGTGTCCCTTGTTTGGCATAGACGACAAGGACACGTAGTGATAGTTATCATTTGCCTGTAATCTCCTTTGTACAACCTCTTCCCTCCGTATCTAATCCCTGTCTTACTCCTCCCTTTCCCTTTCTTCACTTCCGCCCCTCCGACCCAGGTTTCCCTGTCCCGGGTCCTAGTGCCCGTGGCCTATGCATACCACAACACTACAAGATGCTTCCCTCCAAACGGGTGATTCTTTCAGTTTTATCTTTTTTACAAGCTATCTGGGTGTCCAAGAAGTCGAGACCAGATTAATTGTTTTAATTGTTGCAACATTACTCCAATTTCACGTTACCGTGTCATCTCCTCAAAGATACACAGAGCTCACTGACCAATCACGACGCTTAATATCCTTTGTGAACCAATCAAATATCTACATCCTGAGTCTCAAACCAGCGAAATAAGGATTGACGGTGCGCATGTTGCAACCTGATCACATGGTGTGACGTCTTTCTTTGCTTGGTGGGAAATTTCTGCTTCTGCGCAGTGTGCACTAAAATGGCCGCTTAATGTTTTCACATGCTTCAGCCTGCTCTCATGTCATTATTAAATTGGCGTTTTCTTAATGCTACTAATGCGGGATAGAATTTATAATTAAATGGGAATAGAGTAGAAAAAGTGGGCATACAGTGAAACCTTTTATTTGTGATTTTAATATTTTCTTCTTGCACTTTTAGGAATTCGTAAACTTGGGCCTGGGTTGGTGACTTGAAACTCGAGAGACAGATGGTTCTGCGCATGTGTCCTGTATGCCTGCCAAGTGAAGTCAACTTGGACGTCTCCCAAGGCCATAACCTATTGGCCGAAGATGATGTTCTACATGTGCCATATTGATACATTTGATACTTTTTCCCTGTAAATTGTACAATATTTGTCGTGAGACGGGTGGGAAATAAAGTGAATGTATTAATTTGAAGGGATGGGAACTTAGAAACAATAGGCTTCACAATTTATGCCAAATTTGTCATGGTGCGAGAATCCACCCCCTGTCCCTGTCCAATCAGAAGTAGTGGTCCCATATTTTAGCAACATTAATGGGAGGTACATGGGTGTAGAAGGTATAATAGAATATAGCATTAGCTAATTAGTCAGAGCAGGAGTCCACAGAGCAGGCGTTCATGAAGAAAAGAAGAGCTCCAGACCGCTAAGCTGATCGATTGCAGAAATCCTGAAGAGGGGGCGGCGGAGTCCATTAGACGGGGAAATCGAGGAGAAACCGAGTACCAGAGAGGGGAACGGCGCAGGCGTCGTATAGAGAGGTCACCAGTTCTGTCCTGATCCTGAAGGAAGTCTTTGCTCTTCATCCTTCCTGGGTCCTATTCTTTCCAACTCCTTGGCTAAGGGGTTTGGTTCTCGCATTTAGGTAAATATATGCAACCTTTAGTTGCGCTGCTGTCTCTATCCTCTCTTTTCCTTAAACACCGTCATTTATTAGCAATAATTATTCTATGCTTTTACTTGGGTATTCTGATCAAGTACCGTGTCTTTCCTGTATTTTACTCTGCTAAAACTTTAGATAAACATTTTAAAACTTCTTGACTCAGTGGTTATTTCAGGATTATGTACTGTAATGAATGTCACTCATTTTAAACTTCCCAATTAGCAAAGGATCCATTGGTAAGTTATTACTCTTCAATCAGAAGGTAATTGGTAGCAGGGATTTTGATTAAAAGAGTATATCTGACACCCAGCGTAAGTATTAGCGTAGTATGAATGTATGGGCCCAAGTGAGTGTTATGTGTATGAATGCTGTTTGCTGATATTGCGCTGGATCAGAATTCTGGTAAGCAGAGGACGGTTATAGTTACTTTTGTTAATTGGGTAATGAGAATTTTATTTTGTATTTTTATGCACTAACATCCGCTTATTTTGAGTTTTTGTTTTATGTTGTCCAGAATACCCCGGGGTAAAAAAAATAGCGGGTGGCAAGTGGAAGCCATACTGCAGTGAGGTTATCTGTCAGGCAGAAATAGTACTGAAAAGTTAAGCAGGGCTATCAGTACTCGTCAGGGACTCTATGCGTGTAAGTATAGCAGAAGGAGTACGCTGGTAAAAATTTGATGTTATATCAACTAGAAAGGGTAACATTGAAGAAGTAACAGGTATTTCGGAAGCTTGTGTGAAGAGTAAACGGAAGGGTTTTACTCGTAGTGTATGTTTTAGTAAACGGAAAGGGTTTACTAAGTGTGAGAGAAACTATCTTTTCGAATTTAGAGAAACTGGCACGATAGCGAATGTTTTATGTTACTGAATTTTAATTAAGAATTGTAGAAGAAAATAAGTTTTGCGTAAGATTTTTGTAAAGGGAGGGTCAGCTGCCGGAGAGGGAGCTGACATCACAGGTGCCGCGCTGGGATTGGTTGATTCAGCGGGCGTGGGAAGACTCTTGTAAAAGAGGGGTTGATAGTCAGGAGTAGTACTGACATCACAGGTGCCGCGCTGGGATTGGTTGAATCAGTGAGGGACAGAGAAGCGCAGATTGTAAAGGAGGGGTTGACAGGAAAACGTCACCAAGAAGGCCGCGCACGGATTGGTTCAGAAATAAAAGTTAGCAGACATTTGATTGGTTGAAATCATAAAAGCGAAATTCTTAGTGGATAAAGGATTGCATGTTAAAACGCGATCCGACTTTAACAGAAAATCGTCCAGATAGGAGATATTTAGGCTTTACAGAATATAATTTTATACATCGATATTTACCCAAGATGTACGGAGAAAAGAGAAAGATGTCATTTTTACAAAAGATTAAGAATTATTTTAAAAAGAACAAACCCATCAAGACTAGGGAGGGAATTATTATTCCCCCAGCCAAAACACCCGCTTCATTCATGATGATGGAGAGAGGTTACCATACTTGTATATGGATAGAGAATTGGAGAGAATATACCAAAAATGATGGGGTGCTAGCATTTCCCGAGAATGGCACGTTCAATGGGCGAATTCTTCAAAATTTGAGACAAAGGATGAATGATTTAGAACCTAGACCTAGATTAACTCAATACGAAGCTTTAGAAGAGTGGGAAACTGAGGCGTTTGAGCGTGACCGATCTCGAAGTAATGGGAGGTATCCAGGATTTTTCCCCAGATATTTACGTGAGACTAGGGAAGGTCAGTTGAAGCAATGGAGAAGGGCAATGCTTACTGAGGGACTGTATCCATTGTTTACAGAAGGAGAGAAATCAGGAGGCAAATGCACAGAAAAGACAAAACATTTAATGAGAAATGAGGATTCAGAAGACGAATTTATGGAGGAAATGTTGAGGAAACCCCCACCATATCAGGAAGGGACAAGTGGATGTCCCCCTAGTGCACCACCGCAAACTCCTATGGTACCCCAAGTACTGCATGAATTCACCCCGACTAGAATACTTCATGACAAAGAAAAGGAAGCTCTAGAAAAGACCAGAGCAGAATTAGTATGGAAAATAACCCAGATAAAAGTACATCCTGATTCATTGACTATTCCTGTAACAATTGGTCCAGTAGTGCCATTATATGGTACTCAAAGAAATTGCCCTCCATTGATACCCGCACCCACTCCTATGAATACTCCTGTGAATCCCCCAAAACCTGAAGCTCCAGTCATAAT
Source organism: Calotriton arnoldi (assembly GCA_963921515.1). Lineage (NCBI taxonomy): Eukaryota > Metazoa > Chordata > Amphibia > Caudata > Salamandridae > Calotriton > Calotriton arnoldi. The sequence goes on from CAWUFW010007339.1 coordinate 239,361, forward strand.
TGAGGATCAATTTAGTGATGGTGATTCCACAATATCTCTCATGGACCTGCCTATCAGAAGTCCAGTAAAGGGTACTCCCAGAAAAGAAATACCCGAGTGTTCAAAAGATGTGAGTTTAATAACTTCATCAGGGGCAAAGAGTGCCACTATAGTAACACCTGAAGATATAGAAAGGTGGGTACAAGGATCAGACAAGCTGTGCACACCTCCAAAAATACTGGATATCCATAAATTAAAAGTTGAATTAGAAGAAATTATAGCAGGAAATGTAGGATTAGATCGTTTAAATTCATATGATGATGAAGAATTATTATTCATGTGCAGGAGTATCACCAGAAATGTAAGACTATTTCATGAAAAGCTGTCCAATCTAGCCCTACAGATGGGAATAGAAATAGGGAGATCCAAAGTGTTACAGAGACCCTATAGAGCAGAATTTTCAGAAAAAGATTGAGAAAACATGAACGCTTCTGGAAGAAAATTACAGGTAAAAGAATTAATGATAGTTTTACAGAAGTGGGGAGACCTTGAAAAATGGAAAACTAGGTGGGCAAAGAAAAAGGAAGAAGTTAGATCCAGTAGAACAGCTTCTGAATACGTGATGAAAGAAACAGGGAAAGCTGACCAAATGTACCCAATGCGAGAAGTCGCAGGAGGGGGATATGTGCATGTCCCCTGGAGTAGACAGGATATTTTATCATTTACGAATGATTTTCCAAAGCTGAGAGAAAAGCCAATTGAATGGTACAAGCAGGTTGAGAGGTTTGTGAAGGTTTCTAAGGTATTGTTGAAGGATTTGGATGGTCTGTTTGACATAGTGGTAACTGCCGATTTATGGACAGATTGTAAGATCACAGTGGATTGGCCAAGTGATGAGTATCCCAGAGATCCAAAGACAGGTGCCCCGTCAAGTGACGTGATGAAAAAGTATCAGCAGGTGATAACTTACCTGAAAGGGAAAATACCGCCAAAAGAAACAGATTGGGTGAAAATAGATCGAACCACCCAAGAAGCCAATGAATCAGTACATTCGTATTATGAGCGCCTCTTACAGGTGTTCAAACAGTACAGTGGATTTGAGGACATTGGAGACAAGAACATGAGTCAATTTGTGTACCGATTTGTTTACGGTTTGAAGCCAGAGATTTGTCAGATGATTAAACAGCATATGCTTTGTTGGCAGGGAAACCTATTGACGAGATTCTGAAATATGCAAAATATTGTGGAGACGATATTGAGGACAGGCACAAGAAATTGCAGGAAAAGGTGATGTGGGCACAGGTGAAAATGGCTGAGAAACAGGGAATTAACTTAGACAATCCAAATGAAAATCAGGGAAAGGATTCTGGAATGAGTGGTGATTCTGGGAATGGTGGAAGAATGAAAGGACGAATGAGCAGAGAAGAGGCTAAAAAGAAATTTCCTTGTCATGGATGCGGAAAATTGGGGCATTGGAAGGACGAGTGTAAAAAGATTCAAAATAATAATGGCCCAAATCAAAATTTAAATTCACAGACGCAGAATGACTCACAGCAGGGGGTAAAACCTCAGAGTCAGTTGCCACCTCCACCTGTTCAGGGTAATGTAAGCAGAGCAAAGCACGGCACAGACATCGGATACCCAGGAGGAAGTGGTAAGAATGATTATATGACATCACAGTTTCTTTTGCAGGATGATTTCTGTAAATTCGACGCATGACGGTGCCTAGGAGAGGGGGAGAAGGAGTGCGTACTTGGCGCATCCTTGCAGGTAGATCAGTCAGGTCCATATGTTGAAGGAAATGTGAAGGGTAATGATATTACTTTTCTTTTGGACACTGGTGCTACCCGGTCTACTGTAAGAACAGCAGACATCCCAAACCTTCCTCTCTCTGGTGAAGGTATCCAAGTGGTAGGTGTTGCTAACCAAAGGATTAGAACACCTCTTACCGAACCAATGGAAGTTAAAATCGGAAATTTCAGAGAAATGCATCAATTTGTAGTGTGCGATTCTAGTCCAGTGAACTTATTAGGTAGGGATTTGTTGTGCAAGATGAATTGTACAATTTTCTGCACACCGGATGGTGTGGCAGTTCAGACACCAGATGAAGACCATGTATATAAAATTATGGTTGCAAAACAAGGTACAGAAGTAGATGAGATGTTTTCAGTATTAACAAAAGATGAGTTGCCAGAAGAATTAAAAGGTACAGTAAACCCCATAGTATGGGATTTCACAGGAAAAGCAGTAGGACTTATGGCTAAAATAGACCCAGTTAAAATCACTGTAAAGGAAGGTGCCATCTTCCCAAATACAAAACAGTACAAAATGAGCGCAGAAGTAAAAGCAGGTGTCATTGAAGAAATCAACCGAATGGTTGAACAAAACATACTGAAAGAAGTAATGAGTAGTCCATGTAATTCACCAATAATGGGCTTGAAGAAACCTAGCGGAAAATATAGGATTGTTCAAGATCTGAGGAAAATTAATAAGATTGTGGAACCATGTTGTCCTATAGTGCCAAAGCCTGCAGTAATTCTGTACCAGATCCCTTGGAGTGCAGGATGGTTCACAGTAATTGATTTGTGTCAAGCATTCTTTTCAATTCCATTGCACCCAGACAGCCAATATTTATTTTCATTTAAATTCGAAAATAAGGTCTATGTGTGGAATCGTGTTCCTCAGGGGTACACAGAAAGTCCTTCCATTTTTAATCAGATATTGAAAAAGAGTCTTGAAAAATTAGTAATGCCAGGAAGCTCAGTCTTAGTACAATATATCGGCGACTTATTAGTGGCGTCGAACACCAGAGAGGACTGTGTTGTTGATTCCATAGCACTCTTAAATCTTTTAGCAGAGGAAGGACATAAAGTCTCACCTGAAAAGTTACAGTTCTGTACCACAGCTGTTAAATACCTGGGACACCAAATTGAGAGGGGAAAAAGAAGAGTAACCTCTGAAAGAGTAGCATTAATAAAAAGAATGCAAATGCCTGTAACCCAAAGACAAGTAAGAATGTTCCTAGGAATAGTAGGTTACTGTCGACAATGGATACCAAGTTTTTCCATGTTGGCTAAGCCCTTGATTAACATGACCAAAAAGAAAGCAAAAGACCCTGTTGAGTGGGAGGATGAAAGTGTAGAAGCCTTTGTAAAATTGAGAAACACCCTTTGTTCAGCACCTGCCTTAGGCATGCCTGACTATAAAAGAGAATTCGCATTATTCTGACATGAGAGAGAAAATTGTGCACTTTCTGTCCTAACTCAGAGACACGGATTAGACAGACGTCCTATAGCATATTTTTCTGCTACATTGGACCCAGTAGCAGCCGCGTTGCCAGGATGCTTGAAAGCAGTGGCAGCTACTTGTTTGAGCATTGAACAAAGTGAGTCAATTGTGATGGGACATCCTGTAAAAGTCTATGTTCCACATGCAGTTGTGATTCTGTTGACAAGAACCCGAACTCAGCATCTTACTCCTAGTCGGCTGACTAAATATGAGAGAATAATAATGGGTGCTGAAAATGTGACCATGGTAAGGTGTACAATAATAAATCCAGCAACCTTACTACCAGAACCATATCATGAGACAAATAAAGATGACGAAGAAGATGAACATGATTGTGTACAGATTACAGAATTATGCACAAAACCTCGCCCAGATATAGAGGAACAGCCTCTTAAAAAGCCAGACAGGGAGCTATTCGTTGATGGTTCATGTCAGAGACATGAAGATGGTAAACTAACTGCTGCCTATGCAGTATGTGAATTAACTGGAATAGTCGAAGCATCCTATTTACCAGGAGTAAAATCTGCACAAGTAGCTGAATTGATTGCGCTGATAAAAGCATGCAAAATTGGGAGGAATCAGAGAGTAACCATATTTACTGATAGTCAATATGGTTACGGGGTTGTGCATGATTTTGGCCAATTATGGATGCAGAGGGATTTCATGACTTCTTCAGGATCCCCCATTAAAAATGGACAATTTGTAAGGGAATTGCTAGAAGCAATACAATCACCAAAAGAATTGGCTGTGGTGAAGTGTGCCGCACACCGGTCAGGAGATGACTGGGTGGTAGTCGGCAACAGATACGCAGATCTGGTGGCCCAACATTGTGCCAAAACCAGAATGTCAGTCAATAAGAGGGTGGAAAGAATGGGAATCAGCTGCCAACTTATGCTGTATATGCCACCTGAAAATTGGAATGAAGTAAAAAGATTGCAAGATGAGGTTGATGAAAGTGAAAAGAATTTGTGGATCAAAGTAGGTTGTTCTCAAAGAAGAGAGGATGAAGTGTGGGTCAGTGCAGATGTCAGACCAGTCATGCCAGATTGTTTACTTTCACAAATGGCCAGAATGCATCATGGAGACACACATATAGGGAGAGATGCAATGATTAGGCTGTTCAGACAAAACTGGTACAATCCCAAATTCAGAGCTGTTGCAGAGAGTCTTTGCCAGAGATGTCTAACTTGTCAAATGCACAATCCAGGTAGGAAGACGATAATTGGGTTTGGGAAGATTGGGAAAGCAGAGGGTCCATTCATAAGACTCCAGTTCGACTTCATACAGTTACCACCATGCAGAGGGCTGAAATATGTACTAGTCATAGTGTGTCTGTTTTCAAAGTGGGTGGAGGCTTATCCTACTAGGAGAAATGACAGCATTACAGTTGCAAAACTGTTACTACGAGAGCTCATACCTAGGTTTGGTTTCCCAGTATCTTTGGAATCAGATAGAGGAAAACATTTTAACAGCGAAGTGATCCAGATAATATGTGAAGCATTTCAAATCAAACAGAAACTACACTGTGCATATCGACCAGAGGCTTCTGGAGTGGTTGAACAATTGAATGGCACTATAAAATCGAGGTTAGGAAAAATGTGTGCATCAACATCATTGGAGTGGCCAGATGCATTGCCACTTGTCTTGATGGGACTCAGAAGCATACCTGACAGAACGACAGGATTGAGCCCACACGAAATTATGATGGGAAGAGCAATGAGACAAACACATGTTCCCACAAACAAACTGGTGAATATATCTGATGATATGGTGCTGGACTATTGTAAAGGATTGGCTGACCTAGTGCGTTCTGTCTCTCACCAGGTTGGAGAAGACGCAGTTTCCAGGCAGCCTGAACTAGAACATGATCTGAATCCTGGTGATTGGGTGGTAGTGAAGAATCACACCAGAGAAACGTGTCTATCACCCAGGTGGAGCAGACCTTGTCAAGTCATATTGACCACAAATACAGCAGTAAAGTGTGCAGGACTTCCTAATTGGATTCACGTAAGCCACACAAAGAGAGTACCGGACCCCGAAGAAGAGAATCCTCAGACAACGCCAATTACTGAATAAGCTGAAGGTTGCCCAGCTGAAGAATCTCAGGCTCGAGGTTCGAGAGAAACTGACGGAGAACAACCGAGCACAAGTCAGGATTGGATACCAGTGGTAGAAGTTCCTGAGGTTTACCACAAAACGAGAAGTCAAACAAAATTGAAAGAAATTGAAGAAGATCAGATAGGTGAAGAAGAAGCGGTTCAGGATCAAGAAGAAAAGCCAGTAAAAGATCCTGAACCAAATCAGATAGGGAAAGAAAACTGGACTCAAAACAGTGAAGATCTAATAGACTTTGAACAGGGACAGACAGGTTTAGAAGAATCCGGTCAGGCTGCAGAAGTTCACAGTGCAATAAGACCTGATCAGAACCAGTTAGGTCAAGAAGAATACACAGAAGAAAAAGAGACTGATAAAAATGAACATGAAGAATTAAACAAAGAACAAAGTCAATTATTGGAAACTCACAGTGGAGCTGCAGAAGAGAAACCAATAAGACCTGAAAAAGAACAATCAAGAGAGCCAATAATTGCAGAAAACAAAACAGTGCCAAACAGTGAACATAAAAAGATATCTGAAGACGAAGATAAAGAAACAGTGCGAACAGAGAAACTAAGAAAAGGAGATCATTGGCCAAGTGTCATTAAAAGAGTGAAATACCACATAACAACCAGAAGTGAAGATCCAGATCAAGTGCCTGAAGTAACAAGTCAAACTGATCAAGAGAAAAAGTCCGGGAAAAGAAAAGGCAAAAGGTTGAGACTCGTGAATAACAAATTTAAGGGTCCTGACTGGACTTATATCATTCTTGAAGATTTTGAAAGCTCAGAATCAAGTGACAGTGGTGGCGAAGGAACAAGTGCAGAACTAACGTACGAAAAAGAAACAAGACCACCCTGACTAAGCAAAAGAATCCGCTAAAGAAAAGGAGTAGAGATAAGAAGAGCAATCTTCCTTGTCGAAAAATGCCTGACGATAGAGTTACTGGGAGACCAAAACGAAAATGTTGTAGAAGATGCTGTGCAATTTGCATATGTAGTCTAGTATTGGTGCTTATAGTATGGTTAGTCCTGATTGTAGCAGTTCCTTACCTGATGATAATAGATAAAAAGATTAATAATGAAACTATAGGGAGGACAGCAAACATGAAGGGCAATAGAGTAGAGCTAATGGCAGAAGATGAGGCAGAAATTCATCATGAGATAGCTGATAACGACACTAGTTTAAATGTTTTCACAAAGTTATTGTTTCAGTATGTAGACACCATGGAAGTTAGTAATTGTTATGTCTGTATGAAGTTACCTGAATCAGTAGCAGAAGGATTAACATACCATCACTTACCACTGACATATGGCATTTCATGTAGTGTATTAACAAGTTTATTTTATAGAACAGGTAGACTGCAGTATTATTATTCAAACCTAGATGTGATATTTTCTGAGGTTCCGATTCGCAAGAGTATGAACCCAGTGCTTAATAGTCAAGATGCACAGTTTATGGGAGAATTTTTCTTAACAATGAAATCAATAGACATAACACATGCACATAGACACAATCTAACATGTTCTTTGCTAGAAGAAGAGAAGGTATTTTTGAATTTAGTAGAAGATAGAAGACAAGCTTCTGAGCATAAGGCTCATTTACCACCTTGGTCTGAGAAAGAGGGGAGTTACACACCTGGCAAAGCTCAAGCTGCTATGACTCTGGATTTCGTAAAGACAGGGAAAATTTGTCTTCATAGGTTAAAGACTGACTATAACAATGTTTTCATCGGTACCAGTGAGTGTGAACACAATTTCTTAATTCTTGGAGGTTGGGGAATCAAAGGAGGAACAGATTCAGTTTTTCCTGGAATCTATTATGTGTGTGGGAATAAGGCTTACTTTAGGCTTCCTGCACGGTGGTATGGAAGTTGTTATTTTGGAATAGTATTTCCAAAGATATACCACGTAAAAAGAAACACTGGGAGCAATGAAAACAATAGCGAATTAACACGTAGTAAAAGAGCTCGTTTTTCTGAAATTGTAGGTGATATATTTGGTGTATTGATACCTTCAGTCAAATAATAATTCTGAACTCAAGAAAAATATGCAAATTGTCTACAGTGGTTGATCGTTTATCAACGGATACTGCTGGAGGGTTTCTAATGATTAATGCGGAGATGGTTGCGATTAGATCTATGGTGATGCAAAATCGACTTGCTCTTGACATTATATTGGCAAAAGAGGGCGGAGTCTGTAAATTATTGAAGACGAAACACTGTTGCACTTATATTCCTGATAAGAGTGCAGAAATTGGAACATATATTCAGAACATAACTAAACTTGAGAATGAACTTAAACCACTGGAAGTTGATAGTGTATGGGAAAGATTGACAAATAGTATCTCGTCAATTGGAACCTGGTTTGCTAATATAGGTAAAGGACTTATAGGTCAAATATTAGTTCCCTTAGCAGGGATAGCCATAATAGTACTGACAATAACAATATGGTGCAAATGCTGTAGAAAGAATGGAACGTATAATGTGACAGGAAAAGGAAAGAAGAGAAAGAGGGACGAAATCGAACTTGAAGAATGGAGAAGTGAATTATATAAGAAATTAAAAGGAGACTGTAAAAATAGAAAATGTAAAAATGAGAGTGAAGTAATTTGCTAGAAGTTGGCATCTGATTGAGGGTAGTTTTTGATGGCTCAGAAACGCCATCAGAGAGGGGATTGATGGAGCAAGGTTTCACAAATGAAACTTGCTTGGATGCAATCTTCCTCACAGTATTAATTTATTAAAACTTGTATTGTAAATACTAACCCTTGCATACACAAACACGAGAGGGATAGACGCTTGCCTATGTGTTTTACTAATGAATAACGCTTGTCCATAACCTAAAATGGCCGCTAAAGCGCGGGAACCTCTCTGCGCATGTCGCAACCTGATCACATGGTGTGACGTCTTTCTTTGCTTGGTGGGAAATTTCTGCTTCTGCGCAGTGTGCACTAAAATGGCCGCTTAATGTTTTCACATGCTTCAGCCTGCTCTCATGTCATTATTAAATTGTCGTTTTCTTAATGCTACTAATGCGGGATAGAATTTATAATTAAATGGGAATAGAGTAGAAAAAGTGGGCATACAGTGAAACCTTTTATTTGTGATTTTAATATTTTCTTCTTGCACTTTTAGTAATTCGTAAACTTGGGCCTGGGTTGGTGACTTGAAACTCGAGAGACAGATGGTTCTGCGCATGTGTCCTGTATGCCTGCCAAGTGAAGTCAACTTGGACGTCTCCCAAGGCCATAACCTATTGGCCGAAGATGATGTTCTACATGTGCCATATTGATACATTTGATACTTTTTCCCTGTAAATTGTACAATATTTGTCGTGAGACGGGTGGGAAATAAAGTGAATGTATTAATTTGAAGGGGTGGGAACTTAGAAACAATAGGCTTCACAATTTATGCCAAATTTGTCATGGTGCGAGAATCCACCCCCTGTCCCTTTCCAATCAGAAGTAGTGTGGTCCCATATTTTAGCAACATTAATGGGAGGTACATGGGTGTAGAAGGTATAATAGAATATAGCATTAGCTAATTAGTCAGAGCAGGAGTCCACAGAGCAGGCGTTCATGAAGAAAAGAAGAGCTCCAGACCGCTAAGCTGATCGATTGCAGAAATCCTGAGGAGGGGGCGGCGGAGTCCATTAGACGGGGAAATCGAGGAGAAACCGAGTACCAGAGAGGGGAACGGCGCAGGCGTCGTATAGAGAGGTCACCAGTCCTGTCCTGATCCTGAAGGAAGTCTTTGCTCTTCATCCTTCCTGGGTCCTATTCTTTCCAACTCCTTGGCTAAGGGGTTTGGTTCTCGCATTTAGGTAAATATATGCAACCTTTAGTTGCGTTGCTGTCTCTATCCTCTTTTTCCTTAAACACCGTCATTTATTAGCAATAATTATTCTATGCTTTTACTTGGGTATTCTGATCAAGTACCGTGTCTTTCCTGTATTTTACTCTGCTAAAACTTTAGATAAACATTTTAAAACTTCCTGACTCAGTGGTTATTTCAGGATTATGTACTGTAATGAATGTCACTCATTTTAAACTTCCCAATTAGCAAAGGATTCATCGGTAAATTATTACTCTTCAATCAGAAGGTAATTGGTAGCAGGGATTTTGATTAAAAGAGTATATCTGACACCCAGCGTAAGTATTAGCGTAGTATGAATGTATGGGCCCAAGTGAGTGTTATGTGTATGAATGCTGTTTGCTGATATTGCGCTGGATCAACGGCATTCCCTTTCTTACAGAGCGCATGCAACTAATCGTCCTGTCAAAAAGCTTTTACTTGCCCTAGAGCCAATGGAATGTACACATCAATCAACACAGCATACTTAAAAGGAGAAATCAATGTTATATTTAAAGATATCATGTTCGCCTTCCTATTGTAGTTCTAAAAAGACTTACCACCACCACCCAAAAATAACCCTATCTGCTAGTGAAGTACGAATTAGTTTTGCATTTGGTTACACTACATAATTCTGTATGGAGGGAATCAAGTGACACTGCATATTTATGAGAGTGTGTTAAAGCTGTGTTTCTGACAAGGCTTTAAATACATGCCTTAACAGCCCCTTTAAAAACGGAGTTAATACTACCGTATTTTTTTAACAAATGCTGCAGAGTTTGCTCTAAATTACTCCTTGATTTCCAGTATGCTCACATTGGTGTCACCAGTAGTTCTTTTTACAAGTAGGAGATCTAGTGTTGTTCCTGCTTGATCTGTAGTGTGTTGAAAGCATGCAATGTGTCATTGGTGTTCCTATTAGCGTTAAAGCTTCTATGTTGCAGCACCCAGGATAATGTGCTGCATGGCGAAATACTTATAAGGTCCCAAAGGCGAGACTGAGTGCATTGCAAATGCTTGTTCTCTTCGTATCCACTGCCTCCTTCCTGAGCTTGGCTCCAAACTCTCTATAATGACTATAATAAGAGCAGGTCTGGTGTCAGGTTCCATTGTGTGAACTGGAGGCAAAGACCTTTGAAGCGTAAGTAGGGCTGGGTACATCCCCACCCACAGCCATCCTTTTAGGATTGCCCATCATATCTACACCTAAGCTTCTTTTCTCGTCAAGTCTGGAAAGAATGAACAAACCATTACAGTGTGACACTGGCTAATGGCAGAAAGGCACTGTTGACTTGGACACAAAAACGGCAACTTTCTAAAAGTTGCACTTTTAGAATTGCAACTAAAATCTAAATTTACAAATAAAGAGGTTTTTAAATTACAGTTGAAAAGAAGTATTTCTCAGCCTAGTCCCAATCTAAATACAGCACTTACCAAAATAATAAGGCATCCAAGTGTTCGTATATCAGAGAGATTTGTCTTACCACAGTGAAAAACGACATGTAAAACTTAAACACACGTTTCCTACTTTTTAAATACCATGCCATTCACCTTGCCCTATCAGACTTTAATGCCTGCCTTCGAGGTGACTATCCTCAGGTACAAATTTAAAATTACAATTAAAATGAGTGAAAGAAATAGTTTTCTAGCTGTTCCGAAACTGAATTTAGCACTTAATAAATGCGATAGGGCAAACTACCTTGGGGGTTTTCACTGTCAAGACATGTAAACATTAAATATATGAAATATATGTGTTGTATGTTTTAAATGCCTTGCATCCTGCCACATGACCATTTAGGGCCTCGAGTAGGGATGACTGATAAGTATCAAAAGAAAGTTTAGGTCTTGCAAAAGCTTTATTTTGCAGGTCGAAATGGCTGTTTTAAACTGCACTACAGGCTGCAATGGGCGGCACAATGGGTTCTGTAGCCCACCAGTAGCATTCAATTTACAGCCCATGTGTACAGGTAGTACTATAAACTAGAAAAATATAAGTAAATTAAAAGTACCTTTCAGGTGTATACCAATTTTCCCATGATTAAAAGGAAGCGCGCAAGCACTTTACCCCTGGTTAGCCAACAAAAAACAGGTTTAGCGAAAGAAGGCAATATATCTGGGGTGACACTGCAGAAAGGATCATTTCCAACAGCTGCTATATAAACAAATAATGTCTTGAGTACGGGTAAATGAGGCCATTTCGGAATCTTTCGAGCTTTGACGGTGGACCAGACAGGGCTGCCTCCTGTCACCTACGGCTTTGAAGCTGGCACTAGAACCACTGGCAGCATGAGTTAATGTGGATCAGGGAGGGCACCCTCATCAGGGAGTTGCACTGGGATGATATGTGGGAGGATAGAAGTTAGCTGTATGTCGATGGCGTTTTATTCTATGCGGCTCGACCAGAGCAAATAATCACTAGATTATTACAAGTATTTGAGATGTTTAGGAAGTGCTCGGGATACAATTGAGGGAAAAATAAATTTTAAAAAAGTCACACATTTTCCACTAAACAAACATAAGAAGCAATTACTGATATATTGCCTGACACAACTGACCACCTAGCGCTTCAGATATTTGGGAATTTTTATAACTGTAGACAGAGAGACATTTCTTGACAAAAATCTTTTCATCTTGTTAGAGGGATTTAGAAGAGATATTCAGTACTAGGGGTCCTTGCCAATTTCACTACTGTGCAGGACAACAATGCTCAAGATAAATCACTGCCCAGGTTCATTTATGCCCTTCAAAATATACCATGCGAGGTTCCCTACTAACTTCTTCGCAAAATTAGGGGCAACAATTCCACTATTGATATGGGATGATAGTTCCCTCCACATATCCTTCAATAAATTAGTCAAGGGAGTGTGCAACGGAGGCATAACTCTTCCGGGCATTAAAAAATACTACTGAACCATGCAGGTGACAGTTATCAATGATTGGGTGTTTGCACCCCAAGACACGCCTGCAGTAGGAATTGTCAGACACACCATGGGACATTTAGGTTAGCCATCAGCATTATACAGGTGGAAACTCCTTAAAACTTTGCTGGCTCGTACACCACATGGTTTTGTGGGATGGGACCCTTACAGAAGACACTCCTTTGGGGATAGTGGTATCCTATCAGAATTGAGTGACCTTGAGGGGCTCAAAGGGTGGGAGATAATAGGCTTCAGTAAATTGGGGTATATCTAGTAGGGCAAAGAGATGATCTCCTTCAGTGCCCTCCATCAGAAGTACCAGAATCTGGAGACTGAATACTATTGATATTTGCAGATTAGACATGCACTAAAGTGCCACATTAAAGGGGGCATCACACTTGTAGATTCATCCCCATTAGAGGACAAGATTTTAAAGGAGCCCCTATTCAAGAATACAGTATCATTGATGTACAAAAAGGCAATGGACAACTCACCTGATATATATGTAGACATTTAGAACATGATGTGACATAGATGGAGGAGACCTGAAGGATGTGGAGTAAAAAGAGGCATTGAGAGCCCCAATGGAAATTGCAATCCGATCCGGACTTCAAGTTATCTAGCTGCATATTTTGCACAGATTATAGGAAAAGTTGGCTCTGATAGATGTCTTAGGGGGTGCGTACTGCCTGACACCCTCTTCCAAACAATATGGTCAAGCCCAATGGTACGGCCTTATTGGGAGGGAATACATGAATGCATAGACATAACGCTTATAGAGGCGTTTAGAGCCCACTGCTAAAAGATGTCCATTAAATATTTGGTGGGAATGATTGTCCTATCAAGAGTGTCTAACTATGGATGAGCCTTGGTTGGGAAGCTGCAAAATGTAATATAGCCAGGCAATGGAGAGCTGAGCATTGTTCAGGTCTAAAGACCTAGAAAGAAGATATGGATTGGTGTATGTTAGCCAAAACCAATTTCATGAAAGCAGAGGTGGTCCTAAGAAACAAACTAAGATTTTGAAACCATGGCAAACCCTTTGAGGACTGAGTATATCAATATAAGGTGGTTGCAAATATGTGATAAAGATTGTGTCATGTCAGGGAAGGGTTGTGTCTAGTCACGTATCAAACTGGTCCAGTGAATACTCTGTCATTGCAATGCTGTAAATGGCCTGTTACCTTGTGCCTCTACAGTGGGAAACGAAATCCCAACCTCAATCATTTTACTCCATTGGAACATGTGGATTTACTGCTCAACTTAGGGCCACCTTTAACACATGGCCTGCAACAAGGAGAAACAATGGGCAGGCCATCGACTAAGATCACTGAAAGTCGATCACCCTCTGGGATTAATCAAGGAACAGCAAACTGTTTACTTCTAAGACCTTATGACAGACCTCAGAAGATTTGCATGGTCCCGAGATCAGAGACATTAATTACTGCCCCTCAAGTGACCGAGTTGACCAGTAACAATATCTCCACTGTCGATACCATTTGCACTAAGCCAATATCAAATGCTGGAACATTTTTGTCAGATTTTAAACAAATCCCATTAGAAGATGTTGATTTACAGTTTGGTTTTATATGTATGTTCTGGAATGTGGTTGGCCTTCTTATTAAGGTGAAGAATGTATTTGGATTAATCTAATTAAGCTCTTTAACATTGTATGTTGCAGGAAACTAGGACTAAAGATACAGCTCATATTGATGATTTTTTTCAATATAAATTCCAAGGGGAATTTCCAGAGGAGGCCACCACAAAGGCGGCCTTTTAACCCTTCTCTCAACCACCTTTCAAAAAAAGGTTATTAAACCCTACCTAGACTTCCCAAACTACCAAATTATCAACATTATTATCGAACCAAAACTACCACTCGTTAATGTAAATTTTTATCACATTAATTTTATCTCGATTAAAATAGACATATATCTTCCTCATAAGAAAAAACTCTTAGCAACATTTTAAACTAAGGTTAATACTGAGTTATTTGTAGTTTGGGGGGAGGGGTGATTTCAGGATTTCTTGCATTTTGAGCACACCCCTTGTGGGAATATTTTTAATTCCATTCTGAATAAGATGTCTCTTTACCTAACCATTGACCTCATCAGCGATCTCAATACAGACCATATCTCTTATTTGGGAAGAGGTCATGGCAGCCTTATCAATTTCTTCGCACTCTCCCAGCATTATATACCGAAGCCCATTGATTTTTGCATTTGTGCAAAACTACCTAAGTGATCACTGTCCCCTGGCCTTATGCTTTGATTCGAATAAAAACAAACAGCATCAGGTTCTAGCCCCTATTACCCCAATAACATTCAACAAAATCACGGGATCCTGCATAGATGGGCTACAGTAGATGCCCGCTTTATTTTAGAGGAATTGTTAAAGAAAAGTATGGATCAAAGCGACTCATAATGAGCCCTGGTAGGTCTCCTTAATCTCACACCCTTCATCACCCTTCTAATAACAGGATCACTCCCATCAGTTGCAAAATTATTAACCAGGGCATGCCCTGGGGAAACAGCAGCTCTATAACAGTTAATGGGTCTGTAAGTGAGACCTGAGTAATACAATTCCACTAAGTAACTTGCCACATTGGCTACAGGAGCTTCCATGGGATTGAGACCCCTTTACATTCACCAACTACACCATTTCTTCCACACTCCCCTATATCTTCTTCTTCTTCCTGGGGCCGAAGACTCGTCCAGTAAACCCTTAGCCTCTCCTGAAAGGCCTGAATATCTGGCTGAACCCCTGAAATCTTCCAGACAAGACGGTTCATTTTCCCTTCTACAACTAAAGGATGCTCTTCTCCATTCAAACCTACCAGTAAGCCCAAGGCTCCCAGGACCAACTGAGGTATGGCGACTGCTAGCTTCATCACCACTGGGAATCAGAGCTGTGGCCTCCAAAAAGAAGTCACCAGAATGATGTTGCAGGCTTTTGACATCACCTTTCTCAGAACCCTCTGAATCATGGAAAAGGGGGAAAAGCATAACCTCCCCTCCTGTCCCAATCCTGCAGGATAGCATCTACTGTCGCTGCCTTCAGATTTGGCCTCCAGCTGAAGTACCTGGGAACATGGCAGGTCAACCTGCTCACAAACATGTCTACCTGAACTGGGCCCCATAACTCCTGAATATAAGTGAATACCACTGGATTTAACTTCCAATTGCTTGAATCCCTGAGATACCCTGAATTTCAATCAGCTCTTATAATCTGCATGCCTGGAATAAGCTCTTTTCTCAAAACAATCTTGTGGTCCCAGCAAAAGTACCAAATTCGCCTCTCTAGATCCACCAGCACTTTTGGCCTCGCACCGCCCAACCGGTTTATGTAAGAGACAGCTGATTAATTGTCTAACCGAATCACAGAACCTGTGTTTGCCAATAACTCTTTGAAGCTCTTCAAGGCATTCAGACCCGCTAACATTTGTAAGCAATTTATATGGAGATCTTGTTTCTCCCTGGACCATCTTCCACCTCTTTCTAACTCATTCAAATGTGCCGCCGCGCCCAAATTGCTGGCATCCAATTCCAAGGTTAGTTAGGGACAATTCCTGAAAATAGACTTGCCGTTGTAAGTCTTGAGATTCCTTGACCACCAGACTAGGTCCTCTTGTGTGTCTGCTGAAATGAGAAGGGAATCCCCATACCATATGTCTTTCCTTAATCCTTAAGCCTTCAACCTCTGAAGGCTTCTGCAGTGTAAGGGGCCAGGGGAAATGTCCTCAATGGAGGATGAGAGCAGTCCCAAAACTCTTGCTAAATCTTTTAAGCATATCATCTACGTCAGGAGAAACAGCCTTTACTACTCAGCCAGAACTACGCAGTACCATTACAAATGCCAGCAATACAATAAACGCATTGTTACTACGCGTTCCATTACCACTTGTTCCATTACCACGCAAGTCGTTAAAATTACTTGCATTAGGGAACGTGTTGTTGGATGTAAATCCAACAATTGCCCAACTGTTGCGCAAACTGGAGTTGGAATAGTAATATATACTATTCCAAAGTCCAGCGCTTCCTTAAGGTAAGTCGTTGTAACAACTTGTGTGGTAATGGAACGCATGGCAACAACGTGTTTGTTTCATTGCCCGCGTTGTAAAGGCATGCGTTCGAAAAGCATGTGTGATTGTGTCATAGATCCCTCCTTCTGCACCACTGCTGACACCGCCTTCTTTATTTTAGTCACCTTCTTCTGAGGTAGAATCAACTGAGCTAAAACGGTATCTACCTGAAAACCTAAAAATTCCAAATTCTGAGTAGGAATCATAATTGACTTTTCTGTATACACTATAATCCTAGTCGATCCAGGAATTTGCTCACCCATGCCAAATGTTCTTAAAGCTCTAGCCTGCCCTGGGACATTATCAATATGTCATCCAAATAAATAATTAGCCTCACTCCTCCCTTCTGGAGAAAATCCACTACAGGACGCAGTACCTTAGTGAAACACCACAGAGCTAAGGACAGTCAGAAGGGGAGGCAAAGGAACTGATAGAAGATACTTCTCCACCTGAAACGCAGGTACTTCTGACTGAATTTGATGTTTGCTGAACTAAAACAACTACTGTGATGTTTCTCAATATTGATTTATATGTGATTTTTTATATGTATATTATCTTTTATGGTTATACTCCTTGTAAACCAAAAACAGATGCATCTGATATGATCTGCACCCACTGACCAACTCTAGTCCACTCTACAAGTTACCCCCAGGTTATCTTTCTGGCTTAAATATAAAAACTACAAGCTCCGGTTATGATTCTGGTGGTCAGGAGCATTGGGGTCATTGTTATTTTAAATGGTTTATCACACTATACTAAAGAGCACCAACCTAGAATTACAAAAATAGAACATAAGAAAGAACAAAATGGAAAATATGATAGAGCATTTGCTAATAGGTGAAGAACTATTGAAAGAATTAATCATTTTAGAAAGAGGGTAAAGGGGATTAGATTTAACAAATCTGGAAAACTCACTCAAAAGATATTTGTAAAGGAAGGATGGGGTTGAGATTCTCAGCAAGGGTTCAAGTGAAGGAAAGAAATTAAATCTGACATAAGCTCCAAAGAGAAAGGGCAGATTCTCTTTACCATCTGCTGATAAACCAGCTCCATGAGAAATTATTCTTTTCTTTTGAGAAACCTGAAAACATTTGACCAGAGAGTCTATAAATAACACAAGGATTCATATTAGGGAATAATTATACAGCAGTAGTTAGATAGACCCACTTAAAAGTGCCGATACATTTTGATTGAAAAATAAGGCTGTTCAGTGAAGACCTAAAATATCACACACCTCCTTGCTTCAGAGAGTTTGCTATGGAACCAAATGTTTTTATTGTTGTGAATGTCGATTCTCAGAGGTTGTACTGCATAGAGAATCGTGATTTTATTAAAGACAAGGAGGCTAGCATTATGCATAAAAACCTTTATTGCCACTTCCAGCAGTAACCTTAAAAGTATTCCAAAACAGAACTTAACAACCAACAATAGACTAGAACAAAAAGCCCAATAAAAGCTCCTTGTCAGCCATTTCCTTCCTCTTTTGTTCTCTTTCTTCTTCCCTCTTTTCCTTATCCATTGAGGCGAAGTCCCGGTTCATATTTCGAAAAGAAATAACAATGTAATCCATCACAAATAATAAAATAAAATAAACCATCCATTTCCATCTACCAGACATAAATCTGTACCTAATTAAAATACGTTATCATAAAAACTTTAATACCACCTTAAACCTGCCACACCCAGGGCGGGTAGGCGGGATAATGCTAGCCTCCTTGTCTTTAATAAAATCACGATTCTCTATGCAGTGCAACCTCTGAGAATCAACATTTTATGGCAAGACAGGAGGCTAGCATTATGCATGTTCAAAACTTTGCAACACTCTGTTGGAAATATGATCAATGGGTCTAAAATAAAATCTTCTAAAAACATCAGCATTACTCCAATCAGCCACCTTCAAGATTTCTTCCAATCTTGCCCCATTCAAATAAGCTTTACTAACCACAGCACTTCTGACAGAATGTGCTTTAAAACTTGAAAGGTTCACTCCTGCTTCTTTCATAACTGACTTAACCAATCTTGCAATTGTAGCAGAAAAACCCCCTTTGAAAGGTCTAACATAAGAAATCAAAAGTTGATCCACTCCATGACACCTGTTCTCTTCTACTCTCGCTTCATATTATTTTAAACACTTAACAACACACAATTTCGTTTTTTTATCAAAACTTGGATAGAAAACACATTCTAACATAGTTTTTGTCCTTTCCAAATCTCAAAGTGAACCCCATCAGGTTTATAAAATCGTCTACTTACCTCCAAAACCTTTACATCAGACACTTTTTTAATTGAGGTTAAACACAATAAAGTAGATAACTTCCAAGAAAGTTCTTTCAAAGACAAATATCTATTCCCTGGCCATGACTCCAGAAGATTTAACACCAGGCTTACATCCCAAACAGACTGATACCTCGAAACTGGGGGTCTCTTTAACCTAATACCTTTCATAACCCTACAAATCAAAGGACTCTTACCAATAGAAACACCATTAACCAGCGAATGACCAGCTGCAATTGCTGACCTATAACAATTTATAGTTCTGTACATAAGACCTTTTTGAAAGAGTTCAGCCAAAAAATTAGCAATCTTCACTTCATCAACTTCCACGGGATCCAAATCCCTTGCCATGCACCAACAAAACCAGACATTCTAAGCACTTTGATATCTCCTATGAGTTCCTGGTGCCCATGATTCATTGAGCAACTCCGAAGCTGTTCCCGAAAGATCCTTGAATATTCCAGAATTCCTGAAACTCTCCAAACTAGAAGGTTGAGCGAATTCTCCTCTACCAAAGGATGATCTACTCCTTCCACCCCTATTAGCAGACCCTTGCAACACATTACCAAATAAGGAACTTCCACCACCATTTCCAGAATTGAAGGGAACCAAGCTTGTGAAGTCCAAAACGGTGTCACTAACACCAACTGACACTCCTGTCTCCTCACTTGGACCAGCACTCTCTGTATCATTGCAAATGGAGGAAAGGCATAAAACCTCCTCCTCGACCAGTCCTGGGTAAATGCATCTACTGCTAATGCAGCCGGATCTGGTCTCCAGCTGTAATATGCATCCAGTTGATGAGTCAGTCTGGAAGCAAACAGATCTATTTCCAAAGGACCCATACATTCCTGAATCAACTGAAACACATCCTTGTTCAACATCCAATCGCTGAAATCTACCACACTCCTTGAATTCCAATCTGCTATCCAATTCTCCTTTCCTGGTAAATACTGAGCAACCAGACCAATCTTGTGCTCCAAACAAAACTCCCATATCTCCTTTCCTTATTCCACTAATTTCTTTGATCTGCTTCCTCCTAACTTGTTTATATAAGTCACAGCTGTTATATTGTCCATTCTCAACAGAATTGAAGTTCCCTGAAAATGAGATCTGAAACTCTGTGAAGCAAAATAACCTGCTCTCATTTCTAAAGAATTGATATGATCCTCTCTTTCTTTCAAATCCCAGACGCCACCTGTTTCTTGATCTGCACACGACGCTCCCCAACCTAGATTGCTTGCATCTGTTTCCAGAACAAAATCCGATTTTGTTCCAAATATTGCTCTTCCATTCCACACCTGCAAATTTCCTAACCACCATTCCAATTCTTTTCGTGCTTCCAGAGAAATCTTCACCATGTCTCCATACCAACAACCCCTTGAAAGTTCCAATCTTTTCATTCTCTGTAAGGCCCTGTAATGGAGAGGACCTGGAAACACCGCCTGAATAGAAGAGGATAAATGGTCGAATACCCTTGCTAGTTCCCTCAATCTGACCGTATCTTTCTTTAAGACAAACTCTACCTCCTTCATTATCATCACAATTTTTTTCTCTGGTAAAAGGAGTTGTCCTTTCACTGTGTCTACCACAAATCCCAAAAACTCCTGATCCTGATGGGGCTTCAAAATCGATTTCTCTATATTTATCACAAAACCCAAAGAAACCAAAAAATTCCTCACCATGTCTCTCTGAGAAATTAGATGATCCTTGCTTTGATTCATAATCAAAATGTCATCTAGATAAATCAAAAGACGAACACCCCTTTCTCGAAGATAACCTACCACTGCTCTCATTACCTTGGTGAAACACCAAGGGGCTGAGGCTAAACCAAAAGGAAGGCACTGAAACTGAAATAACTGACCTCTCCAACAGAACTGTAAAAAACTCTGACTTTCTTCTGCAATTGGTATTGAGAAATAAGCATCCTTCAGGTGTAACTTTAGTAACCAATCTCCTTCTAACAAAACATCCCTGAGAAGATGGATGCCTTCCATCTTGAAATGTCTGTAGGTTACAAAAACATTCACATTTTTTGGATTTATAACAGGACGCCAACCTTTGTCCTTCTTCTCTACCACAAACAAAGTGCTTATATAACCTACCTCCTCTTCGCAAATCTCTTTTATTGCACCTTTTCCCAACATTGCTGTCATTTCGCCTGCAATCACATCCAAAATCTCTTCCTTGAATACTAACTCCCTTGGTTCTTGATCCTGATATGGTATTGTATCGAACTCTATCTGGTAACCTGCAATAGTTGAGAGTACCCATGCATCTCCTGCGATTCTCCTCCAGTTCTCCATATGATACTTCAGTCTCCCTGACACTTTGTGGAAAGAACCAATGACT
The DNA here is from genome assembly GCA_963921515.1 of Calotriton arnoldi. NCBI lineage: Eukaryota > Metazoa > Chordata > Amphibia > Caudata > Salamandridae > Calotriton > Calotriton arnoldi. The sequence continues at coordinate 260,200 of CAWUFW010007339.1, forward strand.
TTCTTCGTACTCACCTGCTCCAGACGAGGTAGTTTGACCTCTTCCTTGAGATGCTCTTGCTCTGGAAGATCTCTCTCTTTGAGGATAAAAGCTTCCACTGCTTGTTCCCTGGGATCCTCTAAAAGAACCTCTTCCTGTAAATTGGGACTTATATAAACTCCGGCCGAGAGATTACCCTCTTCTCCCGGCCCTACCATATACATTATTCTGGCTAGAAAAAACTCTCCTCATTGAATAATGAGCCTTATCCAAGGCCGTAAAGGTTTGAACATATTTACTCAAACTCTTTACCATTCCATCTCCGAAGAGTAAACCTTTTGCCTCTTTGCTAGATTCCTTTTTGGCCAAATCCGCTAACTTCGGATTTATATGTAACAGAACAGCCTTCCTTCTCTCCGTAATCAATGCAGCATTTGCATTTCCCAGGAAACATACTGCGCGTTGACACCAACCTCTCAATAAATTTATATCCAAATCAGTACCTTTAACATAAGATTCTTTAACTAAATCAAATATTCTAGCCAATGGACCTAGAACGTCCAAAAGCTTGTCCTCACATTGTTTCAGAGATCTCTCCAAACCCTTCCTAGGATCTCTTCCCATTTTAAAAAGGTTAGTAATCAACTCATTATCTAAGTTTGGTGTCATAGTTTCTTTGTCACCTATCACTGGGCGAGAGCACTCTGCTCTCATTAATCTACGTTCCTCTTTCTCCAGAGGCTTACGAATCCAGTTTTTAATGTATTTTGAAACATGATTTAGGGGCCACCATTAAGAACCCCGAGGATGTCTTATCTCTTTAGGGTCAAAAAGTTTCTTCCCTAAGGGATCCGTCACAATACCTCTAGAATTATCTCTGCTTTTGAGAACTGCCATCAAAATCCTCTTCAAATGAGTCCTTATAGTCAAGGTCTAATATATACTCATCTAATTCCTCATTCTCATATGCAGGGTTAACCTGTCCATCCTGAATGTCACTTAGGACACTCATTCTTTTTGAGCCGATTGGGACTCCTCTCTGATCAAAATGGCTTTCCAAATTTTTTAACTTTCTCATACATTTACCACCATGACCCCTTACAGGTCTCTCTTCTCCTTCCAAAATCGAAAATATTCCTCATCCTCATTAACTGTAGATTTCCTTTTACCTAAAACTGCCCTAACTGACTCCTCAACCAACTCTTTTAACTCCTTAGGCAAGGATCCTGAAACTTTACCATCCTGACAAGACTCTTGTAAAACCTGATCCGCCATAACCAAATCAAAAATTCTTATCTTCTAAACTTAAAATAAACTAATAATACTTTACTAATTTTTTTACTTAATATCAAAATACTATGAAAAAAATTAAAACTTACTTAAATCTACTCTAAAAATCAAATAACTACCTAATACCAAAAAATCAACTAAAGTATAAATTCTACTATTAAAACAAATCCTTAAAAACCCCTACAGTATTTCACAATTCTGACTTCCTTCAACACTTTCTTCCCTTCGTGACAGAAATAAACTGTCATCAGCTGTGCCGGTTAACAAAGACACTAGCTCATATATACTTGAACTTCCCTTCGAAAAAAGCCTAAAACAAAAAAACAATATCGATCTGTAATTAAGACTCATTTTGTCAAAAACATACTCCTTATTTCCTAATATTCTGTACTTCCTTATTCAAAAACCTCCTTTTTTATTTTTTTATTTTAATATATTATTATAATGAATGCTGAAATACTTTACTTATTTAATTTGAAACAAAATCACAATACGGACTTGCAATATCTAACCGAGTCTCGTACTGCTCATGACATAGAGCGTACTCTTAAAAAGCACTTTTTCCGCTTGAAACAAGTGTAACACAGAGCGTGCCCATAACAAAGATGGCCGCCCGTATTATTTCATACCTGAAGTCTTCCCGAGCAAAATTGCCCACAACTTATGCGTGTGCAAGAACAAGTGCATTAAAAAACCAGGTAACCGACTTTTTGATCCTCCTACAATTAATCAGTTGTTTAACCCTCGAAATTACAGCAAATTAATGCTCAAACCCATCTAAATCCATTAGCCATATTATTACTACAAAAGAAGTCGAACTTTTAAATATTTAAATATTTCAATAAATTTGTTTTATTATTAAAACACTATTTCAATCCAAAAATTGGATTATCCACACACACACAATCACAGATAAATCTAAAACATCTCACATTTACATAAAGATAATAACAAAAATCATATTAAAATCTTAACCACTTAAAGACATGTACTTATCTTCCAGAAGCAGCAACAAAAGAGGAAGAAATGGCTGACAAGGAGCTTGTATTGGACTGTGTGTTCTATTCTATTGTTGGTTGTTAAGTTCTCTTTTGGAATACTTTTAAGGTTCCTGCTGGAAGTGGCAATAAAGGTTTTTATGCATAATGCTAGCCTCCTGTCTTGCCATAAAATCATGCAGTGAATGACAGCCTTGTGTGAGTGGTAAATTATTTGATATACAAAATCCAAGTCATGTTTAAGAATATACTTCTTAATATGCTTTCCTGATCAGTGTGTTAGCAGTCTGTCTGGGAATATTAAAATTGTATGAAGCGGCTGTATGTGTAAAAGGAATAAATGTCGCTACACAGTATTCAATAAAGGCATCCAAGCAAAGGGTCCCTTTCTGCAGGAAAGAGGGCTGTATCAGCATAGTTAGTTAATCTCACAAAACTGCTCAAAAAGATGTGCAACTCAATACATTCAATAAAAAACTTACTCCCAAATACACTGCAGTATACATATCCCACACTCAATTAGGAAACATCTAAGACTAAAATTCAAGCTTCAACCCCACTTCTGTATTTAGCTGTATCTGTCCATTTCCAGATGCCACCTGAAGTGGGCCTTCTTTTGAAGATTTTTGAAATGGAAATTATTGTGGTAAATGTATTAATACAATAATAAGAAAGACAAAAGTCAGTGTTCAGTGAGAATCCAAAACATTTCCAGCTCATTCCTGATGTGCTACCAGGCGCAAAGAACAACCAGGCAGCCTGAGAACCTCCACGGTCAGCCATGACAACATATTCAGCAGATGACATGTTTACTACATCATAAAGGAGTGTGGTGTGAATATGAGTATATGACTTCAGTCTCCTGGCACAGGTATCACTTCCCTACAATTTCAGTCTATATGTAAAATTAGCATTTCTCCATTTAAATTTATTTAATGAGCACACAGAGTTATATGATTTAAAACAAGTTTGTATCAAATGAAGGCGACCAATATTGTTAACCTTTCATTTGTTGATATCATGCAGTTCTCACCTAAATCAGACAGGCATCACTTTACTCAGTAATCCTGAGACACCATTAATAAGATACAGCACTATCAATATCTTTGCATCTTTATTTTATGAGTTTTTTCTATGGGGAGCAGGCCAATTCGGGTGTTAGAGTACATTATACAGTGGCGTGCTTTGCTTTCAGTCACAGGAGATGCCAGTGGCCTTGAGTAATACTGAGCATCATTATTTATTTGTGCAATAAATATTAAACAAATAGCAAGGCCCTCATAACCAAGGCTTTTGGGTTCTAAATTGAGCATTATTTAAGATCTGTTTATGCCAGTATTACCTGAATCCTACGTTCTATGGGCATAGTAATAAAATATACTCCGATGCTTTCTGTTGCCCATTACAACATGCGAATGCATCAGAGGTGTAACCCCATTCCCCTCTAGTGTTCTTTCTGTCAATAAACTCAGAGCTCCAAGAAGGGTAGAAGGCAGAGTGTTGATATTAAGAGATGACATCAAGCTATTTGCTGCTTCTTTGGTAACTATAAGTGCCAATTCTGAGAGTGCTACAAATGGTCTGCACTACCAATGTATTTCACAGAAGAAGACAAACACTATAATTTTTAACTTCATCCCTGGCTTTCTACACCCGCTATTGTGAGTTCTCTGCATCACTTCTATAATGCATCACGCTGCAGCTACTTCAAATGGCAATAAAACATTTTTACTATTATGAATTGTTATATTTGATTGAATGGATAACTACAGTTCATATCAGAAACTTTTCAACCACACAGGCTTACAGCACTTTCTACTCACTACAGTGGACCAACCATTTGAGCAAATTTCGAAATGTCAGAGTTTCAACTGTCTTCAGCTATTAGAAAATATGTGCTTTGTAGATTAAGAAGAAAGTGTGCCTCTCATGTAGTATGGAATGTGCTACAGCAAGAGCAACTGAAGTCAAAGACAAATTAAGAGCTCTCAGTATTGGAGTTTTCTTAGGATATAATGATACACACTAATGTAAGTGTGTATCACTGGCCCTTCCCATGCTTGAACCCCCCCATACAGATAGTATCCTACCTTGTTTAACAATAGTTATATTATAGCCAGGTCTGGTTGCTTAGTGGACTAATGCTTCCACTATAAAGGCCTGTGTTTGACCTCATGGTCACGGGTTCAGATCCTGGCAGGTCCACTCACCCTTCATCCTTCTGGGGTTGATAAAATGAGTACAGTTGGGTAACAGTACACATCTATTATTCAGCGCCAAGATACCCTTGGGTGAACGTGCACTTTACAAATACTAATGTTATGTTACATGAGAAAATTTAAGAGCTGAATTCCGTAATTTTGTTTAAGGGGTGTACAAATGAGTGTGACTATTTTTTTTTTTCTAATGGTTTTTAGATTTGTATTCATAAAAAAGTTACTTTTGTAATACGTGCTGTGAAAAGTGTTGGCTGTAGTTTTTAGATCATATAGCACTTTTAGAAGACAAATGTATCATGGAAAGAACTATTGCTTTTTGACTGGAAATGAATTGGAAAACTAAAGCATCATTCGTGATAAAGAAAACTTTGTTGTATAAACACAAGAAACTCTGAGCAAATAATTAATTGCTACTATTAAATAATAACTTTTGTATGAAAAAATTATGAAAAACCTTTTTTTAAAATAAATTCTGTCATGATCATTTATACTCCCCCTAAATTACAGAATTCAATTCTTGGATCCTGTTATGTAACTATTCCAAGAAATAAAAAGCTTTTATGTATCTCCTTTATTAATCAACCAGTTCAGAAATTGTAGCCACAGCAGATGCCACTCAGATCTTCATGGCCTTAATTCTAGAATATGTCCTATCAATTGCAAATAAATTAGTAGGTTTTATATGTTCAATGATAAAAATCAGTGCTTAGTGATCACACAGCTGCTGGTTATGATTCTGGTGGCCATGAACAGTGAGGTCATTGTTATTTTCAATGGTTTATCACACACTACACTAAAGAACACCAACCTACAATTTCAGAAATAGAACATTACAAAGAATAAATGGGAAAACAAGATAGATCATTGGCTAATGTGTAAAAAACATATTGAATGAATTAATAATTTTAGGAGGGAAAGTGGTTTTGACAAAAAAAATCTAGGAAACTAGCTCTAGAGATTTCTGACAAGGAATGATGAGGTTGAGATTCACAGCAAGGGTTCAAGTGGAAGAAAGGAATAAAACCTGACATAAGATCCAACGAGAACAGACAGATCAAAAAGAGCACTGTACTTTGCAATGACTATTCTCTTTACCAACTGCTGGTAAATAATCTCCATGAGAAATTATTCTTTTCCTTTCCGAAACCTAAAAACATTTTACTAGATGGTCTTTAAATGACACAAGGATGCATATTAGCAGATAATCATACAACAGTAGTTAGATAGATCCAGTTGAAAGTGCTGATATATTTTGATTGAAAAACAAAGCTGTTCAGTGAAGACCTAAAAAGTGACATGTCGCCTTCCTTCAGATAGTTTGTTATGGACTCAAATGCTTTTATTGTGGTGAATCATGCAAGGAATGACAGCCTTGTGTGAGTGGTAAATTATTTGATATACAAAATTCAAGTCATGATTAAGAATACACTTTTTAATATGTTTTCATAATCATTGGCCTAGCATTCTTCCTCTGAATACTAAAGGTGTATGTAAGGTCAGTATCTGTAAAAGGAATAAATGTCTCTTCACAGTATTCAATAAAGGCATCCAAGAAAGGTCTCACTTTCTTCAGGAAAGAAGGCTGTATCAGCATAACTAGTTAATCTCAGAAAATCTCAAACAAATATGTGCAACTGAATGCTTTCAATATGAATATATCTCAAAAATACAGTTACAGTGTACGTATCTCACATTCAATTTGGATGCATGTAAGACTAAAATTCAAGCTTCAACCCCACTTATGTATTAGTCGTACCTGTCCATTCTTTGATGTCACCTGAATACAGGCTTCTTTTGAAATGAGTCTCCACTGGGAGTCCAAATATTTTCCAATTCGCTTCAGATGTGCTCCCAGGCACAACGAACAACAATGTAGCCTCAGTACATTATGGCCAGCTATGACAACATAATTAGCAGATGACAAGTTCACTACATCATAAAAGAGTGTGGTGTGAGTATGTGTATATAACATCAGTTTCCTGGCACAAGTTTCACTGCCCTTCAATTTCAGTTTATGTGTAAAAATTATATTTCTCCATTCAAAATTATTTAATGAGTACACAGAGTTATATGATTTAAAAAAAGTTTGCATCCAACGAAGGCAAACAATATTGCTTAGCTTTTATATTTGTGTATAATGCAGTTCTGACCTAAATCAGACAGACAACACTGTGCTTGGTAATCCTAAGACAATATTAATAAGGTACAGCACTATCAGTATATTTGGGCCTTTATTTCATGAGTTTTTTCTGTGGGGAACGAGCCAACTTGGGTGTTAGAGTGCAATATAGAGTGGTGTGATAGGCTTTCAGTCCCAGGAGATGTCAGTAGCCTTAAGTAATATTGGGCATCATTATCTATGTGTGTGATAAATAGTAAAAAAATAGCGAGGCCCTAGTATCCAAGGCTTCTCAGTTATAAATTGAGCATTATTTAACATATATTTACACCAGTATTACCTGAATTGTAAGTACTATGGGCAAAGAAATAAAAGATGCTCTTTCTTTTCCTCCTTACAAGAGGGAATGCATCAGAGGTATAACCCCGTACCCTATCCCGTCTAATGTTTGCTGTCATTGGTAGGAATCCTAGTTAAAATGTCATGGCCAGATTCATGTAATTCATTGCCCAAATAAAAGTATGCTATAGTTCGCTTCCTATAAGTCTTTACACCTAGATATAGGCAGGTTAGCTTAGGATTCACTCTTTCCTGCATCCATCTAGTTTCAATCAAGCTTCAATATTTCTCCTTAAATCACGTTTTCATTTAACACAAGCAATAACTTGTGTTTATAAATAATCCTGAAATCAGAGGGCCCGATTCACAGAACTAGCTTAAGACAAAATCCTAAACTTACTACCATTTTGGTATTCACAGAAGGCACTTACTCATTTCGGTATTCACAGAAGTTAGGAGTCCTAACTTTAGGACTCCTAAATGCCTTCTGTGAATACCGAAAGTCTTAAAGTTAGGATTTTTCTCAGTTTAGGAGTAGTAAAGTTAGGACTCCTAACTTTAGGACTCCTAAATGCCTTCTGTGAATACCAAAAGTCTTAAAGTTAGGATTTTTCTCAGTTTAGGAGTAGTAAAGTTAGGAGTCCTACTGAGTCCTTGAAACAGTCTTATGTGATGCCAACTGCTCTGCAGCCCCAGTTTCTTTTGAATGCTAATACTTTCTACATATATATAATTTCAGATAAACCAGGCTGGTCTTTACAGAAGCTCTTGTTATTCAACCTGATACTCAGACAGTCAAAGGCAGATACACTTGCAAATATGGCATCATTAACCCATACCTGACAACTCACTACCTTCCTTTCATCTAATATCATAATCTTTGTCCCAGCACAACTCACAACCAGAAATTACCACTGACTCATCTAAGATGATCGGTAGCCCCATTTCTGTAGAACATAAAGGATTGTATTGTCTGAAAATTATAAAATAGGCATCAGGTCATTTGCTAAGCGAGGAGCATCCCATTGTAACAAAGTCAGTAAATGGATCTCCTCATTAATCAAACAATTGCAACATTTAGGCACTAACTTTCATCCCTGATGCCATCCCTGGCTACAGGGGAATGTCTTTCTCTCGGGCAAGGAACAGTTTGACCTCCCGCTCTCTAATGACCTTAGGATTCATACTGAGCCTTTAGGAACAGGACTTGGTGTCATGGTCGGACCTACAAACACACAAAGAGGTGGCATGCGTGTCCGTGATGGACATCTGTCCCTCACAATTCCTACAGGGTTTGAACCCAGACTTTTTTGGAGGAGACATGTGGTTCTTCTTTTAATAAAAAGTTTTATTGAGATACATTTTTCCTCAGAAGTGAACCTCTGGATCCGCATCAAAGGCGCTAAAAAAAGGGACCTGATGTCGGTACACCCAATATGACCTCAGTGATGTCACTTTTTGTCCCTCTCAGCACCGACCAAGCCCAGGGCTCTCTACTGGAGACCTCATTGCTTTGAAGTTTCCAGATCCAGTTGCACTTCTGTAGTTAATTTAGACACCTGACTCACGCAGAATGATGCCGCTCACAGGAGAGTGAAGCCTTAGTCTAACCAATGGGGAGAGGGCAAATTTCAACACCTTCATCCTTGATCAAGGTGAGGGTGGGTAACATACACTGCCTGAATCCATGGGAAAGGTTGGGGTAGAACTTATGAAATAACACCTCTGCCTATTGGCATGGTGAGAAATACAAGGTTCTAATACACCACACTGATTACAATGACGGAGAGACAGCCACCGACAGCCCGTCGGTGGCAGTCCTACCGCCATCGTAATAATGTTTCTGCCCGCCATAAGGATGGCGGGCGGATGGGTGGCGGTCGGAGAGACCGACTGCCACAGATCCGATGGGCTCAAGGAGCCCGTCGGACCCTCGAAGGGGAATCCAATCCATACAATGGTGGCGGTAGGGATTATGATGTCCCTCCCCGCCAGCAGTTTCATGCAGGTTTACCCGCCATGAAAAGGCTGGTTGAAAGGGACATTGGGGGGCACGTAGCAGGCTCCTCTTTCCCCTTGGCCCTCAGCTGTGGGTGATGGGGGGGTGCCCCCCTACATTTCCCTGCCCATGTGGCACACACCGCGTGGTGCTTGCCACGTAGTGCAGGGATATGTGTTGTGTTCCCTTTTTGTACTGCAGTGTGGTCTAACAGGGGTGGGGAGAAAAATAAGAAACAGAGAAAGTAACAAACAAATCATCTAGACACAAGTGAATAACCCAATTGGGTTCATGCTATTAATCAATGGTACAGTTGGATAAAAAACACCGGTTACTAGATGGGCGGATGGGAGTGTGGGCTCGGAGCCGCCCATCTCCATGTGGCTCTCTTAGAGTGATATACCACTCGAGACCACATCTCCAATCCTGCTCAAGGGGCATGGGGATCCATTCTCCTCTTTGCACAGCACCAGTGTGGGGACCCGTAGTAAGCTCAACCCTGAGTTCCTCCCACTTCAGCACTCATTCATCTCTCCCCACTGGCCCCACCATGTATCCTCTGCGCCTCCCTCGGACTGACTATCATTGGCCTCCAACCCCCCCCTCAGATCGCACTCTGGGTGTTTCCAAGCCACCAGCAACTCAGTCCATAGGTCCGCTATGGGACGTCGTCTATTCCCTCTCATTTCCTCTCTGACCAATGCCCTCTCCTCTGCTCACCCACTGTGTCACATCAGATCTCCAGATTCTAATCCTTGGTCCCATCACAGATTTCTGGGTCATGGCGATGCACCTTTTAGCCAACAAGAGGGCCAGATCTATGAATCGTGCACCCACCTTCCGTGTGCTTGGCCTCAGGAAGGTCCCCAAGATACAAATCTCTAGGGAGCAGGGAAGGGGGCGCCCCAGGTTGGAGTCCAAGGCGGCGATCAGCTCCTCCAAGAAGGGACGCAACTGGGGGCAATGCCAAACCATGTGAGCAAAATCAGCATCTAAGTGCATACATCTAGGACAAGGGGGAGGCTCACCCCCGTAGACTGCCTGGATTTTATGCAGTGTCATGTAAGTCATGTGAACATAGTTAAATTGGAGTTACTTTAGACTCATGTTCCTAGAGATTTGTTTTAGGGGATGCTAATACTCTATACCACTCTGGGTCTGTTAGGTCATACTGCAGGATTCCCTCCCATTTTTCCCGCAGAGTAGACAGAGGGTTAAGAACCATTGCCGAGAGGGATCAATAGAACCAAGTCACCAAGTATTGTGCAGAGCCCATGGTGACCACTAGCTGCAGAACGGCATGAGTCGTTGGTTCCTCCCGCTCCCCAGCCCACGGTTCACTGAATATCGACAGACAAATTATCTCCTTACAGAAATATCATGACCAAAATATCGATGTCAAAAATATCGACATCCTATACTTATAATGGTAAGTAAAAAAATATCGAAAAGAAAGAGATGTCATTAATATAGCTGTATTAAATATTGTTTTTTGAATATATATAGAATAAAATAATACATATTAAATATATTAAATAGTAACATTAATTAAAAAATATATATATATATATTTAACATATATTTCAACAAATATAACAAATTAACTTAATTTAAAAAAAGTTAAACACAAATATATAATAATTAATATATATTTACTTGTCTACTTAAAACCAATTATTAAACTAATAATTTTAAATTATATTATCATTTCAACATGTTTAAATAATATAAAAATATAACAACCAAAAAATATATATATACATATACCAATAACATTAAGACCCTGAGGCTTTCCGACCGACATGTTCGGTTTCAATTCCGGAACTGAATCCAGCCGGTCATTACGGCTGGCTTCTGACAGGCTCAAGAAGCCTGTCGGCCAGTCGGAACCAGCAAGTAATCAATTAGGGACTGCGTTTACACCTTTGGGATTACGATGTCGTTTCCCACCTGCTTTTCATGTCGGGCTTTCCGACTTGAAATACCTGTCAGAAAGTGACTTTGGGGGCCCCTAACAGGGCCCCTTGCCTCAGCGGCCTCCGGTTGGGTGCCTGGGGGGCACCAAAGGTGCCTGCCACTTGATGCAGGGATTAACAAAAACACTAATTTCTCTGTTGGAACTTGTGCTGTGGCCGGTTTCTGATCGCAGCACAAGCTGCTATAGAGAAATGGTAGCTTGCAACCGCACAATGTGCATTCGCATCGTAATTGCGGAGGCGGGACCGCCAACCTACGGTCGGTCGGTTCTGCATCCGCGGCGATGTCGGTTGGAGGAACCTCTGACCAACATCATAATCAGTCTCCTAATCTTTAAAAAACAAACCATTTTAATTCAATTAAAAAAGCAAACCACTTATAAATCTTAAAATTTAGTAACAATAATTTTATGCATTAAAAACTAAATTAATTAAACATTACTTTAAATTTGAAAAAACTTAACAATATAAACTATTGCAATTTAAAATAAATAATTAAATATAATATTTAATACATACACTATTATGACTACAATTAATACAAAACTACGCAACTTATTATTGTAAATATATATAAAAATTACTACTCCCGCTTTACACAAATCCAAAATAATAGAACCAACAAAAACTTACAAATCTCCCTCCAGTAAATACAGCAATAATGAAAGTGTTGAAGTGCGAATAGGTAGTATTTACTCTACCCATTCCAGCCAGTACAACAGTAAGCAAACTATTGGAGTGCAGAGAGAAAATATACTATTCTCGCTCCAATCAGTACAACAGTAAGGAAAATGTTGGATAGCTGAGGGGTATTCCCACTTCAGTCAATATGACATTAGGGAAAGTGTTGGATTGCGGAGGGGTAAAATGCACTATTCCCACTCCAATCAGTGCAATAGTAGGGAAAGTGTTGGATTGCGGAGGGGTAAAATTTACTATTCCCACTCCAGCCAGTTCAACAGTAGGAAAAGTGTTAGATGGCGAAGAAGTAAAATGTACTATTCCCACTCCTGTCCGTGCAACTTTAAAAAGAAACAAAATATCTTGAATAGAGCAAAATGATTTATAAAAACAAAATAAATAATGAAAAGTATAAATATGTTGTGAAAAATACAGATATATTTATTATTAAAAATGTTAAAAAGAAAAATATATTAAAATGTTAAATACATATCACAAATAACTACAATTGTTTATATAAATAAAATACAGAATTGTTTTTCATATAAATTATAAACAAAATGTAGTTATTTATTAACCCAAAACATTTTATTACATAATTATAATTTAGTAACTTCCCAATGTATAACCTCAAAAGACTCACAAACTGCTCATAAAAGGTGTCTTTTAAAAACATATTATTTACACTATTAATATGAATCTTTATCAATAAACTAATCATAATGAATCAAATATTATTTATTAATGCTTTACAGTTAATGTACTTCCCACCATATATCCCCAAAAACACACAACACACACATACCATTTTACAAACAAATATTTACACAATTAACATAATTAATTATGGAATTAATAATAATTAAAATATAATTATTAATTAGTTACAATTAATTCACCCCTATAAACCCCACAACCCACACATAAAAAGAAAATTAAACAATTCACATAATTATCAATTAATTCATTAATATTAATTAAAAACAAATTATAAATGAATTAAAAATAAATCACTTCCCATTCATTACCCCTATAACCCCACAAACTGCACCTAAAAAAAATTAAACAATTAACATAATTAATAAATAGTTCATGTTAATTAACAAATTATTAATTAATTAAAAATAAATTACTTCCCACTCTTTACCCCTATAACCTTCAACCCGCACCTATTTTTTTACATAATTAGCATAATTAATAATTAATTAATGTTAATTAACGAATTATTAATTAATTAAAAATACATTACTTCCCACCCTTTACCACTATAAACCCCTCAACCCACACTTAAATATTACATACAAAAATGAATAGCACAATTAACATAAAAATATATCAATTAAATATATAATATTTCAATAAAAAATATTCATTAATTTATTATAATTAAATTACTTCCCACCCTGTACCCCTATAAACCCACAACCCACTACAGAACTAAAAATCACAAAATTACTAACTACTAAAAAATTAACAAATATATGAATTATCATAAATAATAATTATACAAAAAATTAACATCGTATACATATATAGAATATACTAAAATACATAACAATAATTCCAAAATGATATTTTAAGCAACTATATTTTTGAAAATTATATTAACTCCGATATTTTAAAAGCGTTATAACTTACCTTCAAATCGATATTCTTGACATCGATATTCTTGCTGACGATATTTCCATGTCCCTAATTATTGAACTCGATATTTCTGTAGGACAATATCTTAAACTCGGTATTTTAACTGAATACCCCAGTCCACAGGTCCCGGAATGCCCGGATCAGTGCTTTATACGTGAGGAATTTGAACGCCAGCAAGTCATAGTGGTCCATCAAATCTTCGAATGGCAGTAGTGTTCCCTGCTGGTAGCAGTCCCTGGTCGTCACTAGTCCAGCGTCCATCCAGGCCGACAGTTGGGCTGTAGTAAAATAAGAGAGGGGTTCCCAGTGGGGGAGTCCCACTAAGGGCAGTGATGGTGCATAAAGAGGGGTTCCCGTGGTTCGCAGGGCACATCGGTGCCAGCACTTCAGTGCAACTGACAGTAGCACCCCTGTGACTGCCACTGCTGGGCAGAGCAGTTTTGCCAGTAGGATGCCCATGTGATCTGACAGTCCCAGCTCCCCCAGCTCCCCCTGATTAGCCCGATCCAGCCATAGTGTAATCCATTGAAGCTGAGAAGCCAGGAAATATAATTCAAAATCCAGGACTCACAAGCACCCTTCCTAAGGGGGTCGTCTAAGGACAGCCAGGGATACCCAATGGCGACCTCCATTCCATATCAAATCCTGCACCAATGTGTCCAGCTGTCTAAATCACTTGACCGGGATACTTATCAGTAAGCTAGCAAAAAAATAAGGAGCCTCGGGAACAACACCATTTTAAACACTGAGATCCGGGCCATAGTAGGCAGTTTAAGGGAGCGCCAAAAAGGGACGCAGGACTTCAGGGACTGGAGAGACTTCCCCAGATTACCCTTGCAGAGGTCTTCTAGTGAATGAAAAATCTGGATCTCCTGGTATCGGAAGGAGGTGAGTGACCACGTCAGGTCCGGGGCGACGCTTGACGGCCACTCAGAGCCCAGGGGCACGGGAAACACATGTGTCTTGGTTTTATTGACCCAGAGTCCTGATGCCCTCCCAAAACCCCGTAGGAGTTCCAACGCTCTCTCAATTCCCATGTTGCCGTATCTCAGGTAGAGGAGGATGTCATCTGCGTAGAGTGAGATATGTTATTTTCCCTCAGAGCCCCTGCCCCCCTGTTTGAAGAGCGCCGCGAGTGGTTCAATGGCCATAGTGAACAGCAATGTGGGCCGCGGGCTCCCCTGCCTCGTGCCTCTCAAAACCCTGTATTGTGATGAGATCATGGCACCAGTTTTGACCCGAACCGTTGGAGCAGTACACAGCAGTCTGACCCATTTAACCCAACTTTGCCCCAGGTCCATCCGTGACATCACTTTGAACAGAAAATCCCATTGTACGGTATCAAACGCTTTTTCGAGATCTGCAATGTTCAGCACGGCGTCTTTGCAGGCGCGAGCCTCGAGGTGGTACATCATGTGATACAGTTGCCTAAGATTCAGACATGCTTTGGGTGGGGGTGAAGTCATTTTGATCCCCATCAATCAATCTTGGTAGGTGTTGGAGCAATCGGAGAGCTAATACCTTGCTGAGGATCTTGAAGTCCCAATTTAACATGGAAAGGGGGTGAAACTCAGTAACTCGGGCTCCTTGTGTTCTAGTCTTGGGTAGGGGGATAACCATTGCATCATTAGTAGTTTCAGGCAGCCTCCAGGGGTCAGCATAAATATTTTCTAGCCGTGGAGCTAGGGACTCAGCATAAGCCATGTAGAATTCGGTCGGGAGCCCATTGAGGCCTGGTGTCTTGCCCTTTGCAATTTCTTTACTGCCCACCCGAATTTCCTGTGCTGTCACAGGGCCTCCCAGATCCTTGTGATGTTCTACGGGTAGCCTACCAAGTGGTATGTTAGCCAAGAAGGCAAATTTTGCCTCCATCTGGGGGGTTCAGGGTCTGCATATAGAGTTTAATAGTACTCACCGTTATTGGCAGCAGGGGAGTGCAGGGAAAGGCCATCTCTCTGCCAGACATGTATGATGGCAACCCTCTGGATTTGGGTCTGATAAGCCACGCTAGCAATCTACCAGATTTCTCCTCCCCCTCATGTGCCTCAGCAATATGCTGTTTATGGTCATGGTTGCTAAGCCTCTCCAGTATGGCATTATATCTTTCTCTTGTCTCCCTAATCTCATCTAGACTTTCTGGCTGTGTACTAAGGGCATTATCAAAGGCATGCAAGGTACCCTCCAGATTACAGAGTTCCCCATTCAGCTCCCGCTGGACACCAAGCATCTGACCAATACAATAGCCCCGCACCAGCATCTTAAAGGCCTCCCATTCCACTATGCTTGAGGATGCAGAGCCCTGGTTCTGAGCAAAGTAATCAGGGATTATGACCATTAGGGAGTAATGGTAGCTTGTGTCTTCCGGAGAGGATGAGTTGAGCCGCCAGGTGGGGATGTGTGGGCGGCCCCCCACCGGTCTGAAGTACGGTGGGACAGGGCTGTCATCTGGCAATGTACGCCCCAAGTATTGAGATGAGACAAAGCACTGGCTGAGTTGGCTGGAGCATATAAATCAATCTATCTGGGTGCAGAGTCGATGGATATGGGAGAAATACAAGTAATCTTGATCTTCCCCGTGTTGAATTCTCCACACATCTACCAGCCCCAGTGCCCCAGCCAGTCCAGAAGACCCTCCGCCTGCCTGTGGGCTGGCCCCAGCAGCGGGGGTAGAGCTGTACAACCGCACATCCAATACACAGTTGAAGTCGCCACCCAGTAGTAAGCTATCAGTAAGGAGACCTGCCATATGAACAGAAAGGGACTGAAAGAAGGCCACCTGATCCTGGTTTGGGGCATACAGACTCCCAAGCGTTATTTCTTTCCCTCAATAAAGACATATCTACACTCCTTGTCTATAAGAGAATGGGTAAGTTCAAAGGGGGTCCCCGCCCTGACCCAAATCAGGGTGCCCTGGGCATAGGCTGAGTAGGAGGTGGCAAATAGTTGCCCCGCCATCTGCGTCTCAACCGGTCAATATCGTCCCCTTTCAGGTACGTCTCCTGAAGCATAGCCAACTGCACTCCCCGCTGTCCTAGGTATCTATATATTGTGTCTCTTTGAGGCCTATCTCATCCCTCTAATGTTCTAGGACATGAAGGACTGAGGACCTGATTACAACTTTGGCGGTGCTGCGCTGGCTTTGCGCAGGCAGAGCACCACCAAAGCCGTGCACGGTTCTCCCGCCAGATTACGAGTTCAACTCATGTCTGGTGGGCTTTTCTTTTGCCTTTCCCACGACTGTACCCTAAAAATGGGCACCGCAATGCGAAGGCAAAAGCAGTTCCAGCACGGCATGGACTGTGAAGTCCATGCCGTGCTGGAACTTGGGGTACCTGCAAACAAGGGGGCACAATTGGTGCTTCCTTAATGCATACCCATGGCGGCTGGGGCATGGGCGCGGCTCTATAGGGTCCCCTTTGTTTTCCCTCCACCAGTCTTTATATGGCCTTTACATGGCGGGATCACCGCCATGAAAAGCATGGCAGTGAGGAAACTCGAAATATGCTTGGCGGACCACGCAGTCCCGTCACTAAATATCTGATCCATTGTTACCCCCCAACCCCTACCGCACCCACACCCCCATCTGGTGTCATGCAGGGTGAGCCGTGTGTAAATAAAATAGGAGAAAGATGAAAAAGAAAAGCATGAACATCCCATAACCATGAACTCCCGACCCAAAGGCAGCACAGCAACGGCTGGCAGTCCAAACTGGTTGTTGTGAACTATAACCTGTGTAGGAAATTCCCCCAGACAGCCGGCAAGGGCTTATCTGGAGAGGGCAGACCAAGGTGAGCTTGTCGAGTCAGTACCATGCCGGCCCAGTATATGGTAGGCTGGGGAAGGATCGCCCCCAGTGATCAACCATACCCACATATTGCACATTTTGCAAAAGAGCAGTACTTAGTTCAAATATTCCCCCTCCCCCGCACCCACGCAACACCCCACTTCAAAAGCAATGTGAGCTTAAAACAACAAATGATATCAAAGCAGATAATCTGCTGTCTGAGGGGTCACCTCAGGAATCCCAGCATCGTCACTTTGGGACGACACTTAGTCAGACAGCATGGATTTCTGTTCAAAAGGGGTCTCATCCTCTGAAGTCGGCTTGTGCACCATCACAATGTCTGCTACCACCTGGATGGCTGCTGCTCTTTCCAGTTCAGTCTGTTATCAGGATGGGCCACTCCTAGAGCCAGCAGTTGTGTCCTGCATGGGCATTTTTGCATTCTTATCTCTCACGCTGCTCATCTTGAATGTGTAGTTGGGACGGTAGTCCCCCTCTTATATGCTTCCAACCAGGCAAATGCTGAATCTGGATCTTTGCAGAAGTGAGTGGTTCCCTCAAACATAATCTGAAGTTTGGAGGGAAACTCAGAGAGTATTTTACACTGTTGTTACGTACCGCCTTCCTAACTTCCAGAAAAGATGCCCTCCTGGCCTGCTCCACTGCTGTGAAGTCGGGAAAGATCAAGACCCTGCTATTATTCACAGTGACGGGGCCCTCCGAGCGTGCCCTCTGCAGTAATATGTCTCTATCCCAGTAGTGCAGCAACCGGGCCACAACCGGCCTGGAAGGCCTACCCGGGGCAGGCAGACGTGCAGGGACTCGGAGAGCTCGTTCAAACGCAAAGAAGGGAGTAAGCGAGTCCTGAGCTACCTCTGAGCTCAGCCAGCCCTGCAGGTAGGACGTTCAAGGAGCTCGTTAGTGACGTGTATTTGGGATGGAGTTCTGGCACAGAAGTTTCCACCTCCTTCACCCTGTCCATTATCTTGTGGTGCTCTGCATGCAACAAGTGAAGGCCCACTGATACTGTGCCAATGTCCTGCGGAAGGGTGGCTTTAGTATTCGCTATGGCCGCTAGTATCTTGTGAAGTTGGAGTTTTATGGGATCAATGGCTTGGGTCCCATTGTTATCTTCCATTGAGAAATTGTGGGAGTGTTCTGCAGGTTCAGACGGGGTCCCCATCAGCCCTGATTTCCCCATATGTGCAGGTGTAGTCGAGGAATAAGCTGGTTCAAGCCACAAGTAGATCCAGAGCGTCCCAACACAATCGGTCCAGGGCGCCATGGGCAGCTTCATATCCTGGGGCCAGGGGTGGGCTGTACACTCTCGGCAAAGTCAAATGGCTCAGAGGTCCCTATCCACGGGGGAGTATCTGAGGGCTTATTTGGTGCAGTGCAGTGTTTTCCAGTCCCAGTCCCTAGTGCAGCATGGCATATGGGCGGCCAGCCAGTAAGGCCTATGGCCGGGGCACGGGTTCTTTCACAACGGTGCCACGCCGCAAGAGAGACCCTGTTTTTCAAGGTTTGTGGGGTGTCCCAGGGGGCGGACAAGTGAAGCAGGAGAATCAGCAGTTACTGCGCCACTCACCGCAGCTTCTCAGCAGTTCGTTTCTGTCCTCCGCGGGCTCTCCATTCTCACAGGGTTGTAACAGGGCGGGTGGGCCAGTTCCTATGCATTAACTGGTCGCAGCCACAGTCCTTGAGGCCACAGCCATGCCCCCAGAGCCCACCGAATGCACCACTTCTCCGTGATACCTAAAAGTGGCTCCTGGCACCTGTGTAGTGAGTCAGACCTTTCCCCGATCTCCAGCTGCTGTTTCAAGTATGAGCCACGGCACCTGGTTCCTTCTGCCAATGTCTTTCAGGGCCTCTAGTGCTGCCAGTATCTGCCAGGCGTCTCACCGAAGTCTTCGGAGGGTGCCAGGGGCTTAAACAGCCACTCCCCAAGTGGTGTATCCTGGTGGTATCGGGGCTCACTCTATGTGTCGGCCGCGACCCCCAAGTATCTCCCAGACCACTGCCCTTTTGGGAGACAAGAGTAGGCCTCAGCTTCCGTGTGGCAGTTGGGAGCTCCCATGCAAGCCTAGGGACACCACAAACCCCCGGTGTGACGCCACTACTGGGCTGTAGTCAGTTCAGGTGCGGGTTGAGCATCACGCCGCTCACACAGCCTGCAGGGCCTCCCAGCTGCTGGGGTGGAACAAAGTCACGCCAAAAGAATTCTGCAGCCACACACTGGCTGCATCTGTATTTTGTTATAGGGCCACTTATGTTCTACCCAGACCTCTCCAACAAGTGCCCGCACCTCAGACCACTTACGCCCGCACTTCCAGTCCCTCTTCTCCACAGTGCTCTACTGTGCTAGTTGGCATATTTACCCCTCGGGGCACACACTCGAGGTTAGGAGGGTCCAGGGGGGTTCATAAGTGGGCAGTTATCACCGGGGTGCAAGATCATATCAGGGTACAGCACAGAGCTCGTTTAGTTAGCATCTGATGCAGCCGCCATCTTGACTATGTCCCATCCGGCCTAGTTTATACAAAACCACATCCCTTGAAACAGAAAAAGACAAAGATGGGCTGAGGCGTAGCAGAAGGGGAGACAGGGGCCTACCACATAGGGCCTGTGGGGCATCAGGGGTAACAAAATATGTATGTAGGGGTGAGGCAGGGCAGCACAACAAGAGACTGAAGGGGTCTACAGACATGCAGAGACACTTCAGAGTAGGTGGGGGTGAACAAAGTGTATGCAGGGGGTGAAAGAGCAGAGCGAGGGCAACAGGGGCAGGCCAATCATCAGGAACAGTGGTGCCGGGGCAAGAGTTCATATAAAGGACCAGGTGTGTGGGGGCACAAAGTGAATGTGGAGGAGCTAGAGGGCACATAGACAGCTTGCATGGGGTGAAGAAACACATATAGGTGCTGCAGGTGTATGGCAGGATGACACACAGAGGTTGGGGCAAACAGGGGATGCTAGTAACCTGTTCTGAGGAAGGCAGGGTTACACAATGGACTATGGAGATGCAGGGCATAAAGTTCCTCTGCAAGTGTGTGTCATATGGCATCTATAGGGGCTGACAAGTGTTAGAAACAGAGATGGGCTATCAGGAGTTGGGACAGGACAGCTCACAGGGGAAGGAGGATGCACATAAAGGGGCTATAAGTGTTGGGGCATGAAAAGAGGATGCAGAATAGGAAAAGAACACACAAACTGGGGTGTGGCTACGCAGTCCGACATGGCGGACGTGCTTCTGTAGAGCTCCCGTAGCCCCGCCACGATCTGTAATTAATCTTGCCACCATCAGCCCTGAAACAACAATTTTGCTGTCCCTGGCGATACCCTTTGCCCGTTGGCACCCCGGAGCCAGCTTGTGTCCCCCCCTGCACCACCAGAGGGGGGCGTACCATCGACGTGGAGGCCTGCCAATCCCCGGCTTGCATGCCTGTTGGCACCGGAGCGTGCAGCGGCGGAGCTTTACTGCTGAGAGCGGACTCAGGGGCTTCTGCCTGCAGAGGGACCTGTGAAGGGCTGTGCCGGGAGACGGTGAGTGGTGCGACGCGAGACGTGCAGCGGTGGGTGGCCTGTGGCTCGACGGTCTCGTCGGACCGCGGCGCGTTACCCCCGGACGGTGCGGCCTAGTGTGACACATATGGGGGGTCTGGGCTATGGATTTGCCCAGCTACACCAACCATCCTTCTGCCTGAGGGGCTGACCTGCTGCCTGGGGTTGGGGGCGCATTGGGCCATCGGAGGCCGTGTCGGGCCGTGACCTGCACTGTACTTTGACTGGGGGGCCTGTGCTGGTCCTGGCTGTTGTAGCCCTGGGTGGCTGCCGGATTGCCTTCGGGCCTTCTGCCAGCGGTCTACACTGATCTCTCTCCCGTTAGTGGTGCTGACCGGCGGCTCGAGGGCCAGGGGCGGGCCGGCCCATCGGCGGTCGTGTCAGGCCGCAGGCTACGCAGCCATCTGCTCTGGGCGATCTGCGGTGGCCCTGTGTGCTTGGGCCCTGGGTGGCAGCTGGCATTGCATGTGGATCCCCTGTTTGGCTCAAGTGGGGTGGTGTACTGCCTCTATAAGCCCGTGCACGATATTCACAACCACCCCCGCGCAGTGGCACACGCGGGGGAAGTATTTGGCGCTGTGGGCCCCCCCCTGCAGGAGTGGCGCAGTTCTTAGCCCAGGCATTCTCCAACTGCTCTGGACTATAATCCACAATGAGTGCAAACTAGATCACAGTGGGGTGCTGACCTGGTCATTGTATAGAACACACTTCTGATGCCTTATGTACATTGATCTGGATTGGTGGTTTTGTGCAGCCGCTGCAGCCTCCTACGGCGTCCCGCTTGCCTGGGATCACTGGTTCTGGGGATCTGATAACGCGTTCTTGACTGTCATACTCGCTACCCTGAACTGTGTAGCTACCCTACCTGGATTCGCACAACTCTGAGGTCAGATCCCAGTTATTGCACCCTGTGAGCCATGACGAAAGATAAACCTACCGGGGCGGCCGCGCGCCAAAGTAGGTTGGATAAATATACTGGTGCAGCGTCTTCAGTGTCCAACCCAGGTGACCCAACGCCTTCCATGCCTGACAATGCTGCCATACTCGCCGCTATAACACAATCCAGGGACGCGTTAGAGGCCAAGATCGGAGCGGTTGGCTCAGATGTCATGCTCTTGCGGAAGGACCTTCGCAATGCAGTCCAACGAATAACGGAAGCCGAAACTAGGATCTCAACTACAGAAGACACGGTGTCTATCCTCCAGAAGAAAGTGTCCTCTCTGGAAACAATCACGAAGGGGCTGGCACTGCGCGCCGAGGATGTGGAGGGGCAAGCCCACAGAAATAACCTCCGGTTTGTAGGGTTTCTTGAGGGCTGTGAGGGCAGCGACATGGAGGGCCTCCTGATCAAATGGCTGATGGAGTGGATTTCACCTTGCGCCCTGTCAGCCTGCTTCATAATTGAACGCGCCCACCAGGCGCTGCAGCAGAAGCCGCCGCCTGGTGCTCGACCTAGGCCTATCATTGCCAGATTTTTGAATTATAAAGACCGGGACACTATCCTGCAGCAGGCCAGGCAGCGGGGGACTCTCCACTACACATCACATCCTATTATGATATTCCCTGACTACACGAGGCTAGTCCAGCAGTGCCGGCAATCATTCACAGAGGCCAAGGCTAAACTCCGGTCCCTTAAAATTCAATATTCCCTTCTATTTCCGGCCAGACTACGGGTCGTATATCAATCACGCACGCACTTCTTTGAATCACAGGAGGAGGTCTTTAGTTGGACCGATGAGGTCGTTAAGCTCCGGCCTCATACGCCGCCCAGACTGGACTCAGATTCTTCGTCGGGGTCCTGTGTCCCAAGATCTCCCAACTTCAAGATAAGCAGCGCGCAGATTGCGTTCGAAGAGACGCTCCAAGACTCGCAGCAAGTCTTGCATCCGCTCCACAGAGGCTGCTGGGGACTGACGGCACCCTAGTTTTATCTGGCTATATCATTACCTATGGCTAGGCCGATGGCACACCACTTGGGGCTATTTTTATCAGCGTTACCCTTGACTTTGAAGACACTGGCATGCACAAGGGACCCTCGTTGGGGATTCATTGGCAGACGGTAACCCCTGGCCCACGTTGGGGTCGGGACACCGCTCTTGCCGCGACAGATACTTCAATGTTTGCTGAGGTATTGGGGTGGAGGGGTGAGGGGTGGTGTTTGGATAAGTTGTTGGTTCTGTTGCTGTTAGTGTCATGTTTTCACAGTGCATGCATATGGTCTTCTCCTCAATCTTTTACTAAGCAGGGCTCTTCACCCACATTTATCATGATCTACCGCGTCACTAGCCATGCCCAGGTTACAAGATAGACGCCTTCGAATCATAAGTTGGAATGTCTGGGGCCACTTGACAAAGTTAAGAGAGGGGCTGTGTTACGCCAGGCAAGGCGTCATGAAGCTGATGTCCTCTTGTTACAGGAAATGCACCTACTGGGTAACAAGACACTATGCCTGCTACGGATATGTGCAGACTTTTCAATCTGGCTTCAGTCAGGGTTCAAGGGGGTGGCCATATTGATCCATCACAGAATCCCCTTCATTCACGAAAAACTATGGACAGACCCCCAAGGCAGATTCATCATTATCACGGGTACATTATATGGTGAGTCACTCACCCTGGGTAGTGTATATGCTCCCCCGCCATTAGCCTGGAACTTCATGGAACGCTTGATGGGCTTATGGGCGGAGATCCCCCAATGTCTAACAATAGTTGGGGGTGACTGGAACGACATCATATGCCCCCAGACCGACCGATGGCGCAGTACAGGTAGACCGGTAGAGCCCCAAGAATCAAAACTGCAGCTCCTATTACAGGGGATGGACTGGGTGGACACTTGGCGGTGGCTCCATCCCTCGGATACAGGTTACACATATTTCTCTAGCACCCATGGGTCCTTTTCTCGAATTGATTATATCTTTCTGTCAGCCGCACACATACCTGACTGGCGCCTTAGTGAGTACTGTCCCTTGGCCAAGTATAATCTTAGGCTCAAACAAAAAATGTACTATGTTGCGATAGCCCAGGCCAAGAAGCAATATTATTCAGCCCGCATTGAGCAGGCTCAAAATAATTCCAAAGAAATTTTCGCCATAGTTCAGAGCTTTACATCCCCCACCGCGCAGTCGAGTTCACTTCCAGCCACAGAGGCCTGGTGCGATACTCTGTCTATCTTCTTCATGGATAAAATCTGCACTATTCAGGCGGCTTTTACTCCCTGTCTCAGGGCTTCACCAGACCCCATGCTCTATGCTCCCACGCCTGCCAATCCTAGGCACTCCCTGCATGTTTTTTCTCCAGTGGATTTGCCCAGCACTCTCAGAATTCTGAAGGGCTTGAAATCAGGTTCGCCCTCTGATCCCTGTGCGGCCAGATTGTTGGCAGCAGTCGCTGAGATTATTAATCCTGAAGTGAACTTCATCATTAATACCTCCCTTCTTGAGGCCCGGGTGCCGGAGGGCTGGAAGCAGGCTAAAATCCTCCCACTTTTAAAAAAGCCTGCCCTTGACCCCCAGATTCCAGGGAATTATCGCCCCATTTCCCTTTTGCCCAGTTTAGCCAAAGTGTGCAAAAAGGTGGTGACCAGTCAACTTACTGAGTTTGTCGAAGGGTCGGACCTCTTGCACCCAGCCCATTCAGAGTTTCGAACCTCCCATAGTACTGAGTCAGCGTTGGTTGAGGTCTCCGAAGCCATTCGTGAATGTCTGGATGCCGGCGGGAGAGCGGCTCTAGGCATGCTCGACCTGTCGGCAGCGTTCGATACGGTGCCACACTCACTGCTGCTTTCTCGTCTCGCTGAGATTGGTGTCTCGGGCTCTGCCTGGGGCTGGCTTAGGTCTTTCTTGAAAGGGCGGGTGCAACAGGTCTGGCAGCCGCTGGCCTCGTCAGCCCCTCAGTCGGTTGCCACAGGGGTCCCGCAGGGGTCCTCCCTTAGCCCCCTTCTCTTTAACATCTACGTTACTCCTCTGGTCTATTTGGCCGAGGACTTGGGGTCTAAGGTCATTGCCTACGCTGATGACACCCAGCTCCTTTTTACATGGGGAAAGGATGCGGACTCCGTATCTTCGGCTCAGCACTGCTTGTCTTCTGTCTTTAAGTGGCTTGCTGCCGCTCAACTTAAGTGCAATGAAGACAAGTTGGAGATTCTCCTTTACGGTAACTTCCCCCCCAGCTTCAGAGACACGCTCTGGCCTCCAGGGTTCCCTTTACCGACATCTAAAGGGAATTCCGCCAAGAACCTGGGAGTGTGGTTCGAGGAAAATCTATCCTTCTCTACTCAGGTTAAGAAGCTTGCAGGCATTGCTTTGGACTTCTTAAAACCTTAAGGAAATTTCTTCCTCTTCTCCCTAGGCCCGCTAAAGAAATGGGCATACGTGCTCTGATCCTTTCTCGACTGGACTATGCCAATGCGCTGTATGTGGGCATCCCGGGATATCTACTGAATAAGCTTCAGGTTGTCCAAAATGCGCCAGCTAGTCTTCTCCTTGAAATCTCCACTAGGAGTAGTGTGCAACATCACCTGCGCTCATTACATTGGCTTGCCGTGGCTGAACGGGTTAAGTTCAAATCCCTAGTCATCGCTCACCGCTCCCTTTATGGCCAGGGCCCCTCCTATCTGCAGAAGCGGTTCTCCTTCTATGTCCCTCTGAGACAACTGCGCTCATCAGCACAGCTTCTAGCACAAGTTCCCCGCTTCATTCGTCACAGGCTGGGTGGTGGCTCGCTTGCCGTAAAAGCTGCTCAGGCATGGAATACCCTTCCTTTTGCGCTTCGCAATACCCAAGACCACTCGGCCTTTAAGAAAAAACTAAAAATGTATCTTTTTGTCTAGTGTTAGTCTGCTGACCCCTCCAGGTTCGCGCCGGGACACTCTTCGGAGTAGCTGCGCGCATTATAAAATTAAATAACATAACATAACATAGGTTAGAAGTGACAGAGATATTGCCTAGAGGCCTTTCTGACCACTCCCCTATGCTGCTAGACTTACAGCTGGGGTCCGTGTGCCCCCCCTCCGAGGGCGACTCTGTACTTGGCACCTCCACGATGAACAGTATAGGGCACATATGCACACCGCCATCTTGGAGTACTACTCACAGAACACTGGGACGGTAGAATCCCCCGAGATCCTCTGGGTATCTATGAAGCCGATGTTGAGGGGGGTGGACATTGCTTACTGCACAGCACAGCGCAAGCAGCGCCGCGAGAAGCTAATACAAATGGAGGCCCAACTCATTGACCTAGAACATAGGAGTAGGAGCGGGGATGGCGGCATTGCACGTCGACAACTAGCCCACGCACAGCAAGTATATGCCAGTAAATTGATGGATGAGGCCAGAATGGCGTGGCTTGCTACGCTTAGTAGAATTTATCAATGGGGGGATAAATCCAGTGCGCTTCTGCATCGCCTCTGTCAGAGGACGCTTTGCCCTATGAATATCCCGAGTATCTGTGACCCGGCCGCGGCTACTCTCACTGATCCCGCACAAATTGCAGCAAGCTTTGACAGATATGACTCTATATGCCCCCAGTGAGGCTATCTTGTCACACCTGGTCAATAAATTTATAGATGACCTGCCTCTGCGGGCCCTGTCAGACTCGGTGAGGGAGGAATTGGATGCTCCAATTACAGTGGAAGAGCTCCAGACGGCATTGTCCGAGAAGCGACCTGGTAATGCACCCGGCCCGAACGGCTTCCCTTCTGAATTTTATAAGAAATATCAGACCCTCCTACTGGCTCCATACTTGGCAGCATTAAATGCATACCTTCAACATGGGTGCCTTCCCGTGGATTGGCACCATGCGGAAATCGTTGTTTTGCTTAAACCCGGTCGACCCCCTGAACACCATGCCTCTTATCACCCAATTTTGCTCCTTAACATAGAAGTCAAGCTCCTAGCCAAAGTTATCGCCAACCGTATAGTACCACACATTACGAGTCTGGTCCACCCCGACCAGGCGGGCTTTATGCCGGGCCGCGCCACAAGACACAATATCCGACGTGTACAGAACGCCATTGCGTCGGTGGATTGCCTAGGGGAACCCGCTGCACTCTTGTTGGCAGACATGGACAGGGCATTTGACTCCCTTAGTTGGACATATTTATTTGCACTTCTGAGCAGATTAAATTTCGGCCCTAGTCTCTTCAAACACATTCAACTCCTGTCTACTGACATTACCACCTCCGTCTAAGTGGCGGACTCTACGTCACCTGCTTTCTCTATTAGGCGGGGTACCCGTCAGGGCTGCCCCCTTTCTCCATACCTCTTCGCATTGGCCATGAAGCCCCTAGCTGCCTGGGTGCGGATTGACGCACAACTGCATGGTTTTGAATGGTCTAGAGAGGTCTCCGACCGCATCGCGCTCTATGCGGATGATGTCCTCTTCTTCTTCACGCGACCGGATAGGTCGGGGCCCACATTACTCCGAATTATGGAAATTGTTTGAGAAACATCCGGTCTCTATATGAATACTTGCAAATCATATCCATGGTATCTGCGGGGTGGTGGACATGTGGGCGAATGGGCACGCGAAGTGACAATAGTACAGGAAGGTTTTAAGTACCTGGGGGTCTTTCTGTCGTCCTCCCAATGTACGTCCTGGGAAAGGAATTTGGCCCCGCTGTGGACGCAGATCAAGGAACAGACTCATTCCTGGTCCCATCTACCGCTCTCCTTATTTGGCAGATCTGCCATCTTTAAGATGGTCATACTGCCTCACTTATTGTACCAGCTTCAAAATCACCCATACTTGATTCCACCCGTTTGGTTTAGACAACTCAATTCCATTCTCCAACATTTCCTCTGGGAGGGGGGTGCAGCTCGGGTGGCACTGAAAACATGTTTCCAGTCCACCTACTGTGGAGGCATAGCGACACCAGATGTTCAGGCATATTATGCAGCCTCACATCTTCTCATCCTGTATGATTGGTGGTATGGGGACAGGAGGGATCCCGCATGTGCACTTGAGCGTCTGCAGATGGGTGACATGTCACTCCACATGATTCTATATACTACCTCAGTCCTGAGAGTGCTGCCTCCAGCTACCGTCACGGTATTTAAGCTTTGGAGGAGATCATTGCAACAAATCGGATGGTGGGGCAGGCTCACAAAAGAGACGCCTCTTTGGCACAATGGTCTCCTTCCTTCCCTGGCTAGATTATCTGGGTTCTCCGGCTGGGAGGCTATCGGTATTTATATGATAGGTGATGTTCTCCATGGTCAGACACTGAGTTCCTTTCAAGAACTACAACAGGAGTGCACACTGCACAGATCACAATTCTATAGATACCTCCAGTTCCGCCATGCCTTTTCCCCATATCTTACACACCAGGATACCGTGCCAGACTTCAGCCCCATCGAAGCTAAAGTGTTTATGGGAGACCTAGGGGAGCATAAAATTACCAAGATCTACCGAACATTAGTGACAAACAGCCCTACTACCCTAGACAAAACACGAGTGGCGTTGCAGAAAGACATCGGCCCACTATATGATGAGGACTGGGCAGAGGCTCTGGAATCCCCAAGAACAGCGGCCACTGCGGCACGCTTACGATATATCCAATTTAAATATCTTCATAGAATTTATTACACCAGGTATAAGCTTTGGCGGGCTGGGCTTATTGCATCCCTGCGGTGCCAAATATCCGAGGGTACGCTTATACATACGATTTGGCAGTGCACCACCCTTTTCAGGTTTTGGCGGTGGGTCATTACATGCTTGTCGGAGGTTCTCGGGTGGGACATCCCATGCACACCCCGCCTGGCCCTGCTCCACATTACCGATGACATCGGAGGTAACATCTATAAACAACATCTACTACTGCTGGGCCTTACATTGGTGAAGCAGGACATTGCACAGGCATGGAGGGAGTGTCCCCACCACAGGTTGGGGTGTCGAAAAAGGGTCTTGATTTTTGTATGGGGTTAGAGATGCCTAGCTGTGGAGAAGTGTGGCTCAATGGTTAGAGCGGCAGACCCTGATGCAGAGATCTGGCCCGGGACCAGGGTTCAATTCCCGCCTCGGCGGGTCTTGGGCTCAATTTCCTCGGACCTGATAATTCTCGCCTCGGTGCCTATTCTAATCATGGGTCCCACTCTGCAACTCTGGGCAATAGCTTGCTTAATCTCCACAACGGCCCCAACAGCGCTGGGATGCCTGGCTTCACCTTGGGGGTGCCCAGGAGTGGACATTTCACAGGGAAAAGCCAGGAAGGGTTCCACAGCGGTATGCGTACAGCGCCTGGACACCCCTTTGGGGGTATGGGTGCGCTTTACAAGTACAAATTTCATTTCATATCTTTAAAGCAAGAGGATGCCCGCAGAAACACCCCAAGATTTGGAAGAGGTGGGCGGAATACTGTGGGCTGCTTTTGTAACCCATTCCAGCTGCTTCCATAGATTAATGCTCACAACAATGGCAATGGGGATATGTTAGGGACATGGGTGTGGGTGTTTGAACGTCGGAGAACTGTGGCTAGACCTGATAAGTGATATGCAATGCAGCAGTAATATGACACTATGGCTCCCTGTTGGGGCATCATGTTATATCGTTGTTGTTCTTTTATTGTTTGATGGATATCAAAAAAGTCAACATCTTATTTATGTACATGTATCGTACATTGGCTGGCTACCTGGTCTTGCCAGGTCCATTGTGATTGTTGACAATAAAATTTGTCATGAAAAAAAAGAACACACAAAGGTTGAAGGGGCAGAGAGGTAGAATAGATAGATAGATAGATGATAGATAGATAGATAGATAGATAGATAGATAGATAGACAGATGGAAAGATAGACAGGTTTTGAGAAATTAGTTTTATAAATCTTATTTATGCTCCTCATATGTACAGTACACAATGCTTTGTATCTTAAGGAAGGGAGACCCTCTATTAAAAATGAACCAGATAATTGTCAAAACACTTATTACTACAGAAATGTTTTTTGAATTTTGAACACTGATATCCACAGATGTGGGCATTTCATATGATATTTTCACCATGTAAGGGTGTGTCTTCTTTGGCCAGACTTCATAGTCACTGCAGGAGGATGGCTTAGTATATGGTGTACACTTATTTAAGTGAAGCAACTTGCAGTAATCAAGACAACCCATATGGTGATTTTAGGGGACTTAGAGAACCATTGAAAGCTCTCTAAGTGGTAGCTGTGGAGAGCAGCCTGCAGGCTTAGTCCAGAAGGAGTGTTAACCAGATTGTTTTACCAGAACTAATCATGTAGTGTAGGTTAAACGAAAAAGAACCGCACATTGTAGTTATAAAAATAGTAATATTTATTATACACACTCACTAACACCTTGGTATATCTCCTACCCGGAGATATCAACACAATGAACACAATATTTCAAAAGTAGAACAAGTAAGTAGCACAAATACACAGTGGTCCCCAGGGGAGACCAAATCATACACCAAGAAAGTGAAATGTGAACTGTGACTGAAGTTGAGACTTGGACCAGAAGACACAGAAGAGCTGGGGTCCCAAGAAACCACCTGAGGTAAGTACCCAGGAACCTCACAGAGGCTGTGTGCAGAGTGGAAACACAGTTGCCTACTCAATGCACGTCAATCGGAAAGTCGTGGTTGCAGTTTTCAAGAAGAAGGACCCTACCCAGTGAACCCTGAAGAAATCCTGTGGAAAATGGAAGGTTGGAGAGTAACCCCACCCGTGGATTCCCCAGGAACCAGGATACCTACACCAGTGACACCGGGTGCATGGGTGCAAAGTGACATCGGAAACAGCCGTAGACCACAATGAAGCACTTCAGTAAAGATGCCGCCAGCGAAGAAGGTGAAAGAGTCTGGTGGAATCCAAGGATGGATTCTTGAAGAAGAGTACCTGCAAGCAGCCTGGTCAGAGTCTATGCCACTCGTGAGTGACCATGAGCCATGGAAGACCAATGACCACCGATGACAGAAGATGCAGGAGGTTTGACGGTGACCTTATTGCTGCAGCTGTGAAGACCAGGTGATGCTGTGGAAGACCAGGAGCCATTCAAGAGCTGTCCCATGTCGGAAGTCGAGAACCATGGGGTTGGTGTCTGGCGGGAGCACCAACAAGCCTTGGCAGCAGCAACAGATGTGGTAAACAAAGAAGGTGCAGTGTCGGGACCAGCAAGGTCCAAGGGACTCACCAAGTGCAGGAGAGTCAGATCAGGCCCAGAGCAAGCAAGGGAGCCCACTGAAGCCAAAGAAGATCCTCAAGAGGACCCACAGGCTGAAGGCACAGGAGTCGCAAGAGGACCTCAAGCAGCTCACCAAAGATGCAGGCCCACGGTGCAGAGGATAAGGTGAGGATGAAGACCTTGGTGGGACGAGATGCTTGAGGATGGAACTTCTTGTAGCCAGACGGCAAGTCAATAAGTTTGACAGGGGTGCTGTTTCAGCAGTTCTGATGAGGGATTTTGGCCTCAAACTTGCTGAGAATACAGTGCAGGCCTCAAGGGAGTTGCAGAACCCCCACCTATGTTGCTGAACCTTTTGGAATCTGTGGGAGCTCAGGAGTAGCAGACCGGTGCTGTTTCAGCAGTTCTGATGAGGGATTTTGGCCTCAAACTTGCTGAGAATACAGTGCAGGCCTCAAGGGAGTTGCAGAACCCCCACCTATGTTGCTGAACCTTTTGGAATCTGTGGGAGCTCAGGAGTAGCAGACCGGTCAGCTTGGCTGCGGTGCCTGCAGATACAAGGGAGTGACTCCTTCACTCCAAGGGAGATTACTTTTGGTGTCTTTGATGCCCACAGGGCTAGAGAAGAATCTGGATGAGGTGGACCAGGTAGTCCTCCCAGGTGGAACTAAAGACAGCAATATCATATAGATATGCTGCAATATAGGTTTCCAGGCCTGGGATTACTTTGTTCACCAACCTCTGAAATGTGGCAGGGGCATTCTTCAAACCAAAAGGCATCACAACAAATTGATAATGCCCACTAGGGGTTGAACATGCTGTTTTTGGCTTGGCATCCTCAGAGAGTCTGATTTGCCAGTAGCCAGCAGTCAGGTCAAATATACTAAGATACTTGGCTCAGGCCAGAGTATCAATTAGCTCATCTGCCCAAGTAATTAGATGGGCATCAGTACTAGTGACTGCATTGAGGCCCCTATATTCCACATAAAACCTCATCTCTCTCCTACCATCTTTGGTGTGAGGGTTTGGCACAAGGACTACTGGACTAGCCCAAGGGCTACCAAAGGCTCAATGACCCCAAACTCCAGCATCTTTTGGACCTCAGTCCTGAAATAATCTCTGACATGTTTAGACTGTCTGTAAATTGTATTCTTCAAAGGCAGACTGTCACCTGTGCCCACTTCATGGGTACACTAGGTGGTTTGAATGGGAGTCAGAGAAAACATGTGGGCAAACTGATTGAGGACTTTTCTGCAATCAGCTTTCTGCTGGTCAGTGAGGCTGCCTGCCAAGGCTACTCCATCAGCTGACCCATCAACAGGGTCCTGAGAGAGGAGATCAGGGATAGGGTCACTCTCTTTCTCCTGACTCTCATCAGTGGCAATGAGCAAGCTCATGTCAGCCCTGTCAACAAAAGGTTTTAGGAATCCAGACATTCTTTGTTAATTTTTGGGGTCGTAGCCAACCATAGAAAGCTGTCTAAGTGGTAGCTGTGGAGAGCAGCCTTCAGTCTTGGTCCAGAAGGAGTGCTAAGCAGCTTGTTTTACCAGAACTAATAATGTACTGCAGCCCATGGGAGACCCCATCAATCACCAATACTAGGTGGGAATTGCTGCAAAACGAACTGGATAATACACGATGGGAAGGCACAAGAAAATGTTTAAATTGCACGCATTGCAATAATGTGAATACAGGGGTGAATTTAACTCATCCAAACACGGGAGAGATCACAAAATTGAGACACACATCGGACTGAAACACAAGGAATGTGATATACAGTATTAAACGTCCATGCGGCAAAGCATAAGTGCGAAAAACGGAGAGAAAGATCAAGATAAGAATGATGGAACACAAAAGTACGATAAGAACACAAAACAAAATATCTAGCGTAGCAAGACACTGGCAAGAAGCAAGACATTCAATTTCCTAAGTAAGGTTTCAAATCATCGAAACAGTAACACCAAAACCAGACACTGATGTAACCAAAAGATTACTCCAACGTGAAATATACTGGATCACACGTTTGGATTCATTATTACCAAAAGGCCTCAATGACAAAATGGACATGAGATGCTACTTATAACATCAATGAATGCTTCAAATTAAATGGGAATCTGTAGGACACACTCATATATAAGTTCTTGTGTTTATATAAATACAGGTTTTCTTCTTAGTGAGGAGTTAATGCACGATGAAAACAATTGGAGCAGTGCACTAATTAGGGAAATTTGTCTGAGTGCTCATGGGAGGAAACATTGCACCCCAAGATACAATGATTTTGACTGACAGAGGCTGACGCATGTTCACACACTGTCAACATTAGGTTAAACAATGAACCAATACACAAGAAAGCAACAAAGCAGAAATGCCATTTCACATATGCACATCCACCCCTTTTGTCCGTCGGGAAGTAATTTCTCTAAATTTGAGAACTGTAGTGCTCTCCAAGCATATAGCCTCCCTCTGCTCATAGGAGGCTGAATCAACACCGAAGATGGAGCATCCCTCTTGAGGTTTAACATTGAGTTGCACAAATGCCGAGGCACAAAAAGAAGTCCAATACAGTACAGCTGGCTCTTAACCACTCAGGTAGATAGGAAGTCCATAAAACTGTCTTGATTTTTCTTATGTATCCTTTATTCCAAACCAAGTACGATTTTCATATTATCCGAAACCGGCAGCCGACACGTGTTTCGTCCATAAGGACTTTCTCAGGGCCAAATTAGAACATAGCATAGCTATGTTTTCAGGTAATTCCCATGTGTTAGGGATTTTCGAGGCCGTCTGTTTAGTTTAATTTAGGGCTCTGACTGGTTTCGCCCCCTATGTGATACATCAAATACTCTGTCTTACTCTGCGTAGGTTTATCAAGACCTCCAACCGTCTACAGAACATGTATTGAGAGAGGATTCCTTTGACTCTCTAGACTACAGGTATCACACCTACAACGCAGGTGGTACACGTCTTATATGGACGTAGAACTTGTAATGATATAACGGCTCTCCTTCTAATTTGGCCTTGAGAAAGTCCTTATGGACGAAACACGTGTCGGCTGCCGGTTTCGGATGATATGAAAATCGTACTTGGTTTGGAATAAAGCAAATCAAGACAGTTTTATGGACTTCCTATCTACCTGAGTGGCTAAGAGCCAGCTGTACTGTATTGGACTTCTTTTTGTGCCTCGGCATTTGTGCAACTCATTAGGTTAAACAATGACAGCATCATATAAATACTGATGGTGATTTGATTAGAACAATTCTTGGCAAGTCTAGTTACTTTTTTTTAAACATAATTATTATGTTTAATATAATCGTTGCGGTGGTAATAGTCAATGCCAATTCATTCATAATAACAATGAGTAACTGTCAATAATACTAATTTAACTAATATTTTGAGCTAGTCAAAGATGGCGAATGCATTAGGAATTGGATAGACCGCACGGTAACAGTCCGTTGTTGATGTTAAAGTTCACAGCTAGCGTCTGCATTTACACGACGCTAGAAGAGCTAGGGAGTACTCTCAGTTGGCAGCGTCGACGAGCGGTTACTTTTTGAAGGTATGGATATACAAAGGGAGTGATGCATACCATGGCGTACTTTGGATAGAATCGTGCAGTTTAGGATTCACTTTGGATTATTTCCATAGGTTGCGCCAAGTTTGTGAAACATCGGGATGATATCGCTCAAGGTAGAATGCGGTAACATTCAATTACAAGTAAGAATTATGGTTTTACATTTCACACGTGCTCAAAAACTGTTTCAGACGGTTTAGATGATTTCATAGAAAGTTTTGTTATTTTATTACAGCATATTCATCAGAGTTAAAAACGTGTATTTGGAAGGTTTCAGCGTCGTCTAAATCTAGCAGAACGGTAGGAATCTTCATACACAGGTGGCATGATGAAATGTTATTGAGCACATATGAGAATGGAATTGTCGGCTCGCACAGATATCTCTATGAGAATACTCTATGGTGACGTAACATGCAATTGACCCATATAACGAACACCAACACTGACTAGAGCATGGCGGTTTGCATCACAAGCACTATAACTGGTAGAAGTGAGTCCCTTTTGTGCCACATCATAAAAAGTGTACTGCATGTATTATGGGGAAATGATGAGATAGATGGAACAACACATCATTGGTGGAGAATATTCACAGATGTTCAATTTATGCAATTGTTTAACCATACCAGATCTACCTTTGTACTTCATTATTTTGCTAAAAAAAAAATCTTTTTCAGAATCGCCCATGAAGAAGGGTCTTAATTGTCCCGAAATGCATTGGTCATGAATTATTCACATGATTACAATATGTTTTAGCATATAAAGAATGTATATAAAAGAAGATTGTGTTCGTATATAACAAAAATCACGATGCATATTCATGAATGTAAATTAATTTCATAGTGGTGTATCACGGCTAAAAGATGAGATTAAATAATGGTAAAGAACAGAATGACAATTTAGTATTGTGATTCATATTGTAAAGATAAAGTATATGCACAGTGCACACTGCATTCAAGTATAATTGCTTGTTAAATTAGTATTGATTATCATTGATGTATGTCGACAGCATACGTAGCAGTGTAGCACCATTAGTTAAGCAGTATCAAAGGTTGCAGTTAATTGATTAGAAGAAAAAGGAGTGCACCTCACATTCAAATCTAATTATAACCAAAAGAAGAACCTCCATTTTACCGGAGTTCAATTTTGTACAATTGGTTCTCATCCTGTAGTCGACTTGCCTCATACTATTGTTAAATCTGCTGGCTGTGTCTTTCGGATTGCTAGCTACTCAAACCACAATTTGTGTGTCATCAATGTAAGGGATAAAAGAAAATCCATCAGCTTTAATAAAGATAGCCAAAGAGGTGACTTAAAGGTTAACAAGCATTGGCATAGCCAATAGGTCTCGCTTTTGGGACCTTATAAGTATTTAGTTATGCAGCACAATATCCTTGGTGCAACAACATCAACTGTTGCATGGCTAAACACTTATAAGGTCCCAAAGGTGAGAACTATTGGCTATGCCAATGCTTGTTTTTGGTTTATTGTTGCAGGCACAGTGCATGTGCCTTCCAGTGAGCAGTGCTGCTGCTCTCACATTTACAGGGAGCAGCGGACTCCTTATGCTATGAGTGGCTAGGACTCCAGGAGCCAAGGAGGAGTAGCGTCATTTTTCCAACTGCTTTCCATCTTGATATGCAGGATTCTTGTTTCACCAGGTCTGCACACTTTCTTAATTCACAAGAAAATGTTTATAATAACAATCTTGTGTTTTCTTTAATTACAAGCCCTGATGTGTTTAATAGCACAAACTAGTCTCCATCTTGACAGCTCGTCCCTATAAAATCATTGGTTATATTCTAGAAGTGGGTGAGCCAGTGAAAGCTAGGCCTGGCTTAGTTTGAGGTCCATTTGAAACCTCAAGCCAATAACATAACATTTTATTGGTATATGTTATGTTATGATTCAAGCCAATACCAGCCTAGCTTTCAAGGGCTTAATCCACCTGCCCCTCTACCCACAGGATGTGGCGTTATTGCCAGAGCTGCCGACTTTAGAATGGGGGCATCAGGTTCGAGTCTCAGCATCAGCTCAACAATTCTAAATAAATCACTTACTCTCCCTGTGCCTATTAAAATGAAGTGACCTTGTGTAATGTAACTGGTGCTCGCGTAAAGTGCTTCAATACCTTCGGGTCCAGTGCGCGCTATATAAAACTGCACAAATGGCAAGATTAAAAATACAACTTGATGACACATGTGCAGGCATGGACTGGCTTGTAAAGATGCCGGTGGCTGCGAAAGGCTAATCGGCTGGGGCAGAGTCTGTTGAATGTCGGGAGACAAATAAAGAGGCACTCCTTTAATTTCACAAAATGCCAATAAGGGCTTCAAATCAGACTTGCTATAGAATTGGAAAGATGGCTCAATCTAATATCAGAAAAGAGGCCAGTAGATGTCAAAACATTCACCTAATGCGAAGGAGAGCATGGCGCAGGATGTGATCAGGCTTCCAACTTGGATACATTTGCTTAGCAGGAGTGAGTATGTGTGTGTTTTTACGGTACAATGACTCAGCACAAGTGTGAGCGCCGTGAGAACACAATGAACTCCACTGTATTGCATTTGTAAATTAGCGAGTGGATAAATGAGCTAACAGTCTGTTACTGATCTTTGGGACTTGTAGCGGCTGATTTTAGAAGGTGAAACCAGAAAGCCTTGATAAATTGCGGTTTCCCGCTCAAAATGTGTGATCTTAGGCAAATATTTTATTTCGCCGTCCAATGAAATCAGAAGGCGGCAATAGGAACTATGGGGGAAATTGATGGAAATGTTGGGAAACAGCAATGCAAATAATTGATGTAATGTGCTGATATGTTTTTTGAAATGGTGGTTCATCAATATGTGGTGTGTATGTTTTCTTACTGCAACACTGTAATAAAAAGAAGTTAAAACAAGCGCGGGCGCCTCGCGCTATAAGTAACCAGCACAAGCGCGCGCCTCGCGCAGCAGCAGGGGGCCTGCGCGATTCCCTTGCGGGAGCGTGCAGCAAGGCGCGATGATTGCGACCATATGGCGCCACCATATGGCGCCGCGCGCTCCCGCAAGGGAATCGCCAGACGTGCACGCGTTGCCATTGCAAGCAATGCAACGCGTGCACGTTTTTGCCCCCAAAGCTGTGCCGATCGCTAAAGGTCTCTCCTATGCAGCGCATGCGCGCTGCGTATGCAAGACCTAAAAAGGGTGGGGATCAATGAAAATACCTGAGGCACCAACAAGGCAAGTTAAACGGTTAAAGGCAAATTCGCCCATTATGACAAATTGTCCCCCCCCCCCCGATAAAAAGGACTTCAGAAGGGCTAGGACAGAACAATTAAAAAGACGGTCAATCAATAGGTCAAGATTGACCGTATCAAAAGCTGCTGAGAGGTTCAACAATATCAGTGTAGCTTTACCAGTCTTGTCCAGTGTAGCTCTTACATTTTCTGAGGTGGTAATAAGTGCCGACTCAGTAATCCATATTGTGTGGAGTCTAATAACATGTTAGATTCTGAAAAATACGTCAATTCAGAGTTAAGCGCCTTTTCTATTACCTTGACCAGGAATAGGAGATGAGAAATAGGTCTGTAACTGCTCGAATCTTGAGGACCCAGACTCGGTTGTGTAAGGAGTAGAAGGATGGAAGCTCTTTCCAACCTTTCGGAAAATAACCAGAGTTATTCATCTCATAAAAAATTCATGTGTGATGGATACTGATGATCTCTGGGGCTAAATGAATGATCTTTGGTTAGCAATTGTTTTGTGCACAATAAATATCTACATTTCAGAGAGGAGTTCATAATCTCATATTTACATATCCTCTCTTCTTTCTCAACCTTCAGGGTATTCTAAATACCCTGGGGAAAAAAGGGTGCAAGACTGTCCAGAAAAAAAGTTGAGGAGGGCTAGGTTAAAGAGTGACTTGGAGTACCTGATATTAAAAATACTGCTGTTCAATCCAAATTAATTTTATAAGAGCAAGAGATGGAATCACAAATGGCGGGGACAGAGATTTGTGTCTGCCCTCTTAGCACCATATGGGGCAGCACCTTTGTTTTTAAATATGGGGCCACAAAGTTTTTTCAGAAAGACAGAATAAAGACCACTTACACAGCCATACATTTGTGCTATGACATAAGGTTAGCATCTGGAATACCTTACTACTACAGTAAGTCAGCAACAAACAACCAATTTGGATGTCACCAGGTACTCCAGTGTGCTCATGAATTGCATTAAGCCTTCCTATAATAAGTGGGTTTGCTACCACAGGGATATTCCCTTCCAAGAAGTATCCTGCATTTTTGGAACAGTTTGTCAAGCTAATATGTTATTACTGTCTAGATACTTAGAGCTTTCCAAGTGGGTGAAGGAAAACATATTTGAAGACTATTAGTTCAGTTTGGAATTGGATTGTGCAATTTGTCTTCCAAGTGACAGAACCAAGGAAACAGGAGAATAGTACACCTTACTCTGTGATGTACTTGACATGGAAAGGCCAAAGAAGTTGTGGAATGGAGCTAACCGACTCTGAAGACTGAGAATAGCATGGTTAGTTTATTCGTGAAATGTCAAGCTGTGTGTATGTACATGGGTGAGTTACAGTGGGGCATATATATATATATATATATATATATATATATATATATATATATATATATATATATATATGTATATATGTATATATGTATATATATATATATATATTAGAAACTTTTGTGTTCTTTGAACCAAATGTGGGGCAATGTTAAAAAGAAAGATTTGATTTTTCAGAACTATACATTTAAAGCCTGCCGGTATCTGAATCCTGAACTTTGCCGCACATGGCTGAGCCGCAACATAGCAGGCCGTATAAAAAAAAAAAAAAGGTCATGCAGGGTCCTGGTACAGGGCCTAGCAGCAAGCCAGGTGCTATGCGTATGCTTGGTGCTCATGGATAAAGGGTGGCATATCTGACTAGGTGGTCAGGGGATGATGCAAGCTCTTCTCCCAAGAGCATGCTTTTCAAAGTGGTGAGAATTGTTCGGAGGACTCAGCAGCATGGGGACTAGTATGCACCTTGTGCCCAGATCTGGCTGTAACTGGCTGAAGGTTGTGCACAATCAGCCCAGTGGTATAACCTGCCAAAAGCAGGGATTCCCTACAATAAAGAATAAAAACTGTCATCTATCAAACATTTATTGTGAGATGGGCCCTGAGTAACTGAGTCACGTTGGTCGCTGGCTACACTGACTGCATATGCCATATCATATCTCCCAAAGATCTGAGAGAGAATACTTCACTGCAGTAAGCTAGAGCTATTCGTTTAATATCTGCATATCAGTTTAGATGTAGTGAGGCTACCTGGGTCTTCCTTGATGTTAACCTGACATAGTGAACATACAATAATCAAGTACATCTTTTCACAAGACGGCATCACACTCTGTTTCTTTTTCCAGATTAGAGGAAGCATATGTTGTGAAACTTTTACCTGTGGCCAGGATCAGATACACCATACCAGACTGAGGCACAGCATGACAGCTATGCAGTGTTGCCTGTCATGTTCTGTATGTAGTATCATACACTTATTGAACACCACAGAAGAGAAAACTTAAACGCATGGTGCCAAGTTCCCCATATTTTCTATAATTGAAGGGAGCAAGGGAGGCACTGCAGGTACCAACTGGCCCTGCGTGTGACATATTTAGAGGTGGATCTGGCACCTGACGTAAAAAATATTAGCTGTTGACTATGTTTGGAGGTGTAACAACTGTATAAAGGAAACACTCACCCGCCACCTGCCATACCCTGACCCCGACCCCTTATCCAGGTTAAACGTTATTTGTTTAACTGAAGCATTGTTGAGATCAGTACAAAAGTCTTTGTTATAATTAGTATCTTGTGGGACTTTCAGGATCTTAAAGGTAAGACTTCATTTTAAGTGAAGGATCCAGAGTCGGAATTGTCTCAGCTGTAGTACTATGAGACTTTATAACCAAATTAAACAGTCCCCTGTCCCTAATTACCAGGGATAACAGAAAATTGCCAATACATTTGGTCTGGTATTATTATGTGCCGACGATGCCATTCTAATGGCAAGAGCAAAAGGAACAATTGATGGACGGAATGCTGAACAATGTAAACCTTCACCCCCAGCCACAAGGATCTCGGTTTAACCCATCGTTCTTTTGCTCACCATCCAACCCCAATTTGGACCCAGCCATATGCAAATCAGTCTTTACCCAGTTCCT
Organism: Calotriton arnoldi; assembly: GCA_963921515.1. Lineage (NCBI taxonomy): Eukaryota > Metazoa > Chordata > Amphibia > Caudata > Salamandridae > Calotriton > Calotriton arnoldi. The sequence continues at coordinate 300,692 of CAWUFW010007339.1, forward strand.
CATGAGAACAGTCCAGCCCAAACTGCCAAGCCTGGACCAGAACCAAGCATCCTGGGACCGGTTTCTGGGCACCACCCTTCATCAGCCAGGCTAGGGTGATGCCCCAACCAGTCCCAGGATGCTGGTCCAGAAACACAAGATGGTGAGCCAAGGCCAGGATTCAAACTTGGTTCCTCAATTCCAAAAGTCTGCAGTGCTATACACTAGGTCCCATCTCACTAGGTCAAATCTACTCAGAGAGTCACACTCACCATATGCAGTGACTGTTGAGATCAAACACAAGATCAAGATGTGATTAAATCAGAAATTGAAGGAGAAAAATGACTGAAAAGTAATAACCCCTAGATAAAGGATTCATTCTACATTTGTCATCCTAGAAAAATAAAGATGAATGCATGGGGCTAAGTGTAGAGCTGAGACCTACAAGCTGATGAGAATATGCATAGACCGAATTCTGTTCTTTCAAAATAAATACATAATGTAACTGTATGGCAAGCATCCGAGGTATTCTACACTTCTACCAAACTTGCTGATTTTGAGGTAGCTAATCATCCTGCACAGCTTGATGTGTAAGTTGAAAATGGGAAATAGAAGAAGTAGCCCATGTGCCCTCTACTTCTTAGCGTCCTAATTTCAGAGTCTCCAGTTCCCTGCACATGCTGCAAACTCCTGCACCAGTTTAATGATCGGAGAGTTCTCAAACAGAGTAGAGCGGTGTAGAGTCACATCCACAACACAATTGTAATCATCCCCAGAACCCTCAGTTCTCAGCTGCCCCATGCTAATATTGGACCCAAGGAAATCAGGAACTGAGTCTGCCTGGTGTTCTGGACATATAGGCTGCACATTACTTGAATGCCATACAAAATTTCCTGCACTATTAACATATCTTCTTTCCCCATCTATAAGGCGGCAGCAACCTCAAATGGCATCACAGGTTTTGTGCCATAACAAACACACTGTGACTATGGTTTAGCGTAAAAGGCCATTTATTAGGATACAGTTGCAAAAACGTGTTGAACTTTAATCAAACTATAACATTTAACTTGGAATTATGAACCTCCCAATACACCTCTTGAGCACTCATACTTCACATCAAACTTTTAATCCTCCAAGCCGTCATACCCTGTTTCATACTTCACTATTCCACTCCGTGGGCTCTTGCCATTTTTTCAAACTCTCCTTCCTTTTTACCCCAAACACCCTTGAAAGTCTTTCCTCGCTCGACAACACACCGCACACTGTCTTCTGTCACCTGTACTCCGTTCGTCTCCTCCCCCGAGGGCGTGTATACGCCCGCATGTGACTCTCCAACCCCAAAATACCGCCACCAAGAAAAATCCCAGAGGACGTTTTTCTGCCCCATACCATTTCCAACCACATTAACGGGGATCTTGCCTGCATCAAATGTTCTCCTGCCACAATTCGCTAACCACATCCCGCTATCCATCATATAATAGGCATTCCCCATTCGTGAAAGGTGTACCCGTCATCCCAAAAAAGACAAACTTCTCTTTCTGTAATGTCTTTATGTGTGATCACAGTATGCACCTGTTTTTGCAAAAAACACTCATAGCTCTGTTGACCGTACGTTGTGCCTTATCAATTGCTCTATGTCTCATGGCCCCCCCTCCAGACCTGATGTGGCACCAATTCAGTCCTCACAATGCAAGTCCCACCAGAGTTCCTTTTGATAGCTTCCATGTCCCTTTGCATATGCTGTAACAAAGTTAGTCCAGACAATTACATCAAATGGAGTTTTGCCGGACGTGTGGTTTTGCGGTTCACAACATGCAGGCCTTATTATGCCTGTGAGAACTCCAATGGTTTCCAGCGCAATATACTGGAGAGAATTATAAATGGGCCACTACACTTTCGGATATCATCTGATGACTTTAAGCTCTGATGAAGTTCCCCTTGAGAGAATGAAAAGTGTTGGCTGAGCGTTGCTTACTATTGAACTTTCGTATAAAATATTTGAAATAAAGGAGTTTTTTGATACTACGTTAAGTCTACTGGACTTCATTGCCTGGCGCACCCCCACTTGTAGAAATTACATCAAATCGTTTTCTCCAAGGTGAATCAGGAGCATGTCTGGACAGACCCTCTGTGGAACCAATTTCTTCAACCAAGGCTGCAAACAACTCCAGAGCATCCAGACTTTACCCCACCATAGCACCTCCTGTTGGCTGCTGTGTTGTCCCAGGTTCCATCCGTACAGTTGTTGGTCATCATTTTTTGTAGCCCATTGCACAAAAGAATGTCCCATGATCAAATTGTGTTAGGTCCACCCTCCTCCATCGAAACCTAGAAACAAACCCCCCCCACTTCCCCCCCCCCCCCAAGTGCCCAAGATCCTTCTCATTTCCTACATATCATCAGCAGCATCATGACCTCTATCTACCAATCTATCAAATCTGACCGAAACCCCACACCAAACCTGCTGCCGCTGTTGCTGCCCCAATCTGAAAGGAGTGTGCCCCAAAAGCAGTCAGATCCTATCCCAAACAGCACATACCCATGTGCAACACTGCCAAAAGATGAAAAGCCGACACCTTACTGTCATCATTGTGACAAAAAATTGCCTCGTAGCACCCCCCTGGCGTCTCCTGAAAACAGTTTCTGGACACACCGCAATTCAATCCTCCGCTCCCCCATCACCGCAGTAGAAAACCTTGAATCTCCTCCACCTTCAAATGTGGCAACCTCGCCACCATCTGTACCGTACCCAAGACAATGCCAAGAAACAACTAACCTCCAGTAGAACCTCTGTTTTCTCCGGTGCCAACAGCACCCCAAAACAATTTGCCATGTCCTGAAATTGCAAAACCCTTGTTGTATTCCCCAGAGTACCTCCTGCTAACCAACAAAATATTGTCCAGATAGTGGCGCACCTCTCTATGACCGCTGCATTTCGTGAACATCCACTGCAAGAAAGTGCTTAAGGTTTTGAATAAGGCACAAGAAATGGAACATCCCATCGGCAAGACCTTGTCCACATATATGGCACCCCCAACCTGCATATCCAGTAGTGGAAAATGCACAGAATGAATAGGTAACGACCGGAATGCCGACTTAATACGTATTTTACCAGCTCTGCTCCCTGTCCGCTCTGTCACACTACACGAACAGCGTCATCCATCGACACACACAACACCCTGGAGTCCTACCCAGAAATGTAATTATTCACCAACGTACCCTCAGGCCGAAACAGATAATTTAGCTATCAAATTCCCATCCACTTTCTTCGGCACCACCCCCAAAGGAGGAATAATCAAGTTAGGGATGGGCCAGTCTAAAAACGGTCCCGCTATACTCCCTTCAGTCAATACTTTTTCGATTTTTTCCCCCCCCCCCCCCCCACCACCACCCATGAAAATTCCTTAGCAACAATTTGTCTGCCCACCTCCAACCCCTTGCCCCTAGGTACCTGATCCTGAAACCTTCATCAAAACGCCATTCTAGCCTTAAAGCCACCTCCCTATCAGGATATAAAGACAGTCAAGGTCGTAAAGCATCCACCTTAATGGGAGTAGTTGCCTTTTGTGCCAGGGTGTCCTTGATGACCCCTTCCCCAGGACACCTTCCATTGCTCGGCCAGGCTGGCCAATGTGAAACATTGGGTGATAGGGTGTTGCCCCCCGCACTTGGAGCATACATGTTTAAATTTGCATGGGTGGTGGGAACAAAACCCTTTATTAAAGTTCTAGCGCGCCCCAACATTGGGTCCCGCTGGTTTTGGCACATACCCCGTCTTTTGCGGAGCAGACTTCCACTGAAAAGGCCGGTAAGTAATGGGCAGGCCGCTCGCTGCGTGCGTAGAGGCCATGGATTGCGTGGATGACATCCATCGCATCCAAAGTTCGAAGTCCACCTCCCCCCAAGGCTTATCCAGAACGAGACACGTGAGGTGCAGAAAGAGGCAAGAGAGGTGCAGAAAAGGGAAGAAGGGTGCAGAAAGAAAGAAAAGAAGTGCAGAAAGAAGAACCGGTGCAAAAAGAGGGGTGCAGAAAGAGGCACGAGGGGTGCAGAAAGAAGAAAGCTCTGCAGAAAGAAACAAAAGTGCAGAAAAAAGAAAGGAACAAAGGTGCAGAAAGAGGCGACAGGGGTGCAGAAAGAAGGAAGAGAGGTGGAGAAAGAGGTAAGGGGGTATAGAAAGAAGCAAGAGCTGTAGAAAAACAAAAGAAGTGCAGAAAGAAGGAACAGAGGTGCAGAGAGGCAATAAAGGTGCAGAAAGAGGGAGAAGGGGTGCAGAAAGAAGCACGAAGGGAGCAGAAAGAAGCAAGAGAAGTACAGAAAGAGGGAAGGGGGTGTAGAAAGGGGCAAGAGAAGTGCAGAAAGAAGCAACAGAGGTACAGAAAGAGGCTAGAGAAGTTCAGAAAGAGGCAGCAGAGGTGCAGAAAGAGACAAGAAAAGTGTAGAACGAAGCAAAAGAATTGCAGAAACAGGCAAAATAGGTGCACGAAGAGTGAACAGGGATGCAAACCGAGGCAAGAGAAGTACAGAAGGAACCAACAGAGGTGCAGAAAGAGGCAAGAGGGGTGCAGAAAGAGGCAAGAGCGGAGCAGAAAGAGGCAAGAGAGGTTCACACAGGCACGAGGGATGCAGAAATCTGCAAGAGAGGTGCAGAAAGAAGCAAGAGAAGTGCAGAAAGAAGCAAGAGAAGTGCAGAAAGAAGCAAGAGAAGTGCAGAAAGAAGCAACAGAGGTGCAGAAAGAAGCAACAGAGGTGCAGAAAGAAGCAACAGAGGTGCAGAAAGAAGCAACAGAGGTGCAGAAAGAAGCAACAGAGGTGCAGAAAGAAGCAACAGGTGCAGAAAGCGGCAAGCAGGGTGCAGAAAGAAGCAAGATAAGTGCAGAAAGAAGGAACAGAGTTGCAGAAACAGGCAAGAAGGGTGCAGACAGGCAAGAGGGGTACAGAAAGGGAAGTGGGGTGCAGAAAGAAGCAAGAGGGGTGCAGAAATTTGCAAGACATGTGCGGAAAGAAAGAAGAGCAGTACAGAAACTACCAAGAGAGGTGCAGAAAGAGGCAAGAGAGGTGCAGAAAGAGGCAAGAGGGGTGCAGAAAGAGGCAAGAGGGGTGCAGAAATTTGCAAGAGAGGTGCAGAAAGAAGCAAGAACAGTGCAAAAGAACCAACAAAGGTGCAAAAAGAGGCAAGTGAGGTGCAGAAGGAGTCAAGAGAACTGCAGAAAGAGGCAAAAGAGTTGCAGAAACAGGCAAAAGGGGTGCAGAAAGAGGGAACTGGTGGGCAGACTGAGGCAAGAGAGGTGCAGAAAGCAGCAAGAGAGGTACAGAAAATGACAAGAGAACTGCAGAATGAGGCAAGAGTGATGCAAAAAAGGGAAGAAGGGTGCAGAAAGAAACAAAAGAAGTGCAGAAAGAAGGGACAGGTGCAAAAAGAGGGAAGAGGGGTGCAGAAAGAGGCACGAGGGATGCAGAAAGAAGCAAGAGATGTGCAGAAAGAAGGAACTGGGGTGCAGAAAGAGGCAACGGGGGTGCAGAAAGAGGCAACAGGAGTGCCGAAAGAGGGAATAGGGGTGGAGAAAGAAGCAAGAGAGCTGTAGAAAGAAACAAAATAAGTACAGAAAGAAGGAACAGAGGTGCAGAGAGAGGCAAGAAAGGTGCAGAAAGAGGGAAAATGGGTGCAGAAAGAGGCACGAGGGGTGCAGAAAGAAGCAAGAGAAGTGTAGAAAGAAGCAACAGAGGTGCAGAAAGAGGGAAGAGGGGTGCAGAAAGGGGCAAGAGGTGCAGAAAGAAGCAACAGAGGTCCAGAAAGAGGGAAGAGGGATGGAGAAAGAGACGAGGGGTACAGAAAGAAGCGAGAAAGTTGCAGAACGAAACAAAAGAAGAGCAGCAAGAAGGAACGGAGGTGCAGAAAGAGGCAACGGGTGCAGAAAGAGGCAACGGGTGCAGAAAGAGGCAACGGGTGCAGAAAGAGGCAACGGGTGCAGAAAGAGGCAACGGGTGCAGAAAGAGGCAACGGGTGCAGAAGAGGCAACGGGTGCAGAAAGGGAAGAGGGGGTGAGAAAGAGGTAAGGGGGTATAGAAAGAAGCAAGAGCTGTAGAAAAACAAAAAGTGCAGAAAGAAGGAACAGAGGTGCAGAAAGAGGGAGAAGGGGTGCAGAAAGAAGCACGAAGGGAGCAGAAAGAAGGAAGAGAAGTGCAGAAAGAGGCAATAGAGGTGGAGAAAGAGGGAAGGGGGGTGCAGAAAGGGGCAAGAGAAGTGCAGAAAGAAGCAACAGGTACAGAAAGAGGCAAGAGAAGTTCAGAAAGAGGCAGCAGAGGTGCAGAAAGAGACAAGAAAAGTGTAGAACGAAGCAAGAGAATTGCAGAAACAGGCAAAATAGGTGCACGAAGCGGGAACAGGGATGCAAACAGAGGCAAGAGGGGTGCAGAAAGAGGCAAGAGGGGTGCAGAAAGAAGCAAGAGTGGCTTGCACACCATTAGTACCAATTTAATACGCACATTTAGCAATAAGTAACAGGTGACCATTCTAGGTTTACAAAGGACCTTTCAACACGCTGTTGTATCACTTGTCGCTGCATTTTTGGTAACGTTTGAGCTAGAAACAAGGCTTTTTCTGTTCAAATCTGCAGATTAGGCAGCACATGATGGATTATGTGGCTAGTGCGGAAAATGTATAATTGTGCGAAAGTTGCTGCAGCCAAACAGTCGCATAATTCCAGTGGCCCTGCTCATACCTCTGACTAGGTGCAAAAGTGCTCCTCAGTGATTCCTTCTTTTTTTGTCTCATTAAGTTCATAGTTTAGCTTCTATGGAAATGAAGAAAACTAAACCCGAGGTTACCACTCCACAACACAGACTACCATATCACATAATTGCTCTCCATAACACATGATCACACTCTACATAATTCCTATACACTAAATACCACATGCTTTCTATCCACATAATTTCACTGCACAACATACCAAATAATTCCACTACACACAACGTACATCCACTCCACTCCCAAAAACATTAGTAAAAAACTTTTACATTTACAACGCCAATAGCTCTAACTCTTACAAATGCGAGACCTATTAAATTACAAATGCTTCTTTAACTGGTAGTCACGTTTGCAGAGTGGTGGAGAAAGGGGGCTGGGCCTCCAACCAGCACTCAGGAATTCCGCTGCGTACGACTTACAGGAGGTACCAGGAGGGCTTCTTTGCCCCAAAGTCCCTCAGGAGTAAAGTGGACTTCATCCCCCAACCAGTACTGTGCCAGGAGGCGTGTTTACAGAGTGGTGGAGAAAGTGGGTGTGTGGCCTCTGAAGACCTCTAAACAATCCCACTATGTTGGACATAGTAGATGTAACAGGAGGGGTAGTTGGCCTCCAAGGACAACCTTGGGGGCCAACTACCCCTCCTATTACCTCCAGTAAGTCCCACACAGCAGCACTGCTAAGTTCTCATAGTGGGCCACGCTCCCTTTCCCCACCACTCTGCAAACGCGCTCCCTGGCGTGCTCTTGGATGGGGATTAAAGTCCCCTTCGCTGCTGGGGATCCTTAGGGGCCAATTAGCCTACCTGTTACCTCCAGTAAGCCCCACACAGTGGGATTGCTGAGAGGTGGTAGCAGGCCACGCCCCCTTTCTCCACCACGCTACTAACATGCAACTCCCCTTGTCCAAAAGCAATTCTGCAATACTACTGCTTAATGTTTTCTACTGTTTTCTTGTGAGTCTTGTGACTTGGTTACCGAGTCACAAGATGGCTGCCAACACATTCTGGTTTGGAGTGTTGGCAGCCAATCAGAATTAAGCTTGTGCTCAGGAGGATTTGCGAATCCTCCTCGGTAACAAGATATCAATATTTTTATTTTTTAAATTCCTCAGGAACTACTGAACAGATTTACACCATTTTTTAAAAAGCACGCTTTCTGGACTAAGACCTACCCTCTTGCCAAATTTGATGTAATTCCGTTCAGCAGTTTGGGCTGTAGCTTTGTCTAAAGTTTCCTATGGAAATTGATATGGGGAAAACACGTTTTGGGACCCCCCTTTTTTCTCGGCCCCCGCTGGACAAATCACCCCCAAACTTTCAAGACAGGAGCTGACCTGAGCTGGTCATTAGTTAGGGAAATTTCACGAAGATTCGTCAAACGGCGCAAAAGTATTGGCAAAAGAAAAAACGCTTTTTGAATAGAAACAAGGTCCTAACTAGAACTACCTACTGGCGACTGCCAATAGGTAATATAGTGATATATATCCAAAAACGCCCAGAAGCTTGAGGCCGCACACAGCTGCAGGTGAGTTACAAACTCCATTTGAACCAAGCAGGCAGCTTAACATCCCTTTGAAGTCCATGGCCTGACGCGTTTCGATGCCGCTGTTTGCATCTCCTCAGAGGCTGTGTCAGCGGAGGTGATTTATGGCTGCCGCATTTCCCCTGCGTGTTTGTGGTTAGTGAGCTATCAGTGCTCCTCCCTTGGTGGAAGTTCATTTTCAAATGCACGCTGGGATATGAGGTCTCATTTTGCCAAAAACGCCCTCTGGTGGGTTACCTCCGCTGCAGCTAATTATGGACAATTATTCTCGGCCCTCCATTGAGCCTTGGATGATACTCTGCCGGCTTCATTAAAGGTACCCTGCAGCTTCGGAAAGAGGAATCTTCCTCTCCCCTAGTCCCGTTGGTTGCGGGCAGTGCGATCCCTCTGCGGCCTGGAACCGCCGCATAATATGTAACCAAAAACGCCCAGAAGCTTGAGGCCGCACACAGCTGCAGGTGAGTTACAAACTCCATTTATGCGGCCTCAAGCTTCTGGGCGTTTTTGGATATATATATATATATATATATATCACAATCGGATTCCCTCAGCAGCGCACTCAGGCGACGGGTGCAATCGCGATGGGGCTGAATCCAAGCCCAAAATTAATTTTTATCCAAAGATGCGATGCACACCACATTCCAGGTTTAAAGCTTTTATTAGCTTTTCTGGCTCCAACCAACGCGTTTCAGCCCAGCTAGGCCTTTGTCACGGTTAGTGAGTCCCTCATTTGTTTCACTATTTATACCAATCACATATTGCCTATAATGAGGCATTGTGGGAAACGTGGTGTATGTTTGTGTTATACATGAGTATTTACAATATTTACAAAGTTTTCAGGTGTCAATTCGTTACTTTACATTCAGTAATTTCTCATTGCAAGATTTGAAATTGCAATTTATACGATGGAACTGTAATAAAATTATACGATGAATAGACACTAAGGTCTAACCAAAAAAAGAAAAAAAGACTCATGAAATGTACTAAACATATAAATTGCAATTTCAAATCTTGCAAACCTGGAATGTGGTGTGCATCGCATCTTTGGATAAAAATTAATTTTGGGCTTGGATTCAGCCCCATCGCGATTGCACCCGTCGCCTGAGCGCGCTGCTGAGGGAATCCGATTGTGTTACAAAGTACAGAGAATGTGGCGGCGCCCGTGAGCTTTTGCAGAACCACGAAGGAATGGAATAATCGCCCCGAGTGTGAGCACCAGGACCTGGGGTCGGAGGACGTCAGTTGAACGGGAGTTTCCTCGGAGGTGAGTGAATCTACATGCAAAGTGAATGCAAGCCACGAGACAGCTTTAGAACTGCCAAAATATCGATATCGTTCTGGGAAACGGTCCCGTAAATGATTTGCTTGACAGTTTAAGCCTTTCCAGAAAAGTAAAAAGTGACATTATAGCGGATAATAAATCATCTGGCACGAGTGAGAAAAATAGTTGAAAGGTTGAAAGGTGACATTCAAATACAGAAATGGAAGCACGGAAAGCTAAACGTGCGTTAAAAGCAGTATCCATGTTTCAATCCGAGGAGCTAACAGCAGCACACACAACAAGAGAAAAGAATTCAAGAGAGAATCAGGGGCAATCCTTAAAACAACTGATGTTTCAAGTTGAAAGGCTCTATATAAAAAAAAAAAAAAAAAAAGTTGGGAGATGATAGCTCTGGAGAAGTATATAGAGGTAAAGAGAGTTCCAAGGGGGCTGCGTATATTTACTATGCCAACACATCCAGACACAAAAATGGCACTACTTGAAGAATGGGGACAAAACAACATGGAGTGTTCAATGAACATGATGAGGATTCTCATCAAACACGCCAAAATAGACCTTCATGAAATAATTAAAAATATAGAGGACTTGGAAAAACAAATCAAAGCTTCAACAAACAAAGAGGACGTAATCAAATTGCGCAAAGATATGGAAGCGCGTCTAGAAAAATATGAGACTGCAATTGAGGAACGCAAGCAAAGAAAATTCAAAAGGGATGAGGCGGATTATACACATGGAAGAATACTAACTTTTGCCAAAAGATTCGATGCCATAAAAAGAAATTACCAAATAAATATAGAAGCACAGGGGAACCTTTAAGCGAATCAGACATAAGCGAGGGAGAACTAACTACGGTGGATACAACTATTACAAAGCCAACTTTTTAGACGAACTGAGGATAATGCATATCGATCAATCAATACAAAGAGGAAAAGGAAGGGGGAGAGGTACATATCGAGGACGTAGCAGAGGGGAAATGAAAACCTCAAAAAATCAAGAAAAACAAGACGAGGGAAATGGAAAAAGAAAATACCCGCTGCGCAGCTTGAAGTGATAGAGGAAAACCTGATTGTAAATTTATCCAAATACAACTTATCACATGAAGAAACAACGTTATTGAATAAAGGACTATCCTTCTGTCCGGAAAACCATTTTGACTATACCCAAACGAAAATTGACTTATACAAATATGTAAGGAAACTGAAACTTGCCAAAGTACATGCTTCAAAAAAGTTTGGAAATGTTACAACACAACTACCGGAAAGCAAAGAGAATGAGATCATTGCATTAACAATAGATCAAATACCAGACTTGCAGAATATGCTGGAATTAATGTTCAATCTAGACGAAGGAGAAATCACAGAACAAGAAATTGTCCAAGACTTACAAATAGAAACCACCAAGCATCCCTCCACTGGCTTAAAGAGAAAATCTAAGTTCTGTCCAGCTATGTCACCTGGAAACAAATTCAACCTTTTCTCAGAAGCAATAACAGAGGAATTGGATAAAATGGAAAAGGTTACACATCCGAATCGAAAAGAAAATCTGACCTGCAAAGAAAGGAAAGCATTAAAAGGCCTAATGGATAATAAAACACTGGTAATTAAGCCTTCGGATAAAGGTGGAAATATTGTTATACAGGACATAGAAGCATACAAAAATGAGGCATACAGGCAACTAAATGCCACTTCGAAATATACCAAGCTCCACAGAAACCCTATCAATGACATGACCATACAGTTGAATGTGAAATTAAAATCCTGGCATCAAGGAAACCAATTGGATCTGGAGGAATTACAATTTCTGACAAATGACTTGCCAACAATACCCGAGTATATTTTTACCCAAAATACACAACTCATTAAAACAGCCACCTGGAAGACCAATAGTTTCCTCATGCATCTCCCTTTATGAGAAGATATCGGAGTATGTTGACCACTTTCTAGCCCCTATCGCACAAAGTTTAAACTCCTATATTCGCGAGGAGATTTTTTTAAGAATTCTCACTGGAATAAACTGGAGTCCGGATTACATCATGGCTACAATAGACGTGGTCTCGCTCTATACGTCAATTGAGCACAGTGTAGGTTTGAAGGCATGTGCATACTTTTTACAACAACGAAATATATCAGAATTGGAGCACACAAAAATGCTGTTGACAATGATAGAACTGTGTTTAACAAACAATGTTTTCCTCTTTAATCATGACCTATATCGGCAAGAGTGCGGAACTGCCATGGGCATCTCTTTTTCGCCAAACTACGCGAATATTGTGATGGGGTGGTGGGAAAAGGAAATAGCCTGGAACACACAAAACCAATATCATGTGAACAGTATAATTTTATGGGTCAGATTTATTGATGACTTGTGTAGGCTTAAGGTTCACATGTAATACAAACACCCGAGGCATTGCATTCCTTGATACCTGGATATACACCGAGGGGGACCAAATTCACTCCACCTTATATCGTAAGGAAACGTCAACAAACAGCATACTGCACAGTAGAAGCTTTCACCCTAAGTCTCTTTTAGAAAGCATCCGTTACGGAGAATTTACAAGAATGAAACAAAACTGCTCAAAAGAAAATGACGCAAGAGAGAAAATAAAAGAAAGATCATCAAGATTAAGATCACGAGGATGCAATGAAACCACATTACGAAAAGGCAGACAAAAAATACAAAAGAAGACACAAACTGAAACTCTGATTACCAAAAAGGAGAAAATGACAGAGAATGAACAACAGAAACCGCCGAGATGTATCTTAACATATAGCAAAGAAAGTGGACTCATTACAAAAAATATCCCAAAATATTGGCACCTGATAGCCAATGACCCAGACATTGGCTCCCTACTTGGACCACGACCTATGATAACTTACAGGAAAACTAAATCAAAGGATTTGATTGTGCAAAGTCACTCAACAAGAAACACCAATGAATTGGTTACACCAACAACAGGGATTTGTAAAATGCACCACGTGCAAGGCATGTAAAATTGGAGAGAACCGAAAAAAGATACTGCACTTCCAAGGCAAGACAATTGAAATTAAACAAACCATCACCTGTACAACAAAGTTTGTAATATATGTCATCCAATGCAACTGTGGCATGCAATATATAGGAAGCACGATATGTATGCTAAAAAAAAAAATCCTTGAACATATTCGAGCTGTAAAAAACAAGGACACCTCCTATGCCACAGCAAAACACATGATGGTGTGTCAAAACAGTGACTGGAAAGCAATGCGTTTCTTTGGAATCCACACCATACAAAACCATGAAAGAGGTGGTGACAGGATCAAGAAACTACGCCAAACTGAATCCAGATATATAATCAGATTAAGAACCAAGACCCCTCATGGGATTAACAATGACGAGGAGCTATTTGTACATCTAGATTGAGACAGTTGAATTCTATTAAACTCCTGAAAAATAACCAAAAATGAAAGAAACTGAAGTGGGAACTAATCCCCAAAAATGGAACTGTAAAAAAAATTATACGATGAATAGAAACTAAGGTCTAACCAAAAAAAGAAAAAAAGACTCATGAAATGTACTAAACATATTATAAATTGCAATTTCAAATCTTGCAATGAGAAATTACTGAATGTAAAGTAATGAATTGACACCTGAAAACTTTGTAAATACTCATGTATAAAACAAACATACACTACGTTTCCCACAATGCCTCATTATAGGCAATATGTGATTGGTATAAATAGTGAAACAAATGAGGGACTCACTAACCGTGACAAAGGCCTCGCTGGGCTGAAACGCGTTGGTTGGAGCCGGAAAAGCTAATAATAAAAGCTTTAAACCTGGAATGTGGTGTGCATCGCATCTTTGGATTAAAAAAAAATATATCTATCTATCTATCTATCTACATATATATCCACAGTACTTCGCCACCACAGTCCACCGGAAAGACGAAGACAGACCCAGGTATCGGTGCACACAGATTTTATTAGAAGATGCCCTGCATCACCGCCATTACGCGTTTCAGCCTCGCAGAGCACCATGATCACATGATACGCCGATGGACAATTTTTCAACAATTTAAAGTGCCAGTGCTCAAACACACGTGATAATTGAACCATGGGTAATCATAGACATAGACAACCAATTGCATCCATTGTTGTTGTTAATCATAATTGCAGTGTAGTATGTGCAAATATGCATTACAGTACCATGATAAATATCAAAGGTGCAAATAACGCAAAGATAATAAATATGTATAAATATTTAAAAGCCTCTAATAACATTGTTATAAAAATCCCATATAAATGCTAAAATCGGAACTACAATATCCTGTTATAATGACCAATAAATGTGACCGATGGATTAGTTGCGAAATTGCATATCTAAACTCTGATGTCAACATATAAACTGGTCACGTCATAAGGCTTCTTTTCACGTAACTAAGCTCAAGGAAAATGACCCTTTAATACTAGTTACTAGAAAAACATTTACTCTGAGTCAGAAATATTACACTGCAGAATTATATATACATATGTCCTGCCCCAGTGGGCCATGGATTGTACCCCTTGGATAGAAAAAGGAAAGTGCCAAAGTGCTAATACATAAAGTGCCAGTGCTTGCACAATACCAACTCACAGCCGTGCTTGGATGTGCAAGATTAAAAAAAAGAAATGTTAAAATACATTAGTGGTTTTTTTTTTAAAACATGATGGGAGGCGGCAGAACTACAGGTTTATACAGTGTTGCAGGTAAACTTAAAGTGGTCAGAGGCAGGTGAAAAAATCCTCGCTTGAGTTCAGCCCCTGGGGTGTTTTACTATCCAACTCTAAGATGTATCTAGTTTACATTTGTCTCAGTAGTTGCTCTCGATTTCCACCCCTTCTCAATGGCAGTACTGCATCAATGACAAAGTACTTAAAGTGTGATAAGTTGTTGTCATGTGTTTCCTTAAAATGTCTTGCCACTGGGTAAGCAGCGTCGCTGTTGACAATAGCTCTGATGTGCTGGAGCACTCGCTTGTGCACCTGCAGTTTCGTGCTACCCACGTACTGCAGGCCACATGAGCACTCCAGCACATATACCGCATATTCAGTCTTACAGTTCAGCGCTTTTGTGATTCTCACTGGTCTAGGTTGAAATGGAGTGTGGTAAGAGGATGTATTCTTGCCGTGTCTGCAGGCTTTGCAAGTTGCACATTTCAAAACCCCGTTCTACTATTGAGCCAGTTTTTGTTTTGTCTAACTTCCGGACTGCTTCTGACAAGGGAGTTACTCATGGAGCGGGCTTTTCTGAAGGTGATAGTAGGAGATTTCGGCAACTTAATTCCAAGGACAGGATCATTGCACACTAGGGGCCAGCTTTTATTGATGATTCTCCGTAATGTCTTATGCTGCTTGCTAAATGTCAGTATAAGGTGCGTAGATTGCTCTTGCTGTAACTGACTGTCTGTTGTAGCTACTCTATTGGTGAGTGCAGCATGCCTCTGTATTTTGTTGGCTTTAGACATGGCTATATCTAGTGTCTCCTTAGAATAACCCCTCTCCAGGAATCTCTCTCTGCATTCATACTGTGCCTGTCTGCATTCCTTATCAGAGCTACATATCCTGCGTATCCGCAGCATTTCCCCAAAGGGGATGCTTTTAATTAAATGTGGCGGATGGTGGCTATGGGCATGTAGGACCGTGTTGCCTGCCGTAGATTTTCTATGAAGTCTTGTTTCTAATCTGTTGTAATTTACAAGACTTCCACATCAAGATAAAAAATACTCTCCTTACTCATTTGGGCAGTGAACTTGAGATTGACTGTTAATGTTAAGTTGTTCAATAAAAGTGTGTGCAGACTGCTCAGTGCCCTTCCATATTAAAAACAGGTCATCTATGTACCTATACCAACATAGGACATGCTTGATCAGGGTTTCACCATGACTTGCGTGAAGTACCTGCTCCTCCCAAAAGCCCATATGTAGACAAGCATAGCTTGGAGAGAAGCAGGCCCCCATGGCTACACCCCTGACCTGTTGGAAAACTTGATTTTGGAAGAGAGAGAAGTTATTTTCCAAACATGTCGAGATCATTGTCAGAAGCATTTTGTTATGCAAATACCAGCCCATGGGGCAAGTGTTTAAGAAATATTCAACAGCCCTCAAGCCGTCCTGGTGATGGATGCTCGTATATAGCGCAGTTACATCTAAGGATATGAGCACACATCCAGGTTCCCATTTTACACTTTCAATTCTGCGTAAGAAATCCCCTGTATCCTGTATATATGAGGATAATCTTTTAACATGTTCTTGAAGGAAAAAGTCCACAAATTTGGACGTATTTTCCATGATGCTGCCCTGGGCAGAGATAATCGGTCTACCCGGAGGTTTGCATGCGTCCTTGTGTATTTTGGGAATAAAGTATATCACAGGAATGATGAGGTGTTCAATTTTTAAGAATTTGAATTCCTCCATGGTCAGCAAGCCTGCTGATTTCCATGCCATCAACTTCGAGTAAAAGTCATTCCAGGACATCTTCATTGCTTGCATGTCTCTTCGCCTGTAGCAATCTCTGTCATTTAAATGTGTGAGGGCTTCTTCCATATAAAGCTTACGTGGCCATAATACTACGTTGCCCCCTTTGTCTGACTGACGAATGATGATATTGTCATCAGCCTGCAGTTTGTTCATTAGTTGATAGTACACATTGTCCTGTATTGTATATGATCTTGGGGCCTGTCTAG
This sequence comes from Calotriton arnoldi, assembly GCA_963921515.1. Classification (NCBI taxonomy): domain Eukaryota; kingdom Metazoa; phylum Chordata; class Amphibia; order Caudata; family Salamandridae; genus Calotriton; species Calotriton arnoldi. The sequence continues at coordinate 316,944 of CAWUFW010007339.1, forward strand.
TAGAACAATAACGTTTTTTCAATTCAGATGTTATTTTGTCATGAAACAAATCCACATTGTCGCGTAGCATAATAGGACAAAAGGTTGATTTTGATATAAATTTAGTCTGAGTCCTACCCCCTGACTGCAGGGGCTCTATGCTTGTTGCATTGGCAGCTTCATAGTTTTCATCATGTAGTTCCTGCATCACTCTTAAGAGATCCACATCCCCTGCCGTCAGTGTATCTTGTTTTGACTGCTCATTCAGGGCATTCATTGAGCTTGCTTGTTCCTGTGTGCCCTGAATTAAGTGAAGCTTGCGCAGTTTTAATTTGCGAACAAATTTATACATGTCAATCCTGGTTTGGGCGTACTTAAAATCGCTTGGTGGACTAAAGGAAAGCCCCAAGGCCAGCACCTTCCTATCCTCCTCACTGAGGACACAATCCGTTAGATTGATCACTGACTGTGGAGCTGACCCTTTACTGGTTGTTACTTGCGATTCCATCTTTTGTTTGTTTGCTTTCTGTTGTTGTTTTTCCCGTTGCCACCGTTGTTTGCGTCTTGCCCGCCTTTTTTGGTTACGTCCTTGTTTGTGCTTACATTTTGGGCACGGGGTCGTAGTGATCTTATTCTGTCCTGTCTCACATAGTCCAATTCCTGGGCGAGACTTGGCTTTGGAAACCCCAATCCCCGTGCTGCTGCCAGTTGTTCACCATCCGATTCACTGTCTATGGCAGAGCTTATGTCAGAGACAGAAGTAGATGCTGATGCATTGCCACTACAATTCAACTGTGTAGGTTTAGAAACCTCTGCAGTATTGGCTGCTTTCACTGCATCATATTTCTTTGCAAACGTGAATACACGACCCTGTTCGTAATCCACCTTGTCTCTTTGAAATTTAAAGGCTTTCCGTTTCTTAATTATTTCCTCATCCCTCTGTAAGCGCAACATCATATCATCTCTGTGCTTTTGGGTCACTGCTGTAGCCCCTAATTTGTCAATTTCCACATTAATTTCGTCTATTTTAATCTGTAGTGCAACCCGGTCACTTTCAGCATATTTCACAAGTAACACCAAGAGCTTGCGAGAGGATTCCAGATTACACTCTGCCCACTCGGCCAACATACAGGGGTCTGGGTTTTCATAACTCGGGGCCAGTAGTATGCGTAATCCCCTGGGAATTCTTCCCACCTCCAGATAGCGAGTTAGAGACTTACACTCCCACCATTTGGCTTGTTCCGTGCCCATTAGTTTTTCTAGTTTTCTAAATTGGTCTTTGACACTCTGATTCGCCGGATGCGCTGACCGATCCTGCGCATCTATCACTGTCTCCCCACTAGGAGAGTTGTCAAACAGTTCATCCGCTGCCGCCTCCCGATTCCTCAGCGCATCGGCGGACATGGTGTGCTTGTATGGGCTGAATATATTGCTTACTCAGGGCAGGCGCTGATGACTAATGCCCGCGCCTGGCTCTCTCACACTCCATCACCGGCCTCTCAGCGTGCCCTTACCTACGAGAGACACTCCCGTCGCTCGAGTCCTCCGAATATATATATATATATATATATATATATATATATATATATATATATATATATATATATATATATATATAGTGTGATTTAAATAATTCTAAATAATAGCGAATTTTAAATGTTTTATAAAACACTATTCAAATAGCGGTGATTTCGGATTAAGAATAAGGTTTAGTCAAAAACTATAAGAACAGCCTAAGATTAAGCTTAAGTAATATGATTTTTTAGGTTGAGCCCTGAGCCAGCGCGCAAGAGCTGCTCTGGGGTTGATCTGTGGAAGTAGAGTATGGGAGAGAAGCCACGCCCACTCCCCGCCCATCTTTTTCATTGGCTTGTGTCTTTGTCCTTTCTAAATGCTGCCTTCCGATTGGTTTATAGGCTTGTTAGTCCCTCCTTTTAACGGCCATGTCGTCATTTGTATCCTTCCATGGCTACTGGCCCCTTTACTTCGAGTGTTGAATGAGCACTATTTTCTTCCCGTGCCTTCTCCCCCCTCCAGCTATCCGTGCCTTCTCTCCCCCCGCACTCACGTTGTTTGTGCCTTCTCGCCCCCCGCCCGCCCGCATTCCCATTTGCAATGCAATAGGTCTTGTGTAAATGCGAGTCCTATTGCATTACAAATGCTTTTTTTCCCCACTTCGACCGCTGAATAAGGGCCATCAAGCGCAACTGCATCAACAAAGCACTTAAACTAGTAAGCGCTAGATAAATACCTATACCGCTCCCACCAGTGACTGTAACCGCTTTATTATTACGCTTCAAAGTTGCTTTAGGGAGGGCAGTGTGTAAAAAAAAATAAAAAAAAAAAATAAAAAAAATACATAGTTTGCCAATAATGCAGAAGGGAAACAGCTACCTAGGACCGTCCTGAGCTTTACAGAAACTTTACGGACATGTGACACGAACACTGCAACATCTAAGCGGGCATGGGTGCTGTCAGGCCGAGGGCGCATACACTCGCCTCAGACCCTCTACTCCTTCGTTCATTATTGTTGTTGCACACACTCGCAACCAAAACACACTCCAAACGGGTTCTCAGCACCGGAAATTGCGTTACCTCTGCTTCGGAAGTTACGTTTGTTTACTGCTCCGCCTATCCCACGTGGGTTGCGTGCGACTAGAACAGCTTGTCCAGTGCAGAGGAAGTGCCCGAAAAATGCAGCGTGAACTAAAGTGGCAACTGACGGTGAGGCTGGCATGGCTCCCGTGCTGAATCTTAATAATGAGGTAAGTACCAAGGAGTCACGGCATCCTTTCTTGAGATAGTTTCAGTTTAGACTTCACTGATATAAGCGCATATGAAACGCGTTCCTGCGGGTAGCGCTTTAAGTGGAATAAAAGAGCGGACGGTCTGTAACAGGGGCATGGCTAGGTAAATCATATGTAGAAATCCTATACAAGAGGTATGACATCATTGGCCTAAAACATTTAAGACTAGAGTTCTGCGCTTGATACAGCACATGCCACCTGATCAGTATATGGGTACCTCTGTGTATTCCTTTCGAATACATCTGAACACATTGCATTTATATAGCGTTTACTACCATTGACAAGGTGAGGAAGGGCTGTATGCCAGACAACTTGCTTAAGGTTACTTTGTTCACTGGTTATTGTTAGTTATTGGATTAAAATTGTACTCTCAAGGAATCCATTCCAAGCATTCACTCCAGCTTCTTTTTTGTAGATTAAATTAATAGGATTTAGGTGGGATCCTTAGCAGGGAGGATGGGGGGGTATGTGTGATCATGTACATGGTTGGCTTTATTAATGAATGAGGTAGAGTAGATGAAGGGGTATTACCTACCAAGGAGTTTGTTGTGATCTTTGAAATGAAGTGTGGACAATTAGAATTGTAATAGTAGAGCTAAAGGCAAACACTGGACGGAGTAAACTGTACTCAATGTCATTTGAAAGAAGATGCGACCATCAGAAGTTTTAAATCAATGTCAGTTTTTCGTGCATGGTTTTTATGAATACAGAGGAAGGTAATTTTGTGATAGCATGCAATCTGAGGATGCAACACTGTAGAAAGAAACACTATTTGCATGTGATAGATACAGTTCTCTACTATGTATTTTTGTTAGGCACTAGATTCAGACGAATAGTCTGGCAGCTGCTCGGGTACAGCCACACTATGACTTCAGCAAGGACAGTTGTCCAGCTCAGGTGCTGGCAGTGTAATTGACTGGATGCATACATTGGGATGTCAGGACATTTTAATGAACAAGTTACTTACCTTCGGTAACGATATATCTGTAAGAAACATTAGTAGTGATAGATTCCTTACCTTAGAATATCCCCAGGCGTCAGACTGGATCCGGAAAGTTTTCGTCAGCAGTACCCCTGCGCGTCGGTAGGTGGCGTCGTGCAGCTCCGCGTGCGCTACTTAGACGCCGCCCACGCACGCTGACGTCAGTCCTGTACATGACTTTCTGCGCCAGGAACGCAGAGCCATGCAAGATACTGACCACTGGTGCATTGAAACTAGGGCCCTGAAAGGGATGATCTTAACCCTAGAAATCAGTTCGCAGAACGGGGAGGATGGGTGGGGCGGTAAGGAATCTATCACTACTAATGTTTCTTACAGATATATTGTTACCGAAGGTAAGTAACTTGTTCATCTGAAAGAAACACATAGTGATAGATTCCTTACCTTAGAATAGATACCCCAGCAATACCAACCCCGGTGGTGGGTCTGCGAACCAAGATCACACCACAAAGTCACGGAGAACAGAACGGCCAAAGAAGCCATCTCTCCGGACTTGGCTGTCCAGGCAATAATGCTTAGTAAACGTGTGCAGCGAGGCCCACGTGGCTGCCTGACAGATGTCTTGCAGGGGGACACCACGTCCCAATGTTGTAGTGGCTGCAGTAGCTCTGGTGGAATGAGCATGCAGTCCCACTGGAGGTTCTTTTTTAGCCAAAGAGTAACAGGCTTTGATACACAAGACGACCCAGCGGGAGATAGTCCTCTTGTGTACCGCCCGACCTTTCTTGGTGACAACGTAGCCAACAAAGAGTTGGTCATCCACCTGGAACTGTTGCGTGCGGTTGAGATAAAAGGGGAGCGCACGTTTTGGGTCCAGACGGTGGAGTCTCTCTTCCTCTCTGGAAGGATGCGGAGGTGGAAAGAAGGTGGGCAAGGTAATAGTCTGCCCAATGTGAAAGGCCGTAACAACTTTTGGCAAAAAGGAAGGACGGGGCCTGAGCACAACCTTGTCCGGATGGACTGATAGGAAAAGGAGGCTTACAAGAAAGAGCCTGGAGCTCACTCACTCGCCTAGCGGAGGTGATGGCCACCAGGAAAGCAGTCTTCAAGGTCAAGAGACGAAGAGGACAGTTGTGAAGGGGCTCAAAGGGAGCGCACATCAAGTATGTAAGAACCAGATTCAAGTCCCACTGTGGCATCACGAAAGGAATAGGAGGGAAAAGGTGCGTAATGCCTTTGAGAAATCTATTTACAACAGGGGACTTGAAAAGAGAGGGCTGATCAGGGAGCCTGAGAAAGGCCTAAATAGCAGAAAGATAGCCCTTGATAGTGCCCAGAGCAGAGCCCTGCTGGGCCAAAGAAAGAAGGATCAAAAGGACTTCTGAAAGAGGGGCAGAAAGGGGATCCACAGCCTTTGCTGTGCACCATGCCACAAATTTGTTCCACCTGCAGGCGTATACCAACTTAGTGGAGGGACGCCTGGCTGCCAGAATGACATCACAAACTTCAGGAGGCAAGTCGAAAGGAATCAACTGCCGCCACTCAATCTCCATGCAAAGAGGTGGAGGCTGGACAGGTTCGGGTGGAGGACTGTCCCCTGCTGCTACGACAGAAGATCCTCCCGAAGAGGCAGTCTGATCGGAGGATCAATGCTCATACTGAGTAGCTCGGGATACCATACTCTTCGAGCCCAGTCCGGGGCCACAAGGATGACTTGTGCCCGGTCGCGCCTGATCTTCTTCAGCACTCTGGGCAGAAGTGGTATAGGCGGAAAGGCGTACAACAGACCAAAACACCACTCGCGACGAAAAGCGTCGCCGAGCGAGTGCCGCCTTGGAAATTCCAACGCGCAGAACTGATGACATTGCGCAATCTCTTCGGTGGCGAATAGATCTAGCCAAGGCTCTCCCCAATGCTGAAAGAGACCTTGCACCACCTCCGAGTGAAGACGCCATTCGTGATCCAACATGCACCTGCGGCTGAGTTCGTCCGCCCTGGCGTTCAGAGAACCTGCCAGGTGTTGAACCACCAGGGACATGCCCTGATGTTCCAGCCATGTCCAGAGACGCAGATCCTCCTGACAGAGGGTCCACGGCCCCACCCCGCCTTGCTTGTTGCAGTACCACATGGCGGTGGTGTTGTCTGTGAACACCTGCACTACTCTCCCCTTGACAGAGGGAAGGAATGCCTTCAGTGCAAGCCGTATCTCCCGAAGCTCCAGAAGGTTGATATGGAGCTTGGACTCCGCCGGAGACCAGAGGCCTCTGATCTCCGCCTCTCCCATGTGGCCGCCCCATCCCAGGAGGGATGCATCCGTCACCACTGTAAACTCCGGTTGGGGAAGGGAGAGGGATCTGCCGTCGACCCAATGCTGGTTCGTGAGCCACCACTGCAACTGTCGTGCAGTGCCCTCCGAGATCTGGACGCGATCGGACAGGTTCCCCTGATGCTGCGCCCACTGGAACTTCAGGTCCCACTGCAGAGCCCACATATGCCATCTGGCATGATCGATCAGCAGGATGCAGGAGGCCTTTGAGGCCCAGCAGCCTCAGAGTCACTCTGACCGGAACCCGGGACAAGGGCTGAAAGATTAGAATCAGAGGCCGAATATCCCGGACTCACTGTTCAGGAGGATAGACCCGAAACTGCGCCGTGTCCAGAACCGCTCCGATAAAGAGGAGCTTCTGAGAGGGAATCAGGTGCGACTTCGGCACGTTGATGGAGAACCCCAGCAAGTGCAGGTCGTCGGCCGTAGTCTGGAGGTGGGAGACGACTGCCTGGGGCGAGCCCGCCTTCAACAACCAGTCGTCGAGATATGGGAAGACTGAAACCCCTGATCTGCGCAGATGAGCTGCGAATACCGCCATCACTTTCGTGAACACCCGAGGGGCGCTGGTAAGGCCAAAAGGGAGCACGGTGAACTGAAAGTGATCGTGGCCTACCGTGAACCGCAGGTAACGCAGGTGGGCTTGCAGGACTGGGATGTGGAAGTAGGCATCCTGCAAGTCTAGCGCTACCATCCAGTCTACTGGATCGAGAGCAGACAAGACCTGAGCCAGAGTGAGCATCTTGAACTTCTCTTTGCGGAGGAAGCGATTGACGTCCCGGAGGTATAGGACGCAGTCCCTTGTCCTTCTTGGGTACCAGAAAGTAGTGGGAATAGCAACCACAACCTACTTCTGGCATCAGAACGCGCTCGATGGCCCCCTTGGCCAAGAGGGCCGCAACTTCCTGCTGAAGAAGCACCAAGTGATCCCCCGACATGCGGTGGTACTGAGGTGGCATGGCTGGAGGGGTAGTCTCGAAGGGGAGGGAGTAGCCCGTCCGGACTATCTCTAAAACCCACCTGTCCGAAGTGAAGGTGTGCCAGTGGGGGAGGTGATGGCAAAGCCTGCTGCCCACTGGTGTTTGATGGGCCTGAAAGTTCGGACTAGGAAGGTTTGGAGGCAGTGGTGGCCGGGGTGGAGGTGGACTGACCCGCCCTCTGGGCCCCTTGGTTCGCCACGGCAGAACCCGCGTCTGCGGCCACGCTGGGATGGTTGCTGCGCAGGCCTGTGGCTCTGTTGCGAACGCTGTGGGGTGCCCCTTCCGGTGCCATGAAAGGAGCGAAAAGCAGAAGGCGGAGGAGGACGGACTGCAGAGAGACCCAAGGACTTGGCCGTAGCCCGTGAGTCCTTAAACCGCTCCAACGCACTGTCCTCTTTGTCGCCGAAGAGGCGATGGCCATCAAAGGGCATGTCCATAAGTGTGTTTTGGACATCCCCATAAAATCCAGTTGTCCTCAACCAGGCGTGGCGTCGAATCGCCACCGTCGTTGCAATCGATCTGCCCAGTGAGTCTGTGGTGTCTAGGCCACAACGAATCACCAACTTAGCTGCGTCTCTCCCCTCTGCAACAGCCTGGGAGAGAGCTGTCCAGGCCTCCTCCGGACACTGGGGCAGCACTTGCGCCACCGTATCCCACAGAGAGTGGGAATAACGGCCCAAGAGGCATGCGGTGTTCACGGACCGCAGCGCAGAACTGGTGGAAGAAAAAATCTTCTTTCCGAACTGATCCAGTTTCTTGGATTCCCTATCCGGTGGTGCGGAAGGGAAGGCAGTTGGGGAAGCAGAGGCTTGGACAACCAAGCTCTCGGGGGTGGGATGTTGGGAGAGGAAAATGGGGTCACCCGGAGCCGGGCGATGGCGTCGGGCCATGTTCCTATCCACAGGAGCCCCTGTGGTGGGCCTGGACCAAGTGCCCAAAAGAACGTCAGAAAGGGCTTCATTGAAGGGAAGCAGTGGCTCCGCAGAAGTAGCTGCTGGCTGAAGCACCTCTGTCAGGAGGTTAGTCCTGACGGCAACAGTAGGGAGCACGAGGTGTAGGACCTCGGCCGCCCTATGCAACACCACAGCATAACTAGCACCCTCCTCCGTAGCCACGGTAGGAGGAGACAGCATGCCAAGGTCTGGTGAGGTATCCAGACCACTGGCGTCCCCCCAACTCCTCAGCCCAGTCCTGTTCAGACTCGCAAGCAGCTGCGAGAGGGTCCTCAGACCCCTCCCAGTCCTCCCCTACCTCCTCAGGCTGTTCAACAGGCCTAAAATAAGTAGCAGGGACATGGGGATAGAAATCCCCAAGCAACGTCGAACGGCATCGATCGACGCCGGCTCGACGCTGCGTCCACTTCGGGGCTGAAACCAGGGTCGACGTCGTCCCAAGGTGCGGGCGGCGTCAGAAGTGGTGCCGGTGGGGTCGACGTCGGTGGAGGTGTTATAAGGTCAACCGGCATCGACCGGGACCCAGGCCTGGATCCAGGGGGGGTCCTGCGACGCCGAGGCCGGAGCCGACAGCGACGCCGAGGCCGGAGCCGCCGGCGACGCCGGAGCCGCCGGCGAGGAAAGGCGAGGACCCCCAGTTGGGTCTACGGGGCCCAAAGGCGCACCAGCGGGACCCAATGGCCCAAAGAGGCGGGCCATGGCCGACACGAATTCCTGTATTTGGGCCGTAGTCGCCAACGGACCCGGGAAGGGTGGGTAGGCCGGCGGTGACTGCACAGTCTCTGCCGGAGCCGCGGGGGAGGCACCTCCCGCACCCTCTGCCGCGACCGGCGAGGGGAAGTCGGAGAACGATGGCGTTTCTTCGACTTCTTGTGCTTCGCCTTACCTGACGAGTGCGAAGAATTGGATCCCGAAGACCGATGGTGATGACTCCGCACACGGTCCCTCGACCTCCCACGGGACCGGGACCTCGAACGGCACGGAGCCGACTGCCGGGCTTCCAGCAACTTTCGGGACTGCTCCCGCAAAATCTTCGGCGCCATGGCCCGGCAGTCGGGGCACGACTTGGGGTCGTGGTCGCGCCCCAGGCAGAAAAGACACACACGGTGCGGGTAAGTCACTGACATCATACGGTGACAGTCACTGCAGGCCTTAAAACCGGGCATCCTAACTGCACCAGGAGTCGAAGACTCGATGAAAAATAGAGACAAAAAGCCTCAAAAAGTCAGTTAAAAATTGACTGGGGGTTCCTGCTCTTCCCGGATCTCCGCTTGCTGGCGTGGAAAAAGAAAGAACTGACGTCAGCGCGCGTGGGCGGCGTCTAAGTAGCGCCCGTGACGTCATCTCAGCGACCACGACGCCAACGACGGACGCGGAGCCGCACGACGCCACCTACCGACGCGCAGGGGTACTTCAGACGAAAACTTTCCGGATCGAGTCTGACGCCTGGGGATATTCTAAGGTAAGGAATCTATCACTGTGTTTCTTTCAGATAAATAATGTAAACATCGAAAAGATAATTCTGCAAATGCTGGAGCAAATGTCTTCTTGGGCTGTTTTAGTTTATCTCACCGTAATATTTATAAAAGCAAAGTGGATCCATTTGAATGCCCCAGGTTTAGCGTGGAGCAACATTGGGGAGAGTAGAACCACTCCAGCCAATGGAAATGTATTGCCTTCATTCCTGTGGTAGACAGTGGAGACCCAGACACTAAAGTTATGGGGTGGAGACAGGACTATATAAATGTCTTGAAAACTTTGTAAGAAAGGGGCTCTAGATTCGTTTTCTCAGAGCTCTGCCATTTGGTTGATGATAGGTATAAGGGTGGAGCTGTAGATTCTTTCTGTTCAGGTGAGAACTTTTTTGCCAGGCATGCTCTTTTGCCTATCCCTAATTGCTGGTGCAGGAATTCTGAAGTTTGATGGGAACAAAGGTTTTAATAGGATCAAAACAAATCGGAGCACTTTACTTGGTGATGTGCAAGTGATACATATTTGCTGAAACCCGATTTCCACACATTATAGTTTGCAAGGTATTTAGTTTTTTGCAGTAAAACTGCATGCCAATGGGAGAGGTTGTGGCCATTTAAGTGGAAAAGGTGCTGCCTGTAAATGACAGTGCGCTACCACATCGTGCTTTAGTAATATATTAAAAGTGAGAATTTATAAACATGAACTGAGAAACAATCCAGACCCCGGCCTGATGACAATGCTATTTAGTAGTGAACTAAGAGGCATGTTAGGGGTCCTCTTTTTACCCTATATATGGTGTATGTATATGTATATGTATATTATCTACTGGCGGTCGCCAGTAGATAGTTATAGTTACAACCTATTATCCATAGGAAATCCGCGACATTCTATTTGAAATAACTCTCTTGCCGGTTGACGTATCTTCGCGAAATTTTCAAACTTCGTGGGCGCTCCGGTCCGCTCCTACCCTGAAAGTCTCGGGGGATACGTCAAGCGGGGGCCGAGAAAAAGGGGTCCCAAAACGCGTTTTCCCCATGCATTTTCCCATAGGAAACTTTAGACACGGCTACAGCCCGAACTGCTGAACGGAATTACACCAAATTTGGCAAAGAGGTAGTTCTTGGTTCAGAAAGAACCCTTTTGTTAAATGGTGTAAATCCGTTCAGTAGTTGCTGAGAAAATGAAAAGTAAAAAGTTAGTGATATATAGGGACGAGTAGGGTCCGCGTACCCTCCCGATCACGAGCTGCATGTTAATTGGCTGTCAGCTGGCTGTCAACATTCCGATTCAGGAAATGTTGGCAGCCATTTTATCCCTCGCTAGAACCGAGGGACAGAAACAAGTGCGCAAAGCGCACAAAGGGGCAGGGTAGAAACACCCTGACCCCTAGGTTTGCTCAGGGGTCCCACAAGGACCCCTTGGCAAAAACAACAACTTTTTTAAAAAAATCGGCAGGATGCGCTCAGGGTGCGCGAATCTTGCCGAAAAAACGACAGCGCGGTCTCCGCGCTGTCGATGTTAACTGGCCCCGGGTGGCCCAAGTCCCGGGGGCATGGTGGGGGATAATTTAATGTGTGGGGGGCCTCAAAGGGCCCCCAAGCCCGGGGACCGCCACCCCCGGGGCTTTTTAAAAATGGTGCGGGAGGGCTCTGGAGCCCTCCGCAGCCCCGAGGACCACCACCTCCCCGGGGCTTTTTTTATAATTATTAAACCTGTGTGTGGGGGCTCCAGCCCCACATGCCCCGAGGACCACCACCTCCCCGGGGCACTAAACATTTTAATATGAGGGGTCCGTTACGGACCCCAGAGCCCGGGGACCACCACCTCCCGGGGCTGTGTACTGAATGGGAGGGGGCTGCGCGGCCCCCTCCTGGAGCCCTTGATGGCCCTGGGGACCACCACCCCCAGGGCCGGCTCCTGCAGTGTCCCGGGTGCCTACCCCCAAGACACTGTAGTTTGCTATGGCAGGACGGGAGCCTCGCGGCTCCCGTCCTGCCATAGCAAACTGCTTTGGATATTGGAAGAGAGAGCAGGAAACCTGCTCTCTCTTCCAATATCCAAAGCGATTGCTTTCCACATGGGGAGCAGCATGTCAGCTGCTCCCCATGTGGAACTAGCAATGCCGGCTCCCAAGGGACGTGGGAGCCGGCGGGACTGTGGGGGATTGGGGACCCCCACAGTCCCCAACGGAGAGGGCCAGCCCCGGGGGATGGGGTCCCCGGGGCAAGTAGTGGCTCGGGAGGGGGCCACGCGGCCCCCTCCCCAAAAAGAGAAAAATTTAAAAAAAAAAAAAAATGGAAAGGCCGGCCCGGGAGATGGGGTCCCCGGGGCCTTAAAATGGCCAGAGGAGGGGGCCACGCTGCCCCCTCAAAAAAATAAATATAGAGGCCATGCCCCGGGGATGGGGTCCCGGGGCCAATACAGGCCCAGGGAAGGGGACCACGCGGCCCCCTTCCCGTTTTCTTAAGGTAATTTAAAAAGGGGTAAGGCCCTGGGGGATGGGGTCCCCAGGGCCCAAAAAAGAAAAAGGAAGGGGGCCACACAGCTCCCCTTCAGAGAAAAAAACAACAAAAAAAAACGATCGGGCCCGCAGGCCCGCCCCTTCCTTCACCACTCTGCAAACGCGCCCCTGGCGCGTTTGCAGAGGGGAAACGAATTCCCCTTGAATACTGGGGGTCCCTGGGGGCCAACTAGCCCACCAGGTACCTCCAGTATGCGCCAGGGGCTGCCTTTCAGAGAGGTGTACAGAGGCCACGCCCCTTTTACACCTCTCTGCAACGCAGCTCTGTGGCGCTTTTGGAGGTATATGGTGGGCTAGTTGGACTCCGGGGACCCTCAGGATTCAAGGGGACTTAATCCCCCAACTTAAAACGCGCCACAGGGCGCGTTTGCACAGTGGTGAAGGGAGGGGGCGGGGCTTCAGGTGACATGTGTGCAAACAGGCCCCGTGGCGCGTTTTAAGATGGGGAATTAAATCCCCTTCAATCCTGAGGGTCCCTGGGGGCCAACTAGCCCAACAGGTACATCCAGAATGCGCCACAGAGCTGCGTTGCAGAGAGGTGTAAAAGGGGTGTGGCCTCTCTACACGTCTCTGCAACGCAGCCCTGGCGCATATTGGAGGTTCCTGGTGGTCTAGTTGGCCCCTAGGGACCCTCAGGATTCAAGGGGACTTAATCCCCCAACTTAAAACGCGCCACGGGGCGCGTTTGCAAAGATGTCACCTCAGGCCCCGCCCCCTCCCTTCACCATTGTGCAAATATTCCTCTAAAATCAGCCGAAATAGGAATTCCGATTTACTCACCTGTTATCAGGAGAGACCTCAGTGCTGCATCTTTCAGCCCAGTACTGGTCCTGAAAAGTAATTTTAACCGTACTTACCGGTAACTTGAATTTCCTTCATAGGCTAACATTGACTGGTTTCACTTGGAAATTCTTCTAAGTGTGGAGTTTTGGAACTTTAAAATATTCCTCTAAAATCAGCCGAAATACGAATTCCGATTTACTCACCTGTTATCAGGAGAGACCTCAGTGCTGCATCTTTCAGCCCAGTACTGAGTCCTGAAAAGTAATTTTAACCGTACTTACCAGTAACTTGAATTTCCTTCCATAGGCTAACATTGACTGGTTTCACTTGGAAATTCTTCTAAGTGTGGAGTTTTGGAACTTTAAAATATTCCTCTAAAATCAGCCGAAATACGAATTCCGATTTACTCACCTGTTATCAGGAGAGACCTCAGTGCTGCATGTTTCAGCCCAGTACTGATCCTCAAAAGTAATTTTAACCGTACTTACCGGTAACTTGAATTTCCTTCATAGGCTAACATTGACTGGTTTTCAGCAAAAAAGTTTCAAGTGTTGATTTTCACAAACTACAAATATTCCTTAAAAATCGACAGTATGACTTAAACGCATTCTTTCAACTGTTTACAGGAGATGCACCAGTGCTGGATCCAGGATCCAACACTGAGTAAGAAAAAGTAACGATAACAGTTTTTACCTGCTAAGTGAATTTCCTTCCATAGGATAACATTGGTGATTCTATGAGAAAAAGTTTCAAAGTGTCAACTTTTAAAATACAATAATATTCCTTAAAAATCACGACTGTAACCAAAACGCTTTTACTCAACTGTTTACAGGAGATGTCCCAGGACTGAATCTAGGATCCAGTCCTGTGGTTAGAAAAGTAATCCATAAAGTAACTAATTGCATTTAACTAGAAATTCACATTGAGCTGAATGTTGCATTGTGTTTGAAAATGTGTTGCCCATTGCAACAACTGTAACTACTGTACTTAAAAGTCTATTGCCTATCTGCAAAGTATTTAAACTAAAGTAATTCATTAAGAGAAAGTATTTTTTGTAATGTAATGTATAATGTAATTACAATGTAATTTAAATAATAAAATATGTAAAAAAAAATTGTTTCTAAAAATGTAGTAAATCAGTATTTTAAAAATGTATATAACAATTAATACATTTAAAAATTGTCATTTACAAAACCTTTGAAATTCACTGAAAAACCGTAGGTTTCAGACATGTTATAGTTACAAATTAGCATTTAAAAAACCTTTGAAATTCACTGAAAAAACCATAGGTTTCAGGGACGTTATAGTTACAAATTAGCATTTAAAAAACCTTTGAAATTCACTGAAAAAACCATAGGTTTTAGGGACAGTTATAGTTAGTTGGACATTGCACTCGTACAAAACCCGTGAAATTCCCCCGTTATAGTTAGTCCAGCTAACTATAACTCGCGCCCCGCAATGCACTGCTGATGACGTCACATATTACATCACTCATGACATGGTCAGTGACATCACTGATGACATCACTGATGACATCTCAAATGACATCACTGATGACATCACTGATGACATCATCCATGTGATAATTTCATGCATCTTCTCATACCCTAATATAACCTTTGATACACCCACTCTAAAGTACAGACTGCCATTCGCAAAACCATAGACACTCCAACACCAATAACTACATACCCACTCACTGATTCTTAGGTCTACGCACACATCCACTCACTCACCCGAACAGTCACTCATATTTACGGTCACTCAGTACAGGACTATCATATGCACTCATACTCCTATATAGACACTCAAACACCGCCACTCATCCATAGAGGTACTCACACACCTAGTCAGTCATGCAAATAATTAAACACACTACCATTTACTCACCTATACAGTTATACACACACCAGCTCACTTACTCATACAAATACTAGCACATTCTTACGCTCTTATACAATCACTGATACAAGCACACACTCATCCATACAGCCACTATCACAATCAGTCACTCTTGCTTATAGCTATTTATATACTCCAACACACATATATACTGCCTTTCACATATGTAGTTACTCACACATGTACCACTGGGACATACATTCACTCACTAACACACTCTTACACACACTTACCCACCCATACAGTCTATCACAGATGCACTCTTGAAACCATCCACCCAGTGAATCACCCACTCACACATCTATGCACAGAGTCGCACACACCCCTCCCACACAAACACTCAGGCACCCATACAGATACTCACACAAGCATTCAATAACTCATATAGACACTCATGTAGCTATTCTCAAACACATGCAGCCACTTACACAGCAACAGACAGACGGATACAGACATTCACCCAGTTTAGTCACTAACCCATGCATTCAGTAAGATACGTTAAATCACTCACTTATACAGTCAGTCACGCACCTACTAAATCATCCATACAGACACTTACACACCCACTCATTCTTCAATACGTCTTTTCCTATATATATAAAAAATATTTAAACTTTACAGAAACACACAGTCACTGGATGATGTCATCAGTGATGTCATCAGTGATGTCACTGACCATGTCATGAGTGATGTAATATGTGACGTCATCAGCAGTGCATTGCGTGGGCGCGAGTTATAGTTAGCTGGACTAACTATAACGGGGAATTTCACGGGTTTTGTACTGAGTGCAATGTCCAACTAACTATAACTGTCCCTAAAACCTATGGTTTTTTCAGTGAATATATATATATATATATATATATATATATATATATATATATATATATATATATATATATATAATATATAGCAAAATGTAGTCTAATAAATCAAACAGAAAGGTTTTCTCTTTTGTATGCAGCAGACATGTTGTTTTCACATATTGGAAGGTGCTGTCATGTGATAATGAAGAAAAAGGCGACTCAGTGAGATTAAAAAATTGGCCTAGGATCACACAATTTGAGACTAGTTTGAGGCAAGCAGGTAACAGTTAGGTCTGGTAGATTTTTCAGGTTACTAGATCTTGCAGGTCTGGTAACATCTTTATAATTTTTCAAGACTTTTGTTTATGCCTCATCTAAGTACATGTGCCTGCATCTGTACTATTCTATTAAAGTTGTTTTGGAAGGTTTATATATTTTTCAAATGTAAAGTTTTTGTTGTAAAGAAATGGCAACCACTTTTTAGGTCGAGCCTGGGCAGCGCATGCGCTGCTCGGCGAGGCATGCTGTATTAGAGTATGGACTTGAAGCTCCCCCTCCCACTCTCTGCCCATATTTTTCATTGGCTTGTGACATTGTCATTTGTAAATGTTGTCTTCTGATTCGTTAATAGGCCTGTTAGTCCCTCCTTAATACCGCCTTGTCTTCATTTGGACTGGCCCTTTTACTTCTTTTGTTACATGGTATGTCTTATTTAGTCTGTAAGCACTATTTTCTTTAATGAGTTTCTCCTACTGCAGGCACAATATGCTTTCCTGCAACATTCAGCGCGCCATGCACGATTTCACTTTCCAAGCAGCCCGGGACAATTGCGGCTGCTTCTTTAAAATGAAATAGGTCTTGCATTTACAAGAGTTTGAGCTATTGGCATTGTAAATGACAATGCCTTTTTATTTATGTGTTAATTAACAAAACGGATAAATAAAAGGCATTGTAATTTACAATGCCAATAGCTTAAACACTCGCAAATACGAGACCTATTGCATTGCAAATGCTTGTTTTATTTAGTAGTATTAAGGTTGCAGGAAAAAATTGATTAAATATGTAGCTAGATGATGATTTCACTGGACTCTGGTTTCATAGGTTGGAGAGTTGTGGCAACTATCGAACGTATTTTTATTTTGTAGCTTTTCATATATGGTTAGTATGATTTGAAATAATTTTAAATAATAGTTTCTAATTGAATTCCTTTATACTGATTGTACTCAAGAAGTTGTAATGATGTATTCCATGGAAATTTTTCAATTGAGTAGCACTTTGGCATTCAATACTTCACCTTTTGAATTGTCTTTGAGCAGGAGAGTATACCGGAAATGGCAAAAGATGTCCACGTAAGTCGAGAAACTAGAGAGGGTATTGAGACCTATTGCTTCTTTTCTGCAGTGAACATATAGTGAATGTCTCATTAGCGGTAAGTTTGAAGAGGAAGAGATGGTTTCTAATATAATGCTGCAGTAACTGTCCTAGTCCTGGACACTTGAGAGTGGCCCTTAGCTGCTTGCTCCAGCAGAACCAACACATCACCACTGCTGCGGACAACAGAAACGGTGCATCGCCATCACAGTGTGGGTCAGCACCGATGCATCGCCACCACTGAGTGAATCAGAACCGACGCATTCCCCCTGTTGCGTGAATCAGAACTGGCACATTGCTGTTGTTGCATTGCTTGGAGACGCCGCATTACCTTCGGAACCACCACTACATGACACACTAATCAAAGCAAGGTCCTCTTATACTGTCGATGACAGCCTTGACGACAACACTGTAATTCCGCATGGCAGCAACCCGCTCATCAGAGCTGATATATCGCCACTGCTGCAAGACCAGGACCAGCACATTGCCTCTACTGCGTGAATCTACACCAGTACTTCACCTTGTCAGCACTCTGCATCCTCATCGTCAGCAGGATTCTCGACATCGATGCAACTCAGACTAAGGTACTTCTACTCAGCGGTCCTAACTTGGTCCCTGTAGCCAGCACGTGCTGTAACACAGTTGGCCTGAACGTTTGACTTTGTCCCGGTCTAGCGAAACCAGATAGCCCTTATTGCTGCTATGTGCTTTTTGGGGGTATTTTTACGTAAATCTTAAAAAATCAATATCTCAGGTTTTACCTATTGGATTTTTGGCATTTTGATGTCAAGTAATTTATTAAAATATATTCTAGTTTTCTAAATTAGTTTGGGATTTTTCTTGTGTTGTTTTTATTTTATTACCGTGCTGCATAAATACTTTACTCTTTACCTCTAAGTTAAACCTGATTAAGTGTGTACCAAGCTACCCATGATTAAGCAAAGGTTAATTTAGTGACTTTTTGTTGTTCACCCTGCAAGGGATTGTGGCTGTTGCTTGACCAGGACTCACACCCCAGTCAACCAACAACCCAATTTCCAACAGGCTACAACACACCCCTGTTTCAGGTCTAATTGGGTATAAATCTTCCTAGAGAGACTCTAGCCATCACTTATTCTTATTCTCACCCATGCATTCACATATTATAATTGAACAGACCTAAGCAGAGGGATTGGATTTTCCTATGTTATCAATTGCATCCACAGTTTAATATGCTGGACACAATCAAATGCAGATTTGAAGTCTACATAGCATAGACGTAACAATGATCACTGCATTAGTATTTGATCAAGGATGAGTGAAAGTGCTAGGATGCTAGTTGTGGTGCCTGTTTCTTTAATGAAGCCTGTTTGGTTTATTGCAGCAGTTCTTAACCTATTGACTTCTGTGGACCCCAACTGAATCATTACTGGAATCCGGGAACCCCCCCATTGAGTCATTATTGGAAGCTGAGGACCCCTTGCCCAACCAATTGCTATCATTTCAACTTTAAAGCAATGTACAAAAATAATAAAACAAGTATACACCAAACAAATGCTCGGATATTGAAATATTGTGTTTAATTCACAATTCAATATAAAAACATTTTCACATTTTCAAATTTGCTTCTTTATTTCAATATACTTTAATAATTGTAGTGTATTCATTTTAATATTAATTTGGTTGCATAGTTTCGAACCCCCTGAGTAGGCCTCAGGAGTCCTTGGACCACAGGTTAAGAACCAATGGTTTATTGCATTTGTTTTTATTGGCTGCCCAGGTTGTAAGGTCTTGAAGAAGCAGAGAGAGAGACAAAGTATTTGGCTTTATTGTTAAGCAACACTATCAATAGGCAATTCTCCCGTGATGATCTCCTGCCCCCTTTATAGATTGAGCTAATGATGGAGCCTCTCCAAACATTAGGGTCCATCTCGATCTGCACTGCATGATTAAATACTGTGGACATTTCGGCAGCCAAGTATGATGGGTTGAACTTTTAAATGACCTGTGGGGTTTTGTTGCAGCCTAGTGCTCCATAACAATGCCCTTTCACAATTTCTTTGGGATTTGAGTTGGTGAGCACAAAAGGGCTGATTCTTTCCTGAATTCCCCCACAGCACTCAAGGCACTTTCTGAGACGGTCAAAATGTTTGAAGCTTGATTTTTCCTGCATTGTTTTGGGTGGTGTTGCTCTTTGTACTAAAGGATGCTTTTTGGATCTCATCTCTGGGAGTAAGGCTGAGGTGGGCATGCACAATGCTACCCAAGTTGTTTCTTTGATGCTAGAATTATTTACAATGTGGAAGTCTCTATCAATACTATTGACCATTTTCCAAAAATCCCGAGAAATCTCACTTACATACAGCATTTTCATCTAGAAGTGATCCTCTCTTGACCTCCTTTCCTTCCAGAGGCGTTTTTGTATTTCGTTCTCAGAGCCATGGAGATTTACCATTCAGTGATGGTTATGTGAGTCTCCTTTAAACTCCCTCAAT
Source organism: Calotriton arnoldi (assembly GCA_963921515.1). Taxonomy (NCBI): domain Eukaryota; kingdom Metazoa; phylum Chordata; class Amphibia; order Caudata; family Salamandridae; genus Calotriton; species Calotriton arnoldi. Next base: position 336,256 of record CAWUFW010007339.1, read on the forward strand.
GAACAGTTGTCTTTTCTTTGTGCTAGCCTACATGCCGCTGAAGACTTTTTGGGTATAAAGTGGGTCAACGGATGTTTCACACATGATGCATTTTGTTTGTTTTTATTAAATGTATCCCTAACAAGAGCTTTGAATTTTTCCCAGTTCTGTGACAGTGTAAGCTCTGGGGCTTGGCATGTTTCTATTAGCTGCGCTGCAGTTGACTCTTTGAAGATAATTACTTCGGGCCTGATTAAGATCTTGGCGTGAGGGATACTCCGCCACAAACTTGACGGATATCCCGTCTGCCATATTACAAGTCCCATTATATACTATGGAACTTGTAATACGACGGACAGGATATTCGTCACGTTTGTGATGGATAATCCCATCTGCCAAGATTGTAATCCGGCCCTTAGTCCTTCAACTTTAATTTTCTGCAATTCACTGAATAGATTGAGCTTGAGAGGTTGTTTAGCACAGTAAGAAGGGATGGTGTAGCAGTTGTTACAATTTTATGCTGTAGGTGGTCTCTCTATGATCTCTGACAGAGACCAATTTTATTAAATGAAAGATGACAGAGGGTATATTGTGGAGTCAAGTATGGATTGCGACATTAATCTTTAGTGCCTAAGAGCAGGTGGATTGTGTCCTTGAAGCTTTCTAATTTACGGCCTTAACCCAGCATGTTCTAAATCTATTAAGCAATGGTCATCCTTTTTGTTCCGGTTCCTGCTGTGAAATTCACCTTGGAGAGGAATGTTCTATATTGAATCCTGATTTAGAAGCTAGTCTTCAAGATGTGTCTTAGCGATCAGATTCATAGTAAAATCTCCTGTAGTCAGGATTTCCTTTGAAATTGGAGATTTCTTCAGGTCCAAAATTGCAGAAATTAATTTTCCAGTCATGTTTACTTTTTGAATCAGGGTGTATATAATCATTAATTAGGACCAATGGATTGTTACTTCCAGACAACCAGTTGTATCGTCATGATGCCCCGGTTATCTGAGGTCACAATTGAACGTTCCCAGTGAAGTGATGCTGTTATGTAAGTTGCTCCTTTAGGCTGGGCATTTCTTGGCAGTTTAATTGAAGGTCTGTAGTATTCAGTAAATTCCCTGTGGGAAAGTAGGATCTGTTTCTATGGTTAATCCCACTTTTTGCTTGATGTAATGCTGTTTCTGACTAGTCTGACTGAGATCCTGCTAATCAGGACCCCAGTGTCTCTGCTGTCTCCCCTAAATTATTATAGTAAGTACTTGGGTACATCCCAGATTGGATACTGGGGTACCCTTATCAGTCCCTAGTATATGGTACTAAGGTACCCAGGGCATAGGCACCCCAAAGGTCTCCCATAGCCTGAAGCATGTATTATGCCACCTATGGGAGACCATTCAAACTATCTCTACAGGCCTTCCATTGCAGCCTGTGTAAGCTGGTGCTAGCATCACTTACAAAAGATATAGGTTTCCCTGTATCTCAGGTCACTGCACTTAAAACCTATAAGTCACCCCTACAGCAGGCCTTTTCAATCCTGAAGGGAGGGTGCTTGATTGTAAGAGTGAGGGTGCCCCTGCATGAGAAAAACCTCTACAGCCTTCGGAGTCCATTCTACTGGGTTGTAAGTGAGACAGCCATATAACATATAGAGGGGCACCGCGTCGTTAAGCGATGACCATCTCGAAACTGGCTGTAACAAACCCTGGCGGGTTTCGTATCAAACATATTGGAATCATACCCCCACACCGTAAACGGTGTGGAAGGTATAATTCCAAGCATTGTAAAGGCCCTCCGTTAGGCCCTCAGTGCACCCGTTACCAGTCTTCTAGACCCGGACAGTACAACATGGATGCTGCCGACCAGAGACATAATTCTGCCCTCCTGCTGCTGAGCCAAGCTCGAGCAGGGAAAGGCAGAACCATAGGCATCCTGTCACAGGGAGGTGTGACCACCTCCCAGACAGGGTTTAGTGTACTGGGGCATGGTAGGAGCGGTTGCCGGTGCCACATAGTCTGCGTGCAGGGCACATTTGGTGCCCTCCATGCATAGACCAGCTGAAACCAGTTCAGGGAGCCTTTGGCTCACCCTCTGGTGCGAAACTGGACAAAGGACAGGGGAGTATCCTCCCCCTTGTCCAGCCCCTGCTTAGGGAGGGACCCCTATATCGTCCCAACCCTTTTCCTTGGGGTATTTAAGGTTTTATATGTAGGTGGGTCCCTAGATTCGTCATGAGACACGATACAATTCAGATACCACTTCAACTTTGACCGTCCGGCACGCTGGACTAAGCTGGACTTCACTCTGGGCATCAAGGCTGCAACAGGGAAGACTCCTGCTGCTCCTGATCTCTTCATCCTGCTCGTATGCTGCAGCGTCCATGCCTGTGCTCCATACAGGAACTTGTCCAGGGCCTGTGGACATGCAAGCCACATGAAGTAATCTCCCTTTAAATGAAGGAGTCACTTCCCTGCATCTGCGGGCACTTCAACCAAGCTGACCGGTCTGCTGATCCTGGGCTCATAGGGACTCCAAAAGGCTCAGCAACATAGGTGGTGGTTCTTCACATCCCTCGAGGCCTGCCCTGTTCTCTCACCAAGTTTAAGGCCACTATCCCTCGTTGGAGCCGCAGGAACTGAACCCCTGTGCAACGCGTCAACTCACAGTTGCAAAGGCTTGTTGGCTTCCTTCCACCAAGATCCTAGGGCTCCTAGTAGCCCCAACCATCTCCAGTGACCAAGATCTTCATCCTCACCACATAACTTGCAACATGGGCCTACTTCTTCGGTGAGCTGCTCGAGGTCCTCTTGCGACTCCAGTATCTCCAGCCCGTGGGTCCTATTGAGGGTCACTTTTGAATTCTTTGGGGTCCCTGGATTGCTCAAGGCCTGCCCTGACTCCTCCTGGACCTTGCTAGTCCTGATATTGCACCTTCTTCAACTTCTAAGTTGGTTGCAGTTGCCAAGGCTTGTTGGTGCTCCTGCCGGACACCGACCCCTCAACTCTCGACATCCGACGTGGGACAGCTCATGAACTGCTCCTGGTCTTCCACATCATCGCGTTGTCCACACAGCTCTAGTTTTAAGGTCACCGTCAGCTCTCCTGCAACACCTGACATCGGTGGGCATTCGTCTTCCGTGCCTCCTGGTCTCTCCTGAGTGGCATAGACTCTGACCCCTCTGCTTGAAGGTTCTTCCCAGCTTGAATCCACCTTTGGGTTCCACCAGACACTTTCACCTCTTCCAGCAGCGGCATCTTTCTGAAGTCCTCCATTGGGTTCGACGGCGGTTTCCGACGCCACTTCACACCTATGTACCCGACTTCCATGGTGCAGGTAACCTGCTTCCTAGGGTATCCATGGGTGGGGTGGCTCTCCAACCTCTTGTACTCCACGGTGTTTCTTCAGGGTCCACTGGGAAGGGTCCTCTTTCTTTAAAATTGCAACTGCGACTTACACGTTGATTTGTACGGAGAACAGTCGTATTTCTATACTGCACACTTCTTTGTTCAGATGGACCACAAGCCTCTCTTATGGCTTAAACAGATGAAGGGTGAAAATCCAAAACTTTTGAGGTGGTCCATTTCCCTACAGGGGATGGACTATACAGTGGAACATAGACCTTGGAGTAACCATGCCAATGCAGATGGACTTTTCAGATATTTCCACTTAGAAAATGAAGACTCAACTGGGCAAGGTTTGTCTCATCTCCTTACGTTTGGGGGGGTTGTGTAAGAAAGTAGGATATGCTTCTATGGTTATCCCCACTTTTTGCTTGATGTGATGCTGTTTCTGACTAGTCTGACTGGGATCCTGCTAATTAGGACCCCAGTCACCCTGCTTTCTCCCCTAAATTGTTATGGTAAGTAATTAGGTACATCCCAGATTGGATACATGGGGTACCCTTATCAGTCCCTAGTATATGGTTCTAAGGTGCAACACTAACCACTAGGCCACAGTGACCCATTGGTACTAAGGTACCCAGGGCATAGGTACCCCAGAGGTCTCCCATAGGCTGAAGCATGTATTATGCCACCTATGGGAGACCATTCAAATTATCTCTATGGGCCTGCCATTGCAGCCTGTGTAAGCTGGTGCTAGTACCACTTACGAAAGTTATAGGTTTCCCTATATCTAAGGTCACTGCACTTAAAACCTATAAGACATCCCTACAGCAGGCCTTTTTAATCCTGAAGACGGGGTGCTTGATTCTAGGTGTGAGGGTGCCCCTGCATGAGCAGGACACCCCTACAGCCTTCGGAGTCCATTCTCCTGGGTTGTAAGTGAGACAGCCATATAACATATAGAGGGGCACCGCGTCATTATGTGATGACCATCTCAAACGTAGCTGTAGTGAAGCCTGTCATGTTTGGTATCAAACATGTTAGAATCATACCCCCACACCATAAACAGTGTGAGAGGTATGATTCCAAGCACTGTAAAGGCCTTCCGTTAGGCCCTCAGAGCTCCGGGTACCAGTCTACCAGACCCGGACAGCACAACATGGCTGCTTCTGACCAGAGACACGATTCTGCCCTCCTGCTGCTGAGCCAAGCTCGAGCAGGGGAAGGCAGAACAATAGGCATCCTGTCACCGGATCAGTGACCACCTCCCAGACAGGGTTTAGAGTATTGGGGCAGGGTGGGAGCGCTTGCCAGCGCCACATAGTCTGCATGCAGGGCACATTTTGTGCCCTCCATGCATAGCCCAGCTCAAACCAGTTCAGGGAGCCGTTAGCTCCCGCTGTGGGGCGAAACAGGACAAAGGACAGGGGAGTATCCTCCCCATTGTCCAGCCCCTCCTTAAGGAGGGACCCCTGTATCGTCGCAACCCTTTTCCTTAGGGTATTTAAGGGCTTACCTGTGGGTGGGTCCCTAGATTTGTTGTGGGACACAATACAATACAGACACCAGTTCAACTTCGACCGTCTGGGCACTCTGAACTTCGCTCTGGGCATCAAGGCTGCAACAGGGAAGACTCCTGCTGCTCCTGATCTCTTCGCCCTGCTCGTCTGATGCAATGTCCATGCCTGTGCTCCATACAGGAACCCGTCCAGGGCCTGTGGACATCCAAGACACCTGAAGGAATCTCCCTTGATGTGAAGGAGTCACTTCCCTGCATCTGCTGGCACTGCAACCAAGCTGACCAGTCAGCTGAACCTGGGCTCCTACGTACTTCGAAAGGCTCAGCAATACAGGTGGTGGTTCGTCACATCCCTTGATGCCTGCCCTGTCCTCTGACCAAGTTTGAGACCAGTATCCCTTGTCGGAGCTTCAGGAAACGAACCCCTGTGCACCACGTTGACTTGCAGTTGCAAAGGCTTGTTAGCTTCCTTCCACCAAGATCTTCGGGCACCATGTTGCCCCAAACCTCAAGCATCTCCAGTGAGCAAGATCTTCGTCCTCACCACATCACTTGCAACGTGGGACTATTTCTTCTGTGAGCTGCTTGAGGTCTTCTTGCGACTCCAGTGCCTCCAGTCCGTGGGTCCTATTGAGGGTCACATTTGAACTCTTTGGGCTCCTCTGATTGCTCAGGGCCTGCCCTGACTCCCCTGTTTGTGGTGAGTCTCCTGCATCTTGCTGGTCCCGACATTGTACCTTCTTCAACTTCCACTTTTGTTGCAGTTGCCAAGGCTTGTTGGTGCTCCCGCCAGTCACTGACCCCTCAACTCTCGACATACGATTTGGGACAGCTCGTGAACTGCTGCTGGTCTTCCACAACATCGCCTGGTCCACACAGCTGTAGTTTTAAGGTCACCATCAGCTCTCCTGCAACACCCGACATAGGTGGGCATTCGTCTTCCGTGCCACCTGGTCACTCCTGAGTGGCATAGACTCTGTCCCCTCTGCTTGAAGGTTCTTCATTGCTTGAATCCACCTTTGGGGTCCACTGGACACTTTCCTCTCTTCCTCCAGTGGTATCTTTCTGAAGTCCTCCATCGGGTTCAACAGCGGTTTCCGACGCCAATTCACACCTATGCACCCGGCTTCCCTGGTGTAGGTAATCTGGTTCCCAGGGTATCCACAGGTGGGGTGGCTCTCCAACCTCTTGTCCTCCATGGGGTTTCTTCAGGGTCCACTGGGAAGGGTCCTATTTCTTTAAAATTGCAACCAGGACTTACATGTTGATTTGTATGGAGAACACACTCGTGTTCCTACACTGCACACGACATCCTTGGGCTCCTAGATACTTACCTTGGTTAGTGCCGTGGGTCCCCGACACTTCTACGTCCTCTGAGTATTGTCTTGACTCGAGTCGGGGTTCGCATACCACTATTTTAGTACCACTGTGTATTCTGTGCTACTTACTTGTTTCTATTGCAAAGTATTGTGTGTATTGTGTATATCTCTGGCTAGGAGATATCTAAATGTGTTAGTGAGTGTCTTATAATAAAGACAATTTTTATAAATACACTGTGTGGTTCTTTTTCACTTAATCTATACCAATAAGATGGTGTTCTGATAAAACAAGCTGCTTTACACGCCTTCTGGACTAAGCGTTAAGACTGCTCTCCACACTACCACTTAGAGAGCTTTCTAAGGTTGTCTAAGACCACTAAAATCACCATAAGGGTTGTCTGGATCAGTGCAGGGTGTCCACTTACATAAGTGGACATCGATACTGAGCCAGTCTCTCACATTCCCGTATTGGAGTGAATTCCACTGGCTATGTTTCTTGCAACATGATTAACTGAAACAACTTCCAGTAGTTTATTTGGTCAGGATCTAGTCATTTATTCATCAAACTGTATGTATCCCATGAGGTAAACAACCTTGACCCCGCATCCCTCACCCCGCATGTTGTTACAATGCGGTCGTTACAACGACCGCGTTGTAACAACGCAACTACATTACCCCGCAAGTCGCAACGACTTGCGGAAGGGGGAGAAGGTGTTGGATTTAAAATCCAACACCTTCCCTACTGTCCGCACAGACTGGAGTTGGAATAGTAAATTATACTATTCCAACATCCAGCGCCCCCCTCCGCAAGTCGTTGTTACGACTTGCGGGGTAATGGTATTGCGTTGTTACAACGCGGTCGTTGTAACGACCGTGTTGTAACAACATGCGGGGTAAAGGGATGCGGGGTAAAGAGGCATATTCATCCCATGAGCAAATGACTTTGATATTCAAAAAAGTGGAGCAAGATAGCTATGGTGAAACTGCAGATCATTTTTTTAGACTTGTGTTGAGAACTGTGGGCATACAAACAGACCTAAAGCGGCTGGATGCTGTGAAATCTGTGTCGACCCAGTCTCTAATTTATAATAATCTGATTATGAACAAGATTTGAAGAGGCTTCACTGTTCACCTAATTATGGGTCTACTAATGATCTTGAAATATTACACCTGCACTTGTGTTTTGAACTTTCAGTGGATACAGATATATGTAGAACATTACCATCTAAGCTTACAATCAACTATAGGAGGGCAGAAACTTTGAGGATTGATACTTTAAAATGTTTTTAAATGGGTCTTGATGGTTTTCCTCGATTATGATTGTTTGAATAGTATTTTGGCACTTTTTATTTGTACTTTAAATGGTTTACAAAAGATTAATCAAATAGTGGTTACTGATAGATTTAAGAAAAGAAAATCTGTTAAAAATATCTCTAAAACGTATAGAATATGCTTGAGTTAAATGGTTTTTGTTGCTTTATTACTAAGACCATAGGAATGAATTGTTAAAATACAGAGCTAGACCATGACTTTGACGGAATCCGTTTCCAAAGGTTGTAGGTTTGTGGTGGCAATAGGCAGTACCATTAATATTTTGATGAGATATATATATATATATATATATATATATATATATATAACCACATTAATCCTTTCAGATTATAGAACACACTCACAAGGTATAACCTTCTCCAATTAATTTATTCTTCACAAAGTATCCAGTTAGAGAGAACAACCGACGCGTTTACGTAAACACAGTTTACTTGATCAACCGTGATCAAGTAAACTGTGTTTCTAACGCGTCGGTTGTTCCTCTAACTGGATACTTTGTGAAGAATAAGTTGATGGAGAAGGTTATACCTGTGAGTGCGGTTTCTATAATCTGAAAGGATTAATGTGGTTAGAATTAATACGGCGGGGCTCTGCCTTGAAACCTGCACCGGATTAAGAGCGCCAGGGGTCCGTACGAAATTGAGCCAGGAAGGAGTAATATATATATATATATATATATATATATATATATATATATATATATATATATATATATTTTCACTGAAAAACCCCACGTTTCAGGGCAGTTATAGTTAGGCTGATGTTTCACTCGTACAAAACCAGAGAAATTCAGCCGTTGTAACTCGTGCCCCCGCAATGCATTGCTGATGACGTCACATATTACATCACTCATGACATGGTCAGTGACATCAATGATGACATCACTGATGTCTCAAATGACATCACTCATGACATCATCCAGTGACTGAGTGTTTCTAAAATGTTTAAGAATGTTATATATTACCTACTGGCGGTCGCCAGTAGGTAGTTATAGTTAGGACCTTGTTTCTATTCAAATAGCGTTTTTTCTTTTGCCAATATCTTTGGCGCCGTTTGACGAATCTTTGCGAAATTTTCAAAACTAGTGGGGCGCTCCGGTCAGCTCCTGTCTTGAAAGTTTTGGGGTGATTCGTGAAGTGGGGGCCGAGAAAAAAGGGGGTCCCAAAACGCGTTTTCCCCATGTTAATTTCCATAGGAAACTTTAGACAAAGCTACAGCCCGAACTGCTGAACGGAATTACACCAAATTTGGCAAAAATGTAGCCCTTGGTTCAGAAAGAGCCCTTTTGTTAAATGGTGTAAATCCGTTCAGTAGTTCCTGAGAAATTAGAAAAAGAAAAATATCTATCTGAGCACCGAGGAGGGTTCACGACTCCTTCCGGGCACGAGCTTCACTCTGATTGGCTGCCAACACTACAAATCAGAAAGTGTTGGCAGCCATCTTGTGACTCGGTAGAACTGAGCCACAAGAAAACAGTGAAAAAGAGGTTAAAAAAGAAGAAAAGGGGGCAGGGTAGAAACTCCCTGACCCCCTAGGCCTGCTGAGGGGTCCCAGAGGGACCCCCATGGCAAAAAAAAAGCATTTTTTTTTTTTTTTTAAAGACATGGATGAAGTCGCGCAGGGTGCGCGAATACCGCTGAGAATTTTTTTTTTAAAACGAAGCGCGGCCTCCCGCGCTTTGTTATTGTTAAGCCCCCGGGTGGGCCAGGTTCCGGGGGCAATCCCAATTTATATAGCGAGGGCCTGCGGGGGCCCCCGCAGCCCCGGGGACCGCCACCTCCCCGGGGCTTCAATGTTAATTTGCGGGGGGCTCGCAGTCCCCCCGCAGCCCCGGGGACCACCACCTCCCCGGGGCTATTTGGAACGATGTGAGGGGGGCCGCGCAGCCCCCCTCCTGGAGCCCTTGATGGCCCTGGGGACCGCCACCTCCCAGGGCCGGCTCCTGCAATGTCCCGGGTGCCCACCCCCGGGACATTGCTGTTTGCTATGGCAGGGCGGGAGCACGGCTCTCGCCCTGTCATGGCAAACTCTGCTTGATTTTGGAGGCGAGCAGAAACCTGCTCTCGCTTCCAAAAGCCGAAGCTAGTTGCTTTTGCACAAGGGGAGCTGAATGTCAGCAGCGCCCCTTGTGCAAAGCAATGCCGGCTCCCGCAGGAGGCGGTGAGCCGGCTGGGACCGTGGGGGCATTAGGACTCCCCCCACTGTCCCCAACTGAGAGGCTAGGCCCCGGGGAATGGGATCCCCGGGGCCATAATTGGCCTAAGGAGGGGGGCCACGTGCCCCCCCTCCAAAATTATTTAAAGCAAAAAAAGAAGTTTGGCCAGGCCCCGGGGGATGTGGTCTCTGGGGCCATAATTGGCCTTTGGAGGGGGCGATGCGGCCCCCCCTCCAAAAATATATGATAAAAAAGAAGTATGGTCATGCCCCGGGGCAAATACGAAATGATGGAAATGAATGGATTTTTTTTTCGATCAAGTTTGGAGTCGCGACTCCAGTGCGGCGCTCAGCACGGCCCCCCGTGTAATCGCGATGGCGTCGCGAATTCACCTAAAATAAATAATTAAGTAGTATATAATATAGAAGGTAGTGTTGTGTGTATGAAGTTGTTTTAAAGAGGTGTTGTGCTTGAAATTAATGACAAGATTACAATTGATAGAGTTGTTAAAAATATATATAAAAAATTAATATTTAAAGTTGAAAAGTGTGTTGTGTTGTAGTACGTTGAGTTTGTGCTTTTGTTTTGTCACTTCGCGCTGGGTGCCCAAATCCTAAAAAAAAAATGTTTTTTCAAAAAAAGATTAAAATCTTTATTATGTTATAGGGTGGCTCTAAAAAGAGCCCTTGTTTTCATTGTAACTTTGTTGTAGCTACATGTAAGTGCCGATGCAGAGCTTTAGGTTGTTGAGAGACTCTGTTTCCCTGATCTGTGAAATGTACTCCATCACTCCTGTAGATGTCATCCATATCAAAACGTAGATTGTTGTTATATATTGAGCCCATGCTATGGTCTCTAAGGTAAGCAGAAACCGCTTTATTGACATTTTTTCTAGCCTTCTCAATCTGTGGACAAAATTGATTTGACCGCTTCCATTTTTGTCTTTGGCATATGTTAGAGTATACAAAGACAGTTTGAGGTAAAAGCAACATCATGTGCAAAGGTGTCCTTCATTAGCATTTCCAGACCTACCCCAGTCAATGTGCCTAGGTCATTGCCACCACAGTGCACAATCATGAGGTGAGGGGGTTGGAGATGCAAAAAGGTTTTAACCAAAGGCATCAATTGGTGCCACTTTAATCCTCTCTGTCCAATCCATTTAATGTCCACATTTTGCAAAGCTAGGTCTTTGTCAATACCTCTGCGTTCAGCATACTTTTTGCACCAGGAAACAGCTGTGCCCAACAATCCACACTGTAAGCATCTTGAAGGGATGTCTGTAAGTAATGAAGAGATGTTTGTAGCTGAGGTAGTCAGTTGGTAGAATGAGAGGTATGTAAAATGGTGGGCAAGATGCAATTTAAAAAAAATTAGAGAATTGATTGGCTGTTTAAGAACATTCTATATTAAAAAATAGGGTGCATTTTACTTTTTTTTTAAAAGCATATTTTTATTGGTTAGTAAAAAATGTTTGAAAGGTACAATAGAAAGGATAAGATCATATTTTGCCAAGTCAACCACACCTGCTGTTTGCATTTGCAACATTGTGTGGTGAACTTGAAAATATGGTGAACTTGTGACCTGTGAGTTCAGTTAAATGTTCCATGAACTGTTACTATGGAAACTGGCATGAAGCAGAATGGGGGAAGGCTTGAAATTTAACTGTGGTTTTAAAATGTGAAATTGTAATTTATATATAAGTAATATTTTTTTTAAATGACATTTCCCAAGTCAGTACTGTCTTTAGAAGTGGTGTTTAATTAAAAAATAGTGTTGAATTTATTTGTTATATCTTTTTGAACTCCTGTATGAATTTGCGACTCCATCGCGATGGTGCACGATGGGGTCGCGACTTCAAAAAAAATGTAGAAACAGTTTGGGCACCTTTAGAAGTCAGTTGCTAAGGGTTATTATATGTAACCAATAGAAATGTGTTTTACAATTTGAAAAAATCTAGGAAGCAATGTGATTTGTTAGTTATATGTATTTGTGTGGAGAAAGAGAGGGAAACTTTGCTATTACTGGTTTTACCTTGCTGAGTCTGGTGCATTATATTGATCGTGTGTAAAAGAAAATCCTGTCGGAGTTTGTGAGATTTTAAATTCAACACATTTATTTGCAAGGTGAGTTATACATTTGTGAGGTTTATTTTTAAACTTTTAACATTATTCAAAAACTGTGTTGTTTGAAATATATTATTAAATGTAGAGATGTATATTGTAGTTTGTTTTATTGTACTTAAATGTTGTTTAAAAAAGAGTCTGTACAGTAATGTGTATTTTTTAAGATGGATTACTGATGCTCATATAAGATGTTATTAATTAGGCTTGTTTTTTTTGTCTGTACAAAGGTATAGTTGAATGATGCCGCATAATTTTAGATAGTTGGTTGAAGACGCAGCACAAATGTGTAGTTTGAAAGATGTTCATATAAGGTCTAATTACTTAGGTTTCTTTTTTGTTGTCTCTACAAAGGTATAGTTGAATGATGCAGCATAATTTTAGATAGTTTGGTAAAGATGCAGCACAACTGTGCAGTTTGAAAGATGTTCATATAAGGTGTTATTAATTATGGTTCTTTTTCTCGTTTGTACAAAGGTAAAGTTAAATGATGCCAAATATTTTTAGATAGAATGGAGAAGATGCATCACAGTATAGTTGAATGATGCCGCATAATTTTAGATAGAATGGTGGAGATGCATCACAAAGTGTGCTTTCTAGGATGGTCATATAAGGTATTATTAATTAGGTTTTTTCTTCTAGTCTGGAATAAGGTATAGTTAAATGATGCCACATAATTTTAGAGATGAAGATGCAGCACAAAACAGTGGTTTAAACAATGCAGAAATAAGGTGCTGTTAATTAGGCTTCTTTTTTCTAGTCTGAACAAAGGTATAGTTGAATGATGCCGCATAATTTTAGATAGAAAGGTGAAGATGCACAATAAAAGTGTGGTTTAAAAAATGCTCATAAAAGGTGTTGTTAATTAGCCTTCTTTTTTAAGTCTGTTGAAAGGTATTGTTTAATGATGTCGCATATTTTTAGATAGAATGGTGAAGATGTAGCTCAAAGGTAAACCACCACATATTACCCTTGCAGGCATGTTGCACTTATCTACTCAACTAGGTAATACGTAATGACTCCTCTATGTCTTCAGATTGTATTTATACAGTTATCTGTATGCTTAGTGAACTATTAAGAGGCTGCCTGACCGATTACAGGAGTGCAAAGGTAGTGACTGGGTGATTTTAAAACTACATGAGTAATGAATGACTGAGTCCATATTCTCCAATCACCCAGTTAGTATCCAAGCACTCATGAAATCACTTTGCCACTACCCAAGCACTTATGAAATCACACAGGCACTACTCAGGCACTCTCCCAAACACTACCCATGTACTCATGCAATAACCCAAGCATTACCCATGCACTTATGTAATCACACATGCAGTACCCTTGCAATTCTCCAATCACCCAGTTAATATCCAAGCACTCATGAAATCACTCCGCTACTACACAAGCACTTATGAAATCACCCAGGCACTACCCATGCACTCTGCCAATCGCCCAAGCACTACCTTTGCAGTCGTAGAATCACCCATGCCCTTCTCTTGCATACGTCTATTTACCTAGGCAGTACTCAATGACTCATCGATCCCTTCAGGTACTATTTATACACTTAAGCATGCAGTCAGGCAATTAGCTAGCCACTATCTATCTTCTCCTACAAAAATCCAGTGACTACCCTTGCTCTCATACAATCACCCAAGCACTACCTACGGAGTTTTGGAATCACTCAGGCAGGTGTAGTACATGTCTCAGTTTTTAGGTTTTCCTATATTTCAGAAATATTGAAAACATATTTCTTTTACATATCATGATTTGGAAAGGTAGATCCAGATGTATGTGTGCTTTTAACAATATGGGGACACTTATAGTTGAGTCATGTAATAGTGTGCGGCTTTATATTTGGCTAGGCCCAACTGTCATGCACTTATAAAAACACCCAAGTACTCGCCATGCAGTCTTACAATGATGCAGGCACAACATATACAGTGCTCTAATCACTCAGCCATTCCTCTTGCACAGATGCAATGATTTAGGCACTATCTGTGTACTTATGCAATCACTAAGGTATAACTCATGCAGTTACATAATCACCCATGTACTACTGTTACACTCCTTCAATCATGGAGGCAGTATCTTTCTACTCTTGCAATCACTCAGCCAGTAGTTATGCTGTTATGAAATCATCCAGTCACTACTTTTGGGGTCTTTTAGTTACTCAGGCTCTACCTCAGTAGTCCTGCAATTATCCAAGAAGTACCCATGCACTTACAAAATCACCCAGTCACTTACTATGTAGTCATGTAAATGCCCAGGCATTATCCCTGCACTTATGCAATCGCCGAGGTGTTACCCATGTACTACTTTAATCCCTTTCTTCTCTTTCAATCACATATGCACTTTTCTTGTACTTATGGAATCAGTCAATCATTACTCATGTAGTTTTAAAATCACCCAGTCACTACCTTTGCACTCCTGTAATCGGTCAGGCACCATCTTAATAGTTCACAAATCATCCAGGCGGTACTCATGAACCTATAAAATCATCCACTCACTTGTTATGTACTTTAGTAATCCTCCAGAAATTAGCCTTGCAAGCATGTCATTATCCAGGGTCTAGTAATTTACTTTCCCTACAGTCATGCAATCATGCAGGCTGTACCTATGCAGTCATGTAATAACCTATACACTACCCTTGCAGTCGTAGAATCACCCATGCCCTTCTCACATTGTCATATGGGCTAGAAGTTGGCTTCTGAAAAGGAGGAACCTAGAAAAACGTTGTGTGTGCATATATGTGTGTGTGTATATGTGTATATATATATATATATATATATATATATATATATATATATATATATATATTTTCACTGAAAAAACCACAGGTTTCAGGGACGTTATAGTTAGAAATTCGCAATTAAAAAAAGTTTGAAATTCACTGAAAAACCCACAGGTTTCAGGGACGTTCTAGTTAGTTGGACATTTCAGTCGTACAAAACCTGTGAAATTCGGCCGTTAGTTAGTTCAGCTAACTATAACTCGCACCCCCACAATGCACTGCTGATGACGTCACACATTACATCATTCATGACATGGTCAGTGACATCACTGATGACATCATCCAGTGAATGTGTGTTTCTGTAAAGTTTAAATATGATATATATATATATATATATATATATATATACATACCAAGGTGTATTGAAGAATGAGTGGGTGTATAAGTGCCTGAATAGATGATTTAGTAGGTGCGTGACTGACTGTATAAGTGAGTGATTAAACGTGTCTTACTGAATGCATGGGTTAGTGACTAAACTGTGTGAATGTCTGTATTAGTCTGTCAGTTGCTGTGTAAGCGGCTGCATGGGAGTTCCAAAGGTGTGTCAGAACAAATCTTGGTTATTTATGATTTCTTGCGGAAATAATTCCAAAGACAGTTTTATCTTTTTGCACCCTTGTTTTATGCAGTTTCTGAAATACTGAGATTTTCTCTCAGGTGAGCAACACCAAGTAACAGCCAACACGTGTTTCGCCCCTTAATATGGCCAACCGGACGGATTAGGGACTGGCATCGAAGGATGCCAGTCCCTAATAAAACAAGGGTGCAAAAAGATAATCTGTGGGAAAATCAGAGGGACACCGGACGGATTAGGGACTGGCATCGAAGGATGCCAGTCCCTAATCCGTCCGGTGTCCCTCTGATTTTCCCACAGATTCAAAGGATAAAACCACCAGACAACATGGGATCAATTTGTGTCCCTCATTATCTTTATACGGTAAGCGTGCTACAATTGACACGCTACCTCGAGTTCACCTTCGCTTTACTGCACTATCATTTAACCTTTTTAATTCCGTGTTCCCCTGCACGCTCTTTGTCTTTTTAAACGACATACGTTTTTGCCTACTAGCCTCCTCTATACCGTTAGTACGCACTTTAAGCATAGCTCTCCCCTTGACACCTCATAGCACACGAGACCTAGAAGATATGACCGATTTACCTCATACAAGTTACCACCTGGGTCCATCCATTCCCATCACCCTGCGCTGTACAAGGCCTTTTTACCTAACTTTTACCCTTTCCTCCCCACCTCCTCCCTCTGCCCTGATCCGGGACCATGAAATATGACATTCACGGTAATTTACATTCTCATACTATTGCTTTACTCTGATTCGTAATAGTCTTTTTATGAATGTCTTTATCTCCATGCGAATGTGTGCTTTGATACCATTTGGCTACCATTGTACCCAAATTTATTAATATGCTCTCCACGTTGTTCTCACGCAACATTTTATGTATGATCTGTTCATTCGTCTTCCCTTAACCCTTATCAACCCCAATGTGCCTTTATCGCGTTCGATTACTGTGGTACATGCACTTGGCTTTTTTATGTTCCGATGTGTCTCTCTTCTTTTTTTATACTATGACTATTGATATTCCCTGCTTTATCCACTTTCCTCTTGCTTTCTGACTTTCTCCTCTACCTTTTGTACGTTTCTAAACACTGTCCACTTTTAAATCTTATTTCATGTCTCATAATACTTCTCTACTATCGGTTTTTATTCCTGTGCGGCCTTCCTTTTTCTGGCAACATCTAAAACTCATTACCTATCAAATGTACCTATGATCATTGATATTGACATCATGTACAATTTATACAATTTATACGTTGTGATATGACTTATGCTTTATGAAATTACTTCAACACTGTAAATACTGCACGGTATGCCTTCCAACATACCAATGGCTTTATTACTACTACTCTCTCACACTGTATATACTGCATATGTTTGTCACATATACTGAACAGCCCTGAGGAAGCATCAGGCCGGATGGCCATGTTAAGGGGCGAAACACGTGTTGGCTGTTACTTGGTGTTGCTCACCTGAGAGAAAATCTCAGTATTTCAGAAACTGCATAAAACAAGGGTGCAAAAAGATAAAACTCTCTTTGGAATTATTTCCGCAAGAAATCATAAATAACCAAGATTTGTCCTGACACACCTTTGGAACTCTCTTACCGCCAGTGGGACAAGGGGTTTCCCACTGTTAAGGACAAACACCTCACCATATTCAACTCAATAATACGGTTACTAAGGGATTGGGGCCTTTTTTTTCCCCCTTTTATTCTGAAATAAGCGGCTGCATGGGTTGGTGAGTAGCTACATGAGTGTCTATATGGGTTATTGACTGGTTGTCTGACTATCTGTATGGGTGCTTGAGTGTCTGTGTGGGTGGGTGGGGGTGTATGACTCCCTGCATGGATGTGTGAGTGTGTGATTCACTGGGTGTATGGGTTCAAGAGTGCGTCTGTGAGGGGCTGTATGAGTGGGTGAGTGTGTGTATGGCTGTGTTGGTGAGTGAATGGATGTCTCAGTGGGACATGTGTGAGTATCTACATATGTGAAAGGCAGTATATGTGAGTGTTGGAGTATATAAATGACTATATGTGAGAGTGAGTGATTGTGAGAGTAGCTGTATGGATGAGTGTGTGCTTGTATCAGTCATTGTATAAGAGAGTAAGTATGTTTTAGTATCTGTATGAATAAGTGAGGTGGTGTGTGTAACTGTATAGCTGAGTTAGAGAATGTGATTGATTTTTGCATGCCTGACTAGGTGTGTGAGTAACTCTATAGGTGAGTGGGGGTGTGTGAGTGTCTCTATAGGTGATTAAGTGCATATGATAGTGCTGTATTGATGAGTGACTGCATGTATGAGTGACTGTATAGGTGAATAAGTGGATGTGTGTGTAGATTTAGGAATCAGTGAGTGGGTATGTAGTAACTGGTATTGGTGTGTCTATGGTTTCGAAAATGGTAGTATGTATATCAGAGTGGGTGTATAAAAGGTTATATTAGGGTGTGAGGAGGTGCATCAGATTATCACGTGGATGATGTCATCAGTGATGTCATCAGTGATGTCATCAGATGTCATTTGAGATGTCATCAGTGATGTCATCAGTGATGTCACTGACCATGTCATGAATGATGTAATATGTGACGTCATCAGCAGTGCATTGTGGGGGCGCGAGTTATAGTTAGCTGAACTAACTATAACGGCATAATTTCACAGGTTTTGTATGACTGAAATGTCCAACTAACTATAACGTCCCTGAAACCTGTGGTTTTTGAAGGTGTATTGAAGAATGAGTGGGTGTAGGAGGGTCTGTATGGATGATTTAGTGGGTGCGTGACTGACTGTATAAGTGAGTGCTTAAACGTGTCTTAGTGAATGTTTGGGTGAGTGACTAATCTGTGTGTATCAGTCTGTCAGTTGGTGTTTAAGTGGCTGCATGGGTTGGTGAGTAGGTACATGAGTGTCTATATGGGTTATTGATTAGTTGTCTGAGTACCTGTATGGATGCCTGAGTGTCTGTGTGGCTGGGTAAGGGGGGTTGTGACTCCCTGCATGGATGTATGAGGGGGTGAATCCCTGGGTATATGGGTTCATGAGTGCGTCTATGAGGGACTGTATGGGTGAGTGAGTGTGCGTATGGCTGTGTTGGTGAGTGAATGGATGTCTCAGTGGCATATATTGGTGAGTAACTGCATATGTGAAAGGCAGTATATGTGAGTGTTGGAGTATATAAGTGACTGTGTGAGTGAGTGATTGTGAGAGTGGCTGTATGGGTGAGTGTGTGCTTATGTCAGCGACTGTATAGGAGAGTAAGTATTTGTTAGTATCTGTACGAGTAGTGAGTGTGTGTGTGTGTTTCTGTATGGGTGAGTAAGTGGCTGTGTGACTGAATGTTTGGGTGAGTGAGTAGGTGTTTGAGGCTCTATGGGTGACTTAGTGTATGAGCGGTTGTATGGGTGTGTGAGTGGATATATCCGCAAATGCTCAGCTAACTATAACAGCCGAATTTCTCTGGTTTTGTATGAGTGAAATGTCAGCCTAACTATAACGTCCCTGAAACCTGTGGTTTTTTTCAGTGAATTTCTAAGGTTTTTTAAATGCTAATTCTTAACTATAACATCCCTGAAACCTCTGGTTTTTTCAGTGAATTTCTATGGTTTTTTAAATGCTAATACTAACTGTCAAATCCCTGAAACCTCTGTTTTTTTTCAGTGAATTTCTAAGGTTTTTTAAATGCTAATTTCTAACTATGCCTACATAGGTAGGACATGTGCAGAGAGAGGAAGAAAGGCACAGAAAGAAGCAAGAGAAGTGCAGAAAGAGGCAAGAGAGGTGAAGAAAGGTGCAGAAAGAAGCAAGAGAAATGCAGAAAGAGGCAACTGAAGTCCAGAAAGTGGAAGAAAAGTGCAGAGAGAAGCAAGAGATGTGCAGAAAGAACCAACTGAGATGGAGAAAGAGGCCTACTTCAACTGTACCTTACAAAAAACTCATACAAAGTAGCCTAATCACTAATCCTTCTCCCAAGATGTCTTAAACGTCACTGTTCTCTTGAAGGTTCACTATTAATCTACTGCTCAGAATGTTAGGCCTACCAAATATAAAACAGCAATCCTAAGCATATTACTGTTGTAAGTCTGACCAGGTTTGTGAAGGTATGAATGTGTCTCTGCATTTACCTAGTGACATGTTACATAAAAATAAATATACAAATACTTGAATAACTGTGTTTCAAACGGCATACTCTTTAAATTTGTGTACAAAAAGGTTTATGCATTTCTTCCTGCTCATAATACAGGGCACATGGGTATTCAATAGCATATTTAAGGGGCTCTATAACACCTATATACATAAGACATGTCTGTCAGTGCAACCGAATGACAGAGCAGAACTAAGAAGATTTGACCACATATAGGAGAAGCTACCCACTTTTTAAGCTACCATCTTCAGATGCATAACACATGTGAGAATACATGTACAAGTAGACACATACCTCAGTCACAAGAGCACATAGACCTTTAAACTTGACAGCTTACACCTCCCATTTGAATAAAGAAAGAGGTGAGAGAAGTACAGAAAGAAGCAAGATAATTGCAGAAAAAACAAGAGAGGTGCAGGAAGAGTAAGAATGTGCAAAAAGAGGCAATTGAATTGCAGAAAGAGGCAAGAGATGTGTAGAAAGAGGCGAGAGAAGTGCAAGAAGAGGGGTGCGGAAATAAGCAAGAGGGGTGCGGAAATAAGCAAGAGGGGTGCGGAAATAAGCAAGAGGGGTGCGGAAAGAAGCAAGAGGGGTGCGGAGAGAAGCAAGAGGGGTGCGGAGAGAAGCAAGAGGGGTGCGGAAAGAAGCAAGAGGGGTGCGGAAAGAAGCAAGAGGGGTGCGGAAAGAAGCAAGAGGGGTGCGGAAAGAAGCAAGAGGGGTGCGGAAAGAAGCAAGAGGGGTGCGGAAAGAAGCAAGAGGGGTGCGGAAAGAAGCAAGAGGGGTGCGGAAAGAAGCAAGAGGGGTGCGGAAAGAAGCAAGAGAAGTGCAGAAGGAGGCAAGAGAGTTGCAGAAACAGGCAAAAGAGGTGTAGAAGGAGGCAAGAGCAGTGCAGAAATTTGCAAGAGCGGTGCAGAAATTTGCAAGAGCGGTGCAGAAATTTGCAAGAGCGGTGCAGAAATTTGCAAGAGCGGTGCAGAAATTTGCAAGAGCGGTGCAGAAATTTGCAAGAGCGGTGCAGAAATTTGCAAGAGCAGTGCAGAAAGAACCAACAGAGTTGCAGAAACAGGCAAGAGATGTGCAGAAAGAAGCAAGAGCAGTGCAGAAAGAACCAACAGAGTTGCAGAAACAGGCAAGAGATGTGCAGAAAAAGGGAACAGGGGTGTAGAAAGAGGCAAGAGAGGTGCAGAAACAGGAAAGAATGGTGCAGAAAGAGGCAAGAGGGGTGCAAACAGAAGCAAGAGGTACAGAAAGAAGCAACAGAGGTGCAGAAAGAAGCAACAGAGGTGCAGAAAGAGGAAAGAGGGGTACAGAAAGAGGTAAGAGGTGCAGAAAGAAGCAACAGAGGTGCAGAAGGAGGCAGGAGAAGTGCAGAAAGAGGCAAGAGAGATGCAGAAAGAGGCAAAAGAGGTGCATAAAGAAGTAAGAGCAGTGCAGAAAGATCCAACAGAGGTGAAGAAGTAGGCAAGAGGGGTGCAGCAATTTGCAAGAGATGTGCAGAAAGAAGCAAGAGCAGTGCAGAAAGAAACAACAGGTATAGAAGAAGGCAAGAGTGGTGTAGAAAGAGGCAAGAGAAGAGCAGAGAAAGAAGCAAAAGAGGTGCAGAAAGAGGCAAGAGGGGTACAGAAAGAGGCAAGAGAGGTGCAGAAAGAGGCAAGAGAGGTGCAGAAAGAGGCAAGAGGTGCAGAAAGAGGCAAGAGAGGTGCAGAAAGAGGCAAGAGAGGTGCAGAAAGAGGCAAGAAGGGTGCAGAAGGAGGCAAGAAGGGTGCAGAAGGAGGCAAGAAGGGTGCAGAAGGAGGCAAGAAGGGTGCAGAAGGAGGCAACAAAAGTGCAGAAAGGGGCAACAAAAGTGCAGAAAGAAGCAACAAAAGTGCAGAAAGCGGCAAGAGAAGTACAGAAAGAGTTGCAGAAAGAGGCAAAAAATGTGCAGAAAGAGGGAACAGGGGTGCAGAAAGAGGCAAGAGAGGTGCAGAAAGGGGGAAGAGAGGTGTAGAAAGAGGGAAGAGAGGTGCCTCCCTTCCTGAGCCTCATTAGGCCCTGGGGACTCCATCACCCAGTTAAATTCATTTAAAAAAGTGGAGAAGGGCTGTTTGTTCCCCTCCCTAAGCCTCACTGGGCCCTTGGTGCCCCATCCCTTGGGGCCAAATTTAACATTAAGTGGTAGGGGGTGACAGGGGCCTCCTTCCCAAGCCTCATTAGGCCACGAGGACCCCATCCCCTGGGCCAAATTCAACAAAAAAGGGGGAGGGGTCCATGCAATGCCAATTCCAGAGCCTACTTGGACCCCGGGGACCACATACATCGGGCCGTATCTTATTAAAAACAGAGCCACAAGAAAAAAGGTGAAAAAACAACATAAGGGGCAGGATAGAAACACCCTGAGCCCCCTAGGCATAATCTTGGGGTCCCACAGGGACCCCCAGGGCCAAAAAAGAAATATTTTTTTTCGGCAGGATTTTCATACAATACGCGAATCCCGCCGTAGTTTTTTTAAAAACCAAAGCGCATTTTAATAATCCCCCGGGTGGGCGAGGTCCCGGGGCAATAAGGAAAATATATATCCAGAGACTGAGTGATTTTTAAAAGTTTAAGAATGTTCTATATAGATACGCAAAGGTGTATTGAAAAATGAGTGGGTGTATGACCTCATCCTCTGGGGCCTATCTTTATTATAGGTGGGTGCCCTGGTGCTCACCTGGGGCACCCATCAAGCAACACATTGCCCCAGCTGGCTCCCTTCACAGTACAGGAGCAGGTATTGCTCTCACCCGGAGGGAGCATCTATCTATGCTTGCTCCCTCTGAGCAGGAGCAATATGTGTTCTGTTTCCCTGCCTGCAGGAGTATGGGCAGGAAACAGAACAGAAGTCTGCTCCCAGCTGGCGGGAGTATGTATAAATCTCCTGTTGACTGGGTGCAGACTTGTCTTCCCTGGCTGCACTGCTGCATGCAGGGAAGGCATGTTTGCTCCCGTTTGGGTGGAGATTTAAAAATGCTCCCACCAGATAGGAGCAAACATGTTTCCCTGCCCAATGTAGTGCAGGTAAGGAAACTACTGTGTCCTGAGGATGGGTCCCACATGCCTTTAAAAAGTCAGGGAGGGGGCTGCGCCCCCCCCCCCAAACCTCTTTTCAGTCCCAGGGTATGGGGGCTCCAAGACCTACAATGGCTTAGGGAAGGGGGACCATGTGGCACCTCCCCTCTTTAATTGAATACAGCCCCAGGGGATGGGGACCCCGGGCCTTTTTAGGCTCCGGGAGGGAAGCTGTGGTGCCCCCTCCCCTAGTTTTATAATTTCGGGCATGGGGGCTTTGGGTCTGAACAAGGCTCAGGGAGGGGGGTGTGCATTGGGTCCTGAAGGATGCGGTCCCCGTGGCTGCATTCAGTTCCCCTTACTTAAGTTACTCAGCTGAGGTCCAAAGGTGCTAAGAGTGGGGGCTTCACTCACTCCCCCTCCCCAAATATTTGAATAAAAAATTGGCATCTGCCATTTTTATTTTTTTTTGCTGCGATCTCATGGTAGTCCCCTGGGATCTTGACAAGAAACGTGGATTCCTTTTTTTATTTTGGTCCCGAGGGGGATCTCTCTGACCCCCCCGGAGCCTAGTGGGGTCAGGGTATCCCTACACTACCCCCTTATATTTTTTTCTTTTTTATAACTTCAGAACTGGGCACTAAGTACCAGAGTCCTGATATGGCTGGCAGCAAAATTTTTCTCTTGTTGCCGGCAGCCAATTAGAGCGTTCGCACCCAAAGGAATCTGACTCCCATGTAAATGATTTGGCCTAAGGGAAAAAAGCTCCCTGGGCCAATCAGAATGCTCCATTTTCTAAAATTGGGTTTGAGGGACTTTCAAGAGAGTCCCTCAAGCTAAACCATCCAGATATACAAACATATTTAAACCTATATATCTCAAGAACTACTGAACTGATTTACACCAAATCACATGAGCACAATCTGTGAACCAATATCGAACTTTCTACCAAATTTGGTGTAATACCGTTGAGCAGTTTCTGCGGTAGTGCTGGTCAAAAAAGTCTATGAAAAATTATTGGTGATTTTGGGACACCACTTTTTTCTTAGCCCCTGCTTGACGGATCACCTTTAACTTCCCTTGCACAAACTAGATAGAAAGTAGCACTTTTGTGGTAAGTTTTGTAAGGATTCGGCAATCGGTGCTAAAGTTAATAGCAAAAAAAAAAGGCGTTCCCAATGGAAATGCTGGCCTAAATATAACTACCCAGTTATATATATACATAGATACACACATATTGTTTAGTTATGGTTAAGCATCACTTTCCATTTTTGATCAGTCTATACCATTTTACCCCATTGACAGATTTGCACCTTATTTAACAGTTGCTTTGTGAAATCTGGTGCGCCAATTTTTGTGCGAATCTTTGCAGGGGAATAAAAGTCAAGGGTGGTGAAAAGAGATGTTTTTCCATTTTAGCGCTGTAAGCAATTTTGCTTGCATCCACAGCCCAAACAGTTTTAAATGGATTTACACCAAACCTAGCATAAAAGTAGTCACCAGAGTCAGGATTCAGTACCGCTGCTCCAGTTGGTGAACAAGCAGGACGAGTTGTGAAACAAGGCAAAAAAGCAAGCCCAACTCATAATATAATAATAACAATAACCAGCATTTGTAAAGCACGCAGCTACCTCAGGCGAGGTGTCCCGGCACTGGGGACCATCGGGAAGATTAAGCGAGTTATTGCCCAGAGTCACATGGTGCTGGGCTAACCTGCCGCTGGGGATCGAACTGTGAGCCCCTGTGTCCCGGAGTCAGCCGCCCTGACCGCTGCACCACACCTCTTCCATACAATTAAATGTTGCATAAAGTTTAAAACGAAGAGCAGTTGCGTGTTATCATTTGGACTTGTACACAAAAACATTTTCTAGTGAGTCCCTCAGCACACCTTTTTGCTGCAGTGTCATTACGTTTGAACGCAGCTGTCACTTTGGGTGACTGGAAACGCCCCCAGAGCCCAAAGGACTGCAATGCCAGAAACCATATAATTACCTTTTAGTGTTGTGACCAGTGCTTTAAATGGGCCGGTACTCACCGGTACTGAGTACCGGCACTTCTTAGATTTATCCCTCTGAGTACCGGCACTTCTCTTCTGCCGAGGAGAGTACCGGTACTCATGAAAAGGTAGGCTTATTGGCTGTGAGTGCTGGTGAGCCGGAGTGGAAGGTGTCTCTGGCAGCCAAGGCGCCACTTCTGTATCCCCGATCTGAGCCCCAGCTGAGCTATTCAGCAGGGCTCATTTGAATAATTGCCGAGTGCTCACCATCACGCTGTGTTTGACAGAGCAGGGTCCATTCAGGCCCTGTGCTGTCAATTACAGTCACACTATCCTGTGCATTTGTACAAACACAGGAATCATGGCAGTCCCCTGGCAGTGGCAATCAGGCTACGGCCAGTCCGGCCCTGGTGGCAATTAAAAAAGCCGTGGTAGGTGAAGAGTATAACATGACTTTCACCATACCCAAGTCTTTTGTGTGCCTGCTTATGTTTGTGTGTTTACCTGCATTCGTATGCCTGTTTTTTGTAAGCAAAAAGTGAGAGAACGAGAGAGAGAGAATCAAAACACTCTCAGGAGGTATTTTAAAGAAAATGGGTGGAACTTTGTGTGCACGTCTGCTCGGCGACAAAGATTCATAAATAGCATAGTAGGGAGGGTTGGTGGGTGGGAGAGTGAGTGGATGGATGAGTGAACAAGGGTGGATGGATGGATGAATAGATGGATGGATGAGTGAAAGCATGGATGGCTGGGTGAAAGGGGGTGGATGATTGGATAAAAGGGCGGATGATGGGTGGATAAGTGAAAGATTGGATGGATGAATGGGAGGGAGGATGGATGAAAGGGTGGATGATGGATGAGTGAAAGGAGGGATTGAGTGAAAGGGTGGATGGAATGAAAGGGTGGATGGAATAAAGGAGTGAAAGGGTTGATGGATAGATGAGCGAAAGGATTAATGAATGAGCGAAAGGGTGGATAAAGAGATGGATGAGTGAAAGGATGAATGGATAGGTTTGGAGATGGATGGATAGGTTTGGATATGAAGGGTGGACAGACGGAATGGTGAAAACTGAATGATGGATGAAAGACTGAATAGATGACAGAATGTAAAGGTTAAATGGCGGACATCAGCAGGTAAATGGTAGGATGAAAGAATGAATGGATAGATCTATGGAAGAGACAAGAGCTATCTTCTGGGGAGGGTCATGATGATTTGCTTCATTTACATTGTGCCATAAGAGCTTTGGTTCGAAGTGGGGGTATTTTCAGTGGGTGGGTGAGTGAGTGGATGGATGAGTGAGCAAGGGTGGATGTATAGATGGATGGATGAGTGAAAGCATGTATTGGTGGGTGAAAGAGGGTGGATGATTGGATAAAAGGGCGGATGATGGGTGGATAAGTGAAAGATTGGATGGATGAATGAAAGGGAGGGAGGGAGGATGGATGAAAGGGTGGATGATGGATGAGTGAAAGCAGGGATTGAGTGAAAGGGTGGATGGAATGAAAGGGTGGATGGAATAAAGGAGTGAAAGGGTTGATGGATAGATGAGCGAAAGGATTAATGAATGAGTGAAAGGGTGGATAAAGAGATGGATGAGTGAAAGGATGAATGGATAGGTTTGGATATGAAGGGTGGACAGACGGAATGGTGAAAACTGAATGATGGATGAAAGACTGAATAGACGACAGAATGTAAAGGTTAAATGGCGGACATCAGCAGGTAAATGGTAGGATGAAAGAATGAATGGATAGATCTATGGAAGAGACAAGAGCTATCTTCTGGGGAGGGTCATGATGATTTGCTTCATTTACATTGTGCCATAAGAGCTTTGGTTCGAAGTGGGGGTATTTTCAGTGGGTGAGTGAGTGGATGGATGAGTGAGCAAGGGTGGATGTATAGATGGATGGATGAGTTCGAAGTGGGGGTATTTTCAGTTTCTTCCTACTCACGTACTGAAAAATATATAGTATTGTGCCAAACAACAGCAATTAACAGTATGGCATTAAGAAGGTGCAACTATTGCAAAAAAAAAAAAAAGAAAATGTTAACATATTATAGCATTTCTCTTTCATTTTGTGTAATGAGTTAACTTGCTTTGTTTATATAAACACATTTCTCATGTGTTTTGGTATGTGCTGCAACTAATATAGAAGTCGTTAAGTATCATCATGTCTTGCCTTTAGCACCGCCCCTAGCCCCGCCCCCTCACTACACATCTAGCTCATTTTAATGAGTACCTGCACTTATTTTTTCCCATTTAAAGCACTGGTTGTGACCATATTTAGTGAGGGAAGCGCATGCACTCTTTCGGCGAAAGTGCATATCTGCTGCCGAATCAAATGCTGTACTCCAGCCGGAATCAAAGCCCATCTCTCAGGAGTGCTTGTTAAAAATCATTTTCTGGTTATCACATAAGGTCGAATGACAGCTGTAAGCTAGAACCTTCTAGACCCTAACACCAGAAAAGTAAAAAAACACACAAAGGTTCTCTGTTCTAGAACGACATATACATATCTGACATGAACACTCCATACTCGACTTTAAAAAGCCAGTAAAACAGTGGGTCTTCTGCTGAACGGTTTTGATAAAGGACAATGGTGACTTTGATTGGCACCTGAATATGGTTAGGTCCGTTGAGTTCTCATACACATAAAATAAAAAACTTCAACAAACCATTGGACTTCTATTGCGGCTCTGTGCCACTCATCTTCATCTGCCCATCCCACTCTTCATCAGATGCCACAAGCCTGAATTTCCCGTTGATACGTATTCGGAATGTCATAGTCAGGGGGTGCTGTTAAGAAGGCTGCAGGCTTCCGGTCCGTGCACTGCCCCACGTCACCGCAGGACCAAGTGCGTCATAGAGAATCTCATTTGCAGAAGACCTCTACATGCATCACTCCTGGGCGTTTGAGTTCTGGGATGGGCCTTGCCGCACTGTGCTTCATCGATGCTCAGTAGGTCATCATTGCACCCTTATTACACCTAGGAGCCTCTGTATGTTCCTTGAGTGCTGCTCGGCATTCATACTTCTTAGTTTGCATAAAGGGCCCAGTAGGTTTTTGATGCTTTCTAAAGACGAATGATGCACGAGTGACTGAAGCAAAGGTGGATGGTGAAGCCCAAAGCAAACACACACATTTCTAGATGGTGAGCAAGTGACGGGTGCCAGGAGCAGTCCGATGATGAAGCGTGCCACCGCCATGGTTGCATGGGTGAGGGCCTTTCGTCCCGTTGACAAGAATCCCAAGAAACACTCCATATAGGGGAAAAGGCTCACTGTATGAAGTGTTAAAATACAGGGGCAGGGGTAGTCCACGGGCCTTCCCACCAACCTCTCCTACATATGAATATATGGATGAATCACACTACCATCGAAATGAGAAAGGGGCACAGGCCAATTCATTCATTTTAAGGGTGAGATTGACTGAGCAAATAATTTTGAACAACCTGCAGTTTGCACTACCGTAACGTCCACGCATCGACGATGTAACTACGTTTGATTTATAAAGCACTGCTTCGTGTTCTGCATTTTGGCTGAAAAATATCTGACTGCTCATAACGGCAGTGGAAGCTCCTGTAGGGTCCGCTAGCCCGTTTCAACGTTTTGCTGAGCGAAGGGGGCAGAGTATGTTAAAGCGTGAGCTATCACCGGGCCTGCACAGGTCACCTCCCTTGTCCCCAGACCGGGGAGGCAAAAGGACAGAATCGACACTGGTTACTGTTAGAACTCGCTTCAGTGAATGCATGTCATCGACCTCGGAAATATGAAAGGCGGAGTCAACCTTGCCAGATTCAAAACAGTGATTCGAAGGCTTGCAGAGACCTTGAGGACTCACTGCCACATCATCAGCCCATTACCGCAGAAAATAGAATGAACGGTGGCAAGAATAAGTGATGAATTTTTAGATGAGTTATCTAAATATTGTGAAATACACGCAGCTGGTGAGTTTCGTCCGAAAATCCGTACAGGTTCTGCTGACTGTCAATGCTGATAAACATTGCATTGTGAGCGACTGGGACACATTGTCTGCCTCGGCTATGCATTCGGTCTGTTTCTGCGCTACGCCCCCTTCCGCTTTCCTTTTAGAATTTGAATTAAAACAGCACACAATCTTAAATTGTATGTGCCGATAAAAAATCTGCTTGTGTTGGCTGTTTAAACTTTCACGCCTAGCTGGCACCGGGCGTACTCTATCCTATCGTTTTTATAAATCTTCCCGTCTAAAATCCAAGGAGCAGATTTACAAGCCCCTTGCGCCCGTTTTGCGTCACTTTTCCCATGTTAAAAGTGGCGCAAGGGGCTTGTAAATCTGCCCCCTTAGTGCCTTACCTCCAACGGCACATGAAGAACCAAACCCGCAATTCATAAAGGACTACATCTCCCAGGGCGCCTTGGCTCCTGGTGCTTGCACAGCCCAACCCATCCCAACTGCGAGAGGGTCAGGCAGACACGGCGAAGAGCTCGCGGATTCATCCCAGGCTACAAGTGCTTCTCTTTCCTGTCAGACTTTCACACCGCAGCACGTGACGGGCCGCCCTCTGCTGAATGAATGCCAGCGCCTAGAAGAGGTAAGTGGTCCTCCAAATCAGAAATCAGTGCGCAGATGTGTACCCGCTTGAGACTGGCATCCCTCTGCACTGGCAAACCGCTTCTAGTTATGCAGCTGGCACATATATTTTGCCAACACAAATTAAATTGCATATCTGCAGTGTTGATGGCGTGAGGCGAAAATGTATGTTTACACGTGTGAAGTAGAAACCGATAATTATGTGGAGTTTTTCCAGTGTAATTAATTGTGGGGCTTTTTGCAGTGTCACAAGCGCACTGCACCTGTTCCGTGAATATTGTCATGTCGTACCAGGGTTTGGTGGGGTCGTGACATCCTGACATTTATCTCCGACATTACCGTTAAGCATTCATCGTGGACACAGACCACCAATTTTATTTATGCTTGAAGTTTCCGCCCGCATTAATTGGATGTGGTAGTGACTGCCGCTGCTGTCGGTGGTTCACAGTGTAATTATAAAAGTTGTTTATCAACCCTGATATGTGCCTGTAAAGCACTGCTGCTCCCTGGGGGTTATCAGATGTCTCCCGCAGCTCTGCAGCCACGGTCCTGTCGAGCAGAAGAGAGGTGCTAATGCGAGAAGGGCACTTACTGCTTTTTGATAAAGACACAAGGTCTTGCCCTGACTACTGCACACTCAGCCCTCACTGGCACTAACATTTAGAGGCTGCAATTATCCTATTTATTTTTTTCAGAATTCATCGTCTAATTGGATACCGGGTGAAAGCGTAATTGGGTGACTCTGAGGTTCTCTTGCAGTATTTACAAATTGCAGTATTTTGATACTGTCGTTTATTAGTGGTTGCTTGTGAGTTAGTTACTTGAAGAATAGCATTTTAAGTAAAACCCCCGGATAGCGGTGGCCGTCCCCGAGCTGTGAGCACGAGCAGCAAGGTGCACAGTTCCGGCTAGTAATGTAATAGTACATTCAGTTACTGCTATGCTGGGTTATGCGAAGTCTTGCTGTGTAACCTTAGGCCGTGTTATGCCATTCACATTTGAAAAGCGCTTATCACTATTGTTATGGCATCGTAGCGCATTATCTGTTTGGGCACGCTTTCCACACATGCTTTGGGATTTCTCTTATGCAACATATAGTCTGTTGGAGACTTTGTTGATCGAGGGCACAGCTTATGTAAAACGATGGCTGTGAATAGTTATTCGAATACAATAAGACAAATAATAAAAGGAACTCCATTAAAATTAAAAACGTTGCCATTAATAATCAACTATAAATATAGTAGAGATTCACTGAAAAAACCATAGGTTTCAGACACGTTATAGTTACAAATTAGCATTTAAAAAACCTTTGAAATTCACTGAAAAAACCATAGGTTTTAGGGACAGTTATAGTTACTTGGACATTGCACTCGTACAAAACCCGTAAAATTCCCCTGTTATAGTTAGTTCAGCTAACTATAACTCGCGCCCCCGCAATGCACTGCTGATGACGTCACATATTACATCACTCATGACATGGTCAGTGACATCACTGATGACATCACTGATGACATCTCAAATGACATCACTGATGACATCATCCACTGACTGTGTGTTTCTGTAAAGTTTAAATATTTTTAATATATAGGAAAAGACGTATTGAAGAATGAGTGGGTGTGTAAGTGTCTGGATGATTTAGTAGGTGCGTGACTGACTCTATAAGTGAGTGATTTAACGTATCTTACTGAATGCATGGGTTAGTGACTAAACTGGGTGAATGTCTGTATCCGTCTGTCTGTTGCTGTGTAAGTGGCTGCATGTGTTTGTGAATAGCTACATGAGTGTCTATATGAGTTATTGAATGCTTGTCTGAGTATCTGTATGGGTGCCTGAGTGTTTGTGTGGGAGGGGTGTGTGCAACTCTGTGCATAGATGTGTGAGTGGGTGATTCACTGGGTGGATGGTTTCAAGAGTGCATCTGTGATAGACTGTATGGGTGGGTAAGTGTGTGTAAGAGTGTGTTAGTGAGTGAATGTATGTCCCAGTGGTACATGTGTGAGTAACTACATATGTGAAAGGCAGTATATATGTGTGTTGGAGTATATAAATAGCTATAAGCAAGAGTGAGTGATTGTGATAGTGGCTGTATGGATGAGTGTGTGCTTGTATCAGTGATTGTATAAGAGCGTAACAATGTGCTACTATTTGTATGAGTAAGTGAGCTGGTGTGTGTATAACTGTATAGGTGAGTAAATGGCAGTGTGTTTAATTATTTGCATGACTGACTAGGTGTGTGAGTATCTCTATGGATGAGTGGCGTTGTTTGAGTGTCTATATAGGAGTAAGAGTGCATATGATAGTCCTGTACTGAGTGACCGTAAGTATGAGTGACTGTACGGGTGAGTGAGTGGATGTGTGTGTGTAGACCTAAGAATCAGTGAGTGGGTATGTAGTTATTGGTGTTGTAGTGTCTATGGTTTTGCGAATGGCAGTCTGTAATTTAGAGTGGGTGTATTAAAGGTTATTTTAGTGTGTGTGGAGGTGCATCAGATTATCACGTGGATGATGTCATCAGTGATGTCATTTGAGATGTCATCAGTGATGTCATCAGTGATGTCACTGACCATGTCATGAGTGATGTAATATGTGACGTCATCAGCAGTGCATTGCGGGGCGCGAGTTATAGTTAGCTGAACTAACTATAACGGGGAATTTCACGGGTTTTGTACGAGTGCAATGTCCAAGTAACTATAACTGTCCCTAAAACCTATGGTTTTTTCAGTGAATTTCAAAGGTTTTTTAAATGCTAATTTGTAACTATAACGTGTCTGAAACCTATGGTTTTTTCAGTGAATTTCAAAGGTTTTTTAAATGCTAATTTGTAACTATAAAGTGTCTGAAACCTATGGTTTTTTCAGTGAATTTCAAAGGTTTTTAAATGCTAATTTCTAACTATAACGTGCCTGAAACCTACGGTTTTTTCAGTGAATTTCAAAGGTTTTGTAAATGACAATTTTTAAATGTATTAATTGTTATATTAATTTTTTTCATACTGATTTACTACATTTTTAGAAACAATTTTTTTTACATATTTTATTTGTCAAATTACATTGTAATTACATTATACATTACATTACAAAAAATACTTTCTCAGAATGAATTACTTTAGTTTAAATACTTTGCAGATAGGCAATAGACTTTTAAGTACAGTAGTTACAGTTGTTGCAATGGGCAACACATTTTCAAACACAATGCAACATTCAGCTCAATGTGAATTTCTAGTTAAATGCAATTAGTTACTTTATGGATTACTTTTGTAACCACAGGACTGGATCCTAGATTCAGTCCTGGTACATCTCCTGTAAACAGTTGAGTAAAAGCGTTTTGGTTACAGTCGTGTTGTATTTTAAAAGTTGACACTTTGAAACTTTTTCTCATAGAATCACCAATGTTATCCTATGGAAGGAAATTCACTTAGCAGGTAAAAACTGTTATCGTTACTTTTTCTTACTCAGTGTTGGATCCTGGATCCAGCACTGGTGCATCTCCTGTAAACAGTTGAAAGAATGCGTTTAAGTCATACAGGCGATTTTTAAGGAATATTTGTAGTTTGTGAAAATCAACACTTTGAAACTTTTTGCTGAAAACCAGTCAATGTTAGCCTATGAAGGAAATTCAAGTTACCGGTAAGTACGGTTAAAATTACTTTTGAGGATCAGTACTGGGCTGAAACATGCAGCACTGAGGTCTCTCCTGATAACAGGTGAGTAAATCGGAATTCGTATTTCGGCTGATTTTAGAGGAATATTTTAAAGTTCCAAAACTCCACACTTAGAAGAATTTCCAAGTAAAACCAGTCAATGTTAGCCTATGGAAGGAAATTCAAGTTACTGGTAAGTACGGTTAAAATTACTTTTCAGGACCAGTACTGGGCTGAAAGATGCAGCACTGAGGTCTCTCCTGATAACAGGTGAGTAAATCAGAATTCGGATTTCGGCTGATTTTAGAGGAATATTTGTATGTTTCAAAAATCAACACTTAGAAGAATTTCCAAGTGAAACCAGTCAATGTTAGCCTATGAAGGAAATTCAAGTTACCGGTAAGTACGGTTAAAATTACTTTTCAGGATCAGTACTGGGCTGAAAGATGCAGCACTGAGGTCTCTCCTGATAACAGGTGAGTAAATCGGAATTCGTATTTCGGCTGATTTTAGAGGAATATTTTAAAGTTCCAAAACTCCACACTTAGAAGAATTTCCAAGTGAAACCAGTCAATGTTAGCCTATGAAGGAAATTCAAGTTACCGGTAAGTACGGTTAAAATTACTTTTCAGGATCAGTACTGGGCTGAAAGATGCAGCACTGAGGTCTCTCCTGATAACAGGTGAGTAAATCGGAATTCGTATTTCGGCTGATTTTAGAGGAATATTTTAAAGTTCCAAAACTCCACACTTAGAAGAATTTCCAAGTGAAACCAGTCAATGTTAGCCTATGAAGGAAATTCAAGTTACCGGTAAGTACAGTTAAAATTACTTTTCAGGATCAGTACTGGGCTGAAAGATGCAGCACTGAGGTCTCTCCTGATAACAGGTGAGTAAATCGGAATTCGTATTTCGGCTGATTTTAGAGGAATATTTTAAAGTTCCAAAACTCCACACTTAGAAGAATTTCCAAGTGAAACCAGTCAATGTTAGCCTATGAAGGAAATTCAAATTACCGGTAAGTACGGTTAAAATTACTTTTGAGGATCAGTACTGGGCTGAAAGATGCAGCACTGAGGTCTCTCCTTATAACAGGTGAGTAAATCGGAATTCCTATTTCGGCTGATTTTAGAGGAATATTTGCACAATGGTGAAGGGAGGGGGCGGGGCCTGAGGTGACATCTTTGCAAACGCGCCCCGTGGCGCGTTTTAAGTTGGGGGATTAAGTTCCCTTGAATCCTGAGGGTCCCTAGGGGCCAACTAGACCACCAGGAACCTCCAATATGCGCCAGGGGGCTGCGTTGCAGAGACGTGTAGAGAGGCCACACCCCTTTTTACACCTCTCTGCAACGCAGCTCTGTGGCGCTTTCTGGATGTACCTGTTGGGCTAGTTGGCCCCAAGGACCCTCAGGATTGAAGGGGATTTAATTCCCCATCTTAAAACGCGCCACGGGCCTGTTTGCACACATGTCACCTCAAGCCCCGCCCCTCCCTTCACCACTGTGCAAACGCGCCCGTGGCGCGTTTTAAGTTGGGGGATTAAGTCCCCTTGAATCCTGAGGGTCCCCGGAGTCCAACTAGCCCACCATATACCTCCAAAAAGCGCCATAGAGCTGCGTTGCAGAGAGGTGTAAGAAGGGGCGTGGCCTCTGTACACCTCTCTGCAAGGCAGCCCCTGGCGCATACTGGAGGTTCCTGGTGGGCTAGTTGGCCCCAGGGACCCCCAGTATTCAAGGGGAGTCGTTCCCCCTCTGCAAACGCGCCAGGGGCGCGTTTGCAGAGTGGTGAAGGAAGGGGCGGGGCCTGCGGGCCCGATCGTTTTTTATTTTTTTAAATTTTTTTTTTTTTTGGGGAGGGGGCCACTACTTGCCCCGGGGACCCCATCCCCGGGGCTGGCCCTCTCGTTGGGGACTGTGGGGGGTCCCCAATCCCCCACAGTCCCGCCGGCTCCCCGTGTCCTACGGGAGCCGGCATTGCTTTACACATGGGGAGCTGCTAAGATGCAGCTCCCCATGTGGAAAAGCAATCGGCTTTGGATATTGGAAGAGAGAGCAGGTTTCCTGCTCTCTCTTCCAATATCCAAGCAAGTTTGCAATGACAGGACGGGAGCCGCGAGGCTCCCGTCCTGTCATTGCAAACAGCAGTGTCCCGGGGGTAGGCACCCCGGGACACTGCAGGAGCCGACCCTGGGGGTGGTGGTCCCCAGGGCCATCAAGGGCTCCAGGAGGGGCCGCGCGGCCCCCTCCCATTCAGTGCACAGCCCCGGGGAGGTGGTGGTCCCCGGGGCTCTGGGGGTCCAAAACGGACCCCCATTGTAATTCTTCTTAGTGCCCCGGGGAGGTGGTGGTCCCGGGCGTGTGGGGGCTGGAGCCCCCCACACAGGTTTTTAATAAAAAAAGAAGCCCGGGGAGTTGGTGGTCCCCGGGGCTGGGAGGGCTCAGAGCCCTCCCGCACCATTATACATAAAGCCCCGGGGGTGGTGGTCCCCGGGGCTTGGGGACCCTTAGAGGCCCCCACACATAAAATTAACCCCCCCAGCATGCCCCCGGGACTTGGGCCACCCGGGGCCACTAACTATCGAGCGCGGGAGACCGCGCTTCGATTTTCTCGGCAGGGTTCGCGCTCCCTGAGCGCATCCTGCCGATTTTTAAAAAAAAAATTTTTTTTTTTTTGCCCAGGGGGTCCTTGTGGGACCCCTGAGCAAACCTAGGGGTCAGGGTGTTTCTACCCTCCCCCCTTTGTGCGCTTTGCGCACTTGTTTCTGTCCCTCGGTTCTACCGAGGGACAAAATGGCTGCCAACATTTCCTGAATCGGAATGTTGACAGCCAGCTGACAACCAATTAACATGCAGCTCGTGATCGGGAGGGTGCGCGAATCCTCCGTGCCCATAGATATATATGTACTTTTACTTTTTGATTTTCTCAGCAACTACTGAACGGATTTACACCATTTAACAAAAGGGTTCTTTCTGAACCAAGAACTACCTCTTTGCCAAATTTGGTGTAATTCCGTTCAGCAGTTTGGGCTGTAGCCGTGTCTAAAGTTTCCTATGGGAAAATGCATGGGGAAACGCATTTTGGGACCCCCTTTTTCTCGGCCCCCGCTTGACGTATCACCCCGAGACTTTCAGGGTAGGAGCGGACCGGAGCGCCCCACGAAGTTTGAAAATTTCGCGAAGATACGTCAACCGGCAAGAGAGTTATTTCAAATAGAATGTCGCGGATTTCCTATGGATAATAGGTTGTAACTATAACTATCTACTGGCGACCGCCAGTAGATAATGATAGCTATGTGACGGGAAGGGTAAGTGCTTCATTTCCCGCCTCGCTGTTTGTGTCATCACCTTGCAGAGGATAAGCGCCTTGCAGATGTCTCTTTAGATATTTCTCATTTATCGCGAGTGTTCCATTGCATTTAATATTCCAATCGATCCTTCCATGCTTGGGCGAGATTTGTGTGGCGTAGCTCCCACATGCCTAAGGTTTAAATACCTTCATTATATCTTGGAGCTCATTTCTCAGTTGCCGCCCATGGCTACTGACGGGAATTCTAGCTGGAATGTGAAAAACGCTAGGGTTTATTAAGCTGCTCAAGGTTATTCCTATCGACATTTAAGTTACTTTATTCCTTTTACCACTTGATATTTGGCTGAACAAACGTACGCCAAAGCCGGCAGTGATATGCTGATAATGGTGCCTAGCTTGCCTTGATTTCAACAGTGTATGCATAACAAGATTGCCCCCGGGACCTGGCCCACCCGAGGGCTTATTAAAATGAAGCACGGGACACCGCGCTTCATTTTTTGTTTTTTTTTCGGCCGGATTCGCGCACCCATCGCTAATCCCGCCGATTTAAAAAAAAAAAAAAAAAAAAAATAATTATATATATGCTTTTTTGGGCCCTAGGGGTCCCTGCGTGACCCCCTAAGCAGGCCTAGGGGGTCAGGGTGTTTCTACCCTGCCCCCTTTTCTTTTTTTAGGTCTCGCCCTGAGCCGGGCGAGACATTTAGTCAGTGGGCTTTCAGAAATGCGACCACAGCTTTTTGTGTGGCATTCTGCATGCGGTTACGTGCACGAGCAGAGGCGCCCTGGCTTTCCTCTCGCTCTCCCGCGCGCGCCTCGCTCTGCCTCTGTCTTGCTCGCCCCTCCCCCTCCCCTACCAGAGCTGCCATCTGGCTTTCTCTGCACGCACCACTCGCATGCTTGTTTTCTTTCACTTTCGCGGCCCCGCGGCCGCGTCACTTTTGCTAGTGAATTTCTCTTTGTCTCTGCCTGTTTTTCTTCTTGATCATATATTTGTATGATCGTGAAAGGTAACATTTTTAGTAATGTAAAAAAGTCACCCGGTTTTGGTTTGCGATCATTAATTTTACACTGTAGTGATCACAAGCGGGTAGTGATCGCAAAGAGTACAGCATGCTGAACCTTTCTTTAACCATTTTATCGAGCGGAATATTCAAGCGGAAAAAAGAGCAAGTAGTTCCAGGCCTCCTTTGTTATTCCTCATTCTGCATGCAGTAGCTCTTAATTTCACGGTGCAGGGCTGCAGTCATCACTTGGAATAGATGTTTGGACCGAGGAATTTCGGAACTCCGCATCTTGAAACTGATCACTGGACTTACTCGTGACGTAACCAGTGGGGATGACCAGTATCCTCAACTGTGTCGTCGCCCTCATTGACTCCACAGACCTGGGTAAAAACCTTACTGCCTGTTTCAGGGCTGTGGATGACATATTTGTGCAAGAAAGCACTACTCTTGACTGAGATGTGCTCTGTGAGTGGGCTTGGAGTTCCTTCGTGCATCAGGCCGGTCACACTCGGGGCTCCACGTGGATGTTAGATGCTATTGTCCTGAAGCCCTATTCTACACTTTTCTGTAGAATAATCTTCCGATTCCAAAAAACTACAGAGCATGGGAGTCCATCTGAAGCTACAACATATAACCACAGTGACATCATCGCTTCGCCTCTCCGTGACCAAACTGAGACTTTAGCTGCTACTCTACCAGAAGACGATTCTAAAATCATGTTTGTTTATTTGTCCTTTTTCGTAAATAGTTAGTTAACAGAATATACAAGTGTAAAATGCACAGTTCATTTGCTGTCGCCTACTTGGATACGTGTGTCCGTGTTGTATGGATGTGCATGGATGAACTACACTTTGAACACATCTGCTTGCCCCAGAGCGGCGGGCCTTCCCCAGGAAGACAAGTCATGTTATTTTACATGCCCTTGTTTTGGCCTTCAGGTCTAGACATAAAATGCCTGATGTGGTTAATTTACACGCATTGTTGTGCCTCTACACTGGTGTGGAAGCTGATCTGAGGCTGCCGGGCTCTCTCTAGCGCCTCGAGCAAGAGAGAACAGCTTTTCTTGCACTTCCTTTCTGTCTCATTTGTCACGTCCTTCTCTCGCACTATTTCAACTTTGGTATTCAACAATAACAGAGGCCTGGGAAAACATCTGTGCGAAGCCTCCGCCCCCTCCGCCATCCAATAGGCTTTGTTCCACGCAAGCTCATATGTGCTGGTAAAAAAATCCAACCTATAGGATTTGAAAAGACAAGGGAGTAAAAAATATCTTGACACCCGCCTGCCCCTTTCTGTTTGAACCTCTCATTGTCCCCGCTGTCCCCTAACCTGTCACTGTCCCATTTCTGCCTGAACCTCTCATTGCCCCCCGCTCTGCCCGAATCTCACACTCACTATTCTGCCTGAACCTGTCCCTTTCCCCTTTCTGCTTGAACCTCTCACTGTCCCCGCTCTGCCCGAATCTCTCACTGTCCTATTTCTGCTCGAACCTCATTGCCCCTGTTCTGCCCGAATCTCACACTGTCACTTTTCTGCCTGAACCTGTCACTTTCCCCTTTCTGTTTGAACCTGTCACTGTCCTATTTCTGCCCGAACCTCTGATTGCCCGCGTTCTGCCCGAACCTATCACTGTCCCTTGTCTGCCTGAACCTGTCACTCCCTCCTTTCGGCTTGAACTTCTTTCTATCTCTGCTCTGCCCGAACCTGTCAATGTCCTGTTACATACAATTCTACCTGCATCATTTGTGTGCCTGTTAACTCGCATTGCCTCGCCTCATAGTGTTTGGAAGCCTCTCTTTGCCCCTCGCCCATGCCCGCCTGTGCCTCTCCCTGCCCCTCCACATGCTTATAATGGTCGCCTTTGCCTCTTATGTTCACACTGCCTATAGCATCCGCTCTCTGGCTATGCCGCCTTGTGTGTGCCCTCTCCCAGCTCCCACGGCCGCATGCCCACTGTTCTCACGGCTTGTACCCCTCACTGTGCACACGCTCTACAATGCCCACGTGCCATTGCCCCTCACTGTCTGTGTCCCTCTGTTTGTCATTGCCCTCTGCTCCCCCTGCTTGCACCAGTGGTTGCGCCCCATGACCCCTCTGTGTGCAGCTCCACCCAGACCACAGTCTGTTTCTGCCTGAACCTCCCAATGCCAACGTTCTGCCCGAACCTCTCACTGTCCCCTTTCTGCCTCACCCTCTCACAGTCTCCGTTCTGCCCGTACCTCTCACTGTCCCATTTCTGCCTGAACCTCTCATTGCCCCCCGCTCTGCCCGAATCTCTCAGTCACTTTTCTGCCTGAACCTGTCCCTTTCCCCTTTCTGGTTGAACCTCTCACTGTCCCCGCTCTGCCCGAATATCTCACTGTCCTATTTCTGCTCGAACCTCTCATTGCCCCCTTTCTGACCGAATCTCACACTGTCATAGTGAGTAGTACATCCCATGTGACGGTTCTTCTAATGCTCTCTATCAAATGTCGATGTGTTTATAAATGTATACCTGCCCTAATACCCCGACGATCACAGAATAACAATCCATGAGAACTGAGTCGTATGATAAGCGTGACATGTGGAAGTAGTACAGACGTGTGAATTAAAATCCCGCTACACACACACAAATTGTGTTAAATGGTGAACAATGTGTGTTCGTGCTTCGTTCGTAAGCATAGCCAATAGGTCTCGCCTTTGGGACCTTATAAGTGTTTAGCCATGCAGCACATTTTCCTGGCTTAAACTTGCGTAAATGCGAGAACTATTGCATTGATACCAATGAGTGATACCAAAACGCAACAGTATCTCCCCAAAAACTACTGTTTTATCTTGCCACTGCTCCCTCTCTGCTGTTGACGTACCTCCTGTCGCACGTCAGTCACATCTTGTATTTAGCACCGTCATCGGAAATCTGCAACGCTACGCACTTATAAGGTCCCAAAGGCGAGACCTATTGGCTATGCCAATGCTTGTTTAACCTAGATGGCTGCCAACACTTTCTGGTTTGAAGTGTTGGCAGCCAATCAGAATCAAGCTCGTGATAGGGAGGGTTCGCGGATCCACCGCGGTCACCAGATATTAATATTTAAAAATTTTAAATTTCTCAGGAACTACTGAACGGATTTACACCACTTAAAGCAGAGTGCACTCTGGACCAAGAGCATCCTCTGCCAAATTTGGTGTAATTCCGTTCAGCAGTTCGGGCTGTAGCCGCAACAAAAGTTCCTATGGAAATTGACTTGGAGAAAACGCATTTAGGAATCCCCTTTTTTCTCGGCCCCTGCTTGACGAATCATCCCAAAACTTTCAAGACAGGAGCTGACCAGAGCGCTCCATTAGTTTTGAAAATTCGTCGAACAGCGCCAAAGATATAGGCAAATCAAAAAACGCTTTTCCTAGGGAAACTAGTTCCTAACTATATCTACCTACTGGTGACCACCAGTAGGATGGAGATATATATATATTCCAAATACCAACAACGTTAAGGAGCGCCCAGCCTCTCGGGTCGGGCACATCTAGATGCATCGCACATCTTGTAATATTCCATAAGAAAATAAGCACTGTTTAGTGACGTGAAACAGACCCACCAACAGTGTTTCATTAAATTCCTTTATTAAGAGGCAAGGTTTAAAAGCATTACGCGTTTCGACTCATGCGAGTCTTAATCATATGCAAATGTTCTTTGGCGGGTTCATTAGCTTTTTTTAAACGTAGCACAAAAACATTAAAGAAGGACTAAGTGCCCACACCTTTGCTCTGTTGTTTAAAGAGGCAGTAAATCATATGTTCAGGAGTTATGGGTAAGTTTATTTCTTGCAGGTAATGGGTGTTTCCTTTGATTTCTGTCCAGGGTAATCCTTTGAAAATAAAGTATTTCCATAATGTTAATTACAACCTCTGCATTAATTCACTTCATATCTTTTGCAGCCATCAAGACTCAATGTTTTTGTGCTACGTTGTAAAAAAGCTAACGAACCCACCAAAGAACATTTGCATATGATTAAGACTCGCATGAGTCGAAACACGTAATGCTTTTAAACCTTGCCTCTTAATAAAGGAATTTAATGAAGCACTGTTGGTGGGCCTGTTTCACGTCACTAAACAGTGCGTGTTTTCTTATGGAATATTACAAGATGTGCGACACATTTAGATGGGCCTCGACCCGAGAGGCTGGGCGCTCCTGAACGTCATTGGCATTTGGAATAGTTTGGAAAAAGGAGCGCCCCCCGGCTGCAATACAGGACATGGACGGAGTACTGATGGCAGGGCCACTGCTGAGAGGCCCCCCTCGATTTTGAAAGTGACTTTGAAAGCAGCCAGGGTTTGCAAGTGGATTTACCCATGCACTTTGTGCTTTTGGAGTACTGACAAGAAGGCGAGTAACAAACCAATTTGAGAACCGGGTTTGTAAATAAGAGCGGAAGTTTCTTGACTTTTAACTGGGACCTTGTGACTTAGCCGTAACATGGAACTTTACCTTTGAAGGCGTGAAAAAGACACTTGGTGCACAGTGAAAGCAAATTAAAGTTTAACAAAGATAAACATGGAATGATTGAGCGATGATGAATCAACAGTAATGGAGCATTATGGGCGTTGTGGTCTTGATGGCTGTTAAAGAGATGAAGTGAATTAATGCAGAGGTGGTAATTAACATTATGGAAATGCTTTATTTTCAAAGGATTACCCTGGACAGAAATCAAAGGAAACACCCATTACCTGCTAGAAATAAACTTACCCAGAACTCCTGAACATATGATTTACTGCCTCTTTAAACAACAGATCAAATGTGTGGGCACAAAGTCCTTCTTCAATGTTTTTGTGCTACATTTTTAAAAAGCTAACTAACCCACCAAATAACATTTGCATATGATTAAGACTTGCATGAGTCGAAACGTGTAATGCTTTTAAGCCTTGCCTCTTCATAAAGGAATTTAATGAAGCACTGTTGGTGGGCCTGTTTCACAGCACTAAACAGTGAGTGTTTTCTTATGGAATATATATACATATATTTATGGTTATTATGTTTTAAATAATTCTAAATATTAGTGTATTTCAAATGTTCTATAAAACCCTATCCAAATAGTGGTGAATTCCAGCTTAAGGAAAAGGTTCAGTCAAAAACTATGAAAATAGCCTGAGTATGCTTCAGTAATTTGATTTAGTAGAACTAACGTTACTGAAATAATTTTGATAAGATACGTGGCAAGATAATGACTGCATTGGACTCTGGTTCTATAGGAAGGAGGTTCGTAGGGGCTATTAGCAGTATTATTGATATTTTGTGGCTTTAGATATATGGTAAGTACGAACGAAATAATTTAAAATAATAGTTACTAGTGGAATTCATTTATATCAATTTTACTCAAGAAGTTGTAACAATGTTTTCCATGGAATCTTTGCAATTGAGTAGCACCTTGGCATTAGATACATTACCTTTCAAATTGGCTTTTGAGTGGGAGAGTATACAGGAAATGACGAAAGATGCCAAAGTAAGTCGAGAAATTATAGAAGGTATTGAGATGTATTTTCTTTTGTGCTGTGAATATATAGTGAATGTCTCTTTTGTGGTAAGTTTGGAGAGGAAGAGATTGTTTCTAAAACAACACAGGAGTGACTGTTTAGACGCATGATGTGTCTCTTTACTTTAGAGATGGGGAATGGTTACTTTTGAGAAATAGAGTAAAATGATGCCCACATTGATATATTTATGGTTATTGACTTAAACAGTGTAATAGAAGTGGCAACGTTTCTTCAGGTATTTAGATGTAGGGATTGAAAGAGTGAGGAGTGTGAAAAAAGGATTTTCAATGAATTTTGAATTACATGATTACAGGAGTAAAAGACCTCATTCCGTCTATTCGCTCCTTAGACCAACTTTTGGCATTAACAAATGGTTGAGGGTTCTGCGATATGAAGAACAGTTGAAGATTCTAGTGATAACACCACGATGTAGAGGTAAGAATGTTACCGCGGTGGCTGGCTGAAGTATTTATTATGATTATACAGTAATGGGTATTTTGCTTTGCTTTTCTCCATAGCAAAAATACTCTTTTGCTATTGTCGAAGTGCCATCTGTAAATGTTTGATTAACTGGCTATAGTTTTTAGGAACTGTTATTTTGAATAATTATAACTATCTACGGGTCCCTGCACTGTATGCCTTTTCAACTGTGTATTATGGAGATTTCACATATATAAAATTAATAGTTTGAGCTTGTGATCATCAAAGTTTAGCAATCTTCTCAGATTTAAATTGAGCAGTATTACTTTGGTAAGAAATGTGATTTAAGATCCATAGTATTTAAATACTGGTGAAACCTTTGTCATTTG
This sequence comes from Calotriton arnoldi, assembly GCA_963921515.1. Classification (NCBI taxonomy): domain Eukaryota; kingdom Metazoa; phylum Chordata; class Amphibia; order Caudata; family Salamandridae; genus Calotriton; species Calotriton arnoldi. Next base: position 379,375 of record CAWUFW010007339.1, read on the forward strand.
GTCTACTCAACACATAAGAATAAGAACTTTGTGTATGTGTTTGTATTTTTAAATTTCACTGAGGGTAGGATATGTTAATTGTTTTAATAGAGTCTAAATGGATTGTAAGAGGATGGAACTTTAAATGCTTATGTTTTTGATTCTTTATTTCATGCCTTTTTGTATTGTAACCTCTTTTTCTCATAATTCATTATAGTGCGAGAGAAGACAAATGCATACAAAAGAGCCCCGAAGAAGCGGCTTGGTGCCTCGAAACACATGTCGGCTCATGCTCTAATTTATGATGATATGGTTTTGAACACAGTTTCAAGAGGCTTCGCTATTTGACCCAATTATGGGGCTAATGATGAACTTGAAACATTTGACCTGCACTTATGTGTTCTACGGTTATGTGTGAAAAATAAATCAGGCTGATGTGTCAGAAAGAAAGCCAGAGTACATTGATATATTTCTTTCACCCTTAGTGAGTAATTTAACATCTCACATCCAAGACTCCAAAGAGCTTCTAGGGGAAATATCTGAAGTTTCATGGAAAGATGGGTTCCGGCTTGTTACAATGGATGCTAAGAGCTTGTATGCAGCTGTCAAACACCAGGACAGCTTAGCTGCTCTGAAATACTTCTCTTGTAAGTCCGCTAGTTACAATCAGCGTATGAACATGTTATTTGAGCTGACAGAATTTGTGCTAAACAATTACTATTTTCTTTACAAACATCAAATGTATCATCAGAAATGTGGAAAGGCGATGGGAGCCAGGTTTGCTAGGTACTAAACCAATCCAGCCATGAAAATTGCAACCAAGTGACAATATGGTTGCACTTAATTGATTTGAAGATATATTTATGATTTGAAATGGATCTGAAGATTCCCTGAAAAGATACCATCAGTTTTTAAATTCCAATCATGTGAATGTTAAGTTAACATTAGAATGCCACAGGGAAGGTAAAACATTTTGGAACTTGAATTATATGTAAGGGATGGTAAGTTGTTGAGATGGTCTTACAGAAAAGAGATAGCGAGTAATAGCATTTTGCATATTTTGAACTTTAAATTGGGTCATTCAGTGGCACAAAAGTGGAACATCCCCTATGGCGAAATGTTGAGACATGAGAGAAATTGCAATGAAATATGTTAAAAATAAAAAGGAATACAAGATGGTGATTGAGAGTTACCCAATGCAGGTACTTCAGAAATCTACTGATGAGGAGGTACCAATCAATAGACATGAACTTTTACCTAAAAGTGAGAAAAAAAAGAATCCTGAATATAATCAGGTGCGATTAATCACCAATTTCAGTGCTGAAAGTGGGATAATGAATGCTGCATTGAATAAAAATTGTAACATCCTTTTAGTGTAGAAAGATTTATGGAGAATATTACCATCTAAACTTGCAGTCATCTATAGGAGGGCAGAAACATTGAGAACCAACCTTATTCAAGCTATACTGTGAGATATCAATAAGAGAAAGGGGCTATGTGGATTTTCCTAAACCATCAGGATGTTTAGGTGTGGGAAGTGTTCTGTAAAATTACTTAAGAACAACACTGCTTTGTTCTTTAGCATGGCTGGAAAAAAATAATGTTTAAAAAAAAACAATTCAGAAATGGTAATGCATCATATCGTGTATATATCATTATGTGTATTCCGGGCAAACAATAAAGTGCCTGAACTAAAAATCCTTTGAAATAGAGGTGAAAAAAGCATGTCAATGCTAGTAGGAATAAGGATAAGAGATATCCTGTACCACTACATTTTTGTAAGCATCACACACTAGAAGAAATTGTAAGAATCAAAATTCTGGAAATGTAACTATTTCTAAAGAACTGAAGGGGTGTTGTTCGCAAACAGAAGCTAAGGTTTGAGAGAAACCTGGTGGATTGCGACTTTAAGAACAGTTGTAAGCAGGTTTTAATATTGACGATGTACTTTATATAACTCTTTAAGGTTGATATGGAAATCGATCAGTGTCAGCCAGTGAGCTTGGGGATATGATCAAATGACTTCTATGGAATGAATTTATTTGATTCTTTAGGATTGAAATGTTTGGTTGAGTTGGTCTTTTCTGGTTCTTCCCATAGTATAAATAGAGTGGTTTTCTAGGTGGTTTGTTGGAATTCATAACTTGATGAATGTTGTGCTATGACTGAAAGTTTGTGATATCTTCCTGTGGTACTCTGAGTTATCTAATGCCCCTTCTTGATGCAAAACATCTTGTAAGATATTTTTGCTTGGTCATTGGCAATCTGACCTTTAGCTCAATAACCTATGAACGTTTACGGTTTTCCTTGATGATGTTTGCTTAAATGGTATTTTGGCACTCTTTCTGAGTACTTGTAGGAAGCTGGCTCTGTATATACTATACCAAAATGAGGTATAGTATGCACAGAGTCCAGTGGAACCCCAAAGGTAGGCAGAGGACTAAAAGTAGATAGCACCTTACTCTCTATTTGTGGTAGTGTGGGCGAACAGTAAGACTTTATCAGAGGGTAGTGTTAAGCATTTGTCCAAGAATTGGCTTAGACACTGTAGGGGTACAGGGTTCATGCACCTGTACTCTCACCACTGGTATAGTGCACCCAGCAAGAGGGGTGGCTGACCTATGCCAGGGCAGTGGGCTGTACGCATGGCACACTGGGATGTGTGCCATGTCTACTCTTTGCTTTGTTCTGCACCAAAACACGCAGCTTGCAAAGGCAGTGTGTGTGTGTGTAAAGATACAGGGCCTCTAAGGGTGGCACAATAAGTTCTGCAGCCCTTAGAGGCCTTTCCTGACCACAGTGCCCTTGGTACCTGTGGTACCATTTACAAGGGACTGACCTGTGGCCAAAGAGTGGCAACTGGGTTTTGTTTTTAATGCAGTTTAGGGAAAGAACATAGGCTCTGGGTACCTGTTTGGCAGAAACCCAGGGCACACTCAGTCAAAATACATCAGCAGTTTAGCAAAAAGTGGGGGGGAACCATCCAAAAAGAGGGCACTTTCTTACAGTACTTTAAATTTTTTACAAAAGATTAATCGAATAGTTGTTGTTCATAGATTTAAGAGAAGACTGTGAGTTAAAAACTAGTTGAAAAGTTATGGAATGTGCTCAAGTTAAATGATTTCTGTTGGTAGTTGTACTAAGGAACCAGTATATAGGATATATGATTAGACCATGATTTCACCACATTCTGTTTCATGTGTTTGAAGGTTCGTGGTGGCTATGGGCTAAACTATTGATAATCTTTTGAGATATATATATATATATATATATGTATATATATATATATATATATATATTTATTTAGTGTGATTTAAATAATTCTAAATAATAGCGTATTTTAAATGTTTTGTTTTATAAAACACTATTCAAATAGTGGAGATTTCAGATTAAGAATAATGTTTAGTCAAAAACTATAAGAACAGCCTAAAATTGAGCTTCAGTAATATGATTTTTTTATTTATTAGTATTAAGGTTGCAGGAATAAATTGATAAATATGTAGCTAGATGGTGATTTCACCGGACTCTGGTTTTCATAGGTCGGAGGGTTGTAGCAGCTATAGGAAGTATTATTGTTATTTTGTAACTTTTCATATATGATTGAAATAATTTTAAATAATACTTTCTAATGGAATTCATTTATATTGATTTTACTCGAGAAGTTGTAATGATGTATTTCATGGAATCTTTACAATTGAGTAGCGCTTTGGCATTGGATACTTTACCTTTTGAATTGTCTTTGAGCAGCAGAGTATACCTGAAATGATGAAACATGTCAACGAAACTAGAGAAGGTTTTGAGACCTATTGCTTCTTTTGCGCTGTGAAAATGTAGTGAATGTCTCATTAGCTGTAAGTTTGGAGAGGACGAGATGGTTTCTAATATAATGCTGCAGTGACTGTTTAGATGCATGATGTGTTTCTTTATTCTAGAAATAGGCAATGGTTACTTTGAGAACTATTAAACTGTTAAACTATTAACCATAGAAGTGGTGAATTGCTCCAGGTATTTTGATGTAGAGATTGTTAGAGGAGTGTGATAAATAGATTATCAATGACTTTTTAGTTACATGATAACCGGAGAAAACAAGTTAATTTTGTCTATTCGCCCCTTAGTCCAACTTTTGGCGCTGTCAATGGTGGAGGGTTCTGCGATAAGAAGAAGTGTTGAAGACTCTAGTGAAAGTTATAACTTAAAAAGTATTTGTACATGTGATACCACCACTAAGTAGAGGTAAGAATATTACTGCAATAGCTCAGTGTCTGAAGTGTTTATTATGATTAAACAGTAATAATTATTTCGTTTTTCTTTTCTCCATAGCAAAAATACTCTTATGCAATAGTCTTTGAAGTGCCATCTATTAACATGAATGTAGATAAAGAATATTGAATTAATTTTGGAATTTGTGGGATATGGATATGAGGTGTGTATATTTTTGATTGTTCAGTTAATTGGCTGCAGTCTTTAGGAACTGTTATTTTGAATAATTATAACTATCTATGGGAAAAGAGAAGGGCAAAGCAGGTTTCTTATCTAAGAACGAGTTAATTTTTGGGAATCAAAAATCACCTAGGACACCTGTTATTTATATGCTCCCCAAAGTGCATAAGAATGTGACTGATCCACTGGGTTGTCCTATTGTCTCAGGATGTGGCTCCATTCTGGAACCCCTTGGTCAATATGTTGATTTTTTCATCAAGGATTTTGTACCTATAACACCATACTACATCAAAGATACGATGGATATGATTAATAAAGTTGAACACTGCCCATTTGATCCCCATTCTAGTATCTTATGCACATTGGACATTGAGTCCTTCTACACCAATATTCCCCAAAAAGAAGGCCTGAAAGTTATCGAAAAAATTCTTGAATCTAGAGCTCGCCCACATGCTGTCCCTTCCTCCTTACTCTATTGCAACTTTGCTTAACACAATTTCTTCCAATTTGATGGGGACTTCTTTCCACAGACTAAAGGGACATCCATGGGAGCAGTTTTTGTGCCTAACTTTGCCATACTGTTTATGGACCACTTAGAAACAGAAATCCATATGTCCCCCTCTAACCCATTTTTTCCCCAAATTAGCCATTGGGGACGCTATATACACATTTTTTTTATCTGGCATGGTTGTGATAACACACTTAAAGATTTGTAGAATGGTTAAATGCCCACTGCTGGGATCTTACATTGCCACTGAGCCTCAGTAGATCCGAGATAGCTTTTCTTTACCTTAACATTAGATCATCACCTGAGGGATTGTTTACATCATTGTTTCGCAAACCTACAGAAAGAAACACCCTGCTTTCTTACAGCAGCAACCACCCACAGGCCCTCCGTGATTCCCTACCCTCCTCACAATTCCTTAGACTTCGATGCAACTGCTATTTTAAAGAGGATTTTTTCTCTGAAGCAAAAATTCTGAGCACTAAACTGCAATCCAGAGGATATCCCCTTAGACTGGTGAAGCAATCCATGAAGTGGGCATGGTATTGCCCTAGGGAGGAACACATTACTCCTAAGCCTAAGAAAAACAATGACTGCATGGTCTGTGTAACCACTTTCTCTCCTGTGACCAATTTGGTTAAGAAATGCATTTTAAAACACTGGCCAGTATTAAATGCCGGGGGACTTAACTTAGAAAGACCATTGTTTCCATTCCGCAAAAATAACAGTATTAAAGATCACTTGGTCAGGGCGAACATCCCTACTGCCACAGCAACTTCAACTTTACCAGCACTCTGGGGGCTAAGTTCCTTGGTGGGACACTCTAAATCTGGGTACTGTAGCGTTTGTCAATTCACAATTCAAACAAAAAACTTTGTGCATAGTAATGTGAACATTGCACTGAATCAATTTTCAAACTGTAACACTATGAATGTCATATATGCTATCACCTGCCCTTGTAGACAGATCTATAATGGACAGACCACGCAAAAAGTACATACACAAATTTGTCAGCATAGGAGTCTTATTTGTTGCAAAGTGAGCAATGCACCACTTGTTGACCATTTTGAACTTCAAGGACATACTGAGAATGATTTACAATGGCAAGTGATCACGGTGATCAAGCCACCACAAAGAGGTGCGGAGTTGAATGCATTACTGGATAAAGAAGAGCTGAAATGAATACTACGCACCAACAGTTTACACACAGGCCTCAACAGAGCGGAGGACTGGACCACTCTCTTGTAACTGTATCAATTGTGATTGTGTCTTATTCGTACTTCTTGTCCTGTTTACAGGTCTCATATGGAAGACACTTCACAATTTAAGGACACCTCTCAGTATGTACAATAGAAGTGTATTATGGAATCTCCACCCATGTATATATTCCTCACATGTCAATCCTCAAATGCCTAGTGAAACAGCTATCATCCATTCATGTTGGATAATCGCACTAGGTGCAATTATCTAATCTTTATTGAATAATACTGTACATCTTGACTTCACTGTTATCATTTAAACTTGTTGACTACTTTGTGTCTCTGCAACAAAAACGCACCCACTGGTTACTCGGCACTGGAGAAATCTTACCAGCACTATAGTTTCCTTTTAAAAATGGCGTATACCACGCTTGGTATGTATTTTGTAAACTATTGGTTTCAAACCCAATCCTTTCATTGTTCTCTATTCTCTTCTACTGTCTATAGATCTTTAATTCCTTTCACACTTTCTCTTTATTGCACTTAATACCACCAAAGCCTCCCAGCTCCAAGATGGCCACCACGCAGTCCTGATTCCTTGTTACTTGCACTGCTCACTTCGGAACACCACGCGCATGCGCAGTGTTCACTTATCGAATCAGATTGCTGCTTATCCCGCATGTCATTCGCCGATGTGGTTGCATCCTTGGACTCGTTCCCCTTATCGGCTCCTGCTGACTAAGACGCATAGTTATCATGGGAATTGCCTTCAAAAGTAGAGTTGGTACCCCGGATTGTAGTTTCCCGAGCACAAACTTAATAGATCTTATGTGCCAGGACATGGAGCTACACCTCTGGCGGTTGTTGGGTGGTGCGGAGGGGAGGGTCACCTAGACCCTTGGGTGGTGCCTTGTTATACAAGACATATAATCCTAGTTCTGTTTTAGGTTGTCCCCAATATTATTTCCCACCTCCCAAGTTAGCAGCTCTCACTATAGTGCGCTTCCTGCCATTTATTTGTCAGACCGAACAGTTGGAAGACACTACCTTTTTCTTAACATGCAGGAACCTAGTCTGAGCCACAAGACAGTAGACAAATTGTGATATGTAATAACGTTTCTATAAATACTGTGATAATTGCGTATGTGAAGGACATGAATGTATTGGCTTCGGCCTGCTTGTAATTCGCACTGTTTTGCAGATATTTGCTGTGTTATGTGTTATACAGAAAACTAATAAAAACAGATTCAAACAAAAAAAATCATGGGAATTGCCTTCCACCTGATACGGAGCACACACTCCAAGGCAGTCCCAGGTTCGTGTTATGCCTCTATATTACCCGTTCCATTCCACTCCCACCTTTCCATCTAATGACACCGTTTCTCCCCCCCCTTCCCCCCCAGTGCACATTCTTTGGCTTTCCAGCTCCTCGATTGAAAGCCATCCTCCCACCAGGAGTACTTGCTAGTCCCTCCGATTAGCCCAGAGTCCTCACCATACTGGGTAAGATTAATTGGTCAGCTTTTTATGACCAACCCACATTCTAACCAGACCTTATCACTTCATTAAGTTCCGCACTGTCCAGAGCAGCATGTATTCTGACACTTGCCTGTATACAATTGGATGCATGACACTCAATCACGTACGTGCATGATTTGTAAGCGCGGCCTCCTCCGTACCTGTCTTGATACTTTAGCATTGTTTAAACCTTCCCTAATGTTTCCTTTTCCTTCTTTTTCCAACGTCCCCCCTTTTTTTCCACAGACAGTTTCCAATCTCAGGCATAATCTAAGTCCTGATGAGGATCCCTATATCACTGAACGGTATTGAAACGTCGTCGACAAACAGTAGCATGACTATTGCATATATCATTGATTTATAAGTTTACTAGCATTGGTACCAAAAATTGTGACGCAAACTTTGAAGTAATATTACTTGTCACTTCTTTTTAAATGCCTGAGTCGTATTGTTTCCCTTCTCCATAGTCTCATGTTTCCCACTCCAATTGAGTTCCTTTTTGTTATGTGATTGAATAAATATTGTTATTCTCTTATTTTCAAAGCTTGTGGCATAAAACTTATTAAACTTCTATGCTTATTGGTTGCTGTATCTCTACACCAAGGGACTGCTTGTTCTTTGGTATCTATGAAGCAACGTCATTATCCCCTGTAAAAGTTGGTGCAAACAGGGGTTTATTTTTGTTGATATTTGATGACTTTTTATCATGTTCATGTTGCGTTCTTTCTCTTCCAAATAGTTATTTGTCAACAGATTATAAGGCCGGTAAGAATTTAGTTATGTCTTAGTGGGATTTTTTCAGTGGGCAAGGTGAATATTGCCAGGCTGGGTGACTGGGTCCTTCCAGATCCATCGGAGTGATTGTCTTTGGATTCTGATATTTTGTAGATGTTAGATGAGGATGGGGTGGGAGACCATATTAAACTCTCTGGAAAGGTCCAGGATGAAGAGTGTTGCAATGCCTTCTCCATCCAGAATCATGTGGATGCCATCCATAGCGGCAATGCAAGCAGTTTCCATGCTGTGATTTGGCTAAGTGGTATGGAGGAGTTGGTGGTCGTTGTGGTATTTGATGAGGCATCTGTTGAATGGTCGCGAATGGTGGCAGGGGTATCAGGTTGCAGTTGCCGAACATTGAAGGGTTCGGGGAGGGTTTCTTCAGCAGTTGTTTTTTTCCCCAAGTGTCTGGGAACGTTCAAGAAGTGGTGGACTCGCCTTCTGCTGCAGAGGTAAACACTGTTTTTGTCAATGCTGAAATTAAAACATATGTAAAACAAAAATTACAAGGTGAGGAAGACTATTATGAAAGTTAGAACAAAATCAAGTTGTTAAAAACTGCTAAATTAATTCAAAAATGCTGGATCAAGATACAATATAATCAGCATATCTGGAAAAGACAACATTGCTTCATACCACATTATCTATTGTGAAGCTCTAATTGTACAACTAATGTGTGAAACTGTGTTGTAGCAATTACATTGCAATGTTTATCATAGGTCATACATACTATTAAAATTAAGCTTATTGATGCTGATTTTTATATTATGCAGAACCCTTAACTCATGAGCCGTAACGAGTGTGAAAACTGCAAGTCACTCTTCTGTGAGAGTCACGCTGTGGTACAGTCATGGATAGTATGACTGCTTGCCAGTGTTTTAAGTCAAACAATTCCTAAGATTAAAAATAAAGTTACCTTGGGGGCGCCATTACCAAATTTAACTCTCACTTTGGCAGTGGATGGGCCACCCCATATACTGTTACGGTAGAGAAGTGTATGCAGCCTGTATATATGAGAAACCGTGATGCCTAACTGGAAGGTAAAATGAAGTCATGAGTATTAATGGTGGCCATAAATGAACCTGCAATTTGGATAAAAGATCCTTCAGACTAGACCGGCACAATGAACAAGTTTCCTACCTTGGTAACATTCTTTTTGGTAGATACTCTATTCCCCACCATATTGCCTATATGGTCACCACTCCTGCATGCTGACGTTATTTGCTTTCAAGCCTGTCCTCGCCCCCAGACGCAGGACCCCAAAATCAAATTTGTTGAATGTATGCAGATTCCTAGATTTGGGAACTTATTACTGGATTAAGTCTAATTATAGAACAGGGAGGGTGGGAGTGTTGGTGAGGAATCTGCAACTAGATAGAGCCTCTACCAGTAGGAACATTACTGAAGGTAAGCAACCTTTTGAATAGATACCATAGCAATACATATTTGGAGGTGGATCTGTGAAAGGACTCAAATAGGAAGTCCTGCTGGACTGAGCGGGCAAAGTGCCTCTCTAGGTTGATAAGGCTGTCATGACAATAATGCTTTGCTAATGCTCACATAGCTGCCTGGCAGATGTCTAGGACTGGGACTGTGCAAGCTATTGCAGTGGAAGCAGCTTTGGCCTTGGTAGAATGAGCACACAGTTCTTCTGGAGGTTACTTCTTAGCTAATTTGTAGCAAATCTTAATGCAGTAATGTTTTAAAGAAACAACAATTCCTAATATATTATAATTAAACAAAGGCCCATAAGTTGAAAATGTGTTCCAAAAACAATATTTTAATGAAGAGAATTGAAGAACCTATTTTCAAGTGCATAAGTGACAGTGGGGTGCAAAAAACGTGCTTGGCGCTCAGGCGAAAGTGATACAAATACACAACAAGTATATCACAAATTACACAATCTGAAATAAGCGTGTTTAGTCAATAAAATTATTTAAACAGGCCTACTCGTGGGGGTGCATGATCCGCCAGCAAGTTAGCCGCAGGTCCGTAGCGCTCCGTCAGCCATCATAGACTTTCACCATCTATGGACAATGGCTGACTTTCAGGACTGCATGTCGGGAAGATTCGAGTGCGCAAACATGGGGAGAGAAGGTATTTTCTTTATTCGGCTCTGTTTAAGACGTAATTAAGTATTAGTTCTCCTGCGTCGCGTACATCAGTATCGGCGGTTGCAGCCGCCATTTTCTGATTCAGGACAGGAGGCGCGGTGAACCGGCAGCTGTCTCACCCGGTGCCTCCCATAATCCTGCATGGTTTTTTTCTCTTTTTCCTCATGAAAGCCTTAAAGGGAGAAAAGAGGAAGAGAAGATGAAAAGGAAGGATAGGGTAAAGCTCCTCTAAGAAGATCTATTTTTGCTTTTTCTTCATATCATTCAATAAGAGCTACAAATTTGGAATGCTAGCTCATTAATATATTTTGTGACAATGGATCTGAGGTACTATTCTGTCACCTCTGGCAAGATGTGATAAGGAATCCAGAGGTTTGCAGCATATAATCCATTTTATTCTTCCTTCACAAACCGAGTTTAATAACTCTGGCTAATTCTGTCACTTCAATTTTCCTCAAAGGCTGGTTCTGCACATTCTTCAGAGTCTTCGGCTTCTGGTGTTGTGTTTTTACAATATTAATTAAGATACACTCCTTCGATATTTTTCGGTGCTGCGTTATTATGATCTTTTCGTGGTGACTTTTTACAGAACTTGCCATATGCTTATGGTGTCCTCTCCCCCATCTGGTCAGAAGGCTTTCACCTCCTCCGCAACCATGCCCTCTGTTCGTAAAGACTCAGATGACCCTACAAAATGACAAAAAAAAGATCCTGGCTCCCCTACAAAGTCTCCCTTACCTTTGACTTTGGATGACCTTGTGGAGGAAATTAAACACTTGAAACCTTTTGTTATGGAGACCAATGTCACGCTTCAATGTATCGAAGAAAAGTGGTCTACTCTAGAGTCCAGAGTGTCAGGTCTGGAGCAACGGATTAGTGAGGTGCAAGATGCGGCTACCAAGATTGATGGCATGGCTAAGGAGATTGTGCTCTTGAAACAACAAACAGAAGATTTAGAAAATCGGAACAGGTGCATTAATCTCGGAATTTATGGCATTAAGGAAGGAGCGGAGGAGTCAGACATGCTTGCCTTTCTTGGGGTTCATATCCATAAATTGCTGGGCCTCAAGGAGGGAACACATTTTAATCTACAACAAGCTCACTGAATTTGCTCCAAACATGTCGGTACTTCAAGCTCTGACCGCCCTAGAGGAATAATTGTTCTTTTTTTGGAATACACTGAGCTACTTATTGTCTTATCGGCGGCCAAACAAAGGAAACAAATGTTATGGTCTGGCCAGAGGGTTTTTATTTCCCAAGATGTAGCACAGGTGACTGCAGCTCATCGGAAGGCGTTCCTATCCTTCCGCCCTACTCTGTGATCCATGAATGAGAGGTATGGTTTGGTACATCCATGTTTTCCAATGTCACCTACAAGGAAAAACTTTCTCATCTGACTGTCCAGAAGACTTGAGGAAATGTATTCTTAAACACAAAGGCGAAGCAATGGATCTTGGGAAGGCCTGAACTCCTCCTTTACGGATCTTAAATTATATTATGCCTCTATATTGGTTGCCTTTATTTGAATTACTAGATATATTATTCAAGGAGTTAATTCTAATGTAATTAATGGTAACATAGGTATTCCTTAACGTTTTTGTGATATTGTTAACTATCTCTATTTAATTTGTCTACATATTTAACCTTATTTATTTACTCCTCTTTGCAGCTGTTTGTGGCCTAATCTGGATTCCCTTCCTTGATGTGTTGTTCCCAATTGCCTCCCTTCCCAGACCTATTGTTTCTATATTATCCCCATGTCTTGGTAAGTGTTTTTATTGGTCCTTTTCGTATTTTGTATCCCTATTTGTTTATTTATTTGTATTACTATATTGTTGTCTTGTTGGTTTTATTAAGGATAATTGTTGTTTCTCTTTCTACATTCTTTTTCTATGTTTCTGATTGTCTCCATGGTCATTGCTGCCCACTATCGATTGATTTTGGGCCTGTTGCTTGTCTTCAATTTTTGTGCTTCTCCACCCCTCCATTACATTTTCTTCACATTAGATGTGTTCCATTTCCTTAAGGACTGAAGCTCTTTGGCTTTTTGTCATCCTCTCTGTCTCTATCAAACTAATTGTTCCTTTCTCTATTTTCATTTCTTTTTCCTTTTTTTCTTTCCTTTTTTTGTTTCTCTCCTTTTTTCTTTTTCTCTGTTCTCATCATAAAACATAGATCTTCATTGAATACAAATGTTAGACTATTGTTTGAGATATTTATATGGTCTGTTGTTTGGGTCCCTTTAGATATTTATTGTAGTTCAATATGTATGCTTACACATCATAATGGTAAATACTCTTAAGGTTATTTCCTGGAATGTCAAGGGCTTACGGAATCCTATTAAGAAACAGCAAGTTGTTACTCATCTAGCCCATCTTAAATGTAACATTGCTCTATTACAGGAAACGCATTTACTTGACAAAGATTTAAATTTGTTGCGTAGAAACTGGGTTGGTCAAGTATTTTGTTCTCCAGCCCTTGATCACAAAAATGGGGATATTATTTTGGTACATAAATCTCTTCCTCTGATAATTGAGAAGGAGGAAAGTGATGCAGAGGGTCGAAGGATATTACTACATGCTACTATTCATCATAAACCCATCTCTATTCTAAATATTTATGGTCCTATTGGTATTGATGTGCAATTTTGGGAACGAATGTCAGTTATGCTACGCTCCTGTCCGAATGCAAATCTTATAGTAGGTGGTGATTTTAACCAGATCATAGACCCCTTCCTAGATAAAAAATCACAAGTTAAATATGTTCCTAACATGCAAAAAACATTTACAAGATTTATTCATTCCAGAGGGCTGGTTGATGCCTGGAGGTTGTACTCTCCAGATACACTGGAATACACCTTATATTCACCTACTCATAAATCACAATCCAGAATTGATTACTTATTTCTTTCCCCTCCTTTAGTTCCTATACTTACACATGCTGAAATTGGGTCAATATTAATTTCAGATCATGCTCCAGTTATAGTTGATCTTGATTTACTACAAGAGACTTCTAAACCAAGTCAATGGCGTTTTAATATTAGTCTTCTGAAGGATAAAGAATTTGTGCAGAATTTTGAATGTTTTCTTCAGGAGTATTTTTTACATAACACACCCGATATTCCATTTCATATAATTTGGGATGCATTTAAGGCATCTGCCCATGGACATATAATTAACTATGTTATGGCCAAAAAGAAGAAAGCCATTAAAGAATCTTCTCCATTAATCCAATCGATTAAACAATTAGAGCATGAATTTTTCACAACTAAAAAAGGCGAAGTGTTACGGCGCTTACTGAATGTTAAATTCGAATTCAATAAAAGATCAACAGAGGAAGCCTCTGGAACATTATTAAAAATTAATTCTAAGTTCTATGGAGGGAGTAATAAGGCAGGCAAATTACTTGCTAATTATCTGAAGATCAAATCTCAGAAGTCGAAAATAGTAAAGATTACAGATGAAAGTGGGACTCCTCATTTTAAAAACACTGAAATCTTAACATGTTTCTCTGACTTTTATACAAATCTTTATACACCAGATCACTTTCCCACGGATGAAGAATTAGATTCCTATTCCAATTCTCTCTCACCAAAACGATACCAGATACAGGATCTTTCCTTTTTAGATGAGCCCTTTTTATTAATTCTCTACCAAAAGATAAAGTGCCTGGTCCAGATGGTTTTTCTTTTGAATTCTATACTTGTTTTTCACATCTTCTGCTCCCACATTTACTTACTCTATACAAGTATTTTCTCTCACAAAATGAAGCCCGAGGCACCTTCTTGGAGGCTATGATTTGCTTAATCCCCAAAAAAGATAAACATCCTTCCTGCCAATTATAGACCCATCTCCTTATTAATTTAGATTGCAAACTCTTTGCCAAGATTTTATCGATTAGGATTTCTCCCCTTATATCTGCTATGGTTGGATTTGAACAAACTGGATTTGTTAAAGGAAGTCACATGACTGATAACTCTAGAGTGTTTTTGGATATTTTATACATGTCCTCAACTAATAATACGCCTACGGCTGTTGTAACTTTGGATGCTGAAAAGGCAGTTGTCCATGTCAATTGGAAAATTATGATGCGGGCTTTAAAATGACATGAGTTTAGTCCAACTTTCTCTAAATACATTGCTATATTATATTCTTCTCCAATGACTTCTGTTTTTCTAAATGGTATCCAATCTTCATATTTTCCTCTTTTACGGGGTACCAGAAAAGGATGTCCTTTATCTCCTTTGCTCTTTATTTTATCTTTAGAACCTTCATAAATACATTACGAAATTCTTCCACGTTTCATGGCTTCTGGTATAAGGACACAGATTAAATTCACAGCGTTCGTTGTTGAAGTGATCTTTTATATTTCTGATCCAGAATCATCAATACCGGTCTTCGCTAATCTTTCATTATCCTATTCAAAATTATCTGGATATAAATTGAATTTTTCAAAATCTGAGGTACCTCCCCTTAATAAGTAATGTTTGAACGATATGTTTAACGGCACTGGACTTAAATGGTCTCCACACTTTAAGTGTTTGGGAATTAAATATTCTATTTCCTTGGCTAAGACTATTCAGAATAACTTACATGATGTTCAAAACAAATCAAATGACGGAAAAGTGGCCACCTTTATATTTGTCTTGGTCGGGCAGGTTGCCATGAAAAAGATGATGTTTCTGCCTGTCATTAATTTGTATTTGTCCATGTTACCTATTAAACTTCCCCCAAAAAGTTGCTAAATAAGTTGATTTCTGTGTTTTTATGGAATGGGAAAAAATCTTGCATCTCCTTAGCGTTGGGTGGCGTAGGTTTTCCAAACTTTCAACAATATCATACTGCTTTCGTCCTAAAGCAAGTTCTACTTTGTATCAGAGATGCAGATTTTTTGCCTAATAATATTTGGCATAAATTGGAGGACTCACTTATGTCACCCTTCCCTTTTCATTCTTTAGTATACTTTTCAAACCCTCCTCAGGCATTTTCTGCTCCGACTATTAAGCACTCTAGAATGGTATCTTACCGTGTTTTTAAAAGTTCCATGTTTCCGGTTCAAGATTTTTCAGAGTCCTCTATACGGCATAATAAACTCATCAAAATTTCAAATCGTACTATTTTCTGGAGACAATGGGATCTTGGAGGTATAATTCAAGTCAAACAATTAATGTGTACTATGACTCCTCTTTCTTTTCTGGAAATTCAATCTAAATTTGATCTTTCTTCTACTTATGCCATTAGATACAAATCCCTTAAATGTGTTCTCTTACAAACTATTTCCATGCTCAATCAATCGCAACCTCCCACTTGTTCCTCGCCTCCTGACCCAATTACATTTTCGTCATCACTCAAAGCATCATATATATATATATATATATATATATATATATATATATATATATATATCTTTATACGCGGCCTCCGACACAAGTGTCAACATGCAAATTGATGAAATTTGGTTTTATTCATTTGTTAATTTTAGGCACTAGCACATTTATACGTTTTAGCACATTATTTATGGTATTTATAAGGGATAACACTTTTATAATATTTTAACCAGTTATATGATGAGATTTGAAAATTAGTAAAATATTGATGATGGTCTATGGTAGCATTGGAGCCAATCTAGTTTTGATCATTTATATCAAAGCTAGGATTGGTTAGGGGTGTATATATTTTTTGTATTTTTATATTTATTTATATATTTGATATCCAATGAAATGTATACACACACTTGAAAATATCGACAAAAGGCATTTAAGCAAATAATTGTATTACCAGGGACTGTATAGCAATTGAAGCATTCCAGCATATGTATATAATCTTTTTTCCATTTCCATCAATTAACTGGTAGCACTGTCACTTTAAAAATGGCGATCAGACTTCCTAACGCTGTCATGTGATCAAGGCAGGGATCTGCCGAAACGCGTAATGGCGAGACTGTTTGTGCGTGAATAAACACAATCTGCACAATACCTGGGTCCACTCTCGTTTGTTTGGAGTAGCAGATGTGAGCGAGGAATCGTTATATATATATATATATATATATCTGCATTACATCACGCCTTCCCGTCCCAAATCTAAATTGGAGTTAATGTGGGAGTCTGATTTTCAGCATTCCTTTTCTTTAAAGGTCTGGGGTCTAATTTGGAACAAGATACACCATACCTCATGTAATGCCAGTACTACACAAACCCTTTATTATTTTTTATAAAAGGTTATATATTACCCCACTTTCTCTGCAAAAGTACAACCCACCTCTTTCAAATATGTGCTGGTCTTGCAATACTCTCCCCGGCACATATCTACATATGTTTTTTCATTGTCCACCAATTACAGCCTTTTGGGTTCAGGTCTGTAGAATTATTTCTACTATTTGCTCTATTACCTTTCCCTTTGATATTAAGTGCATATTTTTGGGAAGCTTCTCACACTCTTGGTCAGCTCATTCTAAATTAGGTAAATTTGTGGATCTGTTACTTGCCATTGCTTTTCAAGTTATTACATCCAACTGGAAGAATGCCAAAAATTTCACTGTTACTGGTTGGTGGAACCTTCTTTGTTCTCATCATAGACTTGATACAGCATCAGCCACGTCTACATTACAGATGATTAATAAAGACCTCTTTTGGTCTCAGCTCACTGGTTACTTAAACTAAAGCTATAAACCTTCCAGGGATTCCACGATGGCTTTTCAACCCCATGACTGTCTTCCTCTTCCTGTTTGTTAATATATACAGTTTATTATACAATTGTTAGTATATGAGAAGTATTTATATGACATGAAGTTAATAGATTAAATTAGCTATTATTTGATGTAAAGTTTATTTTATGAATGATATATATACAGAATATACAATATATATTTTCATGTATCTTTTTTCTTTCTTTTTTATGAATGATATATACAGAATATACAATACATATTTTCATGTATCTTTTTTTTTCTTCTCTTCTCTTCCCTTTTCTCCTCTTCTTTCTTCTTCCTTTTTCTTCCTTTTTTTAAATTCTAAAATATAAAAAAGCTATTTGTGAGTACAGAATTAAGATATTTCTTGTACAATTTCTCCTCCTTTATCTTAATATTATCTCTTGTAAGTACTCTTTTGTAAATGTTCTACTTCATAACTCAGATTTTTATTTTAAACAAAAGATAATTCTGTACATCTGTATTACATTTTAATGAAGCTTTTACTAAACTCCCCAAAAAAAAAAACCTACTCAATGTGTCAATGACATTTTGATCCACATACATAAAGGGATCATCTTCAGAAACTGTATCAAATTCCACCCAAGACATCAAAAAGTAAAATCCTATTGAAATATATATAGCAAATAGGCCCGGGCATAGTTCGCTTAGTTGTGCTACGCGGAACTCCGCGAAGTGGCAAAAAAATTGGCAGTGCTACGCCACGTTCCGCAAGTGTGTGAAGTTGCTCGCTGCACCCGTTTGTGTGATATATGCAACTAGAAGTGCATTCTCGTGCTGGAAATCCCATGCGAACGGCGCGACACAGTTCGCATGTGCACGCCCATCTTATTTTTTGCTCTGTTATGGTTTTGAATCCCTCCTTTATCTGTTAAATCCTACCCCTCTCTAATTTATCTACCCCTCATTTCTTTTATTATCTTACCATGTGTTTGTGTATTTTATGTTTATGCTTTTTTTGTAATTTTTTTGTTTGTTTGTGTTTTTTGTTCTTTTTAAAAAAATGTCCTTAACTTTCTCATTTTTTTTCCTTCCTTCCTTCCTATACTATTATTCTCTTCCTCCCACCCAGCGCCATGGCAGAGCTGGGGAGCGGCAGCACCAGTCATACCCCCAACCAGCACCACCAGCCAGAGCTGCCTACCTTGCAGTCGGCCATGCCGTGAAGGGGTACAGCCCGCACCATCTTCTCAGAGGTGGAGGTGTCTGCGCTCGTTTTTTTTGCCAAAATCTGTTTATTGAGTTTTATGTAAAGGTTACAAACAATTTACAGCAACCATAGTGCGTTCAATCGCTCTTCACAGGAGCAAAAACCGTACATTAGATAGCTATAGTACAGGCACAGTTTAGTGACAAGTTTCGGATTGCCCCTGCGAGACAAAAATCTGAGGAAGGAACCTCGTGCAGACTCATCATTTTGTCATATCAAACATTATACAGGAGGAACGCATATCCCCAAAGCTGAGTGCTAATGTGTTTGAATGCCATTACAGGTGAAGAAACAAGAACCAATGTTTGAATAACAAAAAACAATAAAAACCAATCATACCCAGGGAGACACATAAGCTTAAATTCTAGTGTGTGGGGAGGGGTCGAGAAGTGCGCCCCCTGTGACCTGCGCAAGAGGGCCCCCATAAGAGTGGGGAAAAGTATTGGGGCCCCAACCTCGGGAGAAAGGAACCCCCCACTGTATCCGGAAGAAATGTAATGCCCTCAGTCTTGGACTGCATGCAAATAGGGGAAGCCCCTCCGATAGATAGCTCACTGGCGGGCTCCAGACGTAATCAAAGCCCTTGCGAGAGTCCTCGACAATATCTGACATTCGTTCAAGGGCCAGTGCGCGCCACAGGCGAGCGTGCCAGTGTGTGAGGGAAGGAGCCTCCGGTTTCTTCCAGGCTGCCGCCAGTGCCATCTTAGCCGCACCCAGACACAGCCACATAATGGAGCCGACACCTTGAGTCTGATACTTGAGAATTGGGTTGCGCATTCCCAGGAGTATATGCTCCATGGCTTCCCCAATCGGATACCCCAATATCAACTTTATCTGGGATAATATTTCCTTCCAGTAGGGCTTTATAGCCGGGCAGTCCCACCATATATGTTTAAAATCCTCCAGGAGGCCGCAACCCTGCCAGCATCGATCAGACGTTGTGGGGAAAATTGAGTGTAGTTTCTGAGGATAAAGGTACCAGTCGTATAGAGTTTTATAGTAGGCCTCCCTCAGGAAAATAGAGCGATTGTATTTCGCTATGTCTTTGTATAGGGACTCCCAATGATTATCTGAAGGCGGGGTCAGGAGAATGCCCTCCCAAAATGTTTTGTGGCGCAGTGATCGCTGTGGGCTACGTGTAAGCAGAAGTGTATAGAGGAAGGAGATGCACCCCCTCCCCGTGTTGCCAGTTTGGACAAATGTTTCCAATGGGAGCAACTCCCTAGTGGCCGCCCGTCGCATCTGATCTGTGGCTGTTGGACCCAATGTACCAACTGGGCATAATGGAAGCCTTCAGTTTGCGGAAGCTGGAAGCGGGTTACGCAGTCAGCGAATGAGCGTATCCTCCATCCGGTGAAGATATCCGAGATCATGAGGCACCCTCCCTTCCTCCAGTAATCAAATTCCCCTCTTTAAGCGCTGAGGGGGAAGGCTGTGCTAAAATGTAGGGGGATGGGAACAAGGTCAATGGTGGAGTTTTGTTCACCGTGTCCTACACCTGGAGGGTAGTTGCTGTGGGTATGCTCAGATATGCGTTGGCCGATCTATCAGCTCTCTGTCTCCACGGCAAATCCCAGATAGTCCTACCCGTCACCTGTCGGTCTATGTGGAGCCACAGTTTTTCCGATTCCCTCAATGACCATTCACCTAGGACCCACAGCTGAGCCGCTCTGTAATATAAAAGAAAATCCAGGAGAGCAAGGCCCCCCTTGAGCCACGGTCTCGTCAGGAGGCGATGTGAAAGACGTGCTCTTTGCCCCTGCCAGATGAAATTGGTAATCATGGATCTCAGCTCTTTAACTAACCCCTTCTCAGGCTGGATAGGTAGCCCCTGGAAGAGATAGAGAAGGCGGGGAAGTGCATTCATCTTTATTGCATTAATTTGGCCTATCCAGGAGATATATGCGGCGCTCCATTTTTTAAAGTCAGTTTTGAGCTGTATAAGCAGCGTGGGGAAATTGACCCTATAAAGATCGCTCAACTTGGGGGTGATTTGAACTCCTAAATATGTAATGGCCTTACGCGCCCTTCGGAAGGGGGACATCTCCTCGACCATTCTCTGCACACCCGGGGCAGCGTTAAGTTTAGTATGAAAGATTTAGCTAAGTTAACGTTGAAGCCTGAGACCTTTTCAAACTGCTATAGCTCCCAATGTATTTCGGCCAAGGAGACCACCGGATTGGTTATTAGCTGGAGGACATAATTCGCAAACAACGAGATTTTGTGGTCATCCACGCCAAACCGAATCCCACTAATCTTCGGGTTCGCTCTCAACCTTGCTGCAAAAGGTTCTATGCTAAGGGCGAAGAGCATCGGGGAAAGGGGGCAGCCCTGTCTGGTACCCCTAGCCAAGTTAAAAAAGTCAGAGGCCACTCCGTTCACTAACACCCTGGACCTTGGGGTACTATAGTTGGCCCTCACCATCCCCAGGAAGGACTCGCAGAACCCAAATCGCCGTAGAGAAAGCTGTAGGAAACCCCAATCGACTCAGTCGAAGGCTTTCTCCGTGTCGAGCGATAGAGCCGCAGGGATCCGTTTCTTCTGAGCCTCGTCTATGAGGTGAAATACCCTGCGGAGGTTATCGTGAGTTTGGCGCCCCTTAAATAAACCCGGACTGGTCGGGGTGAATAAGAGTGAGTAGGATTTTCTCTAGTCTGGTAGCCAAAATTTTTGAGTTGAGTTTTGCATCTAGATTTAACAGAGCAATAGGTCTGTAAGAAGTACACTCTTGAGGGTCCTTGCCCACTTTTGGGATTATTGAGATCATGGCTTCTCCCATAGAGGGTGACACCGCTTGGCTTGCGCAATATCATTGAATAGTATAGTAAGCTGTGGAGCCAGTTCGGCGGCAAAGGTGCGATACAATTGCGCTGTAAGCCCATCAGGGCCCGGGGCTTTGTGACACTTCAGGAAATCAATGGCTGCCTGAACTTCTTCCTGAGAGATGGTACGGCCCAACTCCTCATTAACTGGCGCCGGGACCTGAGGGAGCTCCAGCGCATCTAGATACTGCAATTGATCTGTCTCCAGGGGTGGATCAGCTTGGTATAGCATTCTGTAGAAGTCATAGAACGCTCCGGCCTTACCCTCTTCGCTAGTGTGAACGACCCCATTCCCATCAATTATTTGCTTCACATAGTTTTTCTCCTGTTTAACGCTTAATTGCATAGCCAAGAGAGAGCCTACTTTATCCTTCCCCTCATAACCATGAGCCTGGAGTCTCAGGATCGTCCTTTCCGCTCTATTAGTGTAGATGGCGTTTAATTTCCCCCTGAGGGCCGTGACCTTTCTAAGGGCTGGCGCCAAGGGCGCGTCCTTATGCTTTCTTTCTGCCTGGAGTAGCTCTCGCTCTAATTCCAACTATTCCTTCGTCTGGAGCCTCCTCAGGGAGGTAACAAGGGCAATGCAATGACCCCTAATGTAGGCCTTGAAGGCATCCCAGTTGTTTGCTAAAGATGTGTCTGCAGGATCGTTAGTTATGAAAAAATCCCTAATAGCTTTGCGGAGATCTTCCCTATTTAATCTGTTCCTGCACACTACCTCTGGGAAATACCATCTAGTCAGTTTGGAGCGTGGGGCTGGCCAATTTAACAGGCATGTCAGGAGATCATGGTCTGAGAGAGTTATGGGAAGGATGAGGGAGGTTGTGCACACATGTAAGAGTGACTGACAAAAATGTGGTCTATCCTCGAATACGTCCTGTGTGCGTGGGAAAAGAAAGAATAGTCCTGCAAGTTGGGATTAAGGGCCCTCCAATTGTCTATCAGCCCCAATTGTTGTAGGGATAGTTTAAGTGTCTTGTTGAACACCCCCCCAGTTCTCTGCGGGTGTGTAGTATCCACCTGTGAATCCCAGATGAGATTAAAATCCCCCATGAGAATAATTTCCCCAGAAGCAAATCCCGCTAGGGCAGTAAGAAAGGCAGAAATAAAATCAGCCTGTCCTGTATTAGGTGCATACACTGCGGCTATCGTGCAGAGCCGGCCTAGCAACAACCCCTTAACCATGACATATCTCCCCTCTTTGTCGCTTTTTTAAGCTTCAAGGTGGAAAGGAGCGGAGGAATGAAACAACAAGGCAACCCCGTTTTGTTTCCGGGGACTGGCTGCTCGAAATATCAGAGGGTAGTGCCTATGCTTCAGCCTTAATTCCTCCCCCTGTTTAAGATGTCTCCTGTACAGCCACCACCTGTGGGCCCTGATCCCCCAAAAACTTTCAAAAGCGTTTCCTTTTGTTAGGGGAGTTGAGGCCCCTAACATTCCACGACATTAGTTTTACCCCCATTCACCCCTTCATCCTGACGTGCGCAGTAGAAGGGATCCCCCCATCTCCCCCCCTGAAACCCCCTCCGTTTTTTCAAGTTGTTCAAGTTGTGTACCCTGGGTAGAATATGAATCAACACAGTAAGATGAACAAAAAACATGAACTGTTCAGAAATCTGTCGGACTTCAACTTCGACAGGCTATTGGGGCAAGACCACTCCCGCCCCCAGAGCCCCGTGAGAAAGCTCTAAAAGACTGTATTTCTGGAATGCTCCCATCTCGCTTCCAGTCCACTGAGCGGCGAGTGCCAACAGAAGCGTCCTGGTTTGAGCTCCCATAACAAAAAGGGAGGAGATTCTTCCGTCGCCCCTGACCACTTCCCAGGGGTGTCCATGTACCTCAGGGATGGCTCCATAGTGTCCTAACTGTTCGGGCAGACACTCGTTTCTGCAGATTAAGCGGAGTATCCTATATCAAACATATGAGTTCAGATGCGCAGGGCTTCTCGTCACGACGTCTTCTTGCTCGCTTTTTTAGGCATTTGCCAGGGCCCTGGAGCTCCTCGGCCCAAGGGCCGTTCGGTGAGTGCTTCTTTCGGCGATGCCTCCCTCCGCGGCGACGCTCCCCCCAGGCCAAGGAGGGCCGCCGCCCCTCCACCTCCGTGAAGTGCTGTTGCTTGCTATTGAGGGAGAAGGCAAGACCGAATGGGTAGGTCCACCTGTATTTGATGTGGCGCTCCCTCAAGGTGGATGTGATCAGCCGAAATTGTTGGCGCCTCATCAGCATGGCTTGGGCAACATCTTGGAAAAGCGCGCAAGTCACTCCCTGGTAGTCTACCATCTCTCTGTGCCGCGCTTTACGGAGCACCAGTTCCTTGACTTTAAAGGAGGCGAACTTAGCCAGGATGTCTCTCGGGCGTTTGTTTCCCCCTTGCAGTGCCGGGCCCACTCAATGAACACGCTCCAAGTGAACATCGTGTCCCACTTCGCCGATGATACTAGTGAACAGGCCTACCATGTACGTCTCCAAGTTTGTCCCTTCTTTTCCTTCCTCTAGTCCCCGCACCCTGATGTTGTCTCTGCGGGAGCGGTTCTCCAGATCTTTGCATTTGAGCAGCGCAGAGTTCAATTGGGCAGAGGGGGATTCTGCGCCCTCTTCTAATGGTTGGATTCGACCTTCCAGGTCCTGGCATTTCGCCTCCAGATCGAGGGTGCGTGCCTCAATCGAGTCTACGTCCGCCTGAAGTGCAATAATTTTGGTGCCTATTTCTGATTTAAAGGAGTCAAAGGAGGCTCCTATGTCCACCCTTGTCCTCTCTGAGCTCCCTCTTAAATTCTTTCAAAGTTGCAAGGAGGTCCTTCATGGTGAGCGCCATTCCTCCTGTCCCCTGGGTGCCCTCCTCCTCCTGCACCTCTCCCGCTTTGGGTGCCCCGAAATATCTGGAGACCTTGTTGGGCTGCCCCTTTTTGGGTGGCATAGGGGCAGCTTCGTGTCGCACTCCCCAACTCTCCGCTCCCGAGTCACAGGGTTAGGGGGAGGAGAGCGGTGCTGTCGTGAGATGTCTGCAGTGGCGTTGCTTGGCTCTTCCGGTGTCCCAGGTCTGCGCACCTTCCCCACCTCCAGGCAGACTATGTTATTCCCCGGTGGCTACCAGAGCGCTACCTCCCCCAGCACCCGTGATGTGTTGGACCTGTTGGTGCTGTTGTGGCAGTATTATTGTAGCCTGGCTTGGAGATCAATGGGGGCCATCTTAGGGCCAGGCACGGGGCCTGGAGCTCCTCACCTCCCCCGGCGTGCAAGGCGACCCAGCGGGCCCAGCCCGGGCAGAGCGCCCGCTTCTCCACCCGATCTCAGCCAGCTTAGTTTTCCGCCCATGCCCCCGGGGGTCGTATGCGCCGTGGGGGGGGCCACTCCTACCTTCCCTTGTGCGCCTGGCCTGGAGGCCCAATAACCGGCTCATGGTACTCTGCCCCCTCTGCACTTAGTCCGGGGTGAGTATTCATTTGGCAGCCCTCCCCTGTGCTCCGATGTAATCTGCGCCTCTGGCGGGCCTCCGCTACTGTCGGCCGTTGGTGTCGAACGAGGCCGCCATCTTAGGGACCAAGCGCCGCAGTCTAGATCCTCGCACAGCCCCCTGTTATCAAATTTGTGCTCCCGCTTCACACATCGGGCCCCCGGGGTCCCGGAGATGCTGCTTCTACCTCCGTAGCCCCGCAGAGCACCACGCGCAGAGGGAAGCCCAGCCATTACGGGGTCCATCCCCCATTTTAGCTCGGCGGCCGCGATCCCAAGGGTAGAAGTCGGGTCTCCACAGTCGGGTCTCCACTTACCCGAGGCAAATGTCCAGAGTGGTCTTTATTGTGTAGATGTCCAACCCAGGCGCCTCATACTCCAACTGCCTGGATCTGGACGCTGGAAACCGCTTTCCCACAGGGCTCTTCCGCGGAGCCGAGCAAAGCCACGTCTTCGCGGCCATGATGGCTGGCCATGCCCCCCTGCGCTCGTTTATGTGCTGCGCTACCTCCCCTCTACCATGGCAGCAGGCATGCCAGTGGGTACGGCTTCCGGGAGCATAAGTGCATTGGGCTGTGTGCCACTGCTCTGAGGTCTGGCACACACAGCAACAGCTTATGCACAGATCCATAACCTCCTCCTTCAGGACCAGGACCTGACCGACCTGCTGGGTGTGAAGGTTGCGGGGCTGGGTGTGTAACAATTATTTATTTGTTGTGTTCTATCTATGCTAATATTTTTTCCCAATTAGCAAGCATGCTGCTCACACTCAGGAAAGTTAGGTTTATGTTACAAATATTATGTGATGATCCTAGAGTAGACAGGTGCTCTGCAGTGCTACCTAAACCTACTCGTTGACGCTCGCTTGAACTGTATATTTAAGAAGTCATGCAGAGACTCCTCTGTCCTGTCACTAGGACAGTGGTAGTTATTAGTATTAGTGAGCTAGCGCATTCTCTCACTTCTCTGTGCCTTTAATTTTTGTAGCTGGTAACATCCCAACTCTCTAAATTCAAATGATGTCCCGATGTGTAGTAAGTAACTAGTAACTATGCATGCATCAGCATTGAAAAAAAATGCAGATTGAGTTGACCTGTCAAAGGGTGAGAGATCGATAATGAAATGAGAAGCAAAGATCATTAGTTGCAATTTATTAATAGTTCTAAAATGTAGTTTAGGAAACTTGGAATAGGATTAGGAAATGAAGGAATAGGTCCACAATACTAATAGGAGAGGAAATCTGATTTATTAAAGCTAAATTAAATGTTACTGAATTTGCCTCTCCCTGTCAAAATGTATTTGGGGAGATTAACTGTACTACTAATCTTTTTCTGATTTTATTTTGTTTATTTCTTACTTCAGCATCCAGGGGCAAGAGGGATACCACCACCGAGACGCCGGTGGGTAAGGGAGCTGGAGGTGCCTTCACTAGTGCTGATGGCTCTGCTGGGCCCAGGATGTCCTCCTGTTGATATTATTATTATTATTATTATTTACCTATGGGAGCGTGGCTTGGGCGCCGAAGATGGCGGTCACGTGAGCCTGTAGCTCCGCGCCGGCCCGCAATTATCCTGATAACCTAGCAGTGGCTGGGACCCGGGCGCCCGACTGGGGGTAGCCTTGGAGATCAGAGGAGACCTGGTGGCGGTTTTGGGTCTCCTGCTGCCTGGGGGAGCCAGTGCAGCGGAGCTTAGTGGGCGGCGGCGGCCAGGACTGAGCACCTCCAAGATGGCGGCATAACCATCGGGACCTGCCACAGAGATTGAGAGAGCCTGGGACCGCTGGGCTGGCTGCAGCAGCAGAGTGATACAGGGAGTGCCCCTGTGCAAGCTGGCTGCCTGCGGCGCGCGCGGAGACCTGAAGAATTGCCTGAGGTCCTGGCAATATAACGGAGAAGGAAGGCTGGAGCGGAGGAGCCCGCGCGAGTGACACCCTGAGTGTGGTGAGGCCCTATGGCAAAGAAGGCGGTAAGGAGGCAGAGCGGCCCATCGAGGCCTGGATCTGGGCCGGGGGGAGCCTAGTGCCTGTACAGAGCAGCGAGGCGAACTATCCTGGCGAAGCTGGCTGATCCCACTGGACCAGATTGGGAGAGTGCCCCCCCCCCCTGTGTTTGATTTACGGCCTACGCAGTGGATTATACCCCTGTGAAAAGACACAGAACTCTGAGAGTGCTCTGGCTAAGGCCTGTGGCTAGGCCTGGCGGGGTGTGGTTGCACGGCGGGGGACTTCAGACTGTGGGGAGTACCTACGAGTGCTGGCCTGACCCCAGGACAATGCCCGGTAGCCACAGAAGTTGTTGGAGAGGGCCTCGGGCTGAGTGCATGGGAGTTGAGGCTCTCGGACAAGTGCTGAGTGTGGCAAAGACCACGTGAGTGGCGCAAGAACCAGAGTTCCCTGGGCAGAGTCGCTGGTGAATCGCCCAGCAGTTGTGACCACCCTGGACTGGGTGCCCATGTAAAGAGCATGTCACAGGAGGGGAGCCGCACCACTACATATGAGAATTTGCGGGTGCTATACGTTGAGCTTGGGCAGCTGCTTGCTGCTGTTGGGTGACTGTGCAGCAGAGATTGAAACTGAGGTGTATTGCAGCATTGGAGGGTGAACCCGGGCAATAGTCCCGGAGGCACCTCTGCCCAGTTACACGGCGCTCATATCCCTTCTAGTGCAATGGGCAAACCAAAAGCATGGCAAGCGGGGTCCACCCAGGAACAAGAAGAAACCCCACAAGAAAAAATGCAGGACTCTGACGACCCAGTGCAGCAACAACTAGCTAAAATACAGGAGGCCATTGCAGATACCAAGGCCACCTTGCATCAAGATATCAGCACGGTGTCGGTAGGATTGGGCCTACTTAGAAAAGAGCACAAGAAACTGGCCGAGAGAGTGAAAAAAACAGATTCTAACATAGCGGATCTCGAGCCGGAGCAACAGTCCTTAGCATTGTGGGTAGGAGACCTTACAGACAGAGTCCGTATGCTAGAGCAGAGAGCTGAAGATGCCGAACGATGAAATAGGAGGAACAATATTAGGGTCCTAGGCCTGCCAGAGGGAGCGGAGGGCAGTGACATGGTGTCTTTCTTCGAGCAGTGGCTCCGGAATGTGGTGGCGCCCGAGGGCCTTTTGACTTTTTATACCCTTGAGAGAGCACACCGTGTGCCAGCTAGGCCGCTGGCTCCTTGCTGACCCCGCGCCCGGCAGTGGCCAGGCTCCTCCATTTCAAAGATAGGGACACTCTCTTACAAAAAGCCCAGACAGTGGGTCCATATACTGTAGAAAATAGTAGTCTCCATCTTCCTTGACTACACGCTGGAAGTTCAAAAACATGTGCCTCCTTCCTGGAGGTCAAGAAAGCGCTGAGGGAAGTGGGTCTCCAATACTCTCTGATCTTTCCTGCCTGCTTGCCTATACTCCTTGATGGAAAGGCACACTTTAGTGAGAGTCCAAAGTCAGAGTGGGAGTGGATAGAAACGTACAGGGCCGGAGACTCCCACCCAGCACGAGCAAGTATGACATCGCCGGGGAACCGGGACTCCAGGAAGAGATCCAGGAGGTGCTCCAGACGGGGTGCTCCAAAGCGGCTGACATCCTCACAAACTGAAAGGGAGAGAGCGGAGGCGCTACAGGCAGTAGCGGCAATCATGCAGGACAAGAAGACCCCTCGGAAGCTGGGACTCGCTCCTCGAGGGAGACTGAGAGGATTGAATCAGACTCTTCTCGCAGCGATAGTGTAACATTGGCAGTGGTGACCCGAAAATGGCTGACAAGATTATTTGATGTTGAGTTGCATCTGTGACCCTTGTGGGCTCCCTGGGGGGCGAGAGGGCCCTAGCGGACTGCCCAGGACCTGAGCTGGTCCACCCTGACCTGGGCCGGTGCGCCATGTGCAGTTCTCACGTCTCCAATTACACCTTTGATTTTGCCATACCCCCTGGAGCCTTACCTTGCTGGTTGTGGGCCTCATCTAGTGCTCCATGTTCTACATGCAGTTTGGGCGGCCGGCCGTTGTCGGACTGCCTGGGGTCAGGGAGTTATTCAGTATGGGGGTTATTTTTTTAGTTTATTTGACAAAGCTTGCAGAATAGAGTGGCCATGTATGATTGGGGGCACAGGGGCGGGGGAAGGCCTTGCAGACTGGCTGTTGAGGGATACACTACAATTATGGTGCGCACACACAATGCATTAAGGTTTTTAATCTGGAACATACGAGGGTTGGGATCCATGGCTAAGCGCCACAATATCTATTCCTACTTAAAGCGTAGGGATGTTCACATAGCCCTCCTGCAGGAGACTCATTTAACCAAAGATGAAGCTGGAAAACTGCGCAAACGGTGGAGAGGGCAGGTTTTTGCAACAGCCTTCTCGGCCTTTGCCAGGGGAGTATTAATTTGGATAAGGCCTGGGGTCCCCTTTGATCTTACACATGCTTTGATAGACACCGAGAGTAGGTAATCCTGACAGGGAGATTGGTGAGCCAGGAAATAAAGTTGGTTAATATATATGCGCCTAATCAGGATCAGGGCGCTTTTCTCACCTCCCTTTCAGCCAAGATAGCTGAACACATGAATGGACAGGTAATCTTGAGAGGAGACTTTAATTGTGTCGTGGACACATCGGCCGACCGCTCACACCCCCTGCTCCTGGGAGCACAATCTCACCGCACCACAGCGGGGTTCCGGGACTGGATACACCACTGGGGCCTAGAAGATATCTGGAGGGTGCAGCAGGAAGGGGACAGGGAATATTCCTTCTTTTCATTGATCCACCAGGTATACACCAGGCTCGACACTTTTCTTTGCACACAGCCCTCAGTGGTTCCATCATGCACACTGAATACTTGGGGCGCACTCTGTCTGACCACATTCCCCTATTGATGACTCATCAACCTATAGGGAGACGGCCTCCGATCCCTTGATGGATGCTTAATCCGTTGGCACTGGAAGACGCCCCTTATCGGTCATCTTTGACTGCACTTAATGAGATCTTTTTTCCCATAAACGCCGATACAGCATCTTCGGCCCTACTGGAATGGGAGGCGTTCAAGGTGGTGGTATGGGGTCACTGCATGGGGCAGTCGATTGGGGCACAGTGAGAAACTCGCCAGCAAATCATAGATTTGGAGGGAAAATTACGCCAGTTAGACAATGCAGAGGAACAGATCCCACCTCCCTACTTAGATTGCAAGAAACGCGCACGAGTTATAACAAAGTACTTGGCCGGCTGCAATGCCGGTTATAAGGAGTATCTAGACAGTGCAGAGGGAGGAGGAGAGGGCTGGTCGGCTCCTTCCTGGCATGGTTAATTAAACCAGAGTCCTGTGGATCACTGATTACGGTTGGAAACGGGTGACTTATTCTATAACCCTGATGAAATTAACGCTTCCTTTCAAAACTATTACGAGAGGTTGTATGCTGCTCCGGCAGCGGTCAGCCCGTCCCTCAGAGAATTTCTAGATCCCCTACCACTTCGGACTGTAGACCGCCAGACAAAGGAAGAGCGGGGGGCCGAGTGACACTACAGGAAATCAGTGCGGCCATTGCGGCGGTGGCACCTGATAAAACGCCGGTCCCTGATGGTCTCTAGCACTGCAACCAGCGACCCTGTATGCCAAGTCACTTGAACGGGGTGAACTTCCGGACACTACCCGGGACGCGCTCGTAATCCCCCTCCCTAAATCCAAGGAGATTGGTGCCAAAGTGGTGGATTTTAGGCCCCTCTCTATGCTCAATTTAGATTTTAAAATCCTTAGTAAGGTTCTGTCTGCAGGCTGCTCCCCCACATGAGATCTCTTATCCATCCCGACCAAAATGGATTTATTCCTTCCCGCAGAACCTCTTAAAATCTTCTTAGACTCTATTCCATCCTCTACCACACAGAAGCGCCATTCAAACAGCAGGCAGCAGTGTGGGTTAGGTGGGTACAGCTCCTTTATGCAGCACCCACTGCAAAGGTTAAGAAGGGCAAAACAATTTCCAACCAATACAAGATTTCCAGAGGTACTCAAAAGGGGTGTCCTCTCTTGCCCCTCTTGTTCGCCTTAGCAATAGAGCCACTTGCTGAGAGGGTCTGATTGGGATCTAGGAATTAGGTCTTAATGTGGGCAAGCGGGTACATACTATTTCCCTCTATGCAGACGACCTGCTGATTTACATGGAAGAGGCGGTGTAGTGCACCGCGTCGGCTGTACAAATCCTGGAGAGCTTCGAACAACTATCGGGCCTCCGGGTTAATAAAAGCAAGAAGTATTTATTTCCTGTGGCGGACCCGCTTCCCAGGCCTGAGGCGTTACAAGCTGACCTCCTTTGGACCCCCCATTCATTTAAATACATGGGTATCCACATCTTTCACTCCCTAGAAGATCTGAGGGTAGGAAACCTGGGCAGGGCCTTGCGATCTCTTAGATCCTGTGCTCTCTTCTGGCGTACCCTGCAGCTCTCTATTATGGCTAGGATTTCCTTATCTAAAATGGTTGTTACCTCAGTTATTGTCTTTTTTTGTTAACCTTCCAGTCTTAATGCCTCCAGGCTGGTTTTGCTCGCTGAATTCTTTGCTGCGAGACCTGGTGTGGGGTGATAGGTGTCCGAAAGTGGCCTTGAAGATGCTGCAGCATCCCATGACCGAATGGGGGTTGGGGATATCGAATTTTGAGCTCTATATACTGGCTGCCCAACTGCAATGGCTGGCACAATGGTTTGAGGGGGTGAACGAGGTAGGCACCTGTCTGACAGAACCTGATAGTTGTCCCAGCCCTAGTCGGAGGCAGGGTTGGAGAACGTTGGGGACTGCTATCTGGAGAAAAATCTGATCCCATTTGAAGAATTGGTGGACAGCTGCGGGCTTCCCCCGGGACAGTTCCAACATTATGAAGCTTTGGCTCGTACTTTCTAGCAATTATGGGGTGAGGGGAGGGAGGAGCCTGAGACGTACCCAGTATTACATGCATTGATCACTCTGGGCTCGGCCAGGCATCAGGTGAAGTGGTTCTATGCTACCCTGCTCACTGCGTCCCTGGACCCCTTAGGTGAATTACGGGAGAGATGGGAAAGGATCGTGGGTGGAGAATTCACAGACGCAGAATGGGGCAAGGTTTTGCAGTCGCCTAAGAAGGTCTCCCGTAACACGCACCTAAAATATATACAATTTAATTTCATATATATGATGCCCCACCGCCTTAACATCACCTATGGGGGAGAAATGGGGAAATGCCCAAGATGTGCCCAAATTGACGCAGATTTTATACATGAGACCTGGGAATGTCAGTACCTACGTCCCTTCTGGGAAGCAATTATTGCCAAGATTAAGGACGTCTTGGGAAGGGAATTGGCCCTCACGGGGCGGGTGTGTTTGTTGGGGTCTCTTCCCCCACCCACATAAACAAAAGGTTGGGAATAGGTTGATTGACTTATCCCTGGGATTTGCCAAACGCAGAATAGCGTTAGAATGGAAATCAATGCAGGGACCTGAGGTTGAAAGTTGGAATCAAGATGTGATTGGTTGGGCTAGGGTAGAGCATTGAGTTGGGAGGAGGCTAGAGGAATGCGCAAGCACCCCATAGCTGATAAATGGAAGGAGTCAATGGTGTCATGGGAACGGCCGATGCAAACAAGTAGCAAGGAGGAGGGGGAGGGGTGAGTGGTTTTATGAGGAGGTGCTGAAATACAACAACCTCTTCTGGTTCACTTGGTGGTGGATTTAGCCTTGTTAATGCTCCCAAAGTTTATGTATTGCTGTGGAAAGAGCATATATTTGTGATGAGGACTGTTGAAGGGAAGGAGCCCTTTCCTGCTCCCCTGTGAGCCCTTTGTGCTTTAATCCCCCGAATTTGAACTGTAAGATCCTAGCCTATAACACTCTTCTGCACAGGTTTAAATTTACAGTTTGAAGTTTAAAAAGTAGATTTCTTAATCTTGGATGGTGCTGCTATACCCTAGCGTGAGGCCAAAGGCTGCCCATGCCTCATCCTCCTGGACCTGTCGGCCGCCTTCGACACGGTCTGCCACCTCACCCTACGCGCACGCCTCCACGACGCAGGGATTCAAGAGAAGGCCCTGGACTGGACCACCTCCTTCCTCTCCGGTAGAACACAGAGCGTCCGCCTTCCTCCCTTCCGCTCCGAAGCCACCGAGATCATCTGCGGCGTACCCCAGGGCTCATCCCTCAGCCCCACGCTGTTCAACGTCTACATGGCCCCGCTCGCCCGCATCGCCCGACTGCACAACCTCAACATCTCCTACGCCGACGACACCCAGCTGATCCTCTCCCTCACCAAAGACCCTCACACAGCCAAAACCAACCTCCACGAGGGAATGACGGCCGTCGCCGACTGGATGAGAAACAGCCGGCTGAAGCTGAACTCATACAAAACGGAGGTCCTCATCCTCGGGTCCACCCCCTCGGCTTGGGATGACTCCTGGTGGCCCTCCTCGCTAGGAACGGCCCCCACACCCACCGACCACGCACGCAACCTAGGGGTCATCCTCGATTCCACCCTCTCCATGACGAAGCAGGTCAACGCCGTCTCCTCCTCCTGCTTCAACACCCTCCGTATGCTTCGCAGGATCTACAAGTGGATCCCCACCGAAACTAGAAGGACGGTCACCCAGGCTCTCGTCAGCAGTAGACTGGATTACGGAAACGCCCTCTACGCCGGAGCCTCGGCGAAACTCCTCAAACGGCTCCAACGCATCCAGAACGCTTCAGCACGTCTGATCCTCGACATCCCGCGCCGCAGCCACATCACACCCCGCCTGAAAGACCTGCATTGGCTCCCCGTCAACAAGAGGATAACCTTCAAGCTCCTCACCCACGCACACAAAGCACTCCACAACACCGGACCAGCGTACCTCAACTGCCGCCTCAACTTCTACACCCCCACCCGCCAGCTCCGCTCCGCCGACCACGCCCTCGCCACCGTTCCCCGCATCCGAAGAACAACCACCGGCGGTAGATCCTTCTCCCACCTAGCCGCCAAGACATGGAACACCCTCCACCTACGGCAGGCACAGGACCTACTGACCTTCAGGAGACTGCTCAAGACCTGGCTATTCGAACAGTAGCAGCTCCCCCCCTCCCCTCAGCGCCTTGAAACCCTCACGGGTAAGTAGCGCGCTTTACAAATAGATTGATTGATTGATTGATTGTGAAAGACACGAACAACAAATACAACGAGTAATAGAATGTATAATTGTACACTAGGGGCTGGATTATTCCACTAGGTTCATACCCGGCTTGTAACAAGGCGGTATATATGTTGACAACAAGCTGCAGTGAACCCGGAGTGATATAGTTTAAGGTACCATAGTGCAGTACCAGATAATGCTACGCAAAGATATGCCTGTTGTCTGTGAACTGTAATGTTATGAGCAAAATGCCAATAAAAATGTTTTAATTTTTTTATTATTATTTCCCTATCTTTTACCACTCCAAATTTAGAATTGTTTTCCTTTTTATTGTGCCTGTCTCATAATGGTTTTCCAATTCCTCTTCAATCTGTTTCCTAAATTCTTCTTATCCCTGCATTATCCTATTTACTTATTTTCTATATTTCAAGTTTCTGTACTTGACTTTAACTATCTGTACTAGTCTGTCTGTAGCTTTCTTTTTCTTCTGCTTTGCCAGTAAGCTTTTCCTTAGAGACTGGTGGTACTGTAGGACTCAGAGAACCCATTTTATGTCAGGTACTCTACTGTGAAGAATGCATGCCCAATTAAGGTATTTTTCTTCCTCATGCTCAAACAGTAAAACGAAAGAGTGCCCATGGTCATGATGGACCCCCCCCAGTGTTGTGTATCTATTATTATCATAGTATACCAGTAGTTAACGATAGTACAGCATGACTGGAAGTACATGGAGGACAGCCCCATTGCATTTGCCAACTAAGACCATATGTGTTTCACCGACCAATTATTGCACCAATTCATTGAGCTTCAATAACTCAGATTCATCCTAGCTCTGTCCCTCCATCACAAATGTTTTTGGTTGGGTTGACACCTGGCTTTTCAAAGATTGGCAGCCAACAAAATGCCCAACATGATGATCTGAATTTTTGATAGAATATTAAGATACTGTAACCAAACTGTGGTGATGTTTTGTTTTGTGGTTGTTTTTTGCTTTAAAATTATAAGTAGGAGGCATATCTGGCATCTAAAATTATAAATATGTAATGTTTTTTCTACCCGCACAGACCACCAGTGTTGGGACCCGCACCAGCGGAGGGGACGTGGCAGCAGCGGTCACTAAGGGTGGAGTCGCAGCTGCAGCAGGGGCGGGCAGTGGTAAGTCACATTGCTTACTTATTAACAAACAGTAATACTCACTGCAAGGGCGTTGAATCGTTAATAGCCCGATAGGAAAAGTTCATAAATGAACTTTAAGAATGATGGAAGGCTGATAGATAACCCATGACAGTGTCCAAATCAAGGCCTTGATGGGCAAGAGATCAGCAAATAACAGACAAATTGGCCTTGATGGGATCAATTTGATGTGTGCCGCACCAAACCACAAATTTGTCACAACAGCATGTTCCATGTGAAAGAAACATTGCTGGAGTTGCGTCACGCTTCTGACACAACTCCAACAATGTGCCACTTTTGCGCCGACAGATATGTCAGTAATACTGACATATCTGTCATTCCTTAGCGACATGATGCGTCATAATGTAAATATGACGCATCATTGGTGTCGCAAGGAGTGCGCACTGAGAAGTGTCGCATCGCTTCTGTCACGCAGCAATGCGCCACCTCTCATAAATGAGGCCCTTTGTATTTACCCCGGTCTAGCATGACCGGATATCCCAGGTTGGCAGTTTAAGCACTATATTTTCATTTATTCTTTAAATATTCATAACTCCAGTTCTACAAAAGTGTGTGTGTGTTTGTTTGTTTGTTTGTTTGTTTGTTTGTTTGTTTGTTTGTTTGTTTGTTTGTTTGTTTGTTTGTTTGTTTGTTTTAGTTAGACTATCCTTGTGGGGACCTGAACTCAAGTCCCCACAAGGTAATTTCTTCCAAATGATAGAAAATCACTTTAGAACCATTTCTGCCAAGTTTGACAACTTTTTTAAAAAGTGCCTTGTGGGGACCTGTGTTTCGTAAAGTGTGTTTATTTTTTTTTTGCTCGCTCTGTCCCTGTAGACAGGAGCCGGTATTGCAGTCTTAAACACACCAAGGCACCTTAACACACTTTAGTAACCTGATTCCCAATTTCCCTGCAGACAGCATAGTCAATTTGATGGGAAAGCAGAAGAGCCCCCAGCATATATTTTGCTGGAGTCCATAGTCTTTACATTGTCATGCAGTCTTTAATTATAATCAACATAAATCATATTAAGATATTGTATTTACACTTTTTATATAATAAGAATGTTTATTTTTACATATTTTAAAAGCTTAACTAAACAATTCAGGCCAATTTCTCCTATTGGAAATACTTGATATATTCAATATTTTAAATCAGAAAAGGAAAACACTTCACTCATGCAAATTAAACATTGACGGCAGGTGCAACATATCAAACGGTAAAGTATTTAAGGGCCTGGATTAGTAGAGTATTAGGTTACTATAACATCACTGGGCAACACAGAACATAGGGTGTATGCTTCTTCATTGGTGTTTAGTTAATCTAACTCTGAGGAACAGATGGAAGCCAAGCAGTTTGTGTTTAAATAGTTCATTGAAATGGAGCGCAATATAGACGCAACAAATGTGTTTCATCAATATTCCAATTTCCTACTAACATACAAACAATTTCAGTGAGAAATAGTTCGAAAATCCCCTTTTAAAGTATTGCAATGTTGAATGCTTAAAAAACAAAACTTTTAATGAGCGCTTATTTATTTCTTAGGCGCTGTTTACCTGCAAGAAACTGACCATGCGCCACTAAATATCTTACATACTTAACCCATCCTGCTGATATTGGGCTGTTCAGACCGGAAGGATACTTTGGATTCTTGCTTAAAGAATCACACAAACTCCGCAAGCTGTTCTCTGCACGGAGAGAACAGGAAGTCAGGTCTTTGGGATGGGCAGCTAAAGATGTGTAAAAGCGCATGCATGCAAAACAAAGGGGACAATTAATTGACAAGAAACTAATGTGCTGAAAGCCCGTCTGGTTGGTTTCTGTCACACACTGGGGATGGGGTCGGCTTGAACAGAAAACACCTGACTGGCCTGACACTAAACACGGACAGAAAGAGGTTTGAGCATTCTTTCCTGTGGATGCTGTGGGAGCTTACAGCGTTTTAGCACTAATAAAAGCAATGCATCCATTTCAACTTGACACTTTTTAAAATAGTACTAAATATGTTAACAGTGAAGCATTATTTCCTTCTAGCTGTCACATACATGCATATATATTCGCTGAAGGAAAATATTATAATAATTTCCACAAAATCGAGATTGATGAATAGTTCTATTCCCTGTACTATCAACAGCATAGCTTGCGCTTCTTCACGGGCTGTGTGAACTTTAAAAAGTACATTTGCTTTTCCATTGAAGGAAAAGCAACTTATACTTTATATCTCTGGTCTCTTTAATTGTTCAAGGGTGCAAGGGTGCCAAAAGGACACCCTGTTGCACCCCTGAAATTGTAATGGTAACCCATGTTGCGCACACACATGCCCCAAGGGCATGTAACCAGGAACTTTGAAAAATGCACTTTAGTGCATTTTTCATAGTTTTTGCAAATTACCGTCAAGTTTCATTTGACGGTAATTTGCGTCCACTAATAGCAAAATCGCTATTTTAAATGTCATCATGCATTGCATTTGAGGCATCACAATTTGCGATTCCTTAAATGCAATCGCAATTTAATTAATCGCAAATTTGCGATTCCTTAAATTGCATTTGGGATGATGCATACCAAATGCAAAAATACTGGTCGCAAAGGGGCAGATTCTGCAAATCTGCCCGTTTGCGAGCAGTTTTTAGTTTGATGCACGTGGGGGAAGATCTCTTTGGGTCTCTCTGGGTCATAAGGTGAGCGAATACCAAATGTTTGGGGCTCAGATCTTTATTTTCAGGAGCTCAGTGACTTATTCTAACTGAAAGTCCTCAGCTCTGAAATAGATTGAATGTTCCGGACCTTACACCTGCAAAGTTTTGGATACTCATTGCTTTATTTTTGGGTTTTATACAAATTGAGGTTTTAGCTATTAAATACTGTGAATAGCAAGCCCGCTTTGAAGTGTAGCAGATTTATTTTTGTGTCACATTGTTTGTCAAGAGTTTGGCTCGATCTGCAGCGCACTAGAATTTTCCAGTCATTTCTTCGGGGACAGTAGACATTTTAGAAAAAAACACATTTACATTGAATGATGCTTCAAGTCTTGAAGCATTGTCAACCAACAACGCGCAGATGTCTTCCCTCTCAAAGTGAGAAGGAAACTTTGGTAAATCGCCTATATTTTTTGTTTCACTCACAAAAATGTAAAACTAAGGGGCATATTAGCAAGACCCACGTTAAAATTATCGCCGTTTTAGCGGCAGGAAACTGCCGCTAAAACGACGATAATGGGCTTGCTAATATGCGTTATGGAATTCCAATAGAAGCCCAGGTTAGATGTCCCTCACATCTAACCTGGGCTTCTATTGGAATTCTATAACGCATATTAGCAAGCCCATTATCGCCGTTTTAGCGGCAGTTTCCTGCCGCTAAAACGGCGATAATTTTAACGTGGGTCTTGCTAATATGCCCCTCAATCATTTAAAATATTGACCTTAGTTTTGCATGGACATACTTGAATTTCTAATGTACATTCATTCGTAGACTGAAAAGAAATTACTAATTTGTAGTTTCAAATTATAGGTTAGCCATTTGTCAGATACATATTAATTTTTCAATTGTCACAAGCTAATTCAATTGTTTAAAAATGTATCTTGCTTGTTCCCTCATTAAATGCTGTGCCCGCATTATTATACAAACATTGCTATGTGCACTCTGCCTTGGCCATTGTTCTTTTATATAGCCCAGAAACATATAGCAGATGCCGGGCTATTGTGAAAAAATAAATAAAGAGACAGAAAGGAAATACATGCACTCCCTTGGAGTGTTAAATCTAAAATTTTAAAAAAAAACAGTTCCTCAAGTATGCAGAAGAAGGATACAACACATTCAGTCACAAAACTGTGAGATCAAAATGCCCCTGGGTGGAACAAACACAGGGACAGGGAGAAAAGCCATTAAATCAGGACATCTGATATAAACAACAAAGGCCGTCCAATCATGAGCAAGTGGATGACCCAAAGTCCACTCAAAGTCCATGTTATGTTTTGGAAACAACACGTCTTCCCAACTTGATGGTCAGGAGTGTGCATGGCTTAGTGTGGGTGGGATGGCGGGTACTGAATTGCTGCATAGTGAGATGCATTGCTTGTACTGCATAGCGTGGTGGGTCCCATTGTGTTAAGCTGGTGTTGTCTATCTCAGATGTCTAAGCATGAATGGACACCATGTCTGTTCCTACCTTCCTAAAATCTGTGCACCTGATGCCTGAGGAACGTTTCCAGCTCCTTTCTTATGTCACTTTCTGGGTGAAATTCACCCATTCCCAATTGTGTGGCCAGGGTCTCCCTTCCGAATCTGCATCCAGATGTATAGTGGAGACAGACAGACGGACAGACAGACGGACAGACAGACGGACAGACAGACGGACAGCGGCATAGAGGTTAATAGACAGACAGCGGCATAGAGGTTAATAGACAGACAGAGGCATAGAGGTTAATAGACAGACAGACAGAGGCATAGAGGTTAATAGACAGACAGACAGACAGAGGCATAGAGGTTAATAGACAGACAGACAGACAGAGGCATAGAGGTTAATAGACAGACAGACAGACAGAGGCATAGAGGTTAATAGACAGACAGACAGAGGCATAGAGGTTAATAGACAGACAGACAGCGGCATAGAGGTTAATAGACAGACAGACAGAGGCATAGAGGTTAATAGACAGACAGACAGAGGCATAGAGGTTAATAGACAGACAGACAGCGGCATAGAGGTTAATAGACAGACAGAGGCATAGAGGTTAATAGACAGACAGACAGAGGCATAGAGGTTAATAGACAGACAGACAGAGGCATAGAGGTTAACAGACAGACAGACAGAGGCATAGAGGTTAATAGACAGACAGACAGCGGCATAGAGGTTAATAGACAGACAGACAGACAGCGGCATAGAGGTTAATAGACAGACAGACAGCGGCATAGAGGTTAATAGACAGACAGACAGCGGCATTGAGGTTAATAGACAGACAGACAGACAGCGTCATAGAGGTTAATAGACAGACAGACAGACAGCGGCATAGAGGTTAATAGACAGACAAAGAGACAGCGGCATAGAGGTTAATAGACAGACAGACAGCGGCATAGAGGTTAATAGACAGACAGCGGCATAGAGGTTAATAGACAGACAGACAGCGGCATAGAGGTTAATAGACAGACAGACAGCGGCATAGAGGTTAATAGACAGACAGACAGCGGCATAGAGGTTAATAGACAGATAGACAGACAGCGGCATAGAGGTTAATAGACAGACAGACAGAGGCATAGAGGTTAATAGACAGACAGACAGAGGCATAGAGGTAGACAGCGGCATAGAGGTTAATAGACAGACAGACAGCGGCATAGAGGTTAATAGACAGACAGACAGTGGCATAGAGGTTAATAGACAGATAGACAGACAGCGGCATAGAGGTTAATAGACAGACAGACAGGGCATAGAGGTTAATAGACAGACAGACAGAGGCATAGAGGTTAATAGACAGACAGACAGAGGCATAGAGGTTAATAGACAGACAGAGGCATAGAGGTTAATAGACAGACAGAGGCATAGAGGTTAATAGACAGACAGAGGCATAGAGGTTAATAGACAGACAGACAGAGGCATAGAGGTTAATAGACAGACAGACAGAGGCATAGAGGTTAATAGACAGACAGACAGACAGAGGCATAGAGGTTAATAGATAGACAGACAGACAGCGGCATAGAGGTTAATAGATAGACAGACAGACAGCGGCATAGAGGTTAATAGACAGACAGCGGCATAGAGGTTAATAGACAGACAGAGGCATAGAGGTTAATAGACTGACAGACAGAGGCATAGAGGTTAACAGACAGACAGAGGCATAGAGGTAGACAGACAGACAGAGGCATAGAGGTTAATAGACAGACAGACAGACAGAGGCATAGAGGTTAATAGACAGACAGACAGAGGCATAGAGGTTAACAGACAGACAGACAGAGGCATAGAGGTTAATAGACAGACAGACAGAGGCATAGAGGTTAATAGACAGACAGACAGAGGCATAGAGGTTAATAGACAGACAGACAGAGGCATAGAGGTTAATAGACAGACAGATGCATAGAGGTTAATAGACAGACAGCGGCATAGAGGTTAATAGACAGACAGAGGCATAGAGGTTAATAGACTGACAGACAGAGGCATAGAGGTTAACAGACAGACAGAGGCATAGAGGTAGACAGACAGACAGAGGCATAGAGGTTAATAGACAGACAGACAGACAGAGGCATAGAGGTTAATAGACAGACAGACAGAGGCATAGAGGTTAATAGACAGACAGACAGAGGCATAGAGGTTAACAGACAGACAGACAGAGGCATAGAGGTTAATAGACAGACAGACAGAGGCATAGAGGTTAATAGACTGACAGACAGACAGAGGCATAGAGGTTAATAGACAGACAGACAGAGGCATAGAGGTTAATAGACAGACAGATGCATAGAGGTTAATAGACAGACAGACAGAGGCATAGAGGTTAATAGACAGACAGACAGAGGCATAGAGGTTAATAGACAGATAGACAGACAGAGGCATAGAGGTTAATAGATAGACAGACAGACAGAGGCATAGAGGTTAATAGACAGACAGACAGACAGACAGCAGGCATAGAGGTTAATAGACAGACAGACAGAGGCATAGAGGTTAATAGACAGACAGAGGCATAGAGGTTAATAGATAGACAGACAGACAGCGGCATAGAGGTTAATAGATAGACAGACAGCGGCATAGAGGTTAATAGACAGACAGACATACAGACAGACGCATAGAGGTTAATAGACAGACAGACAGACAGCGGCATAGAGGTTAATAGACAGACAGACAGCGGCATAGAGGTTAATAGACAGACAGCGGCATAGAGGTTAATAGACAGACAGAGGCATAGAGGTTAATAGAAAGACAGACAGACAGACAGTGGCATAGAGGTTAATAGACAGACAGACTGACAGACAGCGGCATAGAGGTTAATAGACAGACAAATAGCTCTAGATAGAAATGCATTAGGACCCGGACCCCCCAGGTTGCTCCCGGCCCCATCCAAACCCACAAATCAATACTTGACGACAAGAGCTGTGGGTAAAAGAGGCCATGTTTATTACAAACCATCACACAAACATGACAATATATAATCAATACAATTCAAAATTTCATACGATATGGATGTATCAAATTCAATCTCTAAACGATATTTACACTTATTTATGTTGATCATAACATCATAATCCATCAACAGAAATGACAGAACTTAATTTATATACAAAGAATGTTCTCTATCGCTCCAGCACTAAGGGGCCTTCTGGCTTGCGCCTCCTAACTGAGAACCACGCAAGGCGCAACCCACCTGCGTCCTTGAGAGGTGAGCCCCTGACATCTGGACCTTGTCCGCCACCCTAGGGGCCCACCCCTCCACCACCAGGCTACCGAAGGGGGCTCGTAGGGTATAACCAGGGGCGTAGCCCCATGCCCTAGATTGTAAGCTGGCGCCCTTGCCCCCAGCCGGTGTCTCCATTCTCCCTGGGGTGAGCTTACCGTCTCTCCCCCTCAGTGCTGGCCTAGGGAGTATGCAGGAGGACTCCCTTAACAATGTAAGGCACTTTATGTGGCCTCCTTACCGCCACAAGGGCGACCAGGGCCAACCGGTCCTTCGCCCTCCCCACCAGAAGCTAACTTCCGCACAACCAAGTGCCATCGATCCCCAGGCCCATAGCCATGTCAGACTCAAATGCCACGGATCCATAGTCTGAGTCCCAGGTAGACATGCACACACCATTGCAGTGGCACATCTGAACACCATGTGTAATTTTTGTGTGTATTCCCAAGCTGGCCCCTGCCCCAGGCACAGCACGGCTATTCTGGCATTCACGGCACATGACCGAAACATTACGAAAGGCCAATGACCGTAGTCCTGGCCCCCACTTACGCCAAGGCACCCTGAGACCACGCTATCCTGTAAACGTCTTATGTAACTGGGCGAATCCAGACAACAGAGCTTCCCTCACGGCCCTGTGTCCCAGCCCAAACATATCATTACCCCCTCGATGTAGGATAACCAACTCTGGGAACTGCAGTCCCCCATGGCACACAGAGTCTTCCACCAGCCTGCGAATATGTGCGATCTGAAAGTCCCAGAAATCAGTCAAACAAACAGGGGGACACTCTCAAAGCCCACCAGCTTCCACTCCCGCAGCTGTTGTAAATGATAAGTGGCCCGTCGCACGAACAAGTGACCCAGCACCCACACCACTTTGGAAGACATACTACCTTAATTTCATCCGGCAAAATAACTGGCCTGCTGCGCATGTCGCAGCACCAATCCTGTTTCGCGTGCCTGACTAGCTCAATCCCCCAGCTGCGATAGGTAGGCCCAAATATGCTATGTACAACCAAGCATGAGTTTGAACCTGAGGACGGGTGGACATGTAAGCCCCCCATGCGCATCAACAGGCCTACTCTATCCCTTTTTCCGCTTATGAGAGTGAGCCTGTCTGCACATATCCCAGTGACCGGGAACTGCAGACCTCTCCAGTGTGCCCAGTCGCAATGCCGTTACCAATTTGACCCCTCTGAAAGCCCCCTAAAATTGCCACAAAACTGGCGGCCGAAATTACGGCAATTCCATCGGAGAACTGCCCCTGCAGCGGGGGACAGCCAACATGTATCCCGCTAGGGTCTTAATCACCAAGAGGAATTGATGCGTAAGGTACCAGTCTGCTTCGTGATCTCCACCATTGCAAGCAACACTGAGTGAGCCTTCAGTGAACAAAGAGGGGGGGGGGCTTTCATCCCCCGCGGACACGCAAAGGCCCTGTAAGCCATAAGCACTTTCTGCATGCCTTCTGAGTGCGCCCGCAGCGCGGAGCCTCTACCAACTGTGATAGGGCAGAACCCCAATCCCCCAAAGAGGTGTCGAGAACCTAGCCATCTAATCCGCTGCTTGAAAGGAGGGCCTGATAGTCCCTTGATTCCAGCTTTTTTTATAAGCGCAGCTGGCATCCAGTCAGCCTCTTTCCCAACTGACATTGTTGCCCAGCACCAAACAGAAAAATGTGCCAGTGCAGCTGAAAATGCCTCAATGTCCGAAACTTACATCAGGACAAGTACGTTCTGCATATTTCCGTGGGGCTCCACCTCCTGGTCTGGTGGACCGCGTCCCCCATCGAAAATATTGGGTAAACGCCAACTACCAGCGTGCCCCATCAACTTGTGCCCTGGTACTGGCTAGTAGCAGCGAATCTACTTCATTGGCTGAAAAGGAGACTGAAACCATACCATGAACGGGCTACACCAAAGTGTATTATTTGCACTGTTAGACTAGGGGAGGATTCCTAGCCCGGAGACAGGGGTTCAACCAAGCAATGCATCTATGGACGATCTGATCCTGGAGTAGGCACGGGAAATACAGGAAACAGAAGAGATGGGGGTTAATCAAATGAATTACATAATGCTTAGATGAGTGGCCAAGCAGTATGCCCCATTTGTCCAGAAAGTATGTTAACTGCCTTCCCGCTGCCACCCTGGATTGCATGGAGGACCCTGTGTTAAGGG
Organism: Calotriton arnoldi; assembly: GCA_963921515.1. Lineage (NCBI taxonomy): Eukaryota > Metazoa > Chordata > Amphibia > Caudata > Salamandridae > Calotriton > Calotriton arnoldi. Next base: position 423,934 of record CAWUFW010007339.1, read on the forward strand.
CGGCTCCGACTCATGAATGAAATGGACTGGGCATGTTTTATGTCAGCATGCCTGCATGCGCAATGCATACATCGCACCCCTAGTACCAGAGCGCTCTACGCTGGAGGGAATAATGCAGCAGGGGGGCGGGACCCCGGGATGGAGAATGGGCAGAGCCTTCAGGAAGACGCCACATCCGCTACCCACCATGCTCCACTGACGACATAGTGCATATCAGAGATGACCACACTGAACCCATCGCGCTCTTTCCATCCGCGCTTCCTCCAAGCAGATAAAATATTTCCCCAAGAGCCACTTGCACATGAGGTTAGATCTCATCCCTTTTACTACCCAAGCTGTGGCCATAGAAAGAGGTTATTTCACCGCATGCGTCTTTTCTCCGTGTAGTCGGGCAACGTGAGTTCAGGCATACGTTAATGCCCGTATTGTAGAAACACTTGGACAGTAAATCTAGGACATTGCCACACATTCGTCTCTCCCCGGACAGTGCATCATTATGTTTTACCTCATTAGTCCTCACTGTCTACTCGCTTCTCCCCATCACAAGGTTCATGAAGCGCATACCACGCACACCTCTCCTGCTGCAACACTATATGTCCCTACTGCACCTCCCTCCCACTCGTGCCATGGACGCCATCATGAAGCTGATGCCGCTAACCTCACAGAGGACTAAGCCCCAGAAAGGCCACACAACCCCCTTGAAGTGCGCACCAGTGCAACGTGTTGCACTATAAGTTCTCAAATGAATTCAGCACTAGCAACCCCATCAAAATATCAAACCACAAAACCGATTAGCACTGGGAGTATCAGAGCACCTTACATGAACCAATTGCGTTACGGAAGGACACTTACATAGTGAAATTAAGTGATTTGCTGCCGCATCCCAGAATGTTGAGTGTCCCCGTCGAAACTCGAATCCGATCACAGAGTCCTCCACAATAGCCCATCTAACACGCTGTCGAGATGCAACCAAGCAATCCCGCCCTAAATGCACCGAGCCTTGAGCAGCCCACTGGGGCACCACATCATTGGCGTGCCAATTCCAAACACCACCCTAGGAACCCTGCCCATTTACCACAACTAAAACCGATGAGCAATGGGGGCACCGGAGCACCCCCCCGCGCACCAATCGCGCCACAAAGGACACACACAATGTGGAATTAAGTGATTTTTCCAGGACCGCAAAATGTTGAGCGTTCCCGCCGCAGCTCGAACCCGGCTCCTTAAGCTTTGCGGACGACCGAACTGCCCCTAAAATTGCGCATCGGGATCACAAGACCTGCATGCCTCTCGCTCCCGATCCTAGCCGCCGGTATCCCCAATTGATAACTACAAGCTGCCGACGTAAGCGCCCCACCGCCCGATTACTGTGGGAACCGGCCACCTGGTCCTCTCCTTGAGCCCGTTGGTGCCACCACCAACACCAACCCAAGCTACCAAACCGGCAGCGCCCCAGTGACGTGCACAGCCCCCCTCTGCTCCACGGAATGGGCACAATGCCGTGATGCCGGAGCCGTGATGCCTGAGCCAACGATCCCCATGAGCTCAGAAGCGTGTCAACACCCGACCCGGCGAATGGCAAGCGACAGACCCCCGCACCTCCTGTGGCGGATAGACTGCCCCTGCACCGAGTGCAACCGCCAAAGACCCTTCAATACCAGCTAACAACGACAGAACCTCATATTGATCCCCGCAGCATCCGCCACACACTCACTGGTGTAGCGGGGACGATCTGCACAGCGACTGGATGAGTGCAACTGCCCCAGCCGCCCCTCCCAACAACCGACTGCACGCAATTTCCATTTCCCCCAGGAGACCTCTAAATACACTCCCCGTAGGTTCATGCCTGTAAGTTGTTTACGTATAAATACACCAATATGAGAATGGAAGCTCACTTGCCTAGCACTAACCTAGGCATTCTGCAAGATACACATTCTTCGTAGATGTGAATCGAAAACAGCAAAATGTGTAAGTGCGCATCCTACTGACCAGCCATGCATAGTGAATAATGCAAAAACAACAATTGATGGACAGAATGCAGAACAATGTCATACATTCACCCCAGTACAGAGATCTGGGCCGAAATCCATCATTTTTTTGCTCACCATGCCATTCCAGTTTGGACCCAGCCATATGCAGATCAGTCTTGACCCTGCGCCCAATGGGAACAGTCCAGCCCGAACTGCCAGGCCAGGTCCTCCCTGGACTGGAAACAAGCATCCTAGGACCGGTTTCGGGCTTTCAGCCCTCATCAGCCAGGATAGCTTGACTCCAGTGGCATGGAGAGCACAGGACCCACGTCTGGGCATACCCATCCCACTCGGGGTGACAAATGCAAAAACAACAATTGATGGACAGAATGCAGAACAATGTCATACATTCACCCCAGTACAGAGATCTGGGCCTAAATCCATCGTTTTTTTGCTCACCATGCCATTCCAGTTTGGACCCAGCCATATGCAGATCAGTCTTGACCCTGCACCCAATGGGAACAGTCCAGCCCGAACTGCCAGGCCAGGTCCTCCCTGGACTGGAAACAAGCATCCTAGGACCGGTTTCGGGCTTTCAGCCCTCATCAGCCAGGATAGCCTGACTCCAGTGGCTTGGCAGTTCGGGCTGGACTGTTCCCATGAGGTGAGCAAAAGAATGATGGATTTAACCCAGATCTCTTGACTGAGGGTGAATGTTTTGATTTGTTCTGCATTCCGTCCATCAATTGTGTGTCTTTTGCTTTCTCGCCCTAAGTGTGCCAGGTATGCCCAGACGTGGGTCCTGGGCTCACTGTGCCACTGGAATCAAGCTATCCTGGCTGAAGAGGGTGAAACCCCGAAACCGGTCCTAGGATGCTTGTTTCCGGTCCAGGAAGGACCTGGCTTGGCAGTTCGGGCTGGACTGTTCCCATGAGGCACAGGATCAAGACTGATTTGCATATGGCCAGGTCTAAACTGGGGTGGCATGGTGAGCAAAAGAATGATGGATTTAACCCAGATCTCTTGACTGGGGGTGAATGTTTTGATTTGTTCTGCATTCCGTCCATCAATTGTGTGTCTTTTGCTTTCTCGCCCTAAGTGCGCCAGGTATGCCCAGACATGGGTCCTGGGCTCACTGTGCCACTGGAATCAAGCTATCCTGGCTGAAGAGGGTGAAACCCCGAAACCGGTCCTAGGATGCTTGTTTCCGGTCCAGGAAGGACCTGGCTTGGCAGTTCGGGCTGGACTGTTCCCATGAGGCACAGGGTCAAGACTGATTTGCATATGGCCAGGTCTAAACTGGGGTGGCATGGTGAGCAAAAGAATGATGGATTTAACCCAGATCTCTTGACTGGGGTTGAATGTTTTGATTTGTTCTGCATTCCGTCCATCAATTGTGTGTCTTTTGCTTTCTCGCCTAAGTGCGCCAGGTATGCCCAGACGTGGGTCCTGGGCTCACTGTGCCACTGGAATCAAGCTATCCTGGCTGAAGAGGGTGAAACCCGAAACCGGTCCTAGGATGCTTGTTTCCGGTCCAGGAAGGACCTGGCTTGGCAGTTCGGGCTGGACTGTTCCCATGAGGCACAGGGTCAAGACTGATTTGCATATGGCCAGGTCTAAACTGGGGTGGCATGGTGAGCAAAAGAATGATGGATTTAACCCAGATCTCTTGACTGGGGGTGAATGTTTTGATTTGTTCTGCATTCCGTCCATCAATTGTGTGTCTTTGCTTTCTCGCCCTAAGTGCGCCAGGTATGCCCAGACGTGGGTCCTGGGCTCACTGTGCCACTGGAATCAAGCTATCCTGGCTGACGAGGGGTGAAACCCCGAAACCGGTCCTAGGATGCTTGTTTCCGGTCCAGGAAGGACCTGGCTTGGCAGTTCGGGCTGGACTGTTCCCATGAGGCACAGGGTCAACACTGATTTGCATATGGCCAGGTCTAAACTGGGGTGGCATGGTGAGCAAAAGAATGATGGATTTAACCCAGATCTCTTGACTGGGGGTGAATGTTTTGATTTGTTCTGCATTCCGTCCATCAATTGTGTGTCTTTTGCTTTCTCGCCCTAAGTGTGCCAGGTATGCCCAGACGTGGGTCCTGGGCTCACTGTGCCACTGGAATCAAGCTATCCTGGCTGAAGAGGGGTGAAACCCCGAAACCGGTCCTAGGATGCTTGTTTCCGGTCCAGGAAGGACCTGGCTTGGCAGTTCGGGCTGGACTGTTCCCATGAGGCACAGGGTCAAGACTGATTTGCATATGGCCATGTCTAAACTGGGGTGGCATGGTGAGCAAAAGAATGATGGATTTAACCCAGATCTCTTGACTGGGGGTGAATGTTTTGATTTGTTCTGCATTCCGTCCATCAATTGTGTGTCTTATGCATAGTGAATAGGCACAGACCATGTATGCTGAGAAAGCGTGTACTATATCGTTCGCTTCCCCTTCAGCCCATAGTTTCAAAGCCAGCTGCCCCCAATCCACGAACTTGAGGGCCAGATTCCCGAAACTAGGCGAAACAACTGGAACAACTCCCGTAAGATTCCCGAAACTAGGCTAAACAACTGGAAAAACTCCCGCCCTGCGAATGCCGAGGGTGGCGTGCCTACCGCAGCAGCGCTGCCGCCAAAATATCCGCCAGTGCCCCAGAACTTTGTATAAGCCCCAGCCAGCATGACTCATTGTCCCCCTCCGCAAAACACAATACAATATTAACGAACTGGACACTAGGTGAAATGCACAAGCTAGGCACGGCGCAAGGCGGGCCAAGCCGTAATTCGCTCCACTCGCCAGCCGCGCCTGCCATGTACCCGGGATTCATCCAATGGAAAACGAAGACTCCCGACACAAACCAACTATCACTCCGCCCCAAGAAACAAGAAAACAGAGGGGGGGGTGTCCGCCGCCCCCAACCAACTTCCGACAAAACTCGGTCCCCCCACGCCTACTAGGCCCAACCGCAACCCAGATCCACAACCCCAGGCGCCATGAAGTCAAGAAGGGGCCGCAACCATCGCACTCCCCTCAGCCCAACAAACAAAAGCGCCCCACACACCTCACCGGACCATCGCATTGCTTTGCATATTCACCGGATAAACTATGACGACAACCGGGCCAGCCAGCCCCCGCATGGAGCCTCCACCGAGCACCTCCCTCTAGCTGGGCGAGTCACCCCAAGCCCATGCGGCTCCCGGTCATCAGGCGGCACAACCCCCTCCAATGGATTTCCGCAGCGGTGCGCCCAGGGTCCTGATGATTACCAGCCTCTCCCGCCGCGTGCCTCCTCTGCTCCAGATTCACAGGAGTCCCCTGAGCACGGGACCGGCGCCGTAAGGAAGAGAGGACGAGGACCTGGGCAAGGTGCCCTAAATAGGCCCCCTCCTTCTCCCCCCCCCCCCTCATTGCCGGCCCCGGCCGGAAGTGACGTCACGTCGCTGCCCCGGAAGTAATTCCTGCCTTTAGCCTCGCCCAATCCCTCGGTGAGGAGCCACCAGGGCGTGGCCGGGATCCCGGGGTCCCGTGTCCTAATGGCGCGCTTCTTTATAGTACACGCTTTTCCATTAGATTCAGTTCAGTGTGTCTTTCCTTCCTTTCTTCCTTCCTGTCTTTCTAGTATGTCTCTTCAACCCACCCCTCCTTGTCTTACTCTTTCCCTGTCTTTTACTGTCTCTCCCGCTGCCTCTCCCCATTTCTATTTCACATCTCTCCCTGTCTTTCTCTTTTTCTCTCTTCCTGTCTTTCCATCTCTGTTTCTGTCTTTCGCCCACTGTTTTTGTCCCTCCTTCTGTCTCTCCCTCCTTATGACTCTATCTGGCTTTATTTCTCTATCACCAATTCTAAATCTGTCTCTCCTTGACTCTCTCTCCCATATGTCTCCTATCTGCCTGTCTTTCCCTATTTTTTCTCTCTCTCTCTCCTTGTTTTTCTCTGTTTCTGTCTTTCTTTCTTTTTCCCTGTCTATCCCTGTATCTCTATATTTCGATGTCTCTCACTAGCTTTAATTTATCTGCCTCTCTTCATTCCTGTGTCCTCCCATATCCCCCTATATCTCTGACTTTCTCTCTCCCTGTCTATTTCTCCCACTGGTTTTGTTTGACTTTCATCATCTCTAAATCTCTCACTCTCTCTGTTTATTCCTATCTCTTTATTTGTCTACCTGATTTTTACCTCGCCATTCTCTCCCTAAATCTCTGAGTAACCTTGCTTCTTTCCACATCTATCTCTGTTTTTCTCTGACTCTGTCCATTTCTCCCTATGTTCCTCTTACTTTCTCTTGCTGTTTTCCTCCCTCTCCATTCTCTCCCCATCTACCCTTCCCTGGACCGTTCTTACTGTCTTGGGCGAAATGTACATTAGAGGCTCAATGCTTTATTTTCAGGTGCTCACTTATTTATGCTAACTGAAAGGATAGGAAGAGGATGTGGCATTACCGCCAGAGCTGCTGACTCCAGAAATGGGGAACCAGGTTCCACTCTGGGCGTCAGCTCAACATCCTGTGATTTTGGGCAAGTCACTTATTCTCCCCGTGCCTACGTAAATGAATGTGTCTTTGTGTACTGTGGCTGGTGCATGTAAAGCGCTCCAATGCCTTCAGGTCGAGTTCATGCTACATAAACCTGTAAAGGTTTCAGCCCTGAAAGGGTAGAACTGCAAAGCTTTGGGTATAGTTGCCTCATATTTGTGTTCTATATAAACTGAAACACAATACATTTATTTTTGTGTCTCTTTGTTTGCCGAGAGTTGGTCCAGAGTTGCGGGGAGCAGGGGATAGTGGACAAGTTGCAAACAAATACATGTTTACATTGAAGGATGAATAACTAGACTCTTGAATTATTTGCCAGCATGTAGTGCACCAAAGTCTTCCCTCTCGTTTGCTTCACTAACAAAAATGACAAAAAATACAATTTATCAAAAACTATTGACTTTAGTTTGTGTGATGTCACTCTGGAATAGAATTTCTAGTCCATAATCATCCTGTTATTAGTAGACTGCATAGAAATTAACAAATTGCAGTTTCATGTTATCAGCCTTTGTCAAATACCTATTCATTGTACAAATTGTCATAAGCAAAACAAACTATCTTTTTTAAATGGGTCTTCCGCGGTTGCCTTGTTAATTCACTGTCCTCACGATGTTTTCAAGAGTGGTTCTCGTTGCAACCAACCTGTGTTTAGAGGTTGGGGGAGGGGAGGTGTTCCTTTCATTCCTAACTTAAGGCTCACCTCTGTGATCAGCCGAAACACAAAGGCTGCGATCTGCATACATTAACACTTTGACGGCTGCCCATGGAAGTGCTCTGCCTCGAAGGAACTGTTAACGCCCTGCTCTTGCACCTGCCGCCTGAGGAAGCGGGGAGATTTCATTTCTTCATTTTCTTTGCAGCTGATTTGTAGGGCCCGAATTATGATGAGCATGTTCTTGCTGTTAAAATTATAACGTGGTTTTACATGGTGTAACATGAAGCAATTTTCCTGGTTTTTTTGGTGAGTTTATGCACATTCCTAAACCTTTTAAGGCACTTTGGCACTTCATTGAAGGCCCGAATAAAATGAGCAAAGAGCGAATGGTGAGCACAGCCCTGTGCAGACAATGCGAGATGCCCTCCACTTAGGCTGTTCTTAAACAGAGTGGATGCAGACATACAAGGTCAAAAGCGCTATGCAGAGGCCAAGTTGTAAACGAATCCTAGCCGTGAATGGCAATGCACGTCCCTGATCAGTTAAAAAAGGCAACAGCATATGTAGCAGGTGTAGATTAACGAAGGCACTCTTTTGCGTATGGCTAATAAAGGAACTACACCTGCGAGGCACTACCTGCAAAATCAGATTTCAAACTTGTTTTACTCCCTTTACTAATATTGTATTTAAAACATAATAGAGAGCAATATTGTAGGCATTGACTACTAAATTTCACTTGTGGATTTGAACTAAATCATGTTTGTTTTTCTTGGGACAATGCAATACTTTGCAAAAAGTTATATTTGTTAAATCAGAGGAGGCCTATCATATTTAAATGTAAAGCTCTCTGCATTCCAAGCAATTCATTTAGTACTACGAAGAGCAAAGCACATGCATTTCATTCCATGTTGCTCGTTGCTTTGCTTTCCACGACCTATTCAAATATTATTTGTATTTTGTCATCTTGGACATTTTGTGACTGAGGCCCACTTATGTCACCTATTTTTTTTGTTTTGTTGTTTACTTTTCATGTTAGCTGTTTAAATGCAGATTACTGATTTAGCAATCGAGAGACAAGTGATCCATCATAGCATATACTGGTGTAATGCCCATTTCTATAGGTTGCTCCCTGGATTACCTGGGTGATCTCTTCAGGCACATACAATAGCCAGGGCCACTGGAATTATCCAGAAGGGAAAGACCAAATTACACTGCAGGCTTGAGCAAATTATGCTGCAAGAAAAGGCAAATTATGCGGCAAAATATGCCACATTTTGTGATAGTATTACTTGATTCTTTTCTCATTTTTAAACTTGGTAACACTGTCAGGGCATTGGTTGTACCTCATTAGTACCAGTTTACCACCCAAATATAGTAATAACAGAAAGGTGACTAGTTAACCTTTGCAAAGATTCTTCCATTGCGCGGAAACACATGTTGCTGCTTTTTTTAGTAACTTTTGAACCGTTTAAACTAGAAACTATTTTTTTGTTAAAATCTCCAGATTATGCGGTAGATGATAGATTTTGTGGCAAATGCGGCATATCTATAATTATGTTTAAATCGCCGCAGCCACACAATTGCATAATTTCAGTGGCCCTGACTATAGCTGACCATACATTGATTGTTCCTCTGTCATTACACAGTGGATTCATTAGAGTTTATATTGTATCTGGTTACAAAATGGCCATTCTGATGGGTAGCTCTTCTAATGGTCCTGTGTGAAGGCAAGAGAACATACTATAGTTGATGCATGATTGACTCCCCTCCCCCCCCCGCACAGTCCCCTCCCATTTTAGCTTCTTTCACATCTGGGCACCTCCAATGCCAATATTCAGTGTTCTTTAAACTGTATGATAGAGTCCAATCCAAATGGTAGGTGTCCACTAGGCCTGAGAGAAATTTAAATTACCCTTGCATAGTTTGCTTAATTTGGGGAATTTCGTGTTACGCTTATAATGTGAAATTCCTGAAATGATGCCATTACGCCACATCACCTAATTATGTGGCATTTGCTAGAAACATTACAGCGAACACTCAGGAGGAATGCGGACAAACAGAACATGAGCAGGTATTGCTCATGACAATTGTCTCTTTTGAGCTATAATTTTGCTGCAGAATGTGTCCTTGTGTCAAAAAATGACACATTGATTCATCTTGTGCTAAAATATAGCACTAACATCAGATTCACATTTTGCATAATTACATTGCAATTTCTTATAATTTTCCTAAAATGTTGTGTAAGTGCGTAAAAGCAAATTACATGACTTTCTCACATTCCTACTGTCCACATGCATGCCCAGCAATATCTTTCCTAACACTTTTCCCATCTACTTATGCATATACACAGTTATACTGCTGCTGAGACACATTTTGCAAAATCTCTGCCATACACACATGAAGCCAAAACATCTACCACAAAGGCCAGATTGCACTGACTCTCTTTTCCACCATCCATAGACTTGACACTAATGTTTAAGCACACTATCTCACACTACTTTTTGCTTCATCTTCACACATTCTTCTATCCTTAGCACTGCCACAGAGTAGCACAATACCTATTTACAAATGCACTTCGGCCCTTCACCAGCTACAGGAACTACTATAAATGCATTGTTCTTTCATATACATTTCAGTACAGGAGGAAATAATTTGATTACTGAATTCAACCTTTTGTGACAGAAGTCTAGGCTCTGGTCTTAACTTGTCCACTATATCAAATTTGTTCGAGCGTGGGAAAGAAATTTTAATCCAATATTCCTCATTTTCTTCAGATTGTGTTATGTATGCAATCACATTTATGTATTGTTTTCTAGAGTATAATTATGTGCCATATAAAATAATGTTATGTGCATTTGTAGAACGTACTCTCATCCTTGATGGAATTCTATACTGACCAGGTGTATGTGCATCAAAACCAGCCTAGGGTACGTATGTTAATTGAAGAGACAGGTCCTCAGGTTCTTTTGGAATTCAAGAAGATAGAAGACTCTGATGTGAAATGGAAGATCATTCGGTGCATTGGGTGTCATGTAAGAGAATGCTCTGGTTCTGTGTATACTTGGAATGCGTGCAAGTCGTTCTGCAGAGCGTAGGTGACTGGGTCGTTGGTGTAAGGAGATGTGGTTGTCCAGGTAAGTGAAGCCTAAGTTGTGTAGTGCCTTGAACATGTGTTTGAAGAGTTTGAAATGCGCACATTTGTGTATTGGGAGTCAGTGGAGCTCCCTGGGATGGGATGTGATGTTATATGGGTTCTACGTGGTGGGTTGAGAATGAGTCTGGCTGCCACATTCTGGATGGTCTTGTGAGTTGCTTGGTGGTACGACCATAGATTGCGTTTCTGTAGTCTAGTTTTCTGGCGGTGAGGGTGACATTTCTTCTGGTGTTACTTGGGAGCCATAGAATCTTCCTCAGCATCTTCAGGGTGGAAGCAGGATGACGGTGCTGACTTGTGCGGTCACTGCCAGTTTGCTGTCAATGATGATTCCGAGGTTCTGGTGTGGGTGCTAGGTGTGGTTGTGGGTCTGAGTGCGGCCGGCAAACAGGCGGAGTCCCATGGTGTGGTGTTCTAGCAGAAGATCACTACTTCTGTCTTATTGGTGTTGAGTTTGCGAAAGTCAGCTTTCATCCAGTTAGCGATTTTGTCATGCAAGTGATGAACTTGTTTCTTGTGTTGAAGGTCATGTCTGAGAGGGAGAGTATGAATTGTGTGACGTTGGTGTGGAAAAGGATGCTGATTTCTATGTTGAGGACAGAGGTGAGAGGGATCATGTATATGTTGAAGAGGGTCAGACTGAGGGATGGACCTTGAGGCACCCCTCCAGATTACTTTGCAGGCTTCTGAGTAGTGGGGTGCCAAGCTTATAGCTTTAGTTCTATATAAAATCATAATTTAATTTTGAACATTGGTACTGCCAGCTCCAAATGTGTAATAGCCACTTGTCCCATGCCTGGCAAGGTAGGGCTATTAATAGTTAAATATTTTTTAATTTAATTAGAAAGTATGGATTACAGGAAATATAATTTATTGACAAGCCAATAGGTCTGGCTTTTAATTTGTGCATACAGATCTGCTTCTTCATAGTTACACCGGCCATTAGTAATCCTTAGTACACATTGGGATTTGCACCATCTCTCTATAATCATCAGCTCATGCTGAGATGCCCATCATGACTCAGTAATCCACAGTGCCTGTTTGGGTTTGCATATATAATCGTTGATTCTTAGTATATGGTCAGATTTGCACCACTACCTAGAAATCTTCGCTACATGCCCAGATTTGAATCATTACTCACTAATCCATGTCTACGTGCATACTTAGATATGCACCACTACTTATTAATTATAAATGTATTTTCACGTTTGCCCCACCATAAATATCTCAATCATTATATGTGGGGAATTTAATATCACTGTCTTTTGTTGTGTTTATCTTCCATTGACACTGCATTTGAAGTAAATCTGGTTATTCATTGATCTTATTTCACAGCAAAGAAGTGCCTGTGGATAAGCATGCCATGCTGCGCATTTCTGTTGTTATAGGCAAAATCACTAAAATCCATACTGTGTCCTGTACCCAACTGAGACTGCAAGTTTGTGCCAGTCTTAGACTGCAGATCTGTGCTGCTTTGATGTGGCCAACCAGGAACTGACCTGTGAGAGGGACCCCCTGCTGCCTCTTTTTATTTACCAGCAGCAGCATGGGTGGCAGATTTCTTTCCCCAAGGATGCTCTCCAAGCAAGGGCCGGCTCGGACCACTATCATGAGTCAAGTTGTCGCACCAATTGCAAACTCCAAGACTTAGTTTTTGCCATTATAAGGATTAGCTGCAGTTAACCAAGTTGCAGCTTAAACCAATATGTCGTCATTTGAATGTATTTTTAAATGTTGGTTAAACTGCTCATAAGGGCATGAAAGCATTACTCTGATGACCTTACAAAACAGGGGGGGACCAGGAGCAATAGTAGGTCCAGCATACGTGCTCCTATGGAATCCAATATGTAACAAGAGTATGCACTTCCTTGTAGGAGAAAAAGAAAGAGGTCAGTCAGACCCTAGGGCAGTGGGTGGGGTCTGCTCCCTTAGGAAAAGGAGTCCTCACACACCCAGATGGGTGTCATGCTTCATCATAGAGCTATGCTCCTCATCGGCCAGCGCTGCAATGCCCAATGGGCATCCATAAGGGGGCACTGGTCCAAGGCCCACCATACTGACGGTGGTGCAGCAGTGGCAGTCCAGCCACTGCTGCACCGGTGGTCCGACCACCGGATTACAACTTGGGCGGTCGGACCGCCATGGCACTGCTGCAATTGCCAGGGATCAGAGATCGGTGGTGGTGGCGCGGCGGTCTGAGTGCCGCAATATGCTTGATGGTGTCCTGCGGCACCGCTAAGCATATTACGATTTTCCTCACCACCAGCGGGCTCTCATGGAGGTTCTTTCTCCATGAAACTGCTGGTGGTGAGGGCCTCCTCTTGGCCCTGTGCATGGGGGTGCATGCAGGGGGCATATGTTGTACCCCCCCTGTGTGCATGCACCTCAGTTCCTGCATGGCATGGACTCTGCACTTTTGAACTGGCACGGCCATGGGACCACCAAAGAAACACCCTCCAGACACGGGAAAACTCATAATCTGGTGGGCGGTGCTCACATGTCGTCGGTGGTGTGGGAGCGGGGCAGCGGCGTGGCGGCCCTGCTCCCACACTGCTAAAGTCATAATCGGGCCCTTAGTAGGCCTGGCGGTGAACTCCGCTCCATCCGCAGAGTTTTCAGCACTCCGCGCTCCGCGGAGCTCGTGGAGTGTAGAAAACTCTGCTTCGCGTAGTGCAGCTGAGTTTTTTCCCTCTTCGCGCTGCGAAAGGTAAGTTTGCGAGCGCGAGCTGCCGCTCGGGTAGAATTTCTACCCGAACGGCAGGAAGACCAGCGCGAACGGCAGTTCGCACTGCACTCCGCACCTTGCGGAACTTCACAGAGTTTTTTGACACTTCGCGGATTTCCACGTAGCAAAACTCCGCAAGCTACACCCAGTGGACTAGAATACAGCCCTGTGTTATTACCAGTGGTTGGGATCAATTCAGGTATTCCAACCATCACCAAGTTGTATTTTTTAGTTTGTGCCCAGGTCTAGCCCATATTCAAATATGCAGCATCTCATTCTGAGGAACAGCTTCACATGATTAAATGTAATCATGCAACCACTTTTGCACCTCCTTGTACTTTGTATTTTTTCCTCACTTTTGTCTGCTGCCTTAACCACGTCTTCCTCATAGCCTGATGCCAGGAATTATAGCAGAGTTGATTGGCCAGGATGGCATTTCTTTCCATTCCTCCCTCCTCCTTCTAGTACGTCCAGCAGGAAAAACCTTATTCCGATGGGCCACAGGCTGACCTTGATCGCAGTCAGTGGCTTGATTCCTTTCTGGTCAGTACTGTTTCTTCTTCTTCTATGCTGTAGGCCATTGCAGTGAGGATGTTTCTAGAGTCGGAGGGCTTATTTGTAGGCCTGACATGGAAAAGGTACGAGGACGCGCTGTCCATAAATGAACGCTCAGCGTTGGTACGCACAGTCTTCTCGGAGTCCAGATGGAGGTCATTTTTTTATTATAAATGTAATATTTAATACATTAGTAATTATGTATTTTGTTTAATTGTTATTTTATTTAAGTTTAATTTGTTAAATGTAATGTATATTTAAATTTTTACATTTATGTTGGTAATTAATACTAAAGTACTGAGCTGTTAATTAAATTATAATTAATTTAATTTTTATGTAAAATAATTTTTATTGTAAAATAAATATATAATTGATAAATAATTATGGGTTCATTACGATGGCGGTCGGACAAGCGTTTGACTGCCATCGTTTCGAGCAAGAGACCGTCCGACAATGAGTCTGTGGCTCCGACAGCCCAATTGCTATACAACTACCGCGTAGGCGTAGAGTGGAGTGGAGTACAGTGAAATAGCATACACTGGAGTAGGGAAGTGCGGAATAGAGTAGCCTACAGTTAAGTACAGTGGAGTAGGGTAGCGTAGAGTGGAGTGCCGTACAGTGGCGTAGTGTTGAGTTTAGCGGCATTAAGTCTAGTGATGTACAGTAGAGTGGCTATAGTGGAGTAGCGTAGAGTACATGGTCATACAGTGGAATAGCTAAGACTGTAGAAGTGTAGAGTGCAGTGATGTATAGTGGGGTGGCGTACAATGTAGTGTTGTACGTCATAGTAGCATACAGTGGATTGTGGCAGAGTGGAGTGGGGTATACTGCAATTGAGTATAGTGGAGTGCCGTTGAGTGGAGTGGTGTCTAGTGGAATAGCATAGAGTGTAGTGATGTACCATGAAGTGGCACAGAGTGGAATGGCATACAGTAGCGTAGAGTGTAGTGTCATAGAGTGGAGTTGCATACAGTGGAATAACATACAGTAGAGAGGTGCACAGTGGAGGCACATACAGTGAAGTGGCATAGACTGAAGTGTAATAGAATAGAGTGGTGTATAGTAGAATAGCATAAAGTAGATTGGTATAGCGTGAAGTGGCCTAGAGTGGAGTGAGGTGGAGTACAGTGGAGTGGCATACAGTGGATTAGCATACAGTGTAGTGGTGCATAATGGACTGACGAAAATTGGAATGGTGTAGAGTGGAATAGGGTAGAGTAGAGTGGTGTAAAGTGAGGTGTCATAAAGTGGAGTGGCGTAGAGTGGAGTGTGTTAATTGAAATAGATGTCGCGTGGAAGTGTGTGAATGAATGTAAATGTCATGTGGCAGGAATATATATTATGATGTGTAAATGTTTATTTTTTGGTGGTGGCCTAGAATAAAGTGGGGAGGGGTGGAGTACAGTGAAGTGGCGTACAGAGGATTAGTGTACAGTGTAGTGGTGTATAATGGTCTGGCATAGAGTGGAGTGGCGTAGTATTTGTAAATAGTGTAAGTAGTGGTAAACTTATAACTTTAAAAAATGTACTTATATATTGTGCCACGTTATACCATGGTATGTTCACGGTATAGGACAGTACATGGGGCTGAGAAGTGAATATGTGATTAGCTGATGGCAGTGTTTACCAAAGGTAACTGGCAGCCAAGTAGTTTTTATCATAGTTTTGCTGGTTTCTGCGGTTTGTGTTTCACTGCGTTCTGGGTTAGGGTGTTACTTATAGGCAAGTATTAGGTTTTATTGTTGTTCACTATCTATTACCACTATATTTAAGTGGTAATAGGTGGAGATGTTTATTTATACATTTCTATATATTTTATAGGAGTTTAGGGTGAACAGCACTTTTTTTAAAGTAGCGCGATAATTTGTAGTTACATGAATAATAACATTAATGAAAAATTAAAACATATAACAGCAAGTAAAAGAAACAGCAAAACTAAATTAGCAAACTCCAATTATAATAAAAGTATGAAAAGTGTTGCACTTGAAAGGTGTTACATTTACTATTCCTACTCAACATAAAAAGCTCATTGAAAATATTGGACATCAGACTCCAGTCTAAGCAACAGTACAGAAAGGTTTGGATTTCAGAGAGGTTAGATTTACTATTCCCACTCTTATTTAAGCAACCCAAGGAAAATTTTAGACTTCAGAGAAACTACATTAACTATTCCACTCCAATCTAAGCAACAGTATGGAAAGTCTTGGACTTTAGAAGGGTTGGAATTACTATTTTCACTCTGATCTAGGCAACAGTAGGGAAGGTGTTGGATTTAGGAGGGATTAGAATTACTATTTCCACTCCAGTCGAAGCAACAGTAGGGAAGGCGTTGAACTTCTGAGCTGTTTACTGTCCCCATTCCACCATAAGCAAAAATAGGAAAACTGTTGAGTTTTGGAGAGGTTAGATTTACTATTCCCACCCCAATATATAGAGCAGAAGGAAAAGCATTGGAATTCATAGGGGTTAGATTTACTACTCTCACTTCATCCTAAGTAACAGTAAGGAATTGTTGGACTTTGAAAGGGTAAAGTTTACTGTCCCCACTCCAATTAAGCAACAATAAGGAAAGCATTGGAATTGGATAGGCTAGATTTATTCTTCCCACTCCAATCTAAGCAACAGTAGAGAAAGTGTTGGACTTCAGAAAGGTTACATATACCAATCCAACACAGTCATTTAAAAAGTATTTAAATATCTAAAAACATAAAAATGATTAACTATATTTAAACTAAAAATATATATGGTATACATTTAAATAAGATGCAAAATGTATTATAAATATACAAAATAAATATATACATAAATGAAATATTAAAATAAAAATACACGGAATTCACTTCTCTCGCTACTACTGAAAAAAAAACCACAAACACCAAAAAGAGAAATTGAAATATAAATAAAACAATAATAAAATTAAAATAAAAGAAATAAAAGAAAGATGAAAATAATAAATGATAAATATAATATGCACTTGTTTATAAATATTATTAATTATTTCTTACATAGTCTAAGTAAAACAACAGTTTTACATATTAACTGATCAAGGAAATAATTATATATTGATTTATAAATTAAATATTTAAATAACATAAAAAATAAAGAAAACTATTTTAATTTAAGTAATCTCACCCTATTCCCCTTACAAACCATACAACATGCTAATACATGTTGGATGACTAATTATACTATACAAAATCTAAATGACAAATCCAAAATGCAACCCAATTAAATGAAAGAACAATTAATTTTTTGTTACATTTACATAATAAGAATTAAATATTTAATTTATCTTATATCACTTAACATTAATTTTTTTTAATCTAAAATGTATTTAACTTCCCACCATATTCCCCTACAAACCCAATGTCCTGCTACCAAATTATAAACTACTAATTACATTTTAAAAATTAAATTACGTAACGAAAATTACAAACTATATTTAAAAAAAGACAATTATACTAATATTATTAGTATATACTTATATATTTATTTAACATCAATGTTTATTAAAGTACAAAATCCTAATTACAACAATGTTCTTCATAATGATATTGTATACAATAAAACCTGTATTCTTACTTTTGATATTCTGTTCCACTATATTTTTGCAGAGGTGATATTTTTGACAACATGTTTGTCACATGATATGTGTAGTTACACAACTGTAAGTGATTTTCTCTACTCCGGCACAGAGGGACCTCAAACCTAACTGAAAAATTAGGGGCCTATTACGATGTCAGCAGACTTGCGTCCGCCCGACACCGTCACTGAAACGGGACCGACCGACCTCTGGTCGGTGGTCCCGACGACCTATTAAGATGCGACCGCACATGGTGCGGTCGCATTGCCACATTTCCCTATGGGAGTATGTGTTATGGCCATAGACCGGCCGTAACACAAGCTCCCATCAGGAAATGGGAGGCTGTGTTAATCCCTGCACCCTGGACATCTCTACAATCACACACTATTTCTGTGAGGACCAGGGCATGTCTATAATCACACACTATCTATGTGGGGACCTGGGCATGTCTATAATCACACACTATCTCTGTGGGGACCTGGACATACCTATAATCACACACTAAAGATATGCCCATGGTCCTCACAGAGATAGTGTGTGATTATAGGTATGTCCAGGTCCCCACAGAGATAGTGTGTGATTATAGACATGCCCAGGTCCTCACAGAAATAGTGTGTGATTGTAGAGATGTCCAGGTCCCCACAGAGATGGTGTGTGACTATAGTATTACCATGGTCACCAAAGAGAATGTGTGTGATTATCGACATGCCCAGGTTCCCACAGAGATAGTGTTTCATTGAAGACATGCCCGGTTCCCCACGGAGATAGTGTGTGATTAAAGATATGCCCATGGTCCTCACAGAGATAATCACACACTATCTCCGTGGGGAACCGGGCATGTCTTTAATGAAACACTATCTCTGTGGGAACCTGGGCATGTCGATAATCACACACATTCTCTTTGGTGACCATGGTAATACTATAGTCACACACCATCTCTGTGGGGACCTGGACATCTCTACAATCACACACTATTTCTGTGAGGACCAGGGCATGTCTATAGTCACACACTATCTCTGTGGGGACCTGGGCATGTCTATAATCACAAACTATCTCTTTAGGGACAGTGGTAATGCTATAATCACACACCATCTCTGTGGGGACCTGGACATCTCTACAATCACACACTATTTCTGTGAGGACCGGGGCATGTCTATAATCACACACTATCTCTGTGGGGACCTGGGCATGTCTATAATCACACACTATCTCTGTGGGGACCTGGGCATGTCTATAATCACACACTATCTCTGTGGGGACCTGGGCATGTCTATAATCACACACTATCTCTGTGGGGACCTGGGCATGTCTATAATCACACACTATCTCTGTGGGGACCTGGGCATGTCTATAATCCCACACATTCTCTTTGGTGACCATGGTAATACTATAGTCACACACATTCTCTTTAGCGACCATGGTAATACTATAGTCACACACCATCTCTGTGGAGTCCTGGACATCTCTATAATCACACACTATCTCTGTGAGGACCAGGGCATGTCTATAGTCACACACTATCTCTGTGGGGACCTGGGCATGTCTATAATCACACACTATCTCTTTAGGGACAGTGGTAATGCTATAATCACACACTATCTCTGTGGGGACCTGGGCATGTCTATAATCACACACATTCTCTTTGGCGACCATGGTAATACTATAGTCACACACCATCTCTGTGGAGTCCTGGACATCTCTATAATCACACACTATCTCGTTGGGGACCAGGTCATTTCTATAGTCACACACTATCTCTGTGGGGACCTGGGCATGTCTATCATCACACAAATTCTCTTTGGCGACCATGGTAATACTATAGTCACACACCATCTCTGTGGAGTCCTGGACATCTCTATAATCACGCACTATCTCTGTGGGGACCTGGGCAATAATATAATCCATCACACACTATCTTTGTGGGAAATTGAACAAGAGTGTTATCACAAACTATCTCTGTGGGGACCTGCGCTTCACTATAATCCCACAATACCTCTTCAGGACTTGAGCATGACTATAATCACACACTATCTGTGACTCCACCTCAGCATCACTATCATCAAATACCATTTTTGCAGGGATCTGAGCATGACTAATATAATACACCATTTCACCAGGAACCTGAATATTTCTATCATAACCCTCTCTATATAGGGAGTTGAACATGACTATCATAACACTTTTTATATGGGGACTTGAATATGATTGTAACCAGCACTGTCTCTGTGAGGACTTGAACATAACTTTAATTATACACTTACCCTGAGGGAACTTGAATATGAATATAAACACACTCTATCGGGATTTGAGAGTGATTATAATTAAATGCTGTGTCTGTGGGTACCTGGGCACAACAGGAATGGCATACTATTTATGCATGAACGTCAGCATAAGTATCATCGTACACTATGGAGTACTTGAACATGACTATTGTAATGCTGTCTATATGGGGACTTGAACATAACTATAATCACACACTATCTATGCGGGGACTTGAACATAACTGTAATCACACACTATCTCTATGGGGACCTGTGAATTACTGTAATAACATACTGTTTCTGCATGAAATACAGCATCACAATCATCGTACACTAACTCTAGGGGTACTTGAACATGACTTTAACCAAACACTATATTTCTAGGGAGCTGGGTTTGACTATAATAATCAGACACTATCTTTTGGAGGATTTGTGCATGACTATAATGACATGCTATCCTTGTGGCAACCTGGGCATCACTCTAATGACACACTATCTCATGTAACTTCAACATAACTATCATCACACACTATCTCTACAGAGAATTGAGTATTGTTATAATCACACACCATCTCTGCGGGGACTTTAACATAAATTTAATCACACTCTGTCTATGGGGACTTGAGAGTGACTGTAATTAAACACTATATCAGTGGGAACCTGGGCATCAATATAATCGTGCACTATCTCTGCGGGGGCTTGAAAATGACTGTCACAACACACTACCTCTGTCAGCTCTAGAACAGTACTATAATCACATGCCATATCTTTGGGGACTATTATTGTACAGCCATACCAAGATGATGGTGAAGTAGATGGAAAAAAACTAGGTAATCTCAACTTGACTTCCCATCTGACCACACTGCATGCTCTTTGGCCTTTACATGAATTTAACTATTTGCTGTTTTCTTATCCCTTAATGTTTGTGAGAACTCAGCAATAGACTAGATATCTGTAAATCCCTTTCCGTGGACTTTATATACTATATTTGTCTACTGACAAATGCATTATCATCAACATTCATTTGCTGGATGCTCCTAGGGCACAAAGAGATACTCATATATGTCTAAACCAACATGTAATATAGGTAAAGCACTGAAAAATAACATGTAGCCATTTGTTTGTGAATGTATTCAATCAGAAATGATGATTATTGAGTAAGTCCCCACAAGGATGGTAACACACGTTCAAGTCCCCACAAAGATGGTTCTGTGCGCGCGATTAAATAACAATATATTTGCAGATTTGAAGCAGGATCCTATATAATGAATTTTTCTTAACATTTTTCTGTTATTGGTATATTTTTAAAACATTTGGAAAGGTTAGTCCCCACAAGGCAGGTGTTCACACATAGTCCCCACAAGGATGGTAACACGTGTATGTGTGTGTGTGTGTGTGTGTGTGTGTGTGTGATGAGTAAAGGAAATATAGAAAGTTGAGGGTGTGTGTTTGACAGGCGGTCGCTCCCTTTGGCCAATAGGTATGAAGCAGTGATGGCTGTAGAGATATTTGGCTATAGTCAGGGAGGGTGGCCTAGTAAGAGTAGGTGAGGCTTCTTCTGTATTCTGCTTCAGAGGGGATATTGATTGGTCTCTGTCTCTCACCAGAGTATCCACTAGTGGTTCAGTTCTTCTCTGTCGGAATGCTTGTTGGATAATCTATGGTCTGGCATGTCTTCCCATTAAGAGGAGTTAATTGGGGGTCATGATTCTCCAAGAAGAGCAATGTTTAGACCAAGGACATTCTGATATTTTG
The DNA here is from genome assembly GCA_963921515.1 of Calotriton arnoldi. NCBI lineage: Eukaryota > Metazoa > Chordata > Amphibia > Caudata > Salamandridae > Calotriton > Calotriton arnoldi. The sequence continues at coordinate 445,110 of CAWUFW010007339.1, forward strand.
GATTCCAGGCTGTTCAATATGCATTCAAAGTTGTCAGATTCTATATATTCCAATTATTTACCATCCTGGATGACCTACATTGTTGAGGGTTTTAAGAGGCCCTTCTTGATTTACATAAGCTTGGGCCTTAAAGCTAGAAGTGCTTTCCTTTTCGAGTTGATCTCAAAGGATAAGTCTGCACATATGTGTTTGGTATGGCTGCGGGCTGCCCAGCGTGAGCAGGCCCTGTTTTCAAGCTGCCTGTATTACTTGTCTGTCTTGCTTGTCTATGTTTCAAAAAGGAAGTAATAATAGGCCTAATTTCCGCCCCTTCGATAGCATGGTTAGGACAGTGTGAGGAAAACGAACCCGACCCTTTCCACTTACCTGCAATTCTGAAGTCGAGTCTGCCTTCCGATGACCAGAACCCAGATTCCACCAGTAAGGAAAGAAACAGGGCACTCATTATTTCTCCGACTGTAACACCCACATGTCACATGTTGCAGCAGGAGGGCAGAGATTCGACCGCCAGAAACCCGGAAAGAGGAGATAAACAGGACACCAGAAGAGAAAAGGAGGAGAGAGACAGGAAGGACCAGACTGGAAGAGAGGATACACCCACCACCCACTTGGAGCAGCCGAAGGACACAACAGAGATCCCACGAGCCGGACAGACCGAGCCCAGGAGGACGCTTAGACCAAGGAAGCTCCAGACAGGAGGAGCGAAGAATGGTGGACCCCGCCGGAGGATGCTGGCGGAGCGGGAAAGTCATTACGGGATGGGTGGGCAGTGTCTAGGGGCGGAGGGGAGGGAGGGCACGTGGCGGACGGGAGCACGGATTTGTTTTTAAAGAACCCATTAAACCTTATAAAATAGCCCATTGGTATTATTGAGAACATTATTTTTTTTTTAAAGGGCAGAACCGGTGTGAGGAAAGACCAAAAGAGAAGACTGTTCATAAGTGATTTAAGAATGAACTTAACTCTCTGTTAACTGAGGAAAACCATCTGGGATACAGGAAAAGGGAAGAGAAATCATAAGCCTTACCCACAAGAGATCGGGATCGTTCTTTGGGGTCTCTCAAAACCAAAAGAGGAAGGAGTAGATCCGACTACCTGAGGCACTCCTGTTCTGATCTTGTTTTGGCTTGCTTACTATTTATTTGTTTACTTTCATCCCTCTAAGACCCTACCACAGTTCTTACAGGTGGTGTGGTGATAGGTAGATAAAAACCCTTATATAAACGAGGAATATATATATATACTTACCGCTCCTTTATGTCTCCTTCTCCGAGCCTCCGGGAGGTGCCATTGGAGAGACGACGACTCTAGAAGAGAAGGAAGAAGAAAAGGAGACCTTAACAGCTTGATATTACATTTTTGTTTACCAAAGATTCATTAAACCCTCATCAGTAAGAAATACATTCAGCCTCTAAGTCTGTTTATCCGGCCTGCCCTCCCACAGACAGATTTTGTATGCCCTCTTGAATTCCAGGTTTGGGAGAGGTCAAGTCCTAGAAGTTCATTCAGCAGCTTATCCCAGAAACCTTCCCTCTTGTTCTTCTTCAGCTTTTCAGGTATTCCATAAAAACTTACTTTGTCACGTTTTGCCCTATCCTCAATATCCATAATTTTTTGTTGCAGGCGCTATGTACTTAGCTCCCAGTCTGGTACAGTACTCATATGTTCATCTGGATCTTCCAGGCATTTCTCCATGGCAGATAGCTAGTTCTGAAAGGTGGTGTGGGATGAAGGGGTACAGGGAGCGTAACACCAGGACACACGACGTCGTAATGCGGTATATGGATTATCTTTTATTATTCCACATGCAAACGGGTGGTTCTGTTAGGGGTTTAAGTTCGCAACCCTCCTGGGTGGACACAATAGGACAAACAGAAAACGTATGGGATGTCTCCTCCCTTCAGTGCATCAGGCGATATGAGTGCGTTTTGGTAGTCCGGTCCGGGTTTTGGTTCTCTCTCCCCTTGATGATCGGTGGGCCGGCAAGCAGGAAAACAAAACAAAAAAACAACAAAAACGAACGGGTCAATGCTGCGACAGGTTACTTATGTCGTATGTGCTACCATCACCAGTTTCTAGAGTGGGGGAAGGGGGTGAGACTCGCTTAGGCGTTCGCACCGCGTGTTTCTTTAGCCCCTCGAACCTCCCCACCAGCCCCACCAAAACGCCCCTTTTAGTGGCACTTGCCTTGAGCCACGGTCCATGTCCTGGACCGTGGCGCGAGGACCCGGTGCGTCTCCTTCCTCCTGCTGCCCACCGGGTTGGAACACCGTGTATAAAGGCAGTTGTGGATCCCGTCTCCTCCGCTCCTCTCCGCCTTCTTTCTCCCGTGTCTCTCCGCTCCGGTTCTCCGTCTTCTTTCCGGGTCCGTCCTTTGCTTCCTCGTCTTTCTCCTCGGGTCTCCTCGTCTGTGTCTCACCTCCTCCGCTCCTCTCCTCTGGCCCGCCTCGCTTCCTTTCCCAGTCGGCTTCATTCACCTCCTCTTCCGTGGTTGTCAGGTGGTTTGCCCCGCCGCCTCCCTGATCGACTAGACTGTAGCCTGGTTCCGGACGTGTGTACGCGTTGGTGTCCGACTAGACTGTAGCCTGGTTCCGGACGTGTGTACGCGTTGGTGTCCGGTCCAACCCCCTTCCGGTCCGCCGTGGTGCTGGCGCTGTCCTCCTCACAGATCTCCCCTCCTAGGAATGGATGGTGGGGCCATTCAGTGGATGGGTGCCGGGACAGGTAATCGGCATTCACCTGGCATGCCCCTGGTATGTGCATAGTCTGAAACGAAAAAGGTTGTAATGCTAAAAACCACCTCAATGTTACGGGGGTTGGTATCCTTGTTTCGTGCAAGCCAGGTAAGGGGGGCATGGTCCGTGAGTACAATAAAGGGGCGTCCCAACAGGTAGTATTGTAGCGCTTCGATGGCCCATTTGATCGCTAGGCACTCTTTTTCTATTGTGGAGTATTGCACCTCCCGTGGAAACAGCTTTCTACTGATGTAGAGCAGTGGCATAAGGTCCCCCTTGGAGTCAGGCTGAGATAGCACGGCCCCGAGTCCAAGACCGGAGGCGTCTGTTTGTAGCACGAACTGTCTGTGAAAATCTGGACAGTGGAGTACAGGGGCAGTACATATGGCCTCCTTCAGTGCCTGGAAACTGTGTTTGTGTGTAGCGTCCCAGGTGGTTATACGAGAGGGGTAGGTTTTGGTGAGGAGATCGGTCAGGGGACTGGCTAGGGAGGAGAAGTTCGGGATGAATCTCCTATAATACCCTATGAACCCAAGGAAGGAACGGATGTCACGCTTGGTAGTGGGAATAGGGATGGCTTTGATGGCGGCTATTTTGTTTATTTGCGGTTTGATTACGCCTGCTTGTATCGTATACCCCAGGTACTGGATGGAATCAGTGACTAGGAAGGATTTTTTTGGATTGATCTTAAGACCAGCTGCTTGGATGGTGGAAAACACAGCGGCCAAGTGCCGGAGATGGTCCTCCCAGGTTGGGCTAAAGATGACGATATCGTCTAGGTAGGCCGCTGCATACTCGGTGTGGGGTTTTAATAATCGATCCATCAGTCTCTGGAACGTCGCCGGAGCGCCGTGGAGACCGAAAGGGAGTACCCGGAAGTGGTACAGCCCCGAGGGGGTTGAAAAGGCGGTCTTTTCTTTCGCTTGTGGAGTCAGGGGTATTTGCCAATACCCCTTAGTGAGGTCAAGGGTTGACATGTATCTGGCTTTTCCTAGTTGCTCAAGCAGCTCGTCTATCCTGGGCATTGGGTACGAATCAAATTTAGTGACCTCGTTTACCCGGCGGAAGTCAATACAGAAACGCAGACGCAAACCGTCTGGTTTCGGTACGATCACAATCGAAGAACACCAATTGCTTTGAGAATGTTCGATAATGCGGGCCTTTAGCATGGCTGTTACCTCCTTTTCGACTGCCTCTCTTCTGGCTTCAGGGATTCGGTAGGGTTTCTGTTTTATGACAGTAGGGTCTAGGGAGATGATGTCATGGTGTACCAGAGTGGTCAACCCGGGCGTGGAAGAAAAGAGACGAGGATATGCGTCTAGCAGGGTTGACAGCTGGTTGTTTTGTGTTGGGGACAAGATGTTCCCTGTGGGGACCGTTTCATTCTGTGGTTCCTGCGTATCGGCTGGGCACAGATCAAGAGGTTTCTCAGTGCTCACAAGGAGCGCCGATGCGCTATGTCCGGTGGACGTTATGGGTTCTTCCCATTTCTTTAAGAGGTTCACATGGTAAACCTGTTTCCCTCCTGCTCTTAATGGTAGTAGAACGCTATAAGTGACTGGTGTTACTTTCTTCTCTATTACATAGGGACCCTGCCATTTCGTCAGGAGTTTGTTCTCTGTGGAGGGAAGCAGAAGGAGTACCTTCTCCCCAGGTTTAAATACCCTCAGTTGGGTGTTCCGATCGTAGTACCCCTTTTGTATATTCTGGGCTTTAGCTAGGTTGTCGTGTACCAAGCCCCATATCTTGGTTACAGCGGATTGTAGGTCAGCTGCATAACGAGTTAAGGGTTGTCCTTCCTCTTCCTCCTCCTCCCATTGTTCTGCCGCCATCTCTAGTAGGGTTCTGGGTTTTCTACCAAACAAGAGCTCGAATGGGGAGTAACCAGTTGACCTCTGTTCATGTGTCCTTATTGCAAAGAGGACCAAGGGTAATTTCTGGTCCCAGTCCCTTCCTGTCTCCGATATGACCTTCCGTAGCATGAGTTTGATGGTCTTGTTGTAGCGTTCAACAAGGCCATCCGTTTGGGGATGATAGACCGAGGTTCGTATTCGCTTGATGCCCAGTATGACACACACTTGTGCCATGAGACGTGACATAAAGGGAGTCCCTTGGTCCGTGAGTATTTCAGAGGGGAAGCCCACCCTGGAGAAAAGCGTTATCATGGCCTGAGCTACAGCAGGGGTTGTCATGCTTGACAATGGAAAGGCCTCGGGGTACCTGCTTGCATAGTCAACGATGACTAGTATGTACTTATGTCCGCGGGCTGAGGGAGGCAGGGGACCAACCAGATCCATACCGACCCGTTTAAACGGGACATCGATGATGGGCAAGGGGAACAGAGGGGCCTTTTTTATCCCTTCAGGGTTTGTATATTGACAACGTACACAGGCGGCACAGTGCTTGGCTACGTCCCTGTAAACCCCCGGCCAGTAAAACCTGCTTAACAGGTATTTGAGGGTGTTCTCCTTGCCGTAATGACCTCCCCCTGTTTGATTGTGTGCCAATTGTAGAACGTGCTCCCTATAAGGGCAGGGAACGAGCAACTGGGTGTTAGAGTGAGACCCCCCTTTCACAACTCTGTATAGCAAACCCTTCTTAATGCAAAAATAGGGTCCTACCTGGTCTGGCTCTTGTTCGTGGGCCTGTCCCCATGCATGGATAAGAGAGTTGTCTTCTCGCTGTGCTGTACGGAAGCTAATCGGGCCCGTCCCTTCTGGGTCTGCAAGGGAAAGAGGGAACACCTGGTTCGTCAGTTGTGTCTGTCTGTAGTCCTTCTTTTCCCTTCGTTTCTCATTTTTGCTTTTCTTGTCTTTTCCCCTCACACCCTCCAAGTCACTGTTGGAAAAAGGGGCCTCCTGTAACCATCCCGTGGGACACCCTTTGGTTAGGTCTAGGTATTCTTCGAATCGGGGATGGTCAGTGCCAATGATAACGGCCTCTGGCAGGGAGGGAATGACCCCTACTGTCCTCAAATGGGGGTCATTGTCTATGTCCAATATGACATCCGCCACCGGGTATGATTTTGTATCCCCATGGACACAGTAACCTGCACACTCTCTGTGTCTTTTAATTGTGGCCTGGATACTAGTCTCTGATCTATCACTGTCACGTGACACCCGGTGTCTAACAACGCTCTTTGTTTCTTTCCGTTTACCAGGACGACTTTCCTATAGAGATGGGGGCCTCCCCCTGTCACAAGAATCCGTCCCCTGGAATACCCTACTTCCATAGGTTCGGCAGGTGGAGCTCGGTGGGGACATTGTCGTGCTATGTGCCCCCACTCTGCGCAATGATAACATTGTGGTCCCTGTCCGCTTGGCCCGGGAGGGGGAACAACCGGTTTGGGAGAGAAACGGGGAGTCACCTGGAGTTTATGGTCGGGGTTGATTCTTGGGGCAATAACAGGGACCCGTGGTATGCTAGCCTTGAACTCCGGGGACCGGTGGAAGGCGCAAGCCAACTCAACTGCTGTTGTGGAAGACAGGTTAGGGTGCTGCTTAACCCATGACCGGGTGTTTGCTGGTAAGGCTTCTAGGAATTGTTCAAGATACACCCTTTCGGTTACATCCTCCATGCTGGAGAGGTGCGGCATTAACCACCTCTTTCCTAAATCTTTAATTCTGTAGTAAAGAGCCCGGGGGTTATCTCCAGCAGTCCACTTCTCCTTCCTGAACTTGGTTCTGTAAAACTCCTGGTCGCACCCCAAGCGCTCCAGTATGGCCTTCTTTACCTCCTCATAGGGGGTGGTACCGTCGGGGTTGGCGGCCTGATAAGCTGCTTGAAGTTCCCCGGATAAGAGAGGGGCGATGTATTGGCTCCATCTTTCCTGGGGCCAGGCTGCTGTGGTTGCTACCCTTTCAAAATTAATAAAGAAATAGTCGGGATCTTCTCCATCTTGAAATTTTTGCAGTACGGACCCCGGGACATTTGGGCGCACTCTAATGTTTACCACGGCATCAGTAAGCCTTAGGATGGCTGTATCCTGCACCTGCTGATTGGTTGTGAGTAGGGCAGCTTGTTCCCTTAAGGCGTTCTGCAGGGCTTCTCTATCTTTTTGGGCGGTCTGGACCTGCTGTTCTAACACCAATTGCAGGTGTCTCTGCCCCTCTGCCAACTGACTGATGATACTTTCCATGGGCATGGGCTGCGTCATGCTACGACACCAAAGATCCCACTTCTGACACCACTTTTGTGGGATGGAGGGGTACAGGGAGCGTAACACCAGGACACACGATGTCGTAATGCGGTATATGGATTATCTTTTATTATTCCACATGCAAACGGGTGGTTCTGTTAGGGGTTTAAGTTCCCAACCCTCCTGGGTGGACACAATAAGACAAACAGAAAACGTATGGGATGTCTCCTCCCTTCAGTGCATCAGGCGATATGGGTGAGTTTTGGTAGTCCGGTCCGGGTTTTGGTTCTCTCTCCCCTTGATGATGATCGGTGGGCCGGCAAGCAGGAAAACAAAAAAAAACAAGCAACAAAAACGAATGGGTCAATGCTGCGACAGGTTACTTATGTCGTATGTGCTACCATCACCAGTTTCTAGAGTGGGGGAAGGGAGTGAGACTCACTTAGGCGTTCGCACCGCGTGTTTCTTTAGCCCCTCGAACTTCCCCACCAAAACGCCCCTTTTAGTGGCACTTGCCTTGAGCCACGGTCCGTGTCCTGGACCGTGGCGCGAGGACCCGGGGCGTCTCCTTCCTCCTGCTGCCCACCGGGTTGGAACACCGTGTATAAAGGCCGTTGTGGATCCCGTCTCCTCCGCTCCTCTCCGCCTTCTTCCTCCCGCGTCTCTCCGCTCCGGTTCTCCGTCTTCTTTCCGGGTCCGTCCTTTGCTTCCTCGTCTTTCTCCTCGGGTCTCCTTGTCCGTGTCTCTCCTCCTCCGCTCCTCTCCTCCGGCCCTCCTCGTTTCCTTTCCCAGTCGGCTTTATTCACCTCCTCTTCCGCAGTTGTCAGGTGGTTTGCCCCGCCTCCTCCCTGATCGACTAGACTGTAGCCTGGTTCCGGACGTGTGTACGCGTTGGTCTCCGGTCCAACCCCCTTCTGGTCCGCCGTGGTGCTGGCGCTGTCCTCCTCACAGGTGGCAATATCCAATTTTGCTTATTTAATCTCAGTAGTCATGTTTGATATATTGCCGAGCTTATCACCGATTTTAGACCCACAAAATGAGATTTCTCTCTGATTGTCTTAAGGGTAATTTCTGAGGGTGCTGCAGCAGTCTGCGATTGTGCTGTTCAGCTGCTACTCACCTCATCAAAACCCTCACAACAGCTGCTCTTTACTGAAGCAATCATGATTAAAGGATTAAAGGAGTACGTTTAAGTTACCGAATGTCCTTTAAAGTATATGGTCTCTCTTGTCCCTTAGTGCCAATGATGTTTATTTTTTGGTTGTGGGGGTGGGTAGGAGTAATTTACTAAATGTTGTCTCACAGGGGCTTTGTAATGCAGAGTCGCCAATGCCTCTCTCCATGTGGTATTAGAAGCACATCAAATTATAACTTGAACAGGTTTGGGTCCCCTTTTATCTGAGAAAGGCTTATGCCTGAGGATGAAAGTGGCAAATGAGAATCAAGAGTTGAAAGCTCTCACATTAATCACAAATCTGAACCCTTTGTCCCTCTTTTTGACTAGGAATATTCTGCTGAAAACCTTGTGGATGTGAATGGGTCTTCTTTGTTACTCCTCTTGCAACCAACTGAGCTATTTCTTCATCTATAAGATTCATTTCTAGTTGACAAAAGAACATATTGAGAGGCCTTGACTCCTGCTTGGGCGATGCGTAAACTTCCAGTAGAAAACCTTGAATGGTTTGGAGACCCATGCTTCAATCCAAAGAAAGGTATGCTGTTCCTCAAGGGTTAACTTGATAAGTAAAGATCGCTCCATCTGTTACTTGGATAACTGTGGTAATTCTAGAGCTAATACATGCCGACGAGCGCTGACCTCCCGGGATGCGTGCATTTATCAGACCAAGACCAATCCGGGCTCGCCCGGCGTCTTTGGTGACTCTAGATAACCTGGGGCCGATCGCACGTCCCCGTACATTATATTTTTGGTCCTGATGAATTGCCATAGACCCATTAGGGCTGTCAAGGCAAGAAACATGTTGACCTATTGGAGTAGAGTGCTACCTTGTTCTGATCCATTAAGTCAGACAAAGCCGCCTCTCTTTTTTCTTTTAATCAGGTAGTAACCAGAGCCAAATAAATTACATTGGTTACCTAACCTGTTTTAACCTTCACTTTTCACACACACCTACACTTTGTAGACCCCTCACTCACACCTCACTAAATGGCAAGGAACAAAAGATCTCCGCCAAAGAGCCCCTCATTGGGTGCCCGTTGGGTATTGCAGCGCCAACCCAACGAGGAGCAGGCCCAATGATGAAGCATGACACCTAGCTGGCTGGGTGTGTGAGGGCCCTAGTTCCGAAGAAGGGAACTCCCCTTCCGGACCCACATTATTGGTTTAAGGTGTCGGGTATAATTGTCCTCCCGGTATACATTCTTATACATCTCTCTCTTTACTTATCAAGTTAACCCTTGAGGAACAGCATACCTTTCTTTGGATTGAATCTTGGGGGCCTGTATGCTGGACCTCTCCAAAAGCCCTAAGTCCCTCCCTTTGTTGATTATATTATTTGGAGACCCATGCATCAGACGTTATGTGCTCCCAATTGATCACAAATTGGCTTGTCCTGCCCCAGCTGCATCTGGTCCGGTGAAAGTATACTCACTTGTAATTCTTGTGTGCAAGTTGTTCCCTCTTCTTCTTAGTCTGCGGTATTGGCCACGGCCGCCTCTACTTCTGAAGCTCTAATTCCAGATATATATCAAAGGGATCTCCAAAGATAAGTCCCTGAGACACCGGCGCAGCCTCCAAGGATGCGAAGTCGCCCAGCATGGGGTCTAACCTAATGAGGATTGAAAATTGACTCTCAGTCGCTAGGGCATAGTTTGTGTTACCAAGCAAGCAAATAACACATTGCGTCCACTCTGCCAGAACCTCTGGGTTGATTAGGGATTGGGTCTATTTGGCGTTTAACTGGACCTGAAATCAAGCTGCAGCAGACTGATTAGGTCCAAATAGGCTAAAACTAGTCTTCGGTTGCTTGTGTTCCGGTTCAGAGAGGACCTGGCTTGCCAGCTTGGGCTGGACTGTTCCTAATAGAGCAAAACCAACACTGGTTTGCATATGGCTGGGACTAATTTGAGGTGGCATGTTGGACAAGACAAATGATGGATTATGATGCAGCCCCGAGTAGTTATTAATGGCTGAGATTAATTCAAGCATTCCATCCATCACTTTTTTGTATTCTTCATTGTGACTCCATAACTGCGACGGCAATGCCCAGACGTGGGTCCCGTGCTCACTGTGACACAGAAATCAAGCTGCACCTGACTTGGGTTTTATGTGTTCCGATTTAGAGAGGATGTGGCTTGGCAGTTCAGGCTGGACTGTTCCTATTGGAGCAAGACCAAGGCTAATTTACATATGGCTGGCTCTAATCAGAGGAGGAATGGTGGGCAAAAAAATAATGGATTGGGATTCGGACAAGAGAAATTACCAGTGGCTAAAATTAATTCGAGCATTCCAGCCATTACTTTTTTGCATTCTTTATTTGGCTGCCAAAGTATATTTAAAATCGTAACACGAGTCCCCAAGAGGTCCAGCAACATGTCTTGGCATTATTGCACGCCTGTGTGTAAGCCTTTCCTGTGGTGAGGAGATAATCTGCCTATGAATGTTGACATCTTAGGATGGACCTCCAGGGTCCCAGAAACTTTGTCCTCCTAGGTTGGTCTGGGGCATTCTATCCTGAGGCAATTTCAAACATCTTTGTCAGTTCTTTCTGTAGTCTTTTCTGGGCCTAGGCGGACACCCAGGGGGGGGGGAGAAGTCCAGTCCAACGAGCGTTGGTGAATAAAGTTTTATGTCAAAGAGACCTCAAACGGCTGGTCCAATGAGATCATATCAGTCCAACAGGGATCCTCTTTTCCATCCACTCCTCCAATCTTCTCTTTTTAGAAAACTGAGGCAGCCACAACCTCTGATCTCCCTCCTGAGAGGCCACTGATCGTCAGAGTCATATACACTTTCCTCCATATACAAAAGCAGGTGTGAGCCATCTGGGAGAAATTCCTCTTCCTCCAGCGGCTACTCGGCTGAAGAGAACAATATTTTGTGTGCTTGAGTGCTAATCTCCTTTGTTTTAGCCCAAAAGTCCTGTTTCAATTTCTGTAGGGCTTCCACATAGGAGCATGTTGCAGATGGATTCCTACACTTTAGTTCACCAGGACTTTTTGCTTTTGACTATCCTGGTTTTTGGACATTTACTGTGGGTGCCTTGCATCTCATTACTTGAGTCTCACAGTAAATTCATGGTAATTGGACTGAGCATGATTACTGCCAGTTTCCACTTATTGGCTTTGTTGAGTATCTCCAATTGGTCACAAGATCATTAGTAAAAGCGCAGGCTAAGGGAGGTCTAGCTATCTATATTGCAATAACCATAACAATGCATCATTGAATCTAAAACAAACCTGGCTAAATGGAATAATTTTTCATAATTGGAAAAATCAAAAATCAGGTTCACTTATTGTTCTTAACTTCTATATAAGCCTAGACAGAGCATAAAAAAGGTCTATGATAAAACAATTGGGAGAAATCATCTAGGAGTTAAAAGCTACCTATCCAAATGCTAGCCAGCTTCTTGCTATGGACTTATGGAAAATCCTGTTGCAACTCAGCTACAAATATTTTTAAAAAATGAGTTAGGAGAGGCCTTATTGGACATTCTGCATTGATTACATCTTCATGTATTAAATGGGCGACACAAAAATGACCACCTAGCATCCCCTACCCGAATTATGTAAAACTCCCATTCACTACTGGACAACACCCTTGTGAGTTTGAATATTTTTCATTTTTCATAAGGTCATCATCTTTCAAATAGATCCTAGGCCATAGAGTGGTCATTTTTCACAAATAATAAATCTGGTGGTACAAACTTCCTCCAAGAACCAGGAGAACGTTTCACCAACACAATCCTATGTTTACTCTTTAAAAAGGCTGAAGTGGTGTGCACTCTGGACCCTGTCTGTGGTGGGGCGGTTCGCACAGCCCCTTGAAGTGGAAGGCCTACCCACGTTAGAATCCGCATGGAGCAGCAAGTGAGCCTTGCATTCAGCGGTGTGGCCCCATAGCTTACGCCTAGCGGTAGGTGGCGCACAGGCCACCTCCTGAGGGTGGTGCTCCCTGGAACAGTGGGGCGTTTCTTGCCTTCCGCCAGTGGTGGTCACTGTGGGATTGTCCACTTTTAGGCCCCTGAAGCGTATCTGTATTGGAGTGCCCCTCTGGAATTGAGGACCGCTGGTGTGGTGGTGCAGAGCCCCATGTGACCTGTGACTCCTCTGACGCACAACCATGTCTTCCCACCGCACCGCAATAAAGGACCCCACAGTGAAAGACATATTTACTAAAATGGCCGCTAAGAAAACAGACACGACACCTGGAGTAGTGGCCCCGGAGCTGCCCAAAGACGACACACGAATGGAGGATATGGCCCGCTAGATCTTTTTTGGAGCAACTGTTTGGGACTCTCAGAGACGACTTTGCTGAGCTTAAGCAGGATATCACGGCTGAGATTAAGGAGATCCGCCAGGACGTGGAAGCGGTGGACCAGAGAGTGGCGTCGTTGGATCAAGGACAGGATGCTCAGGAAGAGGAATTGGAGGGCCATCGTCGGGAGCTACTGGAGCTATGTGACCAGAACTTGGAGCTATGCTACCAACTTGAAGACCTTGAGAATAGAACATGTCGCTCTAACATATTTATCAGGGGCTCCGTTGCAGGCTGATCCTGGCAGCCTTGAGGATTTTGTCATCCGTCTCTTCAAGCATGTGGCCCCCTCCCTGAAGGGCCAGAACATCGTCCTGGACCACACACACCACGCCAGACGGCCTGCTAATACACTGGGCCAGCCCTAGGACATACTCACTTGTCTCCTCTATTACCACCAGAAGGAAGTCATTATGGCAGTTGAACGTGACCTGAAAATCATTGACTTCGAGGGCCCCAGGCTGTGGCTCTATCAGGACATCTCACCGCTAACACTACAGTGACGAAGGGCCCTCAGGCCACTTAGGGACCACCCCCCAGGACCAGAACATTAGATATAAATGGGGCCACCCCTTCCGCCTCCATTTTGTGTGGCAAGAGGAGGTGCATATGATTTTCACCCTCGAGGATGCCCGAGCGCTCCCTGACATGCCAACCCTGCGGCACACCACACGTGCAACCTCGCCGATGCAAGACTCGGTGCACTCGGGTCCTGACTCACGACGCTCCACCAGACGGAAGAAGAAATTGCTGAATAAGCCATCCGAAGCAGATAGCTATGAAGAATGAGACCAAATTCTCTGGCAGTTACAACGGGAAGGCAATCTTGTGCGTGCAGACTGTGACCACTGATTCTTACCAGATATTGTGCTTGCCCTCACAAGCTAGCGGAACCTCTTCGACTTCGCCAGTGGCCACTGTCTCTGATTCTTTGGTCCCGAACCCCCTCTGCTCCAGGTCTGTAGTCTTGCCGGCAGAGCTCCATTGTGGAGGTACTGTGTTCCATGTGCGCTTGCCTACGACATGGACCCTTTCTTTTGGATTCCTGTTGTCCCCAGGTGGTGTAAATTCTTGGTTCACTGTTTCCCCTTTCTCAAGTTATCCCTTGCCCTGTCTCTCCCCTTTCTTTGCCCCTGCCCCTCACATTCCGGCGTATACTCCTTAGCTGGCCCTGCGCAATTCTGCCGCAAATGTATGGCATAACGTACTGTCTCAATGGTACTGTCTATACTTAGTATCAACGTTTCGGGGTCTCAATGCACCAGATAAGCGCTTAGCCCTCCTCTCCTTCCTTAGGGATTCTAAATCCGATATCTGCATTTTGCAGGAAACCGATTTGATACGGTGTGACTGGCCACGAATGCACTTTCGCTGGTTCGACCGCTAGTACCTCTCGTCGGGGGTAACCAAGAAGGCCGGGGTGACGATCCTGTTTGCCACGCATTTTCTGGGGTGGGTGGAGCGGGTCTATGTGGAGATCCTGGGCAGACTCTTGGCATTGCACGTTTTCATACAGGGAACCAGGTACACCTTAGCCACGATCTATGCACCCAATGAACACCAGGAGGTTTTTTTCAGGGACTTCCTAGGCCAGCTGCTGACCTCACCAGACAAGGACATAGTGATAGGGGGGGACTTCAATATAGCGATGGACACCCAGAGGGATAGGTCAAGTCTGAGGGTGGGCCAGGTCGGGTGCCATACACAAGGCACTAGTCAATGGTTGGGAGAAGCGGGGCTGACTGATATATGGAGACATATGCATCCCACGAACATAATTTATACCTTCTTCTCAGTGGCCCACCAGATGTATGCATGCATTGACTACTTTTTCACATCCCCTCGTGTGACTCAGAGCACGGTCTCAGTCGACATCCGCGCAGCGGCGCTCTCTGACCACTCCCCCATTGTCCTATGGTTTAACCCGGGTGGACCCTCACTAACTCCTCTTGTCTGGTGGCTTAACGTAAAACTCCTCACCTACAACCACATTCGGGCCGACACCCTGATAGCTATAACAACCTTTTTGCGCACCTATGATACACCTGATATCCCAGATTCCACCCTGTGGGAAACAATGAAAGTTGTGATCAGAGGCCACTTTATTGCCCTTCCCATGGGCTACTATAGGGATTGGCGGACCAAGAGGCTCTAGCTAGAGGTGCAAGTCAAGGAGTTTGAGGTCGCCCACACCTGATCCGGTTTGGTAATGGTCCGCCGCCAGCTGACAGCGGCACGGAAACAACTGCAGGCGTTGGACATGGGTAGAGTGGAATATACTTTTTGGCACATCACCTCCCAGCACAGGCGGTTGACAGGAGAATCCCCGAACTACGGGGGGCGTATGGCTCCCCGCGATGCCGGGATGAGGACATCACCAGTAACTTTGGAGATTTTTATGCAGCCCTCTATACAGCGGACCCCCTGCAGGGGTCTGACATGAGGGTGTACTTGTCCCAGACACTTTCCCCTCTGGCCACCCCAGACACGTTCACCACACTGGATACTGATATAACACCACAGGAGGTCATAGCTCCCATTCAAAAATTGCAGCCTAACAAGGCACCTGGCCCAGATGGCTTTAGCGCTGAAATCTAAAAGGCCTTTAGTGAACAGTTGGCCCCTGACCTGGTGCGGATGTTTAACTCGTTTAGTGTGACTGACAAGCTGCCGGACTCCATGCGCTTAGCCACTGTCACGGTGATTCCCAAGGCGGGGAAAGACCCCAAATGCTGTTCATCTTCCTGCCCAATCTCTCTTTTGAAAGTGGACGCAAAGATCTTTACAAGTGTTCTGGCCCATAGGCGAGCCCCATACGTTCAGGGATTGGTTGATCTCGACTAGGCCGGGTTTATTCCGGAGAGAGGATGTAGTGACAGTATGAAAAAACTGTGCCATTTACTGGACAAGGTGCAGCACTCGCGCGTGCCAGCCCTCTTGCTATTGATCGATGCCAAAAAGGCCTTCGACCGAATACACTGGCCCTATTTACACCTAGTCCTAGAGAACATGGGCATCACCGATGGGTCCACACTTGTTACTCTGCCCCCGGAGCCAGGGTGTGCGTGAAGGGAGTGACGTCGGCGCCATTTGCCATCACGCGGGTAACCAGGCAGGGTTGCCCCCGTTCCCTTTGCTCTTTGCGCTCTACATGGAGCCTTTTCTGCCGTCCCGGGCACCCTGCCACGCGGGGGTGAGGAGGCCGCCCTCCCCGGGGCCCTTAGGGGCCGCGGACAGAGCTGCTGAACCCAGCAAAGCGAGGGGGGCTCCCCGGGCACGACAGAACACCGTCTCGGGCCTTTAGCAGAGCTGCAGGCCGGGGGACGGGGCCCAGGGCTGGAGCACCCGACCCGGGGCCCGGCGGGGTCCCTGGACCCAGCCGGAGCTCCCAGACCCAGAGGCACAGGGGAAGCCTCCCCGGGTCCACGGGACCCCGTCCCGGGCAACCTGCCACGCGGCAGGCCCGAGGACGGAGCCCGGGGTGGGGAGGCCGCTCTCCCCAGGGCCCTCAGGGGCCTCGGGTGGAGCTCCTGAACCCAGCCAAGCAGGGGGAGGCTCCCCAGGCACGACGGAACCCTGTCTCGGGCCTTTGGCAGAGCGGCAGGCCAGAGGATGGGGCCCAGGGCTGGAGCACCCGACCCGGGGCCCAGCGGGGCCCCTGGACCCAGCCGGGGCTCCTGGGCCCAAAGGCGCAGGGGAAGCCTCCCCGGGCCGCGGGACTCCGTCCCAGGCACCCTGCCATGCGGCAGGCCCGAGGACGGAGCCCGGGGTGGGGAGGCCGCTCTCCCCAGGGCCCTCAGGGGCCTCGGTGGAGCTCCTGAACCCAGCCAAGCAGGGGAGGCTCCCCGGGTATGACGGAACCCTGTCTCGGGCCTTTGGCAGAGTGGCAGGCCGGGGGACGGGGCCCATGGCTGGAGCACTCGACCCGGGGCCCGGTGGGGCCCCTGGAGCCAGCCGGGGCTCTCGGGCCCTGAGGCGTAGGGGAAGCCTCCCCGGGCTCGCAGGACCCCGTCCCGGGCACTCTGCCTCGCGGCAGGCCCGAGGACGGAGGCCTGGGTGGGGAGGCCACCCTCCCCTGGGCCCTTAGGGGCCCCGGACGGAGCTGCTGAACCCAGCCAAGCGAGGGGGGCTCCCCGGGCATGACAGAACCCCGTCTCGGGCCTTTGGCAGAGCGGCAGGCCGGGGGACGGGGCCCAGGGCTGGAGCACCGGACTCGGGGCCCGGCGAGGCCCCTGGACCCAGCCGGGGCTCCTGGGCCCAGAGGCGCAGGGGAAGCCTCCCCGGGTCCACGGGACCCCGTCCCGGGCAACCTGCCACGCGGCAGGCCCGAGGACGGAGCCCGGGGTGGGGAGGCCGCTCTCCCCAGGGCCCTCAGGGGCCTCGGGGGGAGCTCCTGAACCCAGCCAAGCAGGGGGAGGCTCCCCAGGCACGACGGAACCCTGTCTCGGGCCTTTGGCAGAGCGGCAGGCCGGGCCACGGGGCCGAGGACTGGAGCACCCGACCCGGGGCCCGGCGGGGTCCCTGGACCCAGCCGGAGCTCCCGGACCCAGAGGTGCAGAGGAAGCCTCCCCGGGCCCATGGGACTCCGTCCCGGGCACCCTGCCACGCGGGAGGCCGCTCTCCCCAGGGCCCTCAGGGGCCTCGACTGGAGCTCCTGAACCCAGCCAAGCAGGGGGAGGATCCCCGGGCACGACGGAACCCCATCTCGGGCCTTTGGCAGAGCGGCAGCCCGGGGGACGGGGCCCAGGGCTGGAGCACCCGACTCAGGGCCCGGCGAGGCCCCTGGACCCAGCCGGGGCTCCCGGGCCCAGAGGCGCAGGGGAAGCCTCCCCGGGCCCGCGGGACCCCGTCCCGGACACCCTCCCACGCGGCAGGCCCGAGGACGGAGCCCAGGGTGGGGAGGCCGCCCTCCCCAGGGCCCTCAGGGGCCCCAGCTGGAGCTCCTGAACCCAGCCAAGCAGGGGGAGGCTCCCCTGGCACGATAGAACCCCGTCTCGGGCCTTTGGCAGAGCGGCAGGCCGGGGCACGGTGCCGAGGACTGGAGCACCCGACCCGGGGCCTGGCGGGGTCCCTGGACCCAGCCGGAGCTCCCGGACCCAGAGGTGCAGAGGAAGCCTCCCCGGGCCCATGGGACTCCGTCCCGGGCACCCTGCCACGCGGGAGGCCGCTCTCCCCAGGGCCCTCAGGGGCCTCGACTGGAGCTCCTGAACCCAGCCAAGCAGGGGGAGGCTCCCCAGGCACGACAGAACCCCATCTCGGGCCTTTGGCAGAGCGGCAGCCCGGGGGACGGGGCCCAGGGCTGGAGCACCCGACTCAGGGCCCGGCGAGGCCCCTGGACCCAGCCGGGGCTCCCGGGCCCAGAGGCGCAGGGGAAGCCTCCCTGGGCCAGCGGGACCCCGTCCCGGGCACCCTGCCACGCGGCAGGCCCAAGGACAGAGCCTGGGTGTGGAGGCCGCCTCCCCAGTGCCCTCAGGGGCCCCTGCTGGAGCTCCTGAACCCAGCCATGCAGGGGAGGCTCACCGGGCACGATGGAACCCCGTCTCGGGCATTTGGCAGAGCGGCAGGCCGGGGGACAGGGCCCAGGGCTGGAGCACCCGACCCGGGCCCGGCGGGGCCCCTGGACCGAGCCGGGGCTCCCGGGCCCAGAGGCGCAGGGGAAGCCTCCCGGGCCCGCGGGACCCCGTCCCGGACACCCTGCCACGCGGCAGGCCCGAGGACGGAGCCCAGGGTGGGGAGGCCACCTTCCCCAGGGCCCTCAGGGGCCCCAGATGGAGCTCCTGAACCCAGCCAAGCAGGAGGAGGCTCCCCGGGCTCGACGGAACCCTGTCTCGGGCCTTTGGCAGAGCGGCAGGCCGGGGGACAGGGCCCAGGGCTGGAGCACCCGACCCGGGGCCCGGCGGGGTCCCTGGACCCAGCCGGAGCTCCCGGACCCAGAGGCGCAGGGGAAGCTTCCCCGGGCCCCCGTCCCGGGCACCCCGCCCGCGGGAGGCCGCTCTCCCCAAGCCCCTCGGCTGGAGCTCCTGAACCCAGCCAAGCAGGGGGAGGCTCCCCGGGCACGATGGAACCCCATCTCGGGCCTTTGGCAGAGCGGCAGCCCGGGAGACGGGGCCCAGGGCTGGAGCACCCGACTCGGGGCCCGGCGAGGCCCCTGGACCTAGCCGGGGCTCCCAGGCCCAGAGGCGCAGGGAAAGCCTCCCCGGGCCCGCGGGCCCCTGTCCCGGGCACCCTGCCACGCGGCAGACCCGAGGACGGAGCCCGGGGTGGGGAGGCCACCCTCCCCAGGGCCCTCAGGGGCCCCAGCTGGAGCTCCTGAACCCAGCCAAGCAGGGGGAGACTCCCCGGGCACGATAGAACCCCGTCTCGGGCCTTTGGCAGAGCGGCAGGCCGGGGCACGGGGCCGAGGGCTGGAGCACCCGACCCGGGGCCCGGCGGGGTCCCTGGCCCCAGCCGGAGCTCCCGGACTCAGAGGCGCAGGGGAAGCTACCCCGGGCCCCCGTCCCGGGCACCCCGCCCGCGGGAGGCCGCTCTCCCCAGGGCCCTCGGCTGGAGCTCCTGAACCCAGCCAAGCAGGGGGAGGCTCCCCGGGCACGATGGAACCCTGTCTCGGCCCTTTGGCAGAGCGGCAGGACGGGGGATGGGGCCCAGGACTGGAGCACCCGACCCGGGGCCCGGCGGGGTCCCTGGACCCAGCCGGAGCTCCCGGACCCAGATGCGCAGGGGAAGCCTCACCGGGCCCGCGGGACCCCGTCCCGGGCACCCTGCCCGCAGGAGGCCGCTCTAGCCAGGGACCTCGGCTGGAGCTCCTGAACCCAGCCAAGCAGGGGAGGCTCCCGGGCATGATGGAACCCCGTCTCGGGCGTTTGGCAGAGCGGCAGGCCGGGGGACAGGGCCCAGGGCTGGAGCACCCGACCCGGGGATCGGCGGGGTCCCTGGACCCAGCCGGAGTTCCCAGAACCAGAGGCGCAGGGGAAGCCTCCCCGGGCCCATGGGACCCCGTCCCGGGCACCCTGCCCGCGGAAGGCCGCTTTCCCCAGGGCCCTCGGCTGGAGCTCCTGAACCCAGCCAAGCAGGGGGAGGCTCCCCGGGCATGATGGAACCCCGTCTCGGGCCTTTGGCAGAGCAGCAGGCCGGGGGACGGGGGCCCAGGGCTGGAACACCCGACCCGGGGCCCGGCGGGGTCCCTGGACGCAGCCAGAGCTCCCGGACCCAGAGGCGCAGAGGAAGCCTCCACGGGCCCATGGGACCCCGTCCCGGGCACCTTTGGAGGCCGCTCTCCCCAGGGCCCTCAGGGGCCTCGACTCGAGCTCCTGAACCCAGCCAGTTAATGGGGAAACAATGGCTCCTGTGGAATAATAATACAGTATTTCTAATGAAATTCTGCACAATGGCAATATACAGGGTTAGTAGGATGTCAAAAAGAAAGCTGGCCACTGACACTGAGGGTATAGTCAATGTGAATTTTTTTTTTCGTTTATATAATAAATAAATGAAATAAACAATATATACATAGGGCTTGAGAATCACAATATGATTATACAACAAACAATGATTACAAATAGTGAACGGTGTCCCAGTGAAAAAAACATTGGAACCTAAACTAATAGTGACATAATACGTGACATATGTACAAGGTTTCACTTGAAAACATTTTGGCGACCATTAAATAAATCAAAATCAGTTGGACAACACTTTATACAATCATAAGTGTTTGATAATAGTTCGCCTTTGTTAATTGTCGACGACGTTTCGACCCTATCTGAAGTACAGGGTCTCTTCAGGACCTAAAGGATGTCGGGACACCTAAAAGAAATGGGAGGATACTGTCAGTGTGTGGCCAAGGCAGTGGCTTACAAAATTGGAGGTAAAGGCTTCTGGAAAGGGAGGGAGCGTACCTGAGGGGAGGCCTGCACTGCCTAATGTGAAAAGCAGTGTCACCGTGAAATAAGTGAAGAAAAACTCACAGGGACCCGGCCGGGCACTGTGAAAAGTAATAAATGCATAATAGTTAGATCAGTGTACAATGGCATGGCTAATGTTTAATAGTAGATTCAAGATGTGGTAGCATGGATAATGTTTCTAACAAGAACAAGCCACAAGAACTTACCCCTTGTGAGGGTAGTGTTAGGCAGAAAGGATGGCAGGGCCTGGATATCTCAGCGTTACTCGGGGCACTTGATATTCTCAAGGTACAAGACCTGTATGTAAAAACGAAAATGTCAAAAGCAGAAAATGTAATTCCTGGCAAATGATGATGGGGTATTGGCGGGTAGCTGCAATGTTGCATTTAAGAAAAAGCTTACCCATGTGGGTTTCTCTGGCTGATCAGCAGAATAGCCGATCTAAGCTGCAGGCGATTGCTTCGTATATGGGCAATGAACGCCAAGGAAATAACAGGTGGAGCTCTAAAATAAGAAAATAATAATAATGAGGACGGGCGCTAGATGAATAACCAAGGACTTAAATGTAGAGCCAAGGGCATGGAGATCAGGGCTATTAGTACCTTGGATAAGCTGAATTAGCCGGTGTATTTCCCCGAGTGCTGCTGGAACAGTGGAGCGTCCGTCTCCCTGTTTGGTGCGATAACAACAGGATGGTAGTTGTCAAGCAGTAGATAAGCAAAAGTTCCCGCCAAAAACTGGTGAGTCAGGCATGGCTACATGATCCAGAATACCTATCTGCTCTATGGATCTGTGTGCCAAAATGGAAATAAACAAAAGACTGGTGGATGTGGTGGGTCGAATTTAAAAATCAGAAGGTTAGGAGGGAGGAGGGAGAATAGAAATAAAGAATAATAATAAATAATAAATAATAGATAATAAATAATAAGTAATAAAAAATAAATAAAAAGAAATAAATTGTGTGTTTGTTTGTGTAGACCCCTAAGAAATGCTGTGGCATTCTCTACGTGCAATAGGATAACAAGCCTAATTGCGGGGTTACACAGATTGTGGTGGAAGTTACCAGTAACGGAAAATGTAAAGGAGCATACAAAGGAGCATACAAGTGGTGATACAGTCCGTGAAGTGAAGGGCCGGGGATGGCCGATGACTCAAGGTGGAGTGGAATGGGTTTTGAGAGGAGAAAGAATAGAAGTAAGAATGGAGAAATGGTTGGCCGGATAAACCATACATGTGGTAGTGTAGATAATGGAGGGAAGGGCAGTACAGATCCTATCAATAAGGGCCGAGACGGGTGCTGTTTCAGTAAAGGGTATCAAGCGCGCTGCTGCACATGATGGAGGTTAGGTACTAAGTGTGGTGATAAAACCACGCCATTCTTCAGCAGAGTTTAACCCCTGAATGATAGAATTGGTGCGTTCAATCCAGCGACATTCTACTCGTTGAAGGATTTGAGCCAGGTCTCCTCCTCTGGGTGGGATGGATACTTTGTCTATTACTTGCCATGTAATATCATCTGCCGTATGATTTTTGTTAGAAAAATGGCTGACCAAGGGGGCATTAGGCACTGAATTTCTAATTCTGCTACGATGTTGTCCTATTCGAGCCTTCACTGGTTGCTGTGTTTGCCCAATGTAGGGCAAACCGCAAGGACATTTTATGCAGTACACAACATTTTTCGTATTACAATTGGCAAAAATTCCAGCGTGTGTTTCACGTTTGCATGTTCAAAAGTCTTAGTGTTCAATGTGAATGCGCATGCTACACAGTTCCCGCATTTGAAATGTCCTTTAACCTCGGGTAAGCCCTAGGTTGATTGCAATGATCGCGTGGTTTGTAGTGGGGTTTCTAAGGATGATCTAATCAGATGGTCTTTCAAATTTTTGCCCCGTTTGAATGCAAACATTGGAATTCCAATGTTGGGGTTTATGCTTTTGATAATATGCCAATTTTGAGTTACCAATTTGCGGATTCTGTTGGTATGTATTCCAAACGTGGTAACACAGATAAGTTTGTTTGTTTTGGACTTTTCTTTGGGGGTGAGTAGCGTATCTCTGTGACAAAACCGCTCTTTTCAATGAATTTTTGATTAGCCTATTTGGATACCCTCGTGCTATAAGTTTTTCTCTCAGTATGTCAGCTTCTTTCATATAATCTTCTTTTTTGGCGCAATTACGGCGCAACCGAAGGAATTGCCCGTAAGGTAGTCCATCCCTTAGCGCGCGTGGATGGTGACTGTTATAGGCTAACAATGTATTGCGTTCAGTGGGTTTTCTATGTAGAGAGGTGAAAAGTCCTCCATCTTCATATTGTATGTTTAGATCCAAAAAGGTAATGCTGGATTTGTGTATGGTCGATGTAAAGATCAAGTGTGGTTGTATAGAATTCAAATATAGAACAAAATCATCGAAATCAGAATTATTACCTGACCAAATAAGAAAAATGTCATCTATATAGCGCTTCCAGCATCCAATCTTGGAGCGGTACATGTTAGTATTGTTGAGGACAAATTTATGTTCCACATGGTCCATATATATATTCGCCAGATTTGGAGCAAAAATTGCTCCCATACTAGTACCAGAACATTGTTGGTAATGGGTACCTTCTGACACAAAATAATTGTGTGTGAGGGCAATCTGTAAGAGTGAGATAATAAAATTGGTAGGGACCTGAACGGGTCTTGGTCTGGTATTTAATAAATCTTTGATTACCTCTATACTCTCCGCTTGGGGTATATTCGTATAGAGAGAAACAATGTCAAGGGTGGCAAGCCAATCTACCTCGATATTGTAGGGTCTTACTTCTAACAGATTGATCATGTGCATAGAATCTCTTACATATGTTTCCTGTTCAGGAACATAATCTTTAATGAAGAAGTCTATGTATTTGCCAATAGGTTCAAGAATTGAACCGCATCCAGAAAGTATGGGGAGGCTCCCGGGCATGATGGAACCCCATCTCGGGCCTTTGGCAGAGCGGCAGGCCGGGGGACGGGCCCAGGGCTGGAGCACCCGACCCGGGGCCCGGCGGGGCCCCTGGACCCAGCCGAGGCCCTTGGGCCCAGAGGCGCAGGGGAAGCCTCCCGGGCCCGCGGGACCCCGTCCCGGACACCCTCCCACGCGGCAGGCCCGAGGACGGAGCCCAGGGTGGGGAGGCCGCCCTCCCCAGGGCCCTTAGGGGCCCCAGATGGAGCTCCTGAACCCAGCCAAGCAGGGGGAGGCTCACCGGGCACGATAGAACCCCGTCTTGGGCCTTTGGCAGAGCGGCAGGCCGGGGCACAGGGCCGAGGACTGGAGCACCCGACCCGAGGCCTGGCGGGGTCCCTGGACCCAGCCGGAGCTCCCGGACCCAGAGGTGCAGAGGAAGCCTCCCCGGGCCCATGGGACTCCGTCCCGGGCACCCTGCCACGCGGGAGGCCGCTCTCCCCAGGGCCCTCAGGGGCCTCGACTGGAGCTCCTGAACCCAGCCAAGCAGGGGAGGCTCCCCAGGCACGACAGAACCCCATCTCGGGCCTTTGGCAGAGCGGCAGCCCGGGGGACGGGGCCCAGGGCTGGAGCACCCGACTCAGGGCCCGGCGAGGCCCCTGGACCCAGCCGGGGCTCCCGGGCCCAGAGGCGCAGGGGAAGCCTCCCTGGGCCAGCGGGACCCCGTCCCGGGCACCCTGCCACGCGGCAGGCCCAAGGACAGAGCCTGGGTGTGGAGGCCGCCCTCCCCAGTGCCCTCAGGGGCCCCTGCTGGAGCTCCTGAACCCAGCCATGCAGGGGGAGGCTCACCGGGCACGATGGAACCCCGTCTCGGGCATTTGGCAGAGCGGCAGGCCGGGGGACAGGGCCCAGGGCTGGAGCACCCGACCCGGGGCCCGGCGGGGCCCCTGGACCGAGCCGGGGCTCCCGGGCCCAGAGGCGCAGGGGAAGCCTCCCCGGGCCCGCGGGACCCCGTCCCGGACACCCTGCCACGCGGCAGGCCCGAGGACGGAGCCCAGGGTGGGGAGGCCACCTTCCCCAGGGCCCTCAGGGGCCCCAGATGGAGCTCCTGAACCCAGCCAAGCAGGAGGAGGCTCCCCGGGCTCGACGGAACCCTGTCTCGGGCCTTTGGCAGAGCGGCAGGCCGGGGGACAGGGCCCAGGGCTGGAGCACCCGACCCGGGGCCCGGCGGGGTCCCTGGACCCAGCCGGAGCTCCCGGACCCAGAGGCGCAGGGGAAGCTTCCCCGGGCCCCCGTCCCGGGCACCCCGCCCGCGGGAGGCCGCTCTCCCCAAGCCCCTCGGCTGGAGCTCCTGAACCCAGCCAAGCAGGGGGAGGCTCCCCGGGCACGATGGAACCCCATCTCGGGCCTTTGGCAGAGCGGCAGCCCGGGAGACGGGGCCCAGGGCTGGAGCACCCGACTCGGGGCCCGGCGAGGCCCCTGGACCTAGCTGGGGCTCCCGGGCCCAGAGGCGCAGGGAAAGCCTCCCCGGGCCCGCGGGCCCCTGTCCCGGGCACCCTGCCACGCGGCAGACCCGAGGACGGAGCCCGGGGTGGGAGGCCACCCTCCCCAGGGCCCTCAGGGGCCCCAGCTGGAGCTCCTGAACCCAGCCAAGCAGGGGAGACTCCCGGGCACGATAGAACCCCGTCTCGGGCCTTTGGCAGAGCGGCAGGCCGGGGCACGGGGCCGAGGGCTGGAGCACCCGACCCGGGGCCCGGCGGGGTCCCTGGCCCCAGCCGGAGCTCCCGGACTCAGAGGCGCAGGGGAAGCTACCCCGGGCCCCCGTCCCGGGCACCCCGCCCGCGGGAGGCCGCTCTCCCAGGGCCCTCGGCTGGAGCTCCTGAACCCAGCCAAGCAGGGGAGGCTCCCCGGGCACGATGGAACCCTGTCTCGGCCCTTTGGCAGAGCGGCAGGACGGGGGATGGGGCCCAGGACTGGAGCACCCGACCCGGGGCCCGGCGGGGTCCCTGGACCCAGCCGGAGCTCCCGGACCCAGATGCGCAGGGGAAGCCTCACCGGGCCCGCGGGACCCCGTCCCGGGCACCCTGCCCGCAGGAGGCCGCTCTAGCCAGGGACCTCGGCTGGAGCTCCTGAACCCAGCCAAGCAGGGGGAGGCTCCCCGGGCATGATGGAACCCCGTCTCGGGCGTTTGGCAGAGCGGCAGGCCGGGGGACAGGGCCCAGGGCTGGAGCACCCGACCCGGGGATCAGCGGGGTCCCTGGACCCAGCCGGAGCTCCCAGAACCAGAGGCGCAGGGGAAGCCTCCCCGGGCCCATGGGACCCCGTCCCGGGCACCCTGCCCGCGGAAGGCCGCTTTCCCCAGGGCCCTCGGCTGGAGCTCCTGAACCCAGCCAAGCAGGGGGAGGCTCCCCGGGCATGATGGAACCCCGTCTCGGGCCTTTGGCAGAGCAGCAGGCCGGGGGACGGGGGCCCAGGGCTGGAACACCCGACCCGGGGCCCGGCGGGGTCCCTGGACGCAGCCAGAGCTCCCGGACCCAGAGGCGCAGAGGAAGCCTCCACGGGCCCATGGGACCCCGTCCCGGGCACCCTGGAGGCCGCTCTCCCCAGGGCCCTCAGGGGCCTCGACTCGAGCTCCTGAACCCAGCCAGTTAATGGGGAAACATTGGCTCCTGTGGAATAATAATACAGTATTTCTAATGAAATTCTGCACAATGGCAATATACAGGGTTAGTAGGATGTCAAAAAGAAAGCTGGCCACTGACACTGAGGGTATAGTCAATGTGAATTTTTTTTTTCGTTTATATAATAAATAAATGAAATAAACAATATATACATAGGGCTTGAGAATCACAATATGATTATACAACAAACAATGATTACAAATAGTGAACGGTGTCCCAGTGAAAAAACATTGGAACCTAAACTAATAGTGACATAATACGTGACATATGTACAAGGTTTCACTTGAAAACATTTTGGCGACCATTAAATAAATCAAAATCAGTTGGACAACACTTTATACAATCATAAGTGTTTGATAATAGTTCGCCTTTGTTAATTGTCGACGACGTTTCGACTCTATCTGAAGTACAGGGTCTCTTCAGGACCTAAAGGATGTCGGGACACCTAAAAGAAATGGGAGGATACTGTCAGTGTGTGGCCAAGGCAGTGGCTTACAAAATTGGAGGTAAAGGCTTCTGGAAAGGGAGGGAGCGTACCTGAGGGGAGGCCTGCACTGCCTAATGTGAAAAGCAGTGTCACCGTGAAATAAGTGAAGAAAAACTCACAGGGACCCGGCCGGGCACTGTGAAAAGTAATAAATGCATAATAGTTAGATCAGTGTACAATGGCATGGCTAATGTTTAATAGTAGATTCAAGATGTGGTAGCATGGATAATGTTTCTAACAAGAACAAGCCACAAGAACTTACCCCTTGTGAGGGTAGTGTTAGGCAGAAAGGATGGCAGGGCCTGGATATCTCAGCGTTACTCGGGGCACTTGATATTCTCAAGGTACAAGACCTGTATGTAAAAAACGAAAATGTCAAAAGCAGAAAATGTAATTCCTGGCAAATGATGATGGGGTATTGGCGGGTAGCTGCAATGTTGCATTTAAGAAAAAGCTTACCCATGTGGGTTTCTCTGGCTGATCAGCAGAATAGCCGATCTAAGCTGCAGGCGATTGCTTCGTATATGGGCAATGAACGCCAAGGAAATAACAGGTGGAGCTCTAAAATAAGAAAATAATAATAATGAGGACGGGCGCTAGATGAATAACCAAGGACTTAAATGTAGAGCCAAGGGCATGGAGATCAGGGCTATTAGTACCTTGGATAAGCTGAATTAGCCGGTGTATTTCCCCGAGTGCTGCTGGAACAGTGGAGCGTCCGTCTCCCTGTTTGGTGCGATAACAACAGGATGGTAGTTGTCAAGCAGTAGATAAGCAAAAGTTCCCGCCAAAAACTGGTGAGTCAGGCATGGCTACATGATCCAGAATACCTATCTGCTCTATGGATCTGTGTGCCAAAATGGAAATAAACAAAAGACTGGTGGATGTGGTGGGTCGAATTTAAAAATCAGAAGGTTAGGAGGGAGGAGGGAGAATAGAAATAAAGAATAATAATAAATAATAAATAATAGATAATAAATAATAAGTAATAAAAAATAAATAAAAAGAAATAAATTGTGTGTTTGTTTGTGTAGACCCCTAAGAAATGCTGTGGCATTCTCTACGTGCAATAGGATAACAAGCCTAATTGCGGGGTTACACAGATTGTGGTGGAAGTTACCAGTAACGGAAAATGTAAAGGAGCATACAAAGGAGCATACAAGTGGTGATACAGTCCGTGAAGTGAAGGGCCGGGGATGGCCGATGACTCAAGGTGGAGTGGAATGGGTTTTGAGAGGAGAAAGAATAGAAGTAAGAATGGAGAAATGGTTGGCCGGATAAACCATACATGTGGTAGTGTAGATAATGGAGGGAAGGGCAGTACAGATCCTATCAATAAGGGCCGAGACGGGTGCTGTTTCAGTAAAGGGTATCAAGCGCGCTGCTGCACATGATGGAGGTTAGGTACTAAGTGTGGTGATAAAACCACGCCATTCTTCAGCAGAGTTTAACCCCTGAATGATAGAATTGGTGCGTTCAATCCAGCGACATTCTACTCGTTGAAGGATTTGAGCCAGGTCTCCTCCTCTGGGTGGGATGGATACTTTGTCTATTACTTGCCATGTAATATCATCTGCCGTATGATTTTTGTTAGAAAAATGGCTGACCAAGGGGGCATTAGGCACTGAATTTCTAATTCTGCTACGATGTTGTCCTATTCGAGCCTTCACTGGTTGCTGTGTTTGCCCAATGTAGGGCAAACCGCAAGGACATTTTATGCAGTACACAACATTTTTCGTATTACAATTGGCAAAAATTCCAGCGTGTGTTTCACGTTTGCATGTTCAAAAGTCTTAGTGTTCAATGTGAATGCGCATGCTACACAGTTCCCGCATTTGAAATGTCCTTTAACCTCGGGTAAGCCCTAGGTTGATTGCAATGATCGCGTGGTTTGTAGTGGGGTTTCTAAGGATGATCTAATCAGATGGTCTTTCAAATTTTTGCCCCGTTTGAATGCAAACATTGGAATTCCAATGTTGGGGTTTATGCTTTTGATAATATGCCAATTTTGAGTTACCAATTTGCGGATTCTGTTGGTATGTATTCCAAACGTGGTAACACAGATAAGTTTGTTTGTTTTGGACTTTTCTTTGGGGGTGAGTAGCGTATCTCTGTGACAAAACCGCTCTTTTCAATGAATTTTTGATTAGCCTATTTGGATACCCTCGTGCTATAAGTTTTTCTCTCAGTATGTCAGCTTCTTTCATATAATCTTCTTTTTGGCGCAATTACGGCGCAACCGAAGGAATTGCCCGTAAGGTAGTCCATCCCTTAGCGCGCGTGGATGGTGACTGTTATAGGCTAACAATGTATTGCGTTCAGTGGGTTTTCTATGTAGAGAGGTGAAAAGTCCTCCATCTTCATATTGTATGTTTAGATCCAAAAAGGTAATGCTGGATTTGTGTATGGTCGATGTAAAGATCAAGTGTGGTTGTATAGAATTCAAATATAGAACAAAATCATCGAAATCAGAATTATTACCTGACCAAATAAGAAAAATGTCATCTATATAGCGCTTCCAGCATCCAATCTTGGAGCGGTACATGTTAGTATTGTTGAGGACAAATTTATGTTCCACATGGTCCATATATATATTCGCCAGATTTGGAGCAAAAATTGCTCCCATACTAGTACCAGAACATTGTTGGTAATGGGTACCTTCTGACACAAAATAATTGTGTGTGAGGGCAATCTGTAAGAGTGAGATAATAAAATTGGTAGGGACCTGAACGGGTCTTGGTCTGGTATTTAATAAATCTTTGATTACCTCTATACTCTCCGCTTGGGGTATATTCGTATAGAGAGAAACAATGTCAAGGGTGGCAAGCCAATCTACCTCGATATTGTAGGGTCTTACTTCTAACAGATTGATCATGTGCATAGAATCTCTTACATATGTTTCCTGTTCAGGAACATAATCTTTAATGAAGAAGTCTATGTATTTGCCAATAGGTTCAAGAATTGAACCGCATCCAGAAAGTATGGGGAGGCTCCCGGGGCATGATGGAACCCCATCTCGGGCCTTTGGCAGAGCGGCAGGCCGGGGGACGGGCCCAGGGCTGGAGCACCCGACCCGGGGCCCGGCGGGGCCCCTGGACCCAGCCGAGGCCCTTGGGCCCAGAGGCGCAGGGGAAGCCTCCCCGGGCCCGCGGGACCCCGTCCCGGACACCCTCCCACGCGGCAGGCCCGAGGACGTAGCCCAGGGTGGGGAGGCCGCCCTCCCCAGGGCCCTTAGGGGCCCCAGATGGAGCTCCTGAACCCAGCCAAGCAGGGGGAGGCTCCCCGGGCACGATAGAACCCCGTCTTGGGCCTTTGGCAGAGCGGCAGGCCGGGGCACAGGGCCGAGGACTGGAGCACCCGACCCGGGGCCCGGCGGGGTCCCTGGACCCAGCCGAAGCTCCCGGACCCAGAGGTGCAGAGGAAGCCTCCCGGGCCCATGGGACTCCGTCCCGGGCACCCTGCCACGCGGGAGGCCGCTCTCCCCAGGGCCCTCAGGGGCCTCGACTGGAGCTCCTGAACCCAGCCAAGCAGGGGAGGCTCCCGGGCACGACGGAACCCCATCTCGGGCCTTTGACAGAGCGGCAGCCCGGGGACGGGGCCCAGGGCTGGAGCACCCGACTCAGGGCCCGGCGAGGCCCCTGGACCCAGCCGGGGCTCCCGGGCCCAGAGGCGCAGGGGAAGCCTCCCTGGGCCAGCGGGACCCCGTCCCGGGCACCCTGCCACGCGGCAGGCCCAAGGACAGAGCCTGGGTGTGGAGGCCGCCCTCCCCAGGGCCCTCAGGGGCCACTGCTGGAGCTCCTGAACCCAGCCATGCAGGGGGAGGCTCCCCGGGCACCAGGCACGATGGAACCCCGTATCGGGCCTTTGGCAGAGCGGGAGGCCGGGGGACGGGGCACAGAGCTGGAGCAGCTGACCCGGGGCCCGGCGGGGCCCCTGGACCCAGCCGGGGCTCCCGGGCCCAGAGGCGCAGGGGAAGCCTCCCCGGGCCCGCGGGACCCCGTCCCGGGCACCCTGCCCGCAGGAGGCCGCTCTAGCCAGGGACCTCGGCTGGAGCTCCTGAACCCAGCCAAGCAGGGGGAGGCTCCCCGGGCATGATGGAACCCCGTCTCGGGCCTTTGGCAGAGCGGCAGGCCGGGGGACAGGGCCCAGGGCTGGAGCACCCGACCCGGGGACCGGCGGGGTCCCTGGACCCAGCTGGAGCTCCCAGACCCAGAGGCGCAGGGGAAGCCTCCCCGGGCCCACGGGACCCCGTCCCGGGCACCCTGCCCGCGGAAGGCCGCTTTCCCCAGGGCCCTCGGCTGGAGCTCCTGAACCCAGCCAAGCAGGGGGAGGCTCCCCGGGCATGATGGAACCCCGTCTCGGGCCTTTGGCAGAGCAGCAGGCCGGGGGACGGGGCCCAGGGCTGGAACACCCGACCCGGGGCCCGGCGGGGTCCCTGGACGCAGCCAGAGCTCCCGGACCCAGAGGCGCAGAGGAAGCCTCCACGGGCCCATGGGACCCCGTCCCGGGCACCCTGGAGGCCGCTCTCCCCAGGGCCCTCGACTGGAGCTCCTGAACCCAGCCAAGCAGGGGGAGGCTCCCGGGGCATGATGGAACCCCATCTCGGGCCTTTGGCAGAGCGGCAGGCCGGGGGACGGTGCCCAGGGCTGGAGCACCCGACCCGGGGCCCGGCGGGGCCCCTGGACCCAGCCGGGGCCCCCGGGCCCAGAGGCGCAGGGGAAGCCTCCCCGGGCCCGCGGGACCCCGTTCCGGACACCCTCCCACGCGGCAGGCCCGAGGACGGAGCCCAGGGTGGGGAGCCCGCCCTCCCCAGGGCCCTCAGGGGCCCCAGCTGGAGCTCCTGAACCCAGCCAAGCAGGGGGAGGCTCCCCGGGCACGATAGAACCCCGTCTCGGGCCTTTGGCAGAGCGGCAGGCCGGGGCACGGGGCCGAGGACTGGAGCACCCGACCCGGGGCCCGGCGGGGTCCCTGGACCCAGCCGGAGCTCCCGGACCCAGAGGTGCAGAGGAAGCCTCCCCGGGCCCATGGGACTCCGTCCCGGGCACCCTGCCACGCGGGAAGCGCTCTCCCCAGGGCCCTCAGGGGCCTCGACTGGAGCTCCTGAACCCAGCCAAGCAGGGGGAGGCTCCCCGGGCACGACGGAACCCCATCTCGGGCCTTTGGCAGAGCGGCAGCCCGGGGGACGGGGCCCAGGGCTGGAGCACCCGACTCAGGGCCCGGCGAGGCCCCTGGACCCAGCCGGGGCTCCCGGGCCCAGAGGCGCAGGGGAAGCCTCCCTGGGCCAGCGGGACCCCGTCCCGGGCACCCTGCCACGCGGCAGGCCCAAGGACAGAGCCTGGGTGTGGAGGCCGCCCTCCCCAGGGCCCTCAGGGGCCCCTGCTGGAGCTCCTGAACCCAGCCATGCAGGGGGAGGCTCCCCGGGCACCGGGCACGATGGAACCCCGTCTCTGGCCTTTGGCAGAGCGGCAGGCCGGGGGACAGGGCCCAGCGCTGGAGCACCCGACCCGGGGCCCGGCGGGGCCCCTGGACCCAGCCGGGGCTCCCGGGCCCAGAGGCGCAGGGGAAGCCTCCCCGGGCCCGCGGGCCCCTGTCCCGGCCACCCTGCCACGCGGCAGACCCGAGGACGGAGCCCGGGGTGGGGAGGCCACCCTCCCCAGGGCCCTCAGGGGCCCCAGCTGGAGCTCCTGAACCCAGCCAAGCAGGGGGAGACTCCCCGGGCACGATAGAACCCCGTCTCGGGCCTTTGGCAGAGCGGCAGGCCGGGGCACGGGGCCGAGGGCTGGAGCACCCGACCCGGGGCCCGGCGGGGTCCCTGGACCCAGCCGGAGCTCCCGGACCCAGAGGCGCAGGGGAAGCTTCCCCGGGCCCCCGTCCCGGGCACCCCGCCCGCGGGAGGCCGCTCTCCCCAGGGCCCTCGGCTGGAGCTCCTGAACCCAGCCAAGCAGGGGGAGGCTCCCCGGGCACGATGGAACCCTGTCTCGGCCCTTTGGCAGAGCGGCAGGACGGGGGACGGGGCCCAGGACTGGAGCACCCGACCCGGGGCCCGGTGGGGTCCCTGGACCCAGCCGGAGCTCCCGGACCCAGAGGCGCAGAGGAAGCCTCCCCGGGCCCATGAGACCCCGTCCCGGGCACCCTGCCACACGGGAGGCCGCTCTCCCCAGGGCCCTCAGGGGCCTCGACTGGAGCTCCTGAACCCAGCTAAGCAGGGGGAGGCTCCCCGGGCACGATAGAACCCCGTCTCGGGCCTTTGGCAGAGCGGCAGGCCGGGGCACGGGGCCCAGGGCTGGAGCACCCGACTCAGGGCCCGGCGAGGCCCCTGGACCCAGCCCGGGCTCCCGGGCCCAGAGGCGCCGGGGAAGCCTCCCTGGGCCAGCGGGACCCCGTCCCGGGCACCCTGCCACGCCGCAGGCCCAAGGACAGAGCCTGGGTGTGGAGGCCGCCCTCCCCAGGGCCCTCAGGGGCCCCTGCTGGAGCTCCTGAACCCAGCCATGCAGGGGGAGGCTCCCCGGGCACCAGGCACGATGGAACCCCGTATCGGGCCTTTGGCAGAGCGGGAGGCCGGGGGACGGGGCCCAGAGCTGGAGCAGCTGACCCGGGGCCCGGCGGGGCCCCTGGACCCAGCCGGGGCTCCCGGGCCCAGAGGCGCAGGGGAAGCCTCCCAGGGCCGCGGGACCCCGTCCCGGGCACCCTGCCACTTGGCAGGCCCGAGGATGGAGCCCGGGGTGGGGAGGCCGCTCTCCCCAGGGACCTCAGGTGGAGCTCCTGAACCCAGCCAAGCAGGGGGAGGCTCCCCTGGCACGACGGAACCCCGTCTTGGGCCTTTGGCAGAGCGGCAGGCCGGGGGACGGGGCCCAGGGCTGGAGCACCCGATCCGGGGCCCGGCGGGGTTCGTGGACCCAGCCAGAGCTCCCTGACCCAGAGGCGCAGGGGAAGCCTCCCCAGGCCCGCGGGACCCCGTCCCGGGCACCCTGCCACGCAGGAGGCCGCTCTCCCCAGGGCCCTCAGGGGCCTCGGCTGGAGCTCCTGAACCCAGCCCAGCAGGGGGAGGCTCCCCGGGTACGACGGAACCCCATCTCGGGCCATTGGCAGAGCGGTAGCCCGGGAGATGGGGCCCAGGGCTGGAGCACCCGCCTCGGGGCCCAGCGAGGCCCCTGGACCCAGCCGGGGCTCCCGGGCCCAGAGGCGCAGAGGAAGCCTCCCAGGGGCCGCGGGACCCCGTCCCGGGCACCCTGCCACGCGGCAGATCCGAGGACGGAGCCCGGGGTGGGGAGGCCACCCTCCCCAGGGCCCTCAGGGGCCCCAGCTGGAGCTCCTGAACCCAGCCAAGCAGAGGGAGGCTCCCCGGGACCGACGGAACCCCGTCTCGGCCCTTTGGCAGAGTGGCAGGCCGGGGGACGGGGCCCAGGGCTGGAGCACCCGACCCGGGCCCGGCGGGCCCCTGGACCCAGCCGGGGCTCCCGGGCCCAGAGGCTCAGGGAAGCCTCCCGGGCCCACGGGACCCCGTCCCGGGCACCCTGCCACGCGGCAGGCCCGAGGACGGAGCCCAGGGTGGGGAGGCCGCTCTCCCCAGGGCCCTCGGGGCCCCGGCTGGAGCTCCTGAACCCAGCCAAGCAGGGGAGGCTCCCCGGGCACGACGGAACCCCGTCTCGGGCGTTTGGCAGAGCGGCAGGCCGGGAGAAGGGGCCCAGGGCTGGAGCACCCGACCCGGGGCCCGGCAGGGTCCCTGGACCCAGCCGGAGCTCCCGGACCCAGAGGCGCAGAGGAAGCCTTCCCGGGCCCGCGGGACCCCGTCCCGGGCACCCTGCCACGCGGGAGGCCGCTCTCCCCAGGGGCCTCTACTGGAGCTCCTGAACCCAGCCAAGCAGGGGGGAGGCTCCCCGGGCATGATGGAACCCCATCTCGGGCCTTTGGCAGAGCTGCAGCCCGGGGGACGGGGCCCAGGGCTGGAGCATCGGACTCTGGGCCCGGCAAGGCCCCTGGACCCAGACGGGGCTCCCGGGCCCAGAGGCGCAGGGGAAGCCTCCCCGGGCCGCGGGACCCCGTCCCGGGCACCCTGCCACTTGGCAGGCCCGAGGATGGAGCCCGGGGTGGGGAGGCCGCTCTCCCCAGGGACCTCAGGTGGAGCTCCTGAACCCAGCCAAGCAGGGGGAGGCTCCCCTGGCACGACGGAACCCCGTCTTGGGCCTTTGGCAGAGCGGCAGGCCGGGGGACGGGGCCCAGGGCTGGAGCACCCGATCCGGGGCCCGGCGGGGTCCGTGGACCCAGACAGAGCTCCCTGACCCAGAGGCGCAGGGGAAGCCTCCCCAGGCCCGCGGGACCCCATCCCGGGCACCCTGCCATGCAGGAGGCCGCTCTCCCCAGGGCCCTCAGGGGCCTCGGCTGGAGCTCCTGAACCCAGCCCAGCAGGGGGAGGCTCCCCGGGCACGACGGAACCCCATCTCGGGCCATTGGCAGAGCGGTAGCCCGGGAGATGGGGCCCAGGGCTGGAGCACCCGCCTCGGGGCCCAGCGAGGCCCCTGGACCCAGCCGGGGCTCCCGGGCCCAGAGGCGCAGAGGAAGCCTCCCAGGGGCCGTGGGACCCCGTCCCGGGCACCCTGCCACGCGGCAGATCCGAGGACGGAGCCCGGGGTGGGGAGGCCACCCTCCCCAGGGCCCTCAGGGGCCCCAGCTGGAGCTCCTGAACCCAGCCAAGCAGAGGGAGGCTCCCCAAGACCGACGGAACCCCGTCTCGGCCCTTTGGCAGAGTGGCAGGCCGGGGGACGGGGCCCAGGGCTGGAGCACCCGACCCGGGCCCGGCGGGCCCCTGGACCCAGCCGGGGCTCCCGGGCCCAGAGGCTCAGGGGAAGCCTCCCCGGGCCCACGGGACCCCGTCCCGGGCACCCTGCCACGCGGCAGGCCCGAGGACGGAGCCCAGGGTGGGGAGGCCGCTCTCCCCAGGGCCCTCGGGGGCCCCGGCTGGAGCTCCTGAACCCAGCCAAGCAGGGGGAGGCTCCCCGGGCACGACGGAACCCCGTCTCGGGCGTTTGGCAGAGCGGCAGGCCGGGAGAAGGGGCCCAGGGCTGGAGCACCCGACCCGGGGCCCGGCAGGGTCCCTGGACCCAGCCGGAGCTCCCGGACCCAGAGGCGCACAGGAAGCCTCCCCGGGCCCGCGGGACCCCGTCCCGGGTACCCTGCCACGCGGGAGGCCGCTCTCCCCAGGGGCCTCTACTGGAGCTCCTGAACCCAGCCAAGCAGGGGGGAGGCTCCCCGGGCATGATGGAACCCCATCTCGGGCCTTTGGCAGAGCTGCAGCCCGGGGGACGGGGCCCAGGGCTGGAGCATCGGACTCTGGGCCCGGCAAGGCCCCTGGGCCCAGACGGGGCTCCCGGGCCCAGAGGCGCAGGGGAAGCCTCCCCGGGCCGGCGGGACCCTGGCCCGGGCACCCTGCCATGCGGCAGGCCCGAGGACGGAGCCCGGGTGTGGAGGCCGCCCTCCCCACGGCCCTCAGGGGCCCCGGCTGGAGCTCCTGAACCCAGCCAAGCAGGGGGAGGCTCCCCGGGCACAACGGAACCCCGTCTTGGGCCTTTGGCAGAGCGGGAGGCCGGGGGACGGGGCACGGGCTGGAGCACCTGACCCGGGGCCCGGCGGGCCCCTGGACCCAGCCGGGGCTGCCGGGGCCAGACGCGCAGGGGAAGCCTCCCCAGGCCCCCGTCCCGGGCACCCTGCCACGTGGCAGGCCCGAGCACGGAGCCCAGGGTGAGGAGGCTGCCCTCCCCAGGGCCCTCAGGGGCCCCGGCTGGAGCTCCTGAACCCAGCCAAGCAGGGGGAGGCTCCCCGGGCACGACGGAACCCCGTCTCGGGCCTCCTGGCAGAGCGGCAGGCCGGGGGATGGGGCCCAGGGATGGAGCAGCCGACCCGGGGCCCGGTGGGGCCTCTGGACCCAGCCGGGGCTCCCGGGCCCAGAGGCGCAGGGAAAGCCTCCCCAGGCCCGCGGGACCCCGTCCCGGGCATCCTGCCACGCGACAGACCCGAGGACGGAGCCCGTGGTGGGAAGGCCACCTTCCCCAGGGCCCTCGGGGGGCCCTTCAGAGCTCTTGTACCCAGCCAAGCAGGGGCAGGCTCCCCGGGCCCGGCAGACCCCCTTCTCGGGCCCCTGGCAGAGTGGCAGGCCAGGAGACAGAACCTGGGGCCCCTGGACCCCGTCAGGGCTCCCGGCCAGAGGTGAGGCCTCCCCGGGCCCCATCCTGGGCACCACGCCACACGTTGGGCCGGGGGACGGACCACCGGGCTGGGGTGGCGTCCTGGCCCGTCCGGCTGCCAGCTGAGGACCGCTAGGCCGAGAGGGGTTTTGGAGTACCCTGTCCCTAGTAATCCGGAGGAAGGGCACCCCCCTTTCTGGTAACCTGTGCGCATCGCGAGACTGAGGGGACCCAAGGCGCGGACGCGCCCGACCTCCTGGAGCCCTGGCTGGGATCGGGGAGGCAAACGAGCCCTCATCGGGACTTCCAGGGCAGCCCGTCATCTGGTCGCCCATTGGAAAGCATTGCGCGCGACCAGATGGCCGAGGGGGAAGGCACGACCAGATGGCCGGGCCCGAAGGACACCAATCTGCCCGCCCGAGCCTTCGCTGGAGGGCTCCCGCCTGCCCTTCGGAGGGCTCGGGGTCTCTGCGTCCCGGGGGCTCGGAGACCCCGGCTGGGCGTCTGGCCCGGGGCTGCGGACGGGGGTCACCCAGGCACTTTGACAGGCGGGCTAAGCAGGAGGGAGGCCTGCCCGGGCCCGACGGACCCCCATCCTGGGGCCATGGCAGAGCAGGGGGACGGAGCCCGGTCCCCTAAGCCCGGCCGTAGGTACCAGGCCGGCACACGCAGGGGAGGCCTCCTCAAGGCCCGCGTACCGGGCGCCCTGCCACGCGGCAGGACGGAGCCCGGGGTGGGGAGGGCACCCTCCACCCCAGGGCCACCAAGGTCCCCTGCCGGAGCTCCTGAACCCAAACCGAGCTGGGGAACACCGGACGGGCCCCGGGCCCATGGCGGAGCAGAGGACGGAGCCCAGTGTAGGGAGCGCCCGGCCAGAGCTCTTGGGCCCGGATGCCCAAGGGAGGACCGCCCGGGCCCGATGGAGCCCGTCCCGGGCACTTTGCCACGTGGCGGGCCGGAAGACGGAGCCCCGGACAGGGGGGAAGGTGGTGCCAGGTCCCAGCCGATCTGGTCCCTGGCTGAGAACCGCCAGCCCACGAGGGGTTCCGGCATACCCTGTCCCTACTAATCCGGAGGAAAGGTACCCCTCTTTCTAGTAACCCGTGCGCACCGAGTGACGGAGGGGACCCAGGGCGTGGAGGCGCCCGACCTCCTGGAGTCCTGGCTGGGATCAGGGAGACGGACGAGCCCGCATCGGGACTTCCAGGCCGGCCCGGCCATTTGGTCGCCCCATTGGAAAGCATTGCGCACAACCAGATGGGCGAGGGGAAAGGCGCGACTAGATGGCCGGGCCAGAAGGACGCCAATCTGCCCGCCCTGAGCCTTCACCGGAGGGCTCCCGCCTGCCCATGCAGGGCTCGGGGGCTCTGCGTCCCGGGGGCTCGGAGACCCCAGCTGGGCCTCAGGCCCGGGGCTGAGAATTGGGGTCCCTGGCGGACCTCCGACCCGGGCCCATGGCAGAGCTTAACCCATCCCTGGGCCCGCCCGGCAGTCCCGGGCCAGGCCGCGCGGAGGAGGCCTCTACGGGCCTGCGTCGGGCCACCAAGGGCCCCGGCCTATGCTCCTGAACCCAGCCAAGCTGGGGAAGGCCCACCCGGGCCCAGGGTGTGGGACAGAGCCCGGGGTGGGAGCACCCGGCCAGAGCTCTCGGGCCTGGACGTCCAGGACCAATGGAGGCCGCCCAGGCACTTTGCCGAGCCGCGGATCGGAGGAGGGAGCCCCGGGCAGTGGAGAGGTGTTGTCCGGGCCTTGCCCATCTGGTCCCCGGCTGAGAGCCGCCAGCCCGGGAGCGGCTGTGGCATACCCTGTCCCTAGTAATCCGGAGGAAAGCTACCCTTCTTTCTGCTAACCCGTGCGCACTGAGTGACGGAGGGGACCCAGGGCGCGGAGGCGCCCGACCTCCTGGAGCCCTGGCTGGGATCGGGGAGGTGGATGAGCCCTCATCGAGACTTCCAGGCCGGCCCGGCCATCTGGTCGCCCCATTGGAAAGCATTGCGCGCGACCAGATGGCCGAGGGGAAAGGCGCGACCAGATGGCCGGGCCAGAAGGACGCCAATCTGCCCACCCTGAGCCTTCACCGGTGGGATCCCGCCTGCCCATGCAGGGCTCGGGGGCTCTGCGTCCCGGGGTCTCGGAGACCCCAGCTGGGCCTCAGGCCCGGGGCTGAGAATGGGGGTCCCCGGCGGACCTCCAACCCGGGCCCATGGCGGAGCTGAACCCATCCCTGGGCCCGCCCGGCGGTCCCGGGCCAGGCTGCGCGGGGGAGGCCTCCACTGGCCTGCGTCGGGCCACCAAGGGCCCCGGCCTATGCTCCTGAACCCAGCCAAGCTGGGGAAGGCCCGCCCGGGCCCAGGGCGTGGGACGGAGCCTGGGTTGGTAGCACTCGGCCAGAGCTCTCGGGCCCGGACTCCCAGGGGAGGACTGCCCAGGAATGATGGAGCCCGTCCCAGGCACTTTGCCGCGCGGGAGCCAGAGGACGGAGCCCCGGGCAGTGGGGAGGTGTTGTCAGGGCCTAGGCCATCTGGTCCCTGGCTGAGAACCGCCAGCCCAGGAACGGTTCCGGCATACCCTGTCACTAGTAATCCAGAGGAAAGCTACCCTTCTTTCTGGTAACCTGTGCGCACCGAGTGACGGAGGGGACCCAGGGCGCGGAGGCGCCCGACCTCCTGGAGCCCTGGCTGTGATCGGGGGGGGGCGGACGAGCCCTCATCGGGACTTCCAGGCCGGCCCGGCCATCTGGTCGCTCCATTAGAAAGCATTGCGCGCGACCAGATGGCCGAGGGGAAAGGCGCAACCAGATGGCCGGGCCCAAAGGACGCCAATCTGCCCGCCCGAGCCTTCGCGGGAGGGCTCCCGCCTGCCCTTTGGAGGGCTCGGGGGCTCTGCTTCCCGTGGGCTCATCAGAGTCCTTAGCTGGGTCTCGGGCACAGGGCTGCAAGGGGGGCCCCCGACGGAACTCTGACCCAGGGCCCGCAGGCACCTTGACATGCAGGCAAAGCGGGGGAGGCCTGCCCTGGCCCGATGGACCCCCGTGACGGGCACCCGGACCCTCGGCTGGCCACAGGACGTGGGCTCCCGCACCCCAGGGCCCACCGGAGCCCAGGCCCCGGAACCGGTCCCCGCTTCTGAACCCAGCCAGGCCGGGGAGGGGGGGAGCCTCCCCGGGCACCAGGGACCACTGTCCCGGGCAGACGGACCCTTGGCAGGCCGCAGGACAGGGGCTCCCACACCCCAGGCCCTGCCCGAAACCCAGGCCCCGGTCCCTGCTTCTCAACCCAGACAGGCCGGGGGATCTGGGAGCCTGCCCGGGCATGAGGGACCCCCGTCCCGGGCACATGGACCCTCGGCTGGCCGCAGGACGTGGGCTCCTGTTCCACTGATTTTTTTCATTACTCCATAGAACTCCGCCTAGTGGCACTCCGCCAACTCCGCCCAGGGTTAATCATAATGACCAAATAGATTAAGTTGAAAAAAATCAATCCTATAATGCCTACAAAGTGCAAAGAAAGGTACTGAGGCATGAATAGGAAATGTCACAAACGTTCTAAAGCTAAAGCATCTGCTTTCCAGAACTATCTTGTCAGTGAATGGCACTTAAACAGTGTGAACAGCTTTAGTAGAAGAATCGTAAATGTGTGCAGCCAGGGGAAGATAACAAAAACAAAGTTCCACACAAAAGCAAATGAACCCAGTAATTCAGCCATCAATCAATCATTCAGGAGTTTGTAAGGCACGGCTACTCACCGTGAGGGTCTCAAGGCGCTGGGGGGGGCTGCTGATCTGTCTGGAAAGTTCAGTTGAAGAGCCAGGTCTTGATGTCCTCCCTCAATTGCGTCAACGACATGGATTGCCTGAGGTGGAGGGGCAGGGTGTTCCAGGTCTTGGCGGCGAGGTAGGAGAAGGAACTTCCTCCGGTTCTGGTCTTGTGGATCCGTGGGATGGAGG
Organism: Calotriton arnoldi; assembly: GCA_963921515.1. Classification (NCBI taxonomy): domain Eukaryota; kingdom Metazoa; phylum Chordata; class Amphibia; order Caudata; family Salamandridae; genus Calotriton; species Calotriton arnoldi. The sequence goes on from CAWUFW010007339.1 coordinate 485,590, forward strand.
CCAGGGCGAGTTGGGCAGAGTGGAGTTGTCTGGCGGGTTTGTGGAATGCGAGGCGATGGTTCAGATATTCTGGTCCTGCGTCGTGGAGAGCTTTGTAGACATGTGTAAGGAGTTTGAAGGTGATTCTCTCGTTGATTGGGAGCCAGTGGAGTTTTCAGAGGTGTTAAGTTATGTGGCTGCGGCGGGAGATGTCAAGGACCAGTCTGGCAGTAGCGTTTTGGACGTTCTGTAGTTTCCAGAGCTGTTTCTGGGTGACGCTGGCGTACAGTGCGATGCCGTAGTCAAGTCTGTTGGTGATGAGTACATAGGTGACCGTCTTTCTGGATTCTGTGGGGATCCATCTGAATGTCTTCCGGAGCAGGCAGAGCGTGAGGAAGCAGGATAAGGATTCTGCATTGATTTGGCGGTTCATTGTGAGCGAGGAGTCCAGTATGAGCTGAGGTTGCATGCGTAATCCGTAGGAGTGGGGGGGTTCCTAGTGCGGCGGGCCACCAGGAGTCGTCCCAGGATGAGTACTTCGGTCTTGTCCGAGTTGAGCTTGAGGCAGCGGTCTTTTATCCAGGTAGCAACGGCCTTCATTCCGCTGTGGAAGTTGATTCTGGCGGCTGTGGGTTCGTTGGTGAGGGAGAGGATCAGCTGGGTGTCATCGGCGTAGGAGATGATGTTGAGTCTGTGGCTTCTGACGATGGCGGCGAGGGGGGCCATGTAGGCGCTGAAGAGGGTGGGGCTCAGGGAGGAGCCCTGGGGCACTCCGCAGCTGATCTCTGTAGGTTCTGAGAGGAGCAGGGGAAATCTGACTCGCTGTGTTTGGCCGGTAAGGAAGGAGTGGATCCAGTCCAGTCCCTTTCACGGATCCCGGCGTAGTGGAGTCTGGTGATTAGAGTGCGGTGGGAGACGGTGTCGAAGGCGGCCAAGCCATGGGAACTGATAAGATCCCCCTATTAAGATACCTTAAATACAAGCGATTTCACAAGCACAGCACAAGCGCTGTGCAGGCGATAACTAAAAAGCTCCTCTAAGATGGCTCCAGATTACACAGAATACCATAAAGGAGGAACAATTGATAAGCACTTCCTATTTCTTTTCTTCTGCGACGTATGGACATCACTGCCTGCAGACAGCTAAGTGTATTTATTTATTTTAGATCGTTATGTATACCTCGCCATTGAGACGTCTGAGGCTGCAGCCGAACTTCCTCAGACGTCCTTGTCTGGGAGTCTAGCAGTTCAGAGGTTGAACCTTCTGGCTCAAGGTTGTTCTTCAGTTGTGAATCAATCAATTAAATTGTCTACGAAATATTCTACTAGAAAGGCTTACTCCCGCCATTTGCAAAACTTTGAGAATTGATGTAGGGACAGGGATCTGTTTATGGTTTCATGTGATCCTTTAAAAATTCTCAATTTTTTTAAAGGATGGTTTCTCTTTGCGTTTGGCCGTTTCTATGATTCGCTCCCGTTTCGGGGGCTGAGGTGATTTTCATTTCTCTGCTTGCCTCACGGCTGTTGAGATCTTTCTTTCTGCAGAGACCAGCGATTGCTGTCCTGTTCCATTTTGGGACTTTCCTTTTTTTCTCAATCCTTTGATGTTCAGTCCTTTTGAGCCTTTAAAGTCTGTGGATCTTAAGTTCCTTTCATCCAAAGTTCTGTTCCTAGTTGCCATTTGTTCAGGTAGGTGGATCGGGGAGATAGGATTCCTTCTCGCTTCTCCACCGTGCCTGCAACTCTGCGATGACAAGGTTATCTTAAAATCCAGTCCTCTTTTTCTTCCAAAAGTTTCTTCTCAGTTCTACTGGGCAGACAACATTGTATTGCCAGTTTTTTACCCCAATCCATCTTCTTTGGATGAACATAACTTTCATTCTCTAGGTGTTCATCGGGCTATCTCTATCTTCAACTGATTCTTTCCTTTCACAAGACTAATTCCTTGTTTGTTACATATGGTCTTGCAGAAAAGGGTCTTCGCCCCTCATCTTCAATTCTTTCAAGATGGATTAAGTTGGCAATTATCCAAGCTTAGGAGGTTTCAAAAGCCAGCTTTCCTTCTTCTTTCCAATCTAAGTCTACCCGGAGCATGGCCTCTTCTTGGGCGGTGTTTAATTTAAAGACATTTGCAATGCAGCCATGTGGGCTTCCCCCACACTTTCATGACGCATTACTCTGAGTCCAGTTCTTCCTGTCGCAGTCCTGAGCCAACCCTCCCACCCTTTTATATGACGATTGATCTTTTTTTTTTTTGGTTTCTTCTTATTGGCTTGATTATATCACAAAATGCTCATCGTTAGGTCCTCCTTTACGGTATTCTATGTAATCTGGAGCCATTGTGGAGGAACTATTTTATTAGCTAGGGAATGGTGTTCTGCCGAGCAGAGGAACTCGTCACTTGGTAAGGACTGAAACAGGAAGACATGGACTCGGAGTAATGAAGATTACCGGTAAGTAATCGGGCCATTAATCTTGTATTGCCAAATATAAATTAGTTAAAGAATTTCAACTGTGAGTACTTCTAGGATGCTCACCTTAATGCTTATACTTTCAAGCATGGAGAAAAAAATCAATTGCATTGTCTGTCTACTATGAGCCGGCAGAAAATGTCAATAGGAGTCCTGGAGAAGAGGGGAGACGCCTAGGACTGGGGAGCAGGGGTGCAGGCAAGTTTTTGCATTTTACATGGTCTGAACCCCCACATACTTCTTAGGAGATCAGGCAGGCCCCATCTGTGATGTTACCCCTGCAAAAAGAACAATTGATGGACAGAATGCAGAACAATGTCATACATTCACCCCAGTACAGAGATCTGGGCCTAAATCCATCGTTTTTTTGCTCACCATGCCATTCCAGTTTGGACCCAGCCATATGCAAATCAGTCTTGACCCTGCATGTAGGAGAGTAGGATCTGCTTCACCTGGGTACCCCCACTTTTTGCTGATGCTTCACTGTTTTTCGACCTTAGTCTGGCTGGGGCCCTGCTAATCAGAACCCCAGCCTAGCTGCTTCCTCTCTAAAATGGTTTCCATGTGCCTTAGGCACATCACTGATTGGAATCTGGAGTGCCCTTATAAGTCCCTAGTATATGGTATACTATGTACCAAGGGCATAGGTACCTCAGAGGCCTACCAGGGGCTGCAGCATGTATTATGCCACCCCTGGAAGGCCATCCAAACTGACACCACAGGTCTGCTACTGCAGCCTGGGTAAGGTGGTGCACGCACCCCTTACTGTGATATAGGTTACCTGTATCACTAAATACATACACACATATAAACCTATAAGTCACTCCTATGGCAGGCCTTATCAATCCTGAAGGCAAAGTGCGTGGTTCCTATGTGAGAGGGTGCCCCTGCATGAGCAGGGCCCCTCTGCAGTGTTCGGAGACCCTTCTCTGATGCTGTTTGTAGTGCAGCCTGACCTTATACTCTTAAGCGCATTATAACCTCGCGTTAAATGCTATCTTTGGAATGGCTGCACCTAAACATGTCGTGTTTGGTGTCAAACATCTTGGAATACTACCCCCCGCCAATTCTGGCGGCGGGGGTAGCATTCCACACTTCTAGAGGGAGAGACATGTTAACCCTGGCCTGGCCGGTAACTTCTTTCTAAAGCCCTGGCATCACAAAATGGATGCTGCTGCCACAGACACGAGTCTGGCCTCCTGCTGCTGGACGAAACTCCGGCAGGGGAGGCCTGGACAATAGGTTTCCTGTCCCAGGGAGGTGTGACCACCTCCCCAGAAAGGATAATGTGTATTGGGGCTGGGCGGGAGCACTTTCGGGTGCTTTGAAGTCCTGCACTGGGGGCACATTTGGTGTCCCTGTGCATACCCCAGTTCAAACCGGATCAGGGGCTTGCAGCCCCTGCTTTGGCGCGAACTGGACAAAGGGAAAGGGGTGTAGCCACCCCTCTGCCCTGACCCACCCATAGGTGGGGCCACAGAGTAGTCCAACCCCTAAACTTGGTATAAGTATAGGAACCCAGTCCTTAGGACTTTAGATTATCCCTGGACGAAACTCTGAAACAGAATCCTGGACCTTCGACGCTCTACTCAAGACTAGAGGACAGAAGAATCTCCCTTGGGGTCAAGGAGTGACTCCCCTGCTTGGCAGGCACCAAAGAAGCAATTGTCCAGTCTGCATCGCCTAAGCTCCCGTCGGACGCCGAAGTCTTTGCATCACCAGAGGTGGATTTCCAGACTTCCCCGAGGCTGCCCTGAGTCCCCAGCAAAGCTGAGGCCCGTAGCTGTCGTGGGTAACGTGGAACCGTGACCCCTGGACACCGCACGCATTTGCTAGTGCATCCTCTTCTGGGTCTCCCACGAAGTCGTGCTTTGGGCTCCGAGTAGCCCTAGCCTCCAGCACCAACTGCACCGAAGATCACTGGCCTCCACTCCACGAGTGTCCTGTGAGCCAGCTCCACGTGCGATGTCTCGAGGCTCCTTCACGGTCGCTAGCCCGTTGGCTAGTAGCCCTTCACGAAGGCCAATCCTTTCCTTCTTGGGCTCCCTGGTTGCTCCAGGCCTGCCCTCTCTTACCCTTGCTGGGTGAGTTCCTCAGACCTTGCTGGTCTGCATCATCGTCATTCTTCACTTTCATCGAGACTTGCCGTTGCCAAGGCTTGTTGGGTTCAATCCGGTCGCCGACACCTCAGCACTCGACAGACATCGTGTACCAGCCCGAATCCTGCTCCTGGTCGCCGACAACGCCTCCTGGACCTTGTGGCTGAAGAGTCAAGACGACCGTCAACCTACCTGAAGCACTCGACATCGGTGGGCATCTGCTCATCGCCTTCCTGGTCACTGGCTAGTGACCCAGACTCTGTTCCCTCTGCTTTCAGGTTCTTCAGATCTCCGATCCACCCTTGGATCCACCCGGACACTTTCCACTTGGTCGCCAGCAGCACTTTGCAGCAGATCGCCATTCAAATCGACGACGAAACCCGACCCCGAAAGGCACCTATGCACCCGGCTTCCCTGGGTGAGGTAACACGAGTACTCCGGTGCTCCCGTGGGTAGAGACTCTAGAACGACCTAGTTCTCAAAGGGTTTGCTCCAAGTCCTCCTTTAAGTGTCCCTTTTCTTTAATTTCCTGATCGCGACTTTCTCCATAGAAGTTAACGGCGTATCGCGGTTGTGTATTTACACTGCACGCGTCCCCCGTGGGTCCCCTGTGTCACTACCTTGGGTGGTTCCTTGTGGTCCAAGCACTTCTAGAGGCTCTAGGCCTAGTGTCTAGTTCAGTCGTGGTTCTTATACCACTTTATTGGTATATGGTTTGGTACGCCCCTAGGGCCCAAACGTGTATTTGTGCTATTACTGTGTTTAAATAACTTATAACTTGTGTACTTCGAACTCTAGCCTCATAAAGAGACTAGAGGGGTGTGTTTAGCAATAAATACATATATTTTGAATATATACCTGGTGTGGTGCTCTTTCATTTGATCACTCAAGAGATTATAGACTGGTAAAACAAGCTGCTTTACATTCCTTCAAGACTTAGCCTGAAGGCTGCTCTCCATAGCTACCACTAGGATAGCTTTCAATAAGGTTGTCTTTAACCTATCTCCAATAAGGGGTTGTTTGGACTGGTGCAAGGTGCCCACTATAATTAGTGGACAGCATATGCCAGGCCAACTTCTCACATTGGTGTGCAGCGTGTGGGATTCCAGCTTGCTATTGTTTTACCAGATAATCTCAATTGAATTGATCAACTGAAAACCACTAAAGGTACCTAAGGTACATATAATTTAAGCTTAGAATACAGTAAGTTCTACTGAACTTAGAGTTGTGTGTTAAGGGATAGCACACCCTTTCTACAACTCAAGAGAGTTTAGTAGGCCACACTAGAGTAGGTAGTGCATACACCACACCTCACTAGTGATGTCTTCAAAGCCAGGACCCAGTGAGTCCTTGCCAGAAGCCCATGGGCTTCTCCCTCCAAGTATGATACACTCCCATTCTTGGAATTGAGAGCATTATGTAACTTGAGGAAATTGAAGACAGGACAGAGTCCCACCACCCAACATCTTAGAGAGATGTTGGAGGCTTATGATCTCAGCAGGCCCTTAGGGACTGAAGGGGTAGAAGCAGAGGGTGGGGCAGAAGATGAGGATGGGGCCAGGGGTAGCAGTACCCCCAGCCCCCCCTCTGGAACTGACCAGGAGGGTGACAATGACCCTGACCTGGATAACCCAATCCCTCCTGTGGACGATGAAGAGGAAGATCAGAATGATCCCCACTTTGTCCCCCCAGGAAGGATTATGAGTGTGCCCAGAAAGTCTAGGTCTCCTTCTCAGGAGTCTAACCACTTTGGCACCTCCATAGGGACCTCTGTCTCCTCTCATAGGAGGGAATCCTCTCATGAGAGAAGAAAGAGGCTGGTTCAATATGAGGAAGCTCAACTTGAACTCAGAAAACAGCAACTGGCTATAGACAGGGAGTCCCTAGATCTCTACAAAGAGAGAAGAAAGTTGGGACTAGAGTCCCATGGTGGCAGCCATGTCCCTAGAGATAGGGAAAGGTCCTATGACCATAGGAACCTGAGCAAGATTGTCCCTCCCTACCAGAGTGGGGATGACATCCACAAGTGGATAACTGCTCTAGAGAGGGCCTGTAAAGTACAGAAGGTCCCTCAAGAGCAGTGGGCAGCAATCTTGTGGCTCTCCTTTGCAGACAAAGGTAGAGACAAGCTCCTCACTGTTAGAGAGGAGGATGCTGATAATTACAAGGTCTTGAAGAGTGCTCTTATTGATGGGTTTGGCCTAACAACTGAACAGTACAGGTTGAAGTTCAGAGATACCCAAAAAGCACAGACTCAAGACTGGGTAGACTATGTGGATTGTTCTGCTAAGGCTCTGGAAGGCTGGTTGATGGGCAGTAAGGTGTGTGACTTCTCAGGATTGTACAATCTGATAATGAGAAGCAGATTCTTAATAACTGTCAAAATCAGCTGTTGCATCAGTACCTGGTGGACTCTGATCTGACCTCTCCCCAAGAATTGGGAAAGAAGGCAGACAAATGGGTCAGAACCAGGGTGAGGCAGAAGGTACAGAACCAAGGTGGGGACCCTAAGAAGCAAGATGCTAAGAACTCTGAAAAGGGTGGGGAGAAGGGTAAAGATCAAAAGTCTTCACCAGGCCCCCAAAAATCTTCTTCAGGTGGGGATTCACAGTCTACAAAAGGGAAAGGCCAAAGAAAACCATGGTGCAAGGTCTGTAAGCAAAAGACCCACTGGACCAGTGATTGCACCAAGTCCAAAGACTCAAGTCCAGCACCCACCAATGCCCCTAAGGCACCTGTTCCCCCTAGTACAGTTACAGTTGGTGGGAGTGCTCCAGCCAAGGGTTTAGTAGGGTTCACCCTGGGTACTGAGTTGGGCTCTGACCTAGTCAGAGAACTAACTCAGGCTGTGTTAGTCTGTGATGGAGGCATGGATGTGACCTCCTCTGTGAGTCCCAGTAATCTCGGCAAGTACAGACAACAGCCTTTAATCAATGGACGAGAGGCTTTGGCATTTAGGGACACAGGGGCAAGTGTCACAATGGTGACACAAGACCTTGTGAATCCTGGGCAAGTTATACTTGGTGAGATGTACCAAGTGACCAATGCTAGCAACGTCAGAACAGACCATACTCTGGCAGTTGTTAACTTCTCCTGGGGAGGGGTAACTGGCCTTAAGAAGGTTGTGGTGAGTGCAAACCTACCAGTCGAATGCTTGCTTGGCAATGACTTAGAAACTTCTGCTTGGGCAGAAGTGGAGCTCAGGACCCATGCAGAAATGCTGGGGATCCCTGCAGATGTGTTTGCTGTGGCCAGGTCACAAGCCAAAATGTCTAGCACTGAACAGGCCTTGGATTCTGGAATAATGGACCAAGTGCCTTCCAAGAGGAGGAGTAGTAGGGTTAAGGCAGTGCCTTCCCCTTGGCTCAGAAGGAAGATCAGTCCCTTGAGGGGGATGATCTCAGTCCTGAGGAAGGAACTGTCCCAGAGGAACTTGAACCTGGCCAGGTTGAGTTCTTGGGGACAGGGGGACCTTCCAGGGCAGATCTGAGCCAGGAGCAGCAGAGCTGCCCCTCTCTTGAACCCCTCAGACAGCAAGCTGCTGCTGAGGCTGCTGGGAAAGCTAGTGGTCCCCATACAGTGTATTGGGATGATGGACTCCTGTACTCAGAGTGTAGAGACCCCAAGCCTGGTGCTACCAGGAGGTTGGTTATACCTCTAAAGTTCAGGGGCTTCCTATTGACCCTAGCCCATGATATTCCCTTGGCAGGTCACCTGGGCCAGAACAAGACTTGGGACAGAATTGTCCCTCACTTTCACTGGCCCCACATGTCTGAAGACACCAAGGAGTCTTGTCGCTCCTGTGTAACCTGCCAGGCCAGTGGCAAGGCAGGTGGCACTACAAAGGCCCCCTGATACCACTACCTGTGGTGGGGGTGCCCTTTGAAAGGGTAGGGATTGACATTGTTGGTCCCATGGATCCCCAAACAGCATCTGGGCACAGGTTTATCCTGGTGGTAGTGGATCATGCCACCAGGTACCCAGAGGCTATTCCCCTCAGGACCACTACAGCACCTGTGGTGGCAAGGGCCCTCCTGGGAATTTTCTCAAGAGTGGGCTTTCCTAAGGAGGTAGTATCAGACAGGGGTGCAAACTTTATGTCTGGGTACTTAAAAGCAATGTGGAAGGAGTGTGGAGTGACTTACAAGTTCACCACACCCTATCACCCACAATGCAATGGTTTAGTTGAGAGATTCAACAAAACCTTGAAGGGCATGATTAAAGGGCTCCCAGAAAAGCTTAGGCGAAGATGGGACATACTCTTGCCCTGCCTTTTATTTGCATATAGGGAGGTGCCTCAGAAGGGGGTTGGTTACAGCCCTTTTGAACTTCTGTTTGGCCACCCTGTCAGGGGTCCACTGTGCTTGGTGAAGGAAGGATGGGAGTTACCTCTCAAGCCCCCAAAGCAAGACATAGTGGACTATGTACTTGGTCTCCGCTCCCGGATGGCTGAGTATATGAAAAAGGCAACCAAAAACCTTGAGGCTAGCCAGGAACTTCAAAAGGCCTGGCATGACCAAAGGCTGTGCTGACTGTTTACCAGCCAGGACAGAAGGTGTGGGTGTTGGAGCCAGTGGCCCCAGCAGCTCTCCAAGACAAATGGAGTGGACCCCACACTATTGTTGAGCAGAAGGGTGAGGTTACCTACTTAGTAGACCTAGGAACACCCAGGAGTCCCCACAGGGTTCTCCATGTCAACAGGTTAAAACCATATGTGGACAGGGCAGACATGGGCTTGCTCATGGCTACTGATGAAGGGCAGGAGGAAGAGAGTGACCCACTCCCTGACCTGCTCTCACAGAACCCTGACGATGGGTCAGTAGATGGTGTAGCCTTGGCAGGCAGCCTCACTACCCAGCAACAAACTGATTGTAGACAGGTGCTCAATCAGTTTAGACACATGTTTTCACTGACACCCAGTCAGACCACCTGGTGCACTCATGAAGTGGACACTGGGGACAGTCTGCCTATTAAAAATAAGATTTATAGGCAACCTGACCATGTCAGGGACTGTATCAGGACTGAAGTCCAGAAAATGTTGGAGTTGGGAGTTATTGAACCCTCAGATAGCCCTTGGGCTAGTCCAGTGGTCCTTGTACCAAAACCTCACACCAGTGGTGGAAAAAGAGAGATGAGGTTTTGTGTGGACTACAGGGGTCTCAATGCAGTCACTAGGACTGATGCCCATCCAATACCAAGGGCAGATGAGCTCATAGATACTTTGGCCTCAGCCAAATATCTCAGCACATTTGACTTGACAGCTGGCTACTGGCAGATCAGACTAGCTGATACTGCAAAGCCCAAAACAGCATTCTCAACCCCTAGTGGGCATTATCAGTTTGTGGTGATGCCCTTTGGTCTGAAGAATGCACCTGCCACTTTCCAGAGGTTGGTGAATACAGTTCTCACAGGTCTGGAAGCCTATAGTGCAGCATATCTAGATGATATTTCTGTCTTTAGCTCCACCTGGGAGGATCACCTGGTCCACCTCAGGAATGTTTTACAGGCCCTGCAAAAGGCAGGCCTGACTATCAAGGCCACTAAGTGCCAGATAGGGCAGAGTCAGGTTGTGTACCTGGGCCACCTTGTGGGTGGAGGCCAGGTTCAACCTTTGCAGAGCAAGATCCAGACTATCATGGACTGGACTGCTCCCACTACCCAGACTCAGGTGAGAGCCTTCTTAGGCCTGACTGGGTACTATAGGAGATTTGTCAAGGGGTATGGATCAATAGTGACACCCCTGAATGACTTAACTTCTAAGAAAATGCCCAAAAAGGTTCAGTGGACAGTTAGCTGTCAAAAGGCATTTGATGACCTGAAGCAGGCCATGTGCACTGCTCCCATTCTACAGAGTCCTGATTACTCCAAGAAGTTCATTGTTCAAACTGATGCATCTGAATTGGGGGTTGGGGCTGTACTGTCACAATTGAATGAAGAAGGTCCGGATCAGCCAGACCCCTAGATCCGGATCAGGCTGACCCCTAGAGAGAAACGTTGGTCAGCCATTGAGAGGGAGGCCTTTGCTGTGGTCTGGGCTCTGAAGAAGTTGAGGCCATACTTGTTTGGTACCCACTTCCTTGTTCAGACAGACCATAAGCCCCTCTTATGGCTAAAACAAATGAAGGGTGAAAACCCCAAACTGCTTAGGTGGTCCATTTCCCTACAGGGGATGGACTTCACAGTGGAACATAGACCTGGGAGTAGCCATGCCAATGCAGATGGACTCTCTAGGTACTTCCACTTAGAACATGAAGACTTAACTGGGCAAGGTTAGTTTAATGTCCCTACGTTTGGGGGGGTTGTGTAGGAGAGTAGGATCTGCTTCACCTGGGTACCCCCACTTTTTGCTGATGCTTCACTGTTTTTCGACCTTAGTCTGGCTGGGGCCCTGCTAATCAGAACCCCAGCCTAGCTGCTTCCTCTCTAAAATGGTTTCCATGTGCCTTAGGCACATCACTGATTGGAATCTGGAGTGCCCTTATAAGTCCCTAGTATATGGTATACTATGTACCAAGGGCATAGGTACCTCAGAGGCCTGCCAGGGGCTGCAGCATGTATTATGCCACCCCTGGAAGGCCATCCAAACTGACACCACAGGTCTGCTACTGCAGCCTGGGTAAGGTGGTGCATGCACCCCTTACTGTGATATAGGTTACCTATATCACTAAATACATACACACATATAAACCTATAAGTCACTCCTATGGCAGGCCTTATCAATCCTGAAGGCAGAGTGCGTGGTTCCTATGTGAGAGGGTGCCCCTGCATGAGCAGGGCCCCTCTGCAGCGTTCGGAGACCCTTCTCTGATGCTGTTTGTAGTGCAGCCTGACCATATACTCTTAAGCGCATTATAACCTCGCGTTAAATGCTAACTTTGGAATGGCTGCACCTAAACATGTCGTGTTTGGTGTCAAACATCTTGGAATACTACCCCCCGCCAATTCTGGCGGCGGGGGTAGCATTCCACCCTTCTAGAGGGAGAGACATGTTAACCCTGGCCTGGCCGGTAACTTCTTTCTAAAGCCCTGGCATCACAAAATGGATGCTGCTGCCACAGACACGAGTCTGGCCTCCTGCTGCTGGACGAAACTCCGGCAGGGGAGGCCTGGACAATAGGTTTCCTGTCCCAGGGAGGTGTGACCACCTCCCCAGACAGGATAATGTGTATTGGGGCTGGGCGGGAGCACTTTCGGGTGCTTTGAAGTCCTGCACTGGGGGCACATTTGGTGTCCCTGTGCATACCCCAGTTCAAACCGGATCAGGGGCTTGCAGCCCCTGCTTTGGCGCGAACTGGACAAAGGGAAAGGGGTGTAGCCACCCCTCTGCCCTGACCCACCCATAGGTGGGGCCACAGAGTAGTCCAACCCCTAAACTTGGTATAAGTATAGGAACCCAGTCCTTAGGACTTTAGATTATCCCTGGACGAAACTCTGAAACAGAATCCTGGACCTTCGACGCTCTACTCAAGACTAGAGGACAGAAGAATCTCCCTTGGGGTCAAGGAGTGACTCCCCTGCTTGGCAGGCACCAAAGAAGCAATTGTCCGGTCTGCATCGCCTAAGCTCTCGTCGGACGCCGAAGTCTTTGCATCACCAGAGGTGGATTTCCAGACTTCCCCGAGGCTGCCCTGAGTCCCCAGCAAAGCTGAGGCCCGTAGCTGTCGTGGGTAACGTGGAACCGTGACCCCTGGACACCGCACGCATTTGCTAGTGCATCCTCTTCTGGGTCTCCCACGAAGTCGTGCTTTGGGCTCCGAGTAGCCCTAGCCTCCAGCACCAACTGCACCGAAGATCACTGGCCTCCACTCCACGAGTGTCCTGTGAGCCAGCTCCACGTGCGACGTCTCGAGGCTCCTTCGCGGTCGCTAGCCCGTTGGCTAGTAGCCCTTCACGAAGGCCAATCCTTTTCTTCTTGGGCTCCCTGGTTGCTCCAGGCCTGCCCTCTCTTACCCTTGCTGGGTGAGTTCCTCAGACCTTGCTGGTCTGCATCATCGTCATTCTTCACTTTCATCGAGACTTACCGTTGCCAAGGCTTGTTGGGTCCAATCCGGTCGCCGACACCTCAGCACTCGACAGACATCGTGTACCAGCCCGAATCCTGCTCCTGGTCACCGACAACGCCTCCTGGACCTCGTGGCTGAAGAGTCAAGACGACCGTCAACCTACCTGAAGCACTCGACATCGGTGGGCATCCGCTCATCGCCTTCCTGGTCACTGGCTAGTGACCCAGACTCTGTCCCCTCTGCTTTCAGGTTCTTCAGATCTCCGATCCACTCTTGGATCCACCCGGACACTTTCCACTTGGTCGCCAGCAGCACTTTGCAGCAGATCGCCATTCAAATCGACGACGAAACCCGACCCCGAAAGGCACCTATGCACCCGGCTTCCCTGGGTGAGGTAACACGAGTACTCCGGTGCTCCCGTGGGTAGAGACTCTAGAACGACCTAGTTCTCAAAGGGTTTGCTCCAAGTCCTCCTTTAAGTGTCCCTTTTCTTTAATTTCCTGATCGCGACTTTCTCCATAGAAGTTAACGGCGTATCGCGGTTGTGTATTTACACTGCATGCGTCCCCCGTGGGTCCCCTGTGTCACTACCTTGGGTGGTTCCTTGTGGTCCAAGCACTTCTAGAGGCTCTAGGCCTAGTGTCTAGTTCAGTCGTGGTTCTTATACCACTTTATTGGTATATGGTTTGGTACGCCCCTAGGGCCCAAACGTGTATTTGTGCTATTACTGTGTTTAAATAACTTATAACTTGTGTACTTCGAACTCTAGCCTCATAAAGAGACTAGAGGGGTGTGTTTAGCAATAAATACATATATTATGAATATATACCTGGTGAGGTGCTCTTTCATTTGATCACTCAAGAGATTATAGACTGGTAAAACAAGCTGCTTTACATTCCTTCAAGACTTAGCCTGAAGGCTGCTCTCCATAGCTACCACTAGGATAGCTTTCAATAAGGTTGTCTTTAACCTATCTCCAATAAGGGGTTGTTTGGACTGGTGCAAGGTGCCCACTATAATTAGTGGACAGCATATGCCAGGCCAACTTCTCACACTGCACCCAATGGGAACAGTCCAGCCTGAACTGCCAGGCCAGGTCCTCCCTGGACTGGAAACAAACATCCTAGGACCGGTTTCGGGCTTTCAGCCCTCATCAGCCAGGATAGCTTGACTCCAGTGGCATGGAGAGCACGGGACCCACGTCTGGGCATACCCGTCCCACTCGGGGTGACAAATGCAAAAAGAAAAATTGATGGACAGAATGCAGAACAATGTCATACATTCACCCCAGTACAGAAATCTGGGCCTAAATCCATCGTTTTTTTGCTCACCATGCCATTCCAGTTTGGACCCAGCCATATGCAAATCAGGCTTGACCCTGCTCCCTGTGGGAACAGTCCAGCCTGAACTGCCAGGCCAGGTCCTCTCTGTACTGGAAACAAGCATCCTAGGACCGGTTTCGGGGTTTCACCCCTCATCAGCCAGGCTAGCTTGATTCCAGTGGCATGGAGAGCACGGGACCCACGTCTGGGCATACCCGTCCCACTTGGGGTGACAAATGCAAAAAGAACAATTGCCCCTGCAGCAGTAAAAACAGGCCAGTGTCTTCATGCCTGAAGTTTGTGAACCCAATAAACCTAACCTGTAGATATTTGTAATTGCAATATGTGGTGTGTCACCCGGAGTTATCGCTCCAAGTGAAATACCACAACTATTAATTAGGTCTTAATTCTGGAAAACTGCCTGGAAAAGGTATTACTGGATGCAAGCAGGTATTCCTTGTTCCGGGGGAGAAACTCATAAAAACTGAAATTTGGTGTGGGGATTCTGGCCTATTCCGTTGTCACTCACCAAAATCCGCAGTACTATTAAATCAGGGCCATGGGCCCTTGTTACACGTTGTCGAGTAATTCCATTTTTATAAGCGTCCATTATTTCCGGGCACTTCAAAACCCGGTGAAATATGCCAGGAAAACAAGATGGAATTTTGGGGGAAAAAATGGATTGAAAATTGTGCGTTAAATACCTCTTTTTTTTAAGAGCTTTATATAGCGCGAACTAGACGCGAGACATCGGGTATCAGAGCGCTTAACATGAGCACCAGTTGCGTTACAGACTGACACATTCATTTTTGTTAGGCACGGGGAGATTAAGTGATTTGCCCAGAATCACAGGATGTGGAGCATCCCTGCCGAGACTCGAACCCGGTTCCCCAGCTTCAAGGTAGACCGCTCTAGTCATAAGGCTACATCCTCTTTTCCATATTATTCTCCATTCCAAATATAAAATCTCTAAGCCGCCCGGAACAGGTGTGGTAACACCACCCTCTATTGTTAACACTATGTGTGATGTTACCACAACTTATTGCTTATAACTTATGTTAGTGTAAAATGTACAGGCACAGTTCATTATTGGGACAATTAAAAATTCTTGTAAAGCTTTGGGCTTATGAACTGCTCGGAATTTACATGCAGGAGTATACCCCTGTGACAACTATTCCCTGCAGACACTAGAGTACATTACCTTTTTTTTACTGCTACTAGGAGCCTTTTAGGCGTACTAATTTATTACCTGGTCTTAAAGCTTGTGGGTTTAGGCAATATAGACAGGCTTTTCACTTTTTTCGTATGTTGTTTGAGCCGGCAGTTTGTTATACAGTGGGAGGATTTTTAAAATGTGCCCTGCGTTGGCGTAATTCTATGGACATTTACATACTTTTAGGTCTGTATTTTATTATGTTATTTATGGCCCCAATGGGATTTTAAGAAGTGATGTTTTACTATTGAATTTTATATGGATGTCATTATGTATGTTTGTGTCTTCTATGGCCAAATTCTGGCCGAATAAAGATTTGTTCTGATTTTGATGTTATAAATGATATAGCAAATGAGTTGCAGACTACGGATAATTAAGGAGCCGACAGATAATGTGCGTAATCACCAGGGAACGGATGGACAGATGCATGGTTGTTGCCTGTTTATTTTTAGATGTGCATGGTGTGCTTGGTATCCTTGCATGGTGTGCACTGTATCGTGTCTGTTGGACGGAAAGCACGTTGTAACGTTTCCTTCACTTGCTCAATACGCTGCCGGTTTTAAACTTATTTTTGGGAGTGCAGAAAAGAACCACGCAACTGTTTGTTTTTTCGATTGACAAGATGGGTAAGTGAACACGAGACTCTAGTTTCGATCGCTGCCATGGCTACATTTCTTTATTAGCTAAATTCTAGATCTGAAATATCATTCTGAATGGCCTGAAATACAAATTACTGACTGTAGCAGGTAGCACGGTCACGGCGTTTCATTAGCCGGTTGTTATATAATATAATTGAATGAGTACAAATTATATTATTACTTTAGCGAGATTAACATTCTTAATTTCAAGGTTTTGGTTTTTCTGTGTTTTTTATAGAACAAATGCCCCTCACGTTAACTTCAGTAGCGTAAAGCAAAATGGTGGGGTCCCCTGAAGAATATGATAAGGAGCCCCCGAGTTTCCCCATTTCTCGCAAATATGAACGGGGCACCCCGTGAAGAGTTGTGGACTCCACTGCGCCATGGGGGTGCAGGGTCCTGCGTTACGCCCCTGGTTACGGTACAGAGTCACATAACGACTGCCTAAATGATTTGTAGAAGTTCCCCATTAAATGTAGTCTACGTTGGACTGTACCATACATACGACCACAGCACTTTGAGAAGAAAGTTTCTGCGGTGTACATTTACGGTATCTGTTCTGTTACGCGTGACAATTCACCTGTTCCTGCCTAAAAGTTATAAACATATGGAAATAGACTGATATCCAAAGAGTGAGAGCAAGTCGGTGTCACTCCAAATTCCGTTTACAGATAACCGTTAGTCTGCCAGTCAACAAACGGACCCCTCTGTTCCGCTGCACGCAAGTAGAGCATTCGCCGGAAGTAACGTGGAAGGAGCCGAAACCATGAAACGTCCAATCCAGGAACCTCGATGTTTCGTCAATCGAATCAAGATTATGTTACCATCGTTGTGCGGGCCAAGCTTGTTTTGGGTTTTCTTGTCAGGCAGTTGGGCTTTTTTGTGGTTAGTCTGCTTGTTCGTAGTGAAGTGAAAGGGAATGTGCTGGATCTAGCTTTCTGACTTGAGCAAATCAGGTAACCCTCTGTTCGCCAGTATCCTTGTGGGAAACCTAGCAAAATGTATATGCCGCTAGTGGAGTAGAATTAAACAAACCCTAGGCTGTGTCCGAGAGCTGGCTAAGCATATTAATATGTTTGCTTGTAAGGGTGAAAGTTTAGAGTCTTCTCGGGCCACATGTCTGGCTCTGGCTTGGTTCTTGTCCTGTGGGGTCTGGCAAGCCAAAACAAGCATTGGCATAGCCAATAGGTCTCGCCTTTGGGACCTTATAAGTGTTTAGGTTTAAATCTTTTTATTGTTTTGAAAGACAAGAAGGACAAAACAAAATGCATCAGGCAACTTATAAGTGTTTAGCCAGAGCGATTGGCCTTTCCATTGTTCGGTCTCGCCCTGAGGCAGCGCTTGCGCTGGTCTGGGCGAGACATTTAGTCAGTGGGCTTTTAGAAATGCGACCACAGCTTTTTGGCTGGCCTAGAGCGTGCGGGTACGCGCACAGTAACACGCATTCCTCGCATCGCTCCAGGCGCCATCTGGCTTTCATCTCACTTGCTCCTCCCCACCACAGAGCGCGTCTCGCGGCCGCGCGTCTTGCTTGCATCGCGATCGTCTCCACACCTCTCCCTTCAGCGCTGCACCTCCTTTCACCTTCTGCACAGGGCTCCTCCTCTCACTGGCTGCACTCCTCTCCGCCACTAAACGCCTGGACGCTGTTTTTCCCTCACTCGCCGTCTCCATGGTGATCCTGGCGCACTCACTCTCTCCACAGTGCATCCCCCATTCAGTGACTGCTCAGTGCTCTCAAAGTTTGCTGCAGTGGCTGAAAGGCCAAGATACAATACGATTTGCCTGACTTCCCGGGGCATAATCTAGCAATGCAGGTTGGCCTAATTTGCATGTGGTTGGATGTCTGATTGAGAGGTTAAGTAATTTGCCCAGAATCACAGAGAAGATAAGAAGCGCTCTTGTTTACATTGCCTGCGCTCATGTGCTTACAATGTTTGTTAGCTTTCTTCCAAAGCAGCCTTCACGCCTTTATTTATGAACGGCACCGCTTTCACTTTAAGCGCACCTTTATTTATTTGTGAACGGCGCAGCTTTCACTTTAAGCGCGCCTTTATTTATCTATAAAGTGTTTGTTAGCATCCCGCCAAAACCCCACCTCCCCGCATCTCCCGCTGGGCTGCTTCACGGAGAAGATAAGGAGCGCTCTTGACGGTATAGTCTCCAGGGTAATGGAAAGAAACCCGTCCATGATTGCAGAGTGGAACATGTTCTACGGCGTAAAACATTGACCGGTATTAAAAATACCAACCTTACCCTTGGTGTGCGGAGGGACCCCAGCCTTTCTTTTGAACCACATTTAATCTTTCCTTCTTTACGTGTACCAGCAGCCCACTCTGTATTTTGCTTGCTAGCATACCATAGTATTTGGTTATAATACACCTGGCTTTCTCAAAACACAGGTCTCTTGCACCAAGGACGTCATGTGGGATTCGATTTCTCAATTTCCGGTGGTGCTTTCAGCAGCTAACGCTGTGCACAGTGGTGAGAATTCATTAATCGGCAATGCAGCTCTGTGCCAGTTCGTGACCTTGTTTTCTGCATACATTCCGTGAACTCCATCTCAATATTCAACCATGTAACAATGTGGGTGTTCCTTTTTACCCTTTTGTCCCACAACTCCTGAAGTTTCGGAAGTGCTATTGCGTAATCGTTTGATTGTGAAATCTTGCATAAATGCCACAAAAATTATATTTACTGTAATGTGCGTGCTTCTTTTATTTAAATAATGTTCTTTGCTGCTGACGCTTCTGATTGTGCCGCATGTTCTTATGTATCCCTGTGCATTTTGTTTTTACCTCACAGGATGCTTGTTGACAGCTTAGCATGTCAGAACACCCCTGCCCCACAAATAGATTTTTGTAAATGTGCTTCAAAAATATTTACATTTACAACGCCAGTAGATCACAGGTGGATATGTAATACTCCTTGGCGCCCAGGGGACTTGCTCTACTTTCTATTATTGCAAATAATGGTCTTCCCGCCATTTTGAAATCCGGTCCCTGCTTCTCATGAAGTGTGAGAAAGAAAAACAGTGGGATTTGTGCACGGCAAACAAAAACACCGCAGAGAACAACACTGCATGGACCGCATTACCACACCACATACGGGGACAGCAAATTTCAAAAGCATGTTGGTAGCTGTGTTTCCTTACAGTTACTAGTCGAGAGACAGCGGTTCGTAACCCCACAATTGGACTGGGAGTGCTCGGTACAATAAAACATAGAGGGCCTAGCGACCCACCCCCTCCCCCTGCATGACTGGAGCGCCTCACTGCACCGGCTGCTCGGCGGCTGCATTAAGGTTGTTACAGGCCGACGGCCAGTGTGTGGGGTTACTTGCTGTGAGAGATTACAATTGATCCTATTAACCAACAATAAACAATAACTATTAATAACCAAAATAAATCAGGATTAACCACTTACCTTGGGTACGGAGTAGCCCGCTACCTGCAGTAAAGCGCTTAAATGACTCTACAGATGTAGTAAGCGCTATATAAATGCAATTACAATACAATTTGAAAATTGTTCGGTTATGGTGATTTATTTAAAAAATACACTCTTGGTAGTAAAGTAGGATTAACTTTTATAATGAAATGAGTTATTTATAAAGCGCGAACTGTCACTCCCAATGGAGCCTCCTGGCGCTATCAGATAACGAACATCAGTCGTGGGGTATTTCGTGATCAGATGAGAGCCAGGCAAGATTCGTCAGATGTTCCGTAGATCCATGTCTTGAGGGCCTTCCTAAGCATTCATTTTATTTCAAAAATAGATTTCAGAGCAGCAATTTCAGAAGCACGGTAGTTTTTAGCTCACCTTTCAAACAGTACAAAAACAGAAACACAAAAAATTCCTGGCTGCACAACACCCAGGAAAATGTGCTGCATGGCTAAACACTTATAAGGTCCCAAAGGCGAGACCTATTGGCTATGCCAATGCTTGTTAGTAATTGCTACTCGATGCATTAATGTGTTTTTTAAAAATTGAAATTCACTTGTTGACGGAATAACCTTTTAGTGAATTTTAAATTCTCTCATATAATTTGACCTTTGTTGTGTTATTTACATGCCAACTTGATTATGGAAACGCTCTACTTTGGAATCCTAGCCCATGTCCTATGCCGAATTCAAACCACCCAGAACGCCGCCAACTAGCTCATCCTGAACTTCAGCGAAATAACCACATCTCTCCAGACAACCACAATCTACACTGGCTCCCAGTCCTGGAAAGATGTAAATTCAAGCTACTCACCCACACCTGCTAAACTCTCCACAGCACCGGTCCAGCTTACCTCAACCACCTCCTCAACTTCTACTAACCCACCAGACACCTTCGATCTGAACACCAGGCAAGACACACCTCCATTGCATCAAGAAGACCAGAAGCGGAGAATGCTTCTTCTCATACCTCGCAGCCAAGACCTGGAACAACCTCTCAAAACACCTCAGAACTTCCCCATCCTCATAGATTTCTGAAGGAACTTCAAGATATTGCTTTCCCATACAAAAGAGGCATGAACTCCTCCCCTCCCCCCCCCCCCTCAGGCCTGCCCTACTCCGCGGCTGGATTCCTTCACGAGCAGTGCCTTTAATTGGCAAGTACTGTCCGGTACGTAGTACCAGCACTTTTTTATTTTGAGAGGGAGAGTATCTGCACTTCTCAAGAGAAACATAATACTTGAAATTGGAGAGTCATGGCACATCTCAGAAACGAGTAGGTACTCTGGTACAGAGTACCTGCTCTTCTGTTTTTCCATTTCAAGTACTGCACACGGGTGATTAGCCTTGCTCTACAAATTCACATAACGTAACAAATCTTTTGATCACCTTGCGCATGCTTTGACTATTACTCACTAGCCAGTCCCATAGCTCAGCTCTTTCTGTGTTGGTATGCCAACCTTTACTTCATTTTACAGACTGGACCCCTGCTGCACAGCAGGAGGTCACCTGGTGCACAAGGTCAACCTTGATATCAGATGCCCCTGTGTAACCTCTTCTTTTAATACAGTGAACAGGATGCTTTGGCAGGTTCACAGCAGCAACTCTTACCAGTTCTATGCCAATATAAAAACCCATTACAACATGAACGTTTTCATTTGGGATCTCAATCAATACTTAAAAAAGGCATCTTTCTTCATATCCACTTACTTGATGTAAGCATGGTAGAGGTGGACAAGCCAAAAAATTAACTGGGCTTGTGGAGTCAAGGTCCGGCTCTGACTCTAAGAGCTTGTACAAGCCAAGCAGAAGTTTGAAAATATTTGGTATGCAATTCATGCAACCGACATGTTAAAATATGATACGGTGTCTTCAAAAACATTTTTTTGTTAAATTCTTTCTTTAACACAGAAGCATTTCAGCATGGTACATCAGATTATGTCTGCATTGAGAAGTATTTATTAAAAGTGATAGTTTTTAAACATGCACTGTGAAGCATTCCTGCCCCTGGCTTGTTGAGAATTCTATTAGTGAACTAAGAGGCAAGTCAGTTGTCGTGTGTACCTTATAGATGGCCTAGGCTCTTACTATAGATGATGTAAAATTATAGGCTATCAAATCAAATGCAAAACAGATTTTTGTACAGCGCACATCCTGCACTCACGTATTTGAAGGTGCTCTCATATATGATAATGAACAAAAAGGGGGGGCTTTGCTGAAATAATGTATTTGGCTAGGATCACACAATTTGGTCAAACAGGGAAGCCGGTATTAAGCACAGATTTTCAAGTTTCACATCGTGAAATTGAGTCACTAGATTGTTATCTCTTTCTTACATCAAAGTCTAATTAATGTAGTGCTGTTAATTCTTGGAGGATGAGATTAGAGTGTGGGTGAGAGCAGAATCCACATTTTATTTTTGACTGTTTTACATAGTGCTATCCTTGCCCATGGAAATAAGAGCTATTTACAAGACAGACCTCTGTTGCACTTTTTTTTTATTTTGGCTTAGGGAGATTCCGGGGATTTGAGCCTGGATTCCCTGTTTTATGGTTGATAGCTGTAGCCAACTAGGCAACATTGCCTCCTGTTCAAGTATGGCTCGCGTTGGGCTCCAGGTTCCAAGTGGAACCTCGTGTTGAGCCACAGCCAGGCTTCTGGCTCGTACCTGACTCAAGCTTTTAGTGGCTTGTCTACCTCTAAATAGAATCCTAACCCAAATACTCTTGGAACTAGCCAATGAGCCCTTCAAATATTTCAGCCACAAGCAGCCTCTGGAGTTCAATGTCTGCAGTTTATTAAGAAAGCATGATGTTTAACTATACCGGCAGATGATGCACCATTCTTCATTGGAAACCTAGTTCAGGCACTTCAGCTACTGATATTGTAGTACATCATAACCATATCAAAATCAGTGACTTTGACCGAGTGCCTTTACAGAGTGGGTCCCTTTATGATGGCACCCTACGTTTCGCAGACTTCGCTTGTGTGACACAAAGTGGGTGTCTGCACTGTTTTAACATTTTTTTATCTTTTTATTGATCAGTTAGATGTTCCACTTCACATTACAATAGTACATAGATCTGCATATTACACAAAATCTGGATCAAAGTCGCTCATCATGTCTACACAAGGGTTTTATCAGAATACATTCACATTGACCACACTGAAATCTGCACTGTTGATCCTTTAGATCCCTCCTTGAGCTCCTTGTAGGAGAGTAGGATCTGCTTCACATGGGTACCCCCACTTTTTGCTGATGCTTCACTGTTTTTCGACCTTAGTCTGGCTGGGGCCCTGCTAATCAGAACCCCAGCCTAGCTGCTTCCTCTCTAAAATGGTTTCCATGTGCCTTAGGCACATCTCTGATTGGAATCTGGAGTGCCCTTATAAGTCCCTAGTATATGGTATACTATGTACCCAGGGCATAGGTACCTCAGAGGCCTACCAGGGGCTGCAGCATGTATTGTGCCACCCCTGGAAGGCCATCCAAACTGACACCACAGGTCTGCTACTGCAGCCTGGGTAAGGTGGTGCATGCACCCCTTACTGTGATATAGGCTACCTATATCACTATATACATACACACATATAAACCTATGTCACTCCTATGGCAGGCCTTATCAATCCTGAAGGCAGAGTGCGTGGTTCCTCTGTGAGAGGGTGCCCCTGCATGAGCTGGGCCCCTCTGCAGCGTTCGGAGACCCTTCTCTGATGCTGTTTGTAGTGCAGCCTGACCATATACTCTTAAGCGCACTATAACCTCGCGTTAAATGCTAACTTTGGGATGGCTGCACGGAAACATGTCGTGTTTGGTGTCAAACATCTTGGAATACTACCCCCCCCGCCAGTTCTGGGGCCGGGGGTAGCATTCCACCCTTCTAGAGGGAAAGACATGTACACACCGGTATGCCCGGTACTGACTTTCCAGAGCCCTGGCATCACAAAATGGATGCCACTGCCACGAGTCTGGCCTCCTGCTGCTGACCGAAACTCCGGCAGGGGAGGCCTGGACAATAGGTTTCCTGTCCCAGGGAGGTGTGACCACCTCCCCAGACAGGATAGTGTGTATTGGGGCTGGGCGGGAGCACTCTCTGGTGCTTTGAAGTCCTGCACTGGGGGCACATTTGGTGTCCCTGTGCATACCCTAGTTCAAACCGGCTCAGGGGCTTCCAGCCCCTGCTCTGGCGCGAAACTGGACAAAGGGAAAGGGGTGTATCCACCCCTCTGCCCTGGCCCTCCCATAGGTGGGGCCACAGAGTATGTCCAACCCCCTACCTTAGTATAAGTAGGGGAACCCAGTCCTTAGGACTTTAGATTTACCTGGACGAAACTCTGACACAGAATCCTGGACCTTCGACGCTCTACTTTAAGATTAGAGGACTGAAGAATCTCCCTTGGGGTCAAGGAGTGACTCCCCTGCTTGGCAGGCACCAAAGAAGCAATTGTCCGGTCTGCATCGCTGAAGCTCCCGTCGGACGCCGAAGTCTTTGCATCACCAGAGGTGGATTTCCAGACTTCCCCGAGGCTGCCCTGAGTCCCCAGCAAAGCTGAGGCCCGTAGCTGTCGTGGGTAACGTGGAACCGTGACCCCTGGACACCGAACGCATTTGCAAGTGCATCCTCTTCTGGGTCTCCCACGAAGTCGTGCTTTGGGCTCCGAGTAGCCCCAGCCTCCAGCACCAACTGCACCGAAGATCACTGGCCTCCACTCCACGAGTGTCCTGTGAGCCAGCTCCACGTGCACCGTCTCGAGGCTCCTTCGCGGTCGCTAGTCCATTGGCTAGTAGGCCCTCACGAAGACCAATCTTTTTCTGCTTGGGCTCCCTGGTTGCTCCAGGTGTGCCCTGACTTATCCTCGCTGGGTGAGTCTCCCAGACCTTGCTGGTCTGCAACATCGTCCTTCTTCTATTGCCACGAGACTTGCCGTTGCCAAGGCTTGTTGGGTCTAATCCGGTCGCCGACACCCCTGCAATCGACAGACGTCGTGGGACAGCTCGAATCCAGCTCCTGGTTGTCGTCGACGCCTCCTGGACCTCGTGGCTGAAGAGTCAAGACGACCGTCAACCTACCTGAAGCACTCGACATCGGTGGGCATCTGCTCATCGCCTTCCTGGTCACTGGCTAGTGACCCAGACTCTGTCCCCTCTGCTTTCAGGTTCTTCAGATCTTCGATCCACCTTTGGATCCACCCGAACTCTTTCGACTTGGCCTCCAGCAGCACTTTGCAGCAGATCGCCATTGAAAGCGACGACGAAACCCGACCCCGAAAGACACCTATGCACCCTGCTCCCCAGGGTGAGGTAACTCGAGTACTCCGGTGCTCCCGGGGGTATTGACACTAGAACAGCCTAGTTCTCAAAGGGTTTGCTCCAAGTCCTCCTCTAAGTGTCCCTTTTCTTTTAAATTCTAATCGCGACTTTCCCCATAGAAGTTAACGGTGGTTCGCGGCTGTGTTCATACACTGCACGCGTCCCCCGTGGGTCCCCTGTGTCCCTGCCTTGGGTGGTACCTTGTGGTCCAAGCACTTCTACAGGCTCTAGGCCTTGTGTCTAGCTCAGTCGTGGTTCTTATACCACTTTATTGGTATATGGTTTGGTACGCCCCTGGGGCTCAAACGTGTATTTGTGTTATTACTGTAGATAACTAACTCATAACGTATGTACTTCGAACTCTAGCCTCATAAAGAGACTAGAGGGGTGTGTTTAGTAATAAATACATATATTTTGAATATATACCTGGTGTGGTCCTCTTTCATTTGGTCACTCAAGAGATTATAGACTGGTAAAACAAGCTGCTTTACATTCCTTCAAGACTTAGCCTGAAGGCTGCTCTCCATAGCTACCACTAGGATAGCTTTCAATAAAGGTTGTCTTTAACCTATCTCCAATAAGGGGTTGTTTGGACTGGTGCAAGGTGCCCACTATAATTAGTGGACAGCATATGCCAGGCCAACTTCTCACACTCCTGATTAGCTCCTTTGAGCAAAGCTGCCCAGTCACAGCTCTTACTACTTTGTGCAGTTCGCATCTTCGCATTCTCTTAACCTTTATGGGTTTCTTTCTGCTTTCTTGCTCTCTTACCTCACTTGCTTCCGCTCCTATCCTATAGAGGTGACTCCGTTTTAGAGAGCCATCCTATAGCACTGCTGGCTTAATTCTGTGGCTTCTTATTGTACTCTTCATGGGCAGTACCTCGCCAAACTTGTCAACATCCAAGGAGATTAAAAAAACATATATCTTCTACTGCAGCTGATAATGTATGGAGCATTGTCATAAACTTCTTTCAGCTATTTTTAGGCCTGGTGTTAGCCAAGATCGTTTGATTTTACTGAAATTATTTCTGTAATATACTCTTTTAAAAGGGCTTTCAGCTAGCCATCTTCATCCATTAGTCAGTTATTGTGTCATTGTCTTCCCCACTACAGAATGGGGCAGTAAGTCAGCCCAATTAAGCAATTGACAAACTTCACTGTGAGTTACAGCATTCTGCACATCAACACTCAACATAGTTCCTTTATGTGCCAGGGACTAACATGACAATGTGTTGGTTTTGAGCCCCAAAAATATTTTCGGTATTGGCCAGTGTTTTTTCTTTCTTTTTAATTGTTAACATTTTTTTAATATTGAGGGGGGCTGTCATCTTCCCCAACAATAACATTTTGCAAAAGTCAGGACAAAATAATCACTGACAAAGCCAAAAATCTGACTGCCAATGGCTGGCCTATTGGCTACTCAAATGCTTTTGGGGAAAAGGTTCCCATGTAGCCTTTAAACTATGGGAATATGCCCACTCCATTCTTCCCTAAAGTGGCAGGGAATGCTTTCATTTGAGCAGGGTGGAATTTGCACTGTTCTTCACTATATTTTTTCCAATAAGTATTTTTCATAACACTTGAGCAGGCGGCCTCTATTCTAGCCTATGGTAAATAGAGAGAACGGGTTACTGTGCCCCTGGTGCAACATCCACATAGAGCATAATAAAGGTGGCAGTATGGATAAGGAACAAAACAAGTTTTCTCATTACTCCTGAATGTGCCCTGCTCCAGTGTTCAGAGCTTGTTAATTCACATTGTAGTGCTATAAAAAATTCAGTAGGTACATGATTTTTTATTTTCTTATGTCAGGTTTTGTGTGGCTCGAACTTAGCATACGTTCCAGAGCACAGAACAAGATGCAG
Source organism: Calotriton arnoldi (assembly GCA_963921515.1). Taxonomy (NCBI): domain Eukaryota; kingdom Metazoa; phylum Chordata; class Amphibia; order Caudata; family Salamandridae; genus Calotriton; species Calotriton arnoldi. Next base: position 511,931 of record CAWUFW010007339.1, read on the forward strand.
AAGCATACAGTAGATGTCAACCTAAAAAACGTGCATTCTTTCTATTAAGATTTTATTTATTTACTTAATATTGTTTTATCCCGCTGCTTCACTTTTGCTGTAATAGGAGTTCTTTAAAAAGAAATGTAAATAAATAATAATAGTATGACAATAAACTTAAAAACAGAGTCATTAAAATGTGAGGTCAGAGAAACTATAGGGCCAAAATTAGTTTAGAAAAGGATGAAAGTGATGAGTTTTCAGCAGTTTCCTAAAAGACGAAAAATTGTGTTGAGTTCTGAGTTAAAGGATAGGCCAAATACGTTTTTTTCTAATGGATAATCTTACACATAAGGATTTAAAATTTGATCCCAGCTTCTGTAGGTAGCCAGTGCTAGTTTTATTCAATTTCTTTGTATGTCTTAAATTCTATTCTAACCCTCCCCTGACTGATACCCATATTAAATCCAGTGTAGTGGAGTAACTGTGGACCAAAAAACTGACATGCCATATATGTGTAAACCCATGTAGGCATGTGTGGCAACTCATTTCAATCAGTAAACAGTAACAATTGGTTGTATATGTAGTTACCGGTCCTATTTCCCTGCTAGCTGCAGCACCGAGTATGCAGCATACCAGGTGCAAGTAGTTGTATGCTTGATAGTGAAGGTGTTCATCTGTCTGTCCTTCAGGATCCCTTTTTTTTAAAACAAGTTTTATTAAGTTTTTCATTTTACTTGCACACAGAGAAACACAGTGTGTCAACATGTCAAAGGGAGTAGGACATTGTCCCCGTCTACAGCTGTTAGAAAAATTGCAACTTTCTACTGCCGACAATGTATAGCATTAGTATCCTAGCGCGTGTATAATGATCCTTAATTAGCCTTGATAAATTAGACCACAAGATCTGATTTACTAGATGGCTTAAATGGGTTTTTGGTGGCATGATTATGAGATGGATTTCTTCATTTTTTTAATGGTTTCAGACTTGTGAACTCTGGATCAGACAGTCTTGCATCTTGGCCTCCAACTTGTTCACTGTGCACATGCAACCAACAAATGTCCGAATGAGCAGGTTTGGATCTTGCCATTAATATTCAGCTCCATTTATGTGTGTATGTGTGTAGTATTTTTAGGACATTAAGTACCAGGGGCACTTGCTTGTGTTTATTGAGAGGTGGATGTCCCCATAATGATTGAAAAGTAATCAACTGATAAATTAATTCTTGATAATACGTGGCAGAGTTTGTAACCTACTACTGCACGAGTGGTTGGAGGAACGTAAAAACAAAAAAAAATCTCCTTAGTCTTAGAAAAAAAAACGTTTGTATTTTTCCCCAGATGTCTGTCTGAGATTTTACCTGAAACCTAAAGACCACTGTAAAATCTGCTAGTTATCAGCTATTCACTTTCAGGAAAGTATACCATCTTTAATGACTACCTGATTTCGAGACATTTGTCGAAGCAATGGTTTTGTTTCATTTGGAATCTGGAAAAACAGAGCTGGATGGCCTTCCTAAAACCTTTTTCCTTTATAAGGCATTACTGCATGGTGCAACCAAGCTAATTGTTATTGCATATAAATATAACCAAGTCATTTTCATACCTAGAGAAATTAAAGATGTCTGTCCAAGCATTAAGTGCTTACAAGGGCAAGATACTGAGGCTAGAGACTCACTTTTAAGAAGTCCAGAAAAAGTTCCCATTCTTTCACTTTTACAAACATTTTGACCAGTTTTCAAATTTGTAAAGCTTTTCAAACTTACTTCCCATTTATCATACAAAGTGGTTAATTTGCAATTTATTACAATAATTCTAACTGCACCTCTATCGTATTTAGGATAAGTACTTTCTAGTGAGTTGAGTTGCATGTCGACATTTTTGTGGGTGGTATTTATTCACAATGATTGTTAGGTTCTAAAGTTAATAATCTTGTGGGTTTATTCACAAATGTAGTATCGTTACACAAAGAAAAAGTAGTCAGTTAATCAAGTGAATTAGCAAGGTCTGTCTTCAGATAAAAGCTCAAAAGATCACTGCTCACTGTTCTGTAGCTAAAAATAAAATAAACAAAAATTTGAATAATTCCAAAAAGCATGTCTTTTCTAATGTTTCAAGAACAGAAGGCACTCTTATTTCATGGCATGACATTACGTTGGAGGGTTGCACCATAAATGGCTCATTTATGACAACCAACCATTCTATGAATTTGCAAGACACTCCCAAAAACTCCTTGCAACTGCATCTTATTGCTTAAAGCTGTACATAATTATTTAAAGAAATAAAATCATATGTTTTGAAACACAGGAATGCAATGGTTTGTTCAACTACCACAGAACTAGACTAAACGGCCTTGACATTGTAACTGTAAGAACATCTATCTTGTGGTGATAAGAAATACTATACATGCTATACACGATAGACCATGGCTGAGTCTGTATTTTGGTTGTTTTTCTGAACGAGAGACTCCTATTTGAGGAATTTTTGATCTGGCTAGATGGATCGGCTGTTGGTGATAGAACTTACCTACATTTCTCATATGGAAGAGAAATTGCATGAGACTGCTATTGAAATTTATTTTATTCTCAGTTGGTGATAACGGCGGTAGGTTGGAGAGAAAAAGTTATGAGGAAAATGCAGCTGTTAATGGGTACTGAGCTTGACGAGTTTATGGACCTAAGAGGAGGTAGAAAGTGAGACTTGGTTGCCACCTCCAAACTGGGTAATGTGGTGGGAACACCGGACTGAAGCCATTTACTGAGCTGCAAATAACTTGACCCATGCTGAATTTAATTTCCATTTACATATCAGACATGCCTTGTACAGGTAGACTGTGGGTGCTTAGGTGATGTGCATTATCAGCCCAGGTCCTCTGAGTAACATTGCCATTGACTCCCTGCATAGCTTCATTGGGGGTAAAGGGTAATGCAGACCTAATTAGATATAATTTACCTGTACCTACTCTGCGTCTGACTGTGACCCCAAGAGATATATCCCCCGAATGGTGCAGCACCATGTGTCCTGACATGGAAACTTGGAAGAAGGGGTTGATTGGTGTATACCCATGTTACAGTATGTGAGGTATACTTGATTGAAGGGTAGTGGAATGACTGGAAAGATCTGTTTATGCTGAAGGTGGCATGCCTCTCAATTAAGAAGTACTAATTAAATTCACTCCCATACTCCAAAATATTGACTGTGATTTCTGTATTATGAAATGTCTATATGTTTTGCTTTGGTTTATTCCGACTTAACTTTGATCAACCTGGCAATGTTTATTCCTGTTATTAAAGCAAAAGGATTTTATAAATCGGCATCTGTCTCAGTGGAAGCACTGTATCACTTGCAAACTGCTAACCAGTGCTGGCTGCAAAACCCTTCCTCCTATGCATACATGTTATGTGTTATATTGATTTGTATAGCGCACTAATCAGCCGGGAGAGTATCCAGTTGCTTGGGCAGGTGTGTGGTCCCCAAAGTGCTTATATGAAGAGCCAGGTCTTCAGCTTCTTGCGTACCTCAAGAAGTGAGGAGGAGGCTCTGATGTGTGGAGGGAGTTCGTTCTATGTCTTGGGTGCTTTGTAGGAGAATGAGCTACACCCAGTTTTTCTGTTGCGGGGAATGTGTGCAAGCGAGATTGAGGCAGAGCGTAGGTGTCTGGTGGGTTGGTGAAAATGTATGTGGCTGTTCAGATATTCTGGTCCTGTGTTGTGAAGAGCTTTGTATGTGTGCATGAGAAGTTTGAATTGCCTGCGCTTGTGAATGAGGAGCCAGTGAAGCTTCTTGAGGTGCAGTGTGATGTGGGTGCAGTGTGAGAAGTCGAGTATGAGTCTTGCATTGGTGTTCTGGATGGTCTGTAATCAGTGTAGGAGTTGTTTTCAGATTCCGGCGTAGAGAGTGTTGTTGTAGTCCAGCCTGCGGTGATGAGTGCTTGCATCATCTAGGCCATAAATCGATTTCCTAATACTTAAATGTTTTCCAGGATGATAGCACACACATCAGCTGACTGACGACAGCACAAAGGAATCACCTATCAGTGGGTCTCTGTGGTGAAGTACTGTGTAATAAATGCCAGCAGTCAGGTATACTTCACGTCGTGTATTTATTAGCCACAGCTGCAGCAGTCCAGGGGTAACTGCCTAACATAGAATCACTTAACAAGGAACCCACACAGGACATTCTATATTCTAATGACATCATATTATGAGGTAATGAACCCAAGATCACCACAATATCTCCCTTCTTTACAACGAATGGAAAAAGAACAAATAGTGAATAAAATAACATTGCATCAATAAAACAAATACATAAATATGCAGTTAAATAAATAACAAAAGCGAAACATCAATCACGAAACCTTAGAGGTTTGATAATATTTCTTCTGCTACTCCTACGCTCAGGTTTGGGATGAAAGGAACACCTTGGCTCAGAAACATCAATATCAGAAGAAGATGAAAAAGGAACAACACGAGAATGCAAAGACGACTTGAATGAAACACAAGGATCGTGTGGAGGAACATCATGAGTATGCACCTTTACCACTCTTCCCTTATTCCACCATTCATTTCTGCTGGTTCTCACTGCATTCCTGGTCACGACCTCAATTCTGACAGGAGGTTTAAATTTCGACATTCCCTTAGGAACATGATTGGGATCTTTGACACGAACCCAATCTCCTACACACAGTTTTCTTTCTACAGGTTTTACTCTGTGAAGGGTGTCATAATAACTTTTCATTTTACCCTGAAATTCTTCAACTTTGGGTCTCACAACTTTGTCTATATTCAACATGTGATCACTTTTATGCTGACACTCTCTTAACCATGCAGGACACAACCTAGATGCAGGTGGGCGTCCTCGCAAAATTTCAAAAGGTGAAAGACCTGAAACAGCGTTCGGACAACATCTATGTGACCACAACATTTCTTCAACAGATTTACAAAGATCAAACTTGTTCTGAATGGCCCACTGTATACACTCAACTAGTGTGCGATTCATTTTTTCTACCAAACCATTGGCCTGTGGATGATACAAAGCAACACACTTGTGTTTGATAGCATTGTTGTCAAGAAAACACTTCATTTCTTTAGAGACAAATTGCACACCATTGTCCGAGACAATTTCTTTAGGAAAACCTTCTCTTAAAAATAGATTTTTCAGAAACTTGATGACACTAAGAGTGTTAGGTTCATCTACAAATTTTACTTCCCACCATTTGCTGTAGTAATCAACAACTACGATAGCAAATCTTAGCTTCCGTGGAAGAGTACCAAAAGGACCTATAAAATCTATGGCAAGCTTAGACCAAACTGTGTTTGGTAATTCAACGGGTTGTAAGGGAACTGCTTCAGTTTTAAGGCCTTTATCGCTAGAGACACAGACAACACATCCCCGAACACTGGCTATGATGGCAGAATCCATCCCGGGCCACCAATAACTATCCCTGATTTTCCTTTTAGTTATGGTTTGGCCCAGATGTCCTTCGTGACCATACATAATGATCCTTTCCCTCAGTGAAACAGGTGGAATGAATTTGTCTCCCCGTACCAGCATCCCCTTCTCTTCAATTGACAATTCATCTGCTACTTTGAAATAAGGTTGTAACTCTTGGGGTAATGCTTTTTCTTTAGGCCAACCACTCATAACATACTTCCTCACACTTTCTAATTCTATATCTTTTAACGATTCTGAAAACCATTCATGTTCAGAAAAAGTTGTGTCATGACAAATATCCACACTTGCAATTAAACATTCTTCATCATTTTCTTCACAGTTTTCAGAGTAATCAGTAAAACTTAAAGGTGAGCGAGATAAGTAATCTGCTCTTATGTTTTTACCACCTGGGATGTATTCAACAGTGAAATTGTACTGTAGGAGTTTTGAACTCAACCTTGCTATTCTTGGAGTGTGGTCTTTGATAGTTGTCCCACTCAAAATACTGACTAAAGGTTTGTGGTCAGTCTTGAGCACAAATTTTCTGCCCCAAATAAAGCATTTAAATCTTTCAACTGCCCAGCAACAACTCAAAAGTTCCTTTTCAATGACAGAGAACATTTTTTCATTAGACCTCAAGGATCTAGATGCAAAACCAATTGTCACTTCAATTTTACCTTTCATCTGTGCAATGGTAGCACCCAATCCATCATTACTTGCGTCCACAGTTATAATACATTCTTGTGAGGGATCGAACGGTGCAAGAACACCAGCTGAAAAAATTTCTTTTTTTAAACCCTCAAACTCATCTTGACAGTTTTTTTCCCATGAGAATTTTTTCTCTTTCTTCAATAATTCTCTTAGCATGACAGTTTTGGCCGAGAAATTATGAATACATTTTGAATAAAATTCACAAAGTCCTAGGAACGAAGCCACGTTCTCCTTAGTTTTGGGAGTGGGTGCTTTAGTTATAGCATCAACCAAACCAGGTCTGGGTTCAACCCCTTCCTCCGAGATTACATGACCCAGATACTCTATTGTATTCTTTGCGAATTCACACTTCCCTCGATTTGCTACAACACCAAACTTTTGTAATCTTTCTAAAACTTCACACATACGTTTATCATGAATGGATTGGTTCCCTCCTGCTATTAAAATGTCATCTTGGAAGGTTACCACCCCTTCAATTCCTTCCAATACCTTCTCTAACACACGTTGAAACACGGCTGCCGCCGAAGCGAGACCGAAAGGCATCCGTTTAAATTGATATGAACCCATAGGAGAAACGAAAGCCGTAAGGTGTCGTGAAGATTCTTCAAGCACTATCTGATGATAGGCGGATGCTAGGTCAATCTTGCACCAGAAAATGTACTAATAATGTCGTCAATCCTGGGTAGTGGGTGAGAGTCAACCCAAATAACCTTGTTAAGACTTCTCAAGTCCACACACACCCTCAATTGCCCATTCTTCTTCCTCGCGATAACTAATGGACTTAACCATAAAGATGACTCGATAGGTTCAATCACACCTTCATCACACATTTTTCTAAGGGTATCTGCTAAGTCTTGACGTACACTAAAAGGCACATTCCTCAGTTTGTGTTTTACCGGTGTAACATTGTCTTGTACTTTAATCTTATGTTTGAAACCCTTAATTTTTCCTAATTTGGCACCAAATACAGTCGGAAATTTGTCAAACCATTTGGTACTGTTTTCACATTTCTCAAATGACCCCTTGTTTACCTCACCATCAGTTACTAAAGAAACTTGCACATCTCTGCCCGGTCTAAGAGTCATCCCAAAAAGGCCTTGGTGATACCATCCAAGAATATTTAGCCCTTTTTTAGCCACGTATACCTTTCCAAAAATAGTACGACCCTTCAATTTGAGTTGACATTCAAAAAATCCTGACAACTCAATCTTCCTTCCATCATATGTTACAGGATTCCTATCTGGAGGGAATAGCACACGTTTACCCCATATTTCATCAAACAACTCATCAGTTATCATCGTCATTCTGGCACCAGAATCGATAAGGAGTCTCAGATCTTTTCCATCTACTTCGATGTGTTCATAAGGATCTACACAATCAGATTCATCATCCTATACAACCACAATCATGTCTCTAATTCCTCTTGAACAGTTTAATTCTTCTTCTGAGCTGTCACACAGATCACCATCTGGAACAGAATTAATTTTGTCTCTAGGAGTTTGACAAACTTTAGCGAAATGTCCTATCTTGTTACATAATTTACATGTCACACTTCTCGCAGGGCAAGGTCTACCATTCGGTCCGTGCTTCGAATTGCCACATCTAAAACAAATGTTTTTCTGAGAAAAAAAACTATTTTTGTACTCTTTTTTTCTTTGAATTTTTTTAAAAACTATTATTTTGCTTAGAAGCTGTGCTTTCATTCACCACAGACACACCACTAGTTTCCTTACGGGTGAGTTCTCTCAGTGCTTTGCGTGAAACCTCAATCCCCTTTACTAAATCAATTGTTTCAATAAGATTGGAATTTCTCAACGTGAGAAGTTTTTCCTGAACTTTTTTATCCCAACAGTGTACTACTATCTGGTCACGTATGAGTTGATCTGTAAAATTTTCAAATTCACATTCTGCAGCCAACATACGTAAAACAGCAACATAAGTATCTATAGATTCATCTTGTAGCTGCTCTCTAGTGAAAAACTTATGTCTGTTCACAATCAAACTAGGTTGTACATCAAATTGTTTTTCTAATTTCTTTACAGCTAGTTCAAATTCATCTAAATCTTCTTGATCATGGGGAATGACATATGGTGGGAGATGTTCATATATAGATTGACCTTCGAAACCTAAATTGTGTTCTAGTAAAAACCTTGTACGCTCAGGTCGATATCTGTTCCCACCAATGGCCCCTAAATACTTTGTAAAGGCTCTGTACCAATTTCTCCATGGTACAGGAGGATCCCCTGGAGTTTGAAGAAAAGGAGGAGGAGCACCAACATTATGCATAGTTGCCATGACTCTTAGATCTAGCGAAATATTACTTAAGAATCTGAGTATAAAATGTACAGAACTTATTAAATGAAAGCAATTGACAATTCTAATACTGTGTGAATACAATTGTCACTACTGATAACGTGTGCACATCACGGACGTGCATAATTCTATGGATTGTTACTTCTGACTGCGTGCAAATTGTTTGCTAAACAAACAATTTTCCTTGTTCATTTGAAAATTTCACTGCAGAGATTTTTTTTCTTTTAACTATAATTTTTTTAAAACTGGATCCAGAGTAGTCTCTGTAAATAACGTTCTTTTTGTTTTTCTCTTTAATGCTTTGTTTGCACTACGAAATTTCTCTTGTAACTTTTGTTGGGGTTTAGGCTGTATGTTCTTTAGGCACAAAAAAAACAACTTCCTGTGATCTTTCCTTTAGTATGATAGTCAGCGTTCTAGTGGTTCAAGGTATTCTTTTGAAAGGAAACCACTTCCTGTAGTCCTTCTTCAGTTTACATGGAACAAGTGATGCGTGTGAGAACTGGTTAACTCCCACTCAAGGTAATTCAAAGCTTCACGTCTGATTACACACATGGTTTTCTTTCCACTTGAATTTATCCTTCGCGCTTCACTCATCAAGACCAGCAGGCTTTGTGTACTTTAATTGTGTCGTCGAAAGGTAATACCTCGCGCTGCTTGACTTCATACGCGCGCGCAATAGGCTTTTAAAAGTAATTGCAGCTTCGCGCTAGACTTGACGCGCACGGCTTAGCTGCACGCGCGCTCAATGACCGTCAGTCTCGCGCTTGGCTTGACGCACACAGTTCCTTTGAAAAGTTCAGTTAATGGCAACTTCGCTCTTGGCTGAGTAGGCTAACTTTACTTTTTTCTCTTCCTTGAGCTCTACATAGATGTAAATGTCTGCCGGGTGCAAATGACTTCACACGCACACCGCAGTCAATACAATTTGACACAAATTCTCCCTTGATACCGATCACTGGCTTACACTGTATTTTCAAATACTTGGTAGAGAAGCGTAGTAAAAAAAACCGCTTGATGGAGCCAGGTTTCACAAACAGGGCGGAGAGTCAAATTAGTTGCTAAAGTTAACTCCCCTATGCTCAAACGTGCTCATGGAATTCGGAAAACACAATTCCTTTTCCTTTATAGATGGAGCATAGCGCGATGAGACACGATGGCTGTTTATTTTTAAAAGGATAAGTCTTTGATTTGGTGACACTAACAGTCCAGCGCTTAACTGCAGCATAGAAACGAAAATATACAAGCCTGTTTTTCCTTTAAGATTACGATGTATTCTTCAGTAGAGTGTCTTGTTCCCTGTTGTTTTGTAGAAAGCAGTGCTTCTCACTGCGTGGATCCTTTGCTGTGGCTAATTCGTCGCCAAATTGTGGTGAAGTACTGTGTAATAAATGCCAGCAGTCAGGTATACTTCACGTCGTGTATTTATTAGCTTCAGCTGCAGCAGTCCAGGGGTAACTGCCTAACATAGAATCACTTAACAAGGAACCCACACAGGACATTCTATATTCTAATGACATCATATTATGAGGTAATGAACCCAAGATCACCACAGTCTCCTAATAGAGAAATCAACTAATTGCATACAGAAAAGGACAATAAATGCTGATAATCTTGTGGCACTATTTAGGGCAATGATGTCTCATTTACATAATCTGCGTTAAAGTGCTGGTAAAGATTTAAGCTTTTCCTTAAAGTATCAACAGTAAGGAAAAGTTTGAAATAGAGCAAAGTTTGTTAGATCCTAATGCACCTGCTTAACCATTATAAACGTATTGTCTGTAGTTATTGCTGCTTGTATATAGATATTGGTAACATTGTTGAAGCTAAAATTGTATCTGATCTTTTCCTAACGTTTGATTTTTCTTTCCTAAAAAAACCTTAAAGGAACTTGGTAAGTGTTTCGCAATTCTTTCAGCACTTTTCACAAATGGTCATTCGTAGTTCGAGACCATCAGTATACACACATGGTTGAACATTGCTTTGTACAGCATCTTAAGGCATTGTTAGTGGTCTGAAGGCAATTAAGATGTGTTTTAATGATAACCAAAATATTACTTTTATCAATAAAGTTGCCTTCTGTCTTTTTTTCAGAAGTCATATCCAAAAGGGAAATCAGTTTACCATGGTGGAGATAGACAAAGAATCGACAATGGATGAAATCACTTTCCGAAGTGACACAGTGCTGTCTGATGTCCACTTACATATTCCTAACAAAAGGCATCTCATGGTGAGATTGAATACAGTTGGGCAGCCAGGTAAAGTTGAAAGCCTAATTGAATAAAAGGTTCGAAAAATGCTCTTTGTGTCTCCTAAACATGATCGCTTTAGTTGAATTTTGAATGTTGTGACCCTATTGTGTAACTGAAATGTACTGAATTTCAAATATAATGCATATTCCACCATTTCAGTATGCATTTAATGATTGCTTTATTTAGCGATCACCAGTCCTGTGGGCATCAGTGTGTTTTACAAGATTGTGCTTGAAAAAACGTGAATAGGTTGATGGAGAGCAGGTGAAAACGAGTGAGTGCGAGGAGAGGTGAAAATCACTGGGTTTGATTGGAGGAGCAAAGCAAGTCACTGGAGGTAAGTATAAGTAGGTAAGCAAAGGCATGCTGGTCTTTAAAGCTCTTCTCTTTTTGCTTGATTCCCCCAGGCAAGCCAGCACATCAATACAGGGCATATGCTGTACATTTTGTTGTATCACTGTTGCAAAAGTTTCCTTCTACTAACTTGAACTGTTACAGCCACTTTTTCATCTCCATTTGGTTATAATGAGGCAGTGACCAAAGGCAATTGGGACAACATGCACATTAGAAATCAAGAATATGATTGTCCATTATTTCATTCAAGGAGTGCAGGTTTGTAACATTGCCTGCAAATATAGACCTTTCACAATCATCTCACTTGAATCAAAATTCTTAGAGAGTAATACTATTACCCAGCTACGAACAAATATTGACACCCAGAATTTCATTTACGCTTACACAGTCTGGCTTCTGGCATTTAATGTAGCATACCTGATTGCTGAGGTCTTCAAACTTTCTTCTTAAAAGCCCGCCTTGAACCAAATGTTTTAGTGTAGACCCCCCCCTTTAAAACTTTAGGGTCAGAAAGGTATTGAGGAGGGAGCAACTGAGGCTTTTGTCAATTACAGTAAGGCTTTAAACAAGCATTTGCAATGCAATAGGTCTCGCAGTTACGCAAGTTTGAGCTATTGGCATTGTAAACGGCTATGCCTTTTATTTTGGTATTGGTTTTTAAAACATAAATAAAAGACATTGTCATTTATAATGGCAATAGCTTAAACTTGCGTAAATGCGAGACCTATTGCATTGTAAATGCTTGTTAAACCAGTGATGAGCTGCATTTTGGGAGTTGCAGTTTCACTTTTGACATTTCTGATATATGCTCATAAATCCTAGCGTGCAAACTGCTGTTGCTAAGAAGGAAGCCATCATTCAAGGTGCCACACACAATGTGAGGCCTCTTGTCGGCGATGGAAAAACAGGAACTCTGCAGTTGTAACGGGCCCCACGTACAGGAACTCCTCGGTTGTAACGGGCCCCGCGTACAGGAACTCCTCGGTTGTAACGGGCCCCGCAAACAGGAACTCCTCGGTTGTAACGGGCCCCGCGTTTGTAGGAGTTCCTGCCACTTCTATCGAGCCGCGCGCTGCACAGAGGTGCTGACAGTCAGAAACTTATAATGAGAAGCATCGAAATACGAGTCTCAAAAGCCAGGGTCGCCGGCTACCTAAAAGGACTGCCAGAAGGTACTCCAGGTAACATGGCACCAAGTAATAATATTGGAAGAAGGCGCCAGGAATGTGGTATAAAGAGCAGTGTCATGAGTGGATCCTGCGTTAGATGGAAGCAGAGAACGGACCCATTTTTATATGAAGTGCAAAGAAAGTCGTCATTCTTTTTTTGGAGATTTTGGTGAAATGTCTGGCATCTCTCAGATCACTGGATCACCAGAGAAGCTCCTGAAGATAGTACATGAGCTGGGCGAGTAAATGTGCTTTTTGCAGATATATCTGCACACCTTGGAGGCCAAAGGCTACACTTCCAGCAAACTGCAAAGATTGTGGATGCGCCTTCTGTAGAAATCTGAGATGCACACGCAGCCTGAATCCTGAAGCGGCTATAGCATGGAGGTGATGTGGCTTAACGGCTGCGCTGCTGACCTTGGAACTGGGCGACCAGGTCCGAGTCCGTTTAGTCTCTTAGGCTGAACATCCTATGATTTTGGGCAAATCGTTTATACTGCCTGGGCCTAAAAATAATTCTGACCTCGTGTAATGTAATCTGGGGCTGAGGCAAAGCGCTCTGGTGCCTTTAGGACACGTGAAAATGCGCCAGTCACAGGGATTCACATGCAATAAATCATCCGACTGGTTTATTTTGCTAGGTACGGAAATACGTGCGCGCAGACCGCAGTTCACATATTGCAGTTCCAGTGTATACGAGAGCTCACGGCTAGATGAAGCCGGAGAAGTCCGCCATAAAAGTGGAACAAGTAACATCTGTATTTTTTGTTCGCACACAGAACAAAATCCGGTTTAATTCGCTGGTGAAAAATAAAACCCAAGGCATCCGGATTAGTGCCTGTCCTTCAAGTACACCCCAGTCACCTCCTTGGTGACCGCCTATGGCCGCTTCTTTTCTAACCGCAGGGATGTTTGCTTCAATTACAGGTCACCGGTTCTACTCCTAGTAAGACAGCTCGGTTGGTTAATGTGCGCGCTGCAGAGACCTCCCTGTTAACTGCAGCCCATGGGTTGCCATATTTAGCAAGCTAGTTTATAAGGCTCCTCCCACCTGCTATACAGTTCAGATCTGTGTATAATCTGCGGTTTTCCCATTCGGATCGCGGCATGTCCGCCTTTCCATTTCCAAAGGTCAATAAAACAGAACCCCCACAGACGTTCCATTTAATAGTAATAGCACCTAATAACAGCCCAGTTTGTGGTTTGCGCTGTATAGGCTGTGCTCAGTAGTATTATGGGGTACATTCCTGTAGGCAAACATCACATTTTAGGGGCACTCACCATTTTTCCATGGCGACCTTGAGCTGTGCGCAGGGGGTCTCGGGCGCTTCGGGTGCTTCCTGGGTGGCCTGCGGCGTGTGGGTCTCGCTGTCAGACATGCTGGAAAGTGCTTCAGTTTTATGCTGGGTCTTTTTTATGCTTTTCGGTGTCACCTGTTTACTCTCCGCTGTCTGTCCGTCCACTGCTTCCTCCCTCCGCTCGCCAGGGCCTGCCTCGCACGCTCCGGCTCTCCACTGGACTGAGAGGAATCGTTCTGGCACCGGGCTCGGCACAGATCCCGCCGACATGCTAGCATCGGCGAGGGCCTCAGAGAACTGGTGCTCGCGACCCTCTATAGCCACCCGGACGCCGAAGATGGGCCCTGACGCCAGGGGCGCCTTGGTTAGATTCCTGGTCCCAGTGATCGGATCAACGTTCGAGGCGGATCCATGAGACCACGAAGGAGCCACCCTGGAACCGATGATGGGCCACTAGGGCGGACTGATACCTCCAAACTATGCAGACCCTCCTTGCCCCCCCCCCTGCGGACGCCCATGCACGGAGCCGTCACAAGTGCAGCAGGGGCATTGTCTAAGCGCGTGAAACTGAAAGCGCGGTGGGAGCACACGAGACGCCGCGAGCGTGCACATCGGCTGTCCCGGCGCAAGCTGAGGATCGCCAGAGAAGACACGCCGTCTATCCATGCTGAGGCTGAAGCGCCCCTCCTTGCCCCCCCCCCGCGGACGCCCATGCACGGAGCCGTCAGGAGTGCAGCGGGGGCATTGTCTATGCGTGTGAAACTGAAAGTGCGGTGGGAGCGCACGAGACGCCGTGAGCGTGCACATCGGCTGTCCCGGCGCAAGCTGAGGATCGCCAGAGAGGACACACCGTCTATCCGTGCTGAGGCTCTGAGTCTGAATCCGAGGCTGAACTGTTCTTGAGCCTGGCACGCACCAAAACACGCTCCTACGGCAGCACGGCCAGCGTGACGGCGGCCGCCTGGGCAGAGAGGTACTCTGACCACCCCGTGAGCTCTGGGGACACGCTGCAGGGCACCGCGCTGAAGTATGGCGTAACGGTAAGGAATGCGGGGAGGGAGTAGCTGTATGGAGGGGGCGTCAGGGGCTGAAAGGTTCTGCCGCGATGCCTTCGTCCTGGCGGGGGAAGGAAACGAAGTCTGTAGTCCTGGAAGAATATAGTGGGGGTCGGCAGATGGCGCAGGGCTGGCTGACACTGGAGGGGGTGCAGGGACAGCTGGGAATTGGAGAGGAGCGACCTGGTGAGATACGCAGGAGGGTATATGGCAGTAGGAGGAAGCGCTCGCCCAGGCAAGTACTACTCACGGCGAGTACACTGTGTGCTACCGGGGCCGCTGCTCTCTTTGCACCGTCTGCCGCCGTGTGTGCTCTTCTGCTGCTGACAATAAATAACAAGCTGTCCACACGTGTTCACGTAAGCGCGGCGCGCACAGACAGGAGATGTGCACGCGTATGGTGCGAGCAGGGGTTGTAATAACGCCGCGAGCCGTACGCGTGCACATCTCCTGTCTTGCCATATGCGTGCACATGTCCTGTCCCGCATCGCTAAGCAAGTCGACAACAATAGATCTCGCTTAGCGAGCAGCGCATGGCGCTGCATCGCTAGGCGAGACCTAAAAAGGGAGACGATCTGCAAAAGCCAACATTTTTCATCTTTGAAATATAAACATAAAACAGAAACTTCGGTGATTTCTTCTTGTATTGCAGTGTTTTCTAACCTATTGCAAAACGACTAATGCAAACAGACGCAGCAGGAGGACCAAAAGAAGTAGACCATTTAAAAGTTAAGGCATGATGCATGCCTCTCAATCTTTTGAGTCTCCAAGGAGGGTGAAATTCAGGGATTCTGGAGGATTGATGATCTAATTGAAATCAATGGAAATTACGTGTTTTTTTGGGAGAGTCAGGAAGGTTTCTCAGTGCCCGAGTCCATTGAATCGGAGGCATGTGTCTGGTTTGGAGGGTGGTTAGTTCAAGGAATGTGACACCATCTAAAAGAGAGTGAAATGAGGTGCAGGCATGACGCTCAGAGCCTCATTGCAGCAGGCCATTGGCGGACTGAAAAAGCAGATCTTAGAGCTGCTTTTCTTTACCAAGTGCTTTCTAATTTGAAGCATTTCAGTGTGTTTAAACCATTGTTTTGAACAAAGTATTGTAAACACAGCCTTTGGTAAAGAAACAGAGCTCATATTTACTGAGTCGGTCCAATCATGTTGCAGCAGCTTTGTGATGTGCTTCTTTTGTGTGTTTTTTTTCAAAGCAAAAGATCTGAGATGTCTTGGTTCTCTTTTTTTATTAGAACATTTGCCTCAGTAAGGTAGTATACAGGAGTCCCTCCTCCTAATAGGTTCGATGGGAGCCACTGACATCTCCCTTTTCCTGGTCAGCAGCTTGCTGTCTCAGGCTCCCAAGAGTGGGACAGGTCTTCTGTCCCTGGAAAAGATCTTCCCTAGAGGGTCCCCCTGGGCCCAGGAGCTCTGCCTGGTAAGTCTCAAGTTCCTGGTGCTCAGTTCCCTCAACGGCTGACAGGTCTTCTCCCTGAGGAGAGGGGACCTGAGCTTTTGTCTCTACAGAAGTTGTTTCCCAGCCTTCTCACCTTTTCTTTTGGAGGGTTGGGCCATTATTCCAGGCTCCAACTCCTCTTTTTAACCCTGGGCTTTGCACTGTGCTCGAGTTTTCACACATACCCATTCAGGTATTCTCAGCATGGCTGCATGTGATCTTAGCTGTACCTTAGCCCATGCTGAGGTCTCCAGATCATTTCTTAGTAGACATTGTACTGGAATTGCATAGGACACAACCACCTTCTTTTGGCCAGTAACCCCTCCCCACTCTAAGTTCACCATTGCCATGGGATTCACCTTTGTATGGTTATCAGCATTGATGACTGGCTAATTTGTCCAGTCAAGTACTGTTCTGGGGTTATCGTTTTTTCAGTCACCATGGTGATACTTGCACCTGTATCACTCAGTGCTTCTGCTTCAACCCCATTGATATGTGGCTTTTGTCTGTACTTCTCCAGGTTACTGGGCCAGACAGCCAGGGTAGCTATATCCACCCCACCCTCGGAGACTAAAGTAGCTTCCGTGTGCTCTCTGATCTTGTCAAGGCACACCAAGGATCCCGTCTGGAGACTAACCACCCCAGTAGAGACTGAAGGTGCACTAGTGGAAACCTTTTTGGGACTGGAAGAGTCCCCAGTTTGGTCTCCATTAGCTTTACAATTGAAACACCAAGACCTTTTGGGATCCCAGTTTTTAACCTTGTACCCACCCTTTGATTGGGAAGTGTCTCTGGTCTCATCTTCCTGAACAGGTTTTTGGGGGCCTTTTGAAGACTCTTTGGGGTTTCCCCTTTGTGTCCCACTTCTTGTAGGGGGGGGGAATAGCAACACCTTTCGTTTGGTCACCCCCTCCTTGGGTTTTTCTGGACAGCCTTGTTTTGACCCAGTGGTCAGCCTTCTTCCCCAGCTCTTGGGGAGAGACTAACCCTAGATCCGCTAGGTACTGATGCAGTATTTCTGATGTACAATTACTTAAGAAGTGCTCTTTCCTCAACAGATTGTAAAGCCCTTCATGATCTTGCACCTTACTGCCTTTTAACCAGCCACCTAGTTTTTTGACTGCGGAGTCAACAAATTCTGCCCAGGACTGACTCTGGGTTTTGTGAGTCTCCCTGAACTTAATCCTGTACTCTTCAGTGGTGACTCCAAAGCCTTCAATTAGGATTTTCTTCATGAGGTCATAAGAATCAGCATTTGCCTCATCCAGTGTCAGGAGTCTATCCCTGCACATTCCCGAGAACAACTCCCAGAGTAGAGAGTCCCAGAATATCTGGTGTAACCTCCTCATTTCACATGCCTACTCAAAAGGAGAAAACCATTTGATAATGTCATCACCCTAAAAATATTTAGGGACAATCTCTTTGGTGATTTTGGGATCAAAAGTTTCCTCTTTCTCCCTATTTTATTGCTGCTACCACTTATGGGTCCTAAACTCATCTCACCCCTTTTCTCTCTATGGCCAGGAGTTTGGCCTCAAGGGCTGCCCTTTTGGCTAGTCTCACAAGAACTAAGTTCCTCTTCATCCAGCTCTTCTTCCTGTCCTGAGTGGCCTGACCTACCCCCGGTAGGGGCAGACTCTCTAGGTACAGTGTTAGGGTAGAGGTGAAGGATCTCGTCATCACCTGTACCATTGGTAGTGGAATCATCCCCATAATTGCTGGGTACAGAATCATCTTCACCTCTTCAGGAATGCCACGATTCTCTGCTCTTGCCTGGGCTGCATCAAATTCAGCAAGCAACTCCTGGATTTGTGCCTTGGTTGGAGAAGACCCAGGTTTAATTTTACAAGCTTTACAGAGGGCCTTTAACTGCTTCACATTGCGCTGTATATAAGGTGTTAGGTTCTCTCTCGTCTGTGCAAGTCATGATAAGTGTAGTTTGGACCTTTTTTAGAAAATCGACAAACATTTCTAAATAGACTTTTAAGCCTAACTAACTAGTACACTTTTTAAATTTCTAATACAAAAGGACTGGGGGACTTACACAAGGCCCTAACAGTTCAAATTGGGAAATTTAGAAAAAATCAAAACATTTGACCGAAATCTTTTGAGCAAAAGTCAATTTTGGGTTTCTTCGTGGAATCACCTATGGACCAAGAGGTATCAGCAAATGCAAAGTATTGTACCCCACCGCTGATCCACCAGTGTTGGAAGCTGGCTTTTTAGGTAGTGCACCAAAATGAGGTGCACTATGTAGAAAGTCCAGACAACCCTTTATTCGCTTGCAGCTCCTAAATTAATAATCCCAAATGCTCTCTTTTGTGGTAGTGTGGGCGAGCAGTTTAGGTTTATCAGAGGGTAGTGTTAAGCATTTGTTGTACACACAGAGTCAATAAATGAGACACACACTCCAGAAGAAACTCAAGACCAATTTAGAAAAATAACATAGATTTTTATATTAATTTAGACACCAAGATCTTTGAGATCAGGTAAGTACTTTTTGAGTTAGCGGTTTTCAGAAATTCAGAAAATACAGCTGTCAGATTTGATGCATGAGCCTCGAACGCTGTAATGTTATCCTATGAGAGAAACATACACTGCATAGGTATACTTGCAATCGAGTTACAGGGTTGTTTTCTGGACGTAAGGTAAGTAGGGGCCAAGGTCCTTAGAACCAACAGCAGTTTTGGTGCACCTGTCCTGGTGTGTCCGGGTGCAGAGGTGCTGGTCTCAAGGGTAGTCTGGACGCTACCACTGAAGTCAATAGGGAAACCAATAACTAGAAAAAGACTGCAAATGGGGACTGGGGGACCAGTCTGGCAGAACCCAAAGGGGGGCTCAGCTATAGGGTGTCTGTAGCAAGGGTTCACCGTTGGTAGACTCGGACTTGGCTGTGGGGCCCAAGTGCAGAGGTGTTTTGCCTGGCGGGTTGCTTACGTTGGAGGCTCTCACTTTTAAGATCGACCTGGAGATGGGGACAAAACAGGACAGCAGGGCCACTCTTGACGATGGCCTCTGATGCTGGCATCCCACGTCAGTAGGTCTGTCTTGGCGGTGTTGATGTCCGGACTGGACACTGAACAAGCCTTGGCTGCTTCAAGGGCTCCTGTACCCCAAATATTGCTGCTGGAGGGCTCCTGGAAGGTCTATGGTCTTGAAACTCGCTGGAGAGACAGGGCTGGCCCCAGAGAGCTTTAGGAACCTTCTCCTTAGCTGCTGCTGCCTTGGTGGACCCTGTGGCCAGCAGATCGATGAACCAGACTTTGCTGTCGGTGCCTGGAGGCTGCAGGGAAGTGTCTCCTCCACTTCAAGGAAGATGCTGGCTGGTTGGCGACATGCTGGCAGCCCTCCAAGGTTATGGGAAGATTCACAGCTGCAGGAAGAGTCAGGTCTTTGCAGTTGTCGGGACAGGAGCAGGCAGACATTGTTTGGCGCCAAAGTCCACAGATAGTCCAGAGTTCTCACGTCTTCGGCTTTTCTTTGTCCTTCTTCTTTCAGGCAGACAAATCTGAGTTCCTGGTGTCGAGGGCCACCTAAATAAATGTAGGTGCATTAAGGGGAGTGAAGGGCAGTCGTCGATGGGCTACTTTCCCCTGGGGTCACTACACCCCCTATATGACCACTTCCTGTGGGGAGTGGGCATAGCCCTTCCCCAGAGTTCCTAAATCCACCAAAAACAAGATGGTGGAATCCTTTTTTCGTAGAGCACATCAGGTAGCCCACCTAAGGGGTATGACTAGCCTGGTGGTGCAACACCCCTACTTGCATAGCTAATTTCCCGCCTGTCCTGGAGCCAAATGGGCCTCAAGGCATCTCCCAGATTGGGGTGAAGCTGGGGTCGCATATCAAAGGCGACCGGGGCTTTGAAGCCCCTGAGTTTGATATGCTAAATCACTAGACATCCTGCTGGAGGAGGTGCGAACTCCTTCCTCCGGAGCAGACATTGTTTCTGGCCTCAGAGAGCGTGGGCTCTCACCTGCAGGGGTTCAGAAACTTGTCTGTGGTGGCAGGCTAGACAATACCAGTCAGCCAGCTCACTAGACACTAGTAGGTTTTTCAGGGGGCACCTCTAAGGTGCCCTCTGGGTGCATGTCATAATAAATTCTAGTACTGGCAACAGTACAGATTTATTAAGACAAGGTGTTTGATAGCAAACACAATAGGTTTCAGTAAAGCCATCATGTAGATGGGGAACTCATAGAGCCTGATTCACAGAACTAACTTACGTCAAAAACGTAAAGTTAGTACTTTTTAGTATTCACAGAATGAACTTGCTCATTTCGGTATTCACAGAAGTTAGTAGCCCTAACTTTAGGACTCCTAAATGCCTTCTGTGAATACCGAAAGTCTTAAAGTTAGGATTTTTCTCAGTTTAGGAGTAGTAAAGTTAGGACACAGAAGGCATTTAGGAGTCCTAAAGTTAGGGCTACTAACTTCTGTGAATACCGAAATGAGTAAGTTCATTCTGTGAATACCAAAATGAGTAAGTGTATTCTGTGAATACCAAAAAGTACTAACTTTACGTTTTTGACGTAAGTTAGTTCTGTGAATCAGGCCCATTATGACCAGTGTCCAGTACATATACTTAAGATGGCTTACCTGTTCACTTGTACCATCTAATAATTGAACTAGACAGCACAGGGGCATAGCTGCTCATACACATATGCCCTCATACGTAATGTAATGCACCCTACCTTAGGGCTACAAGGCCTGCTGTAGGGGGTGAGTTACTTATATTACACGCAGTGACTTTGGCATGGCAGACAGTGAGTGTGCCATGTTGTGTTTTCACTCATGGTTTGTACCATGACACACCGTCTGCAATTGCAGCCTGCATGCAATTTGTAGTGGGGTCCCTTAGGGTGGCATAATACATGCTGCAGGCCTGAGGGACCCTCTTTAGTACCCAGGCCCTAGGTACCAGGGGTACCACTTACTAGGGACTTAGAGGGGTGCTAGAGTGTGTGACAATTGATTTACAATTAGGCCATTTTACCTTGTTTTAAGGGAAATAACACTGGCACTGGGGCCTGGTTAGCAGGGACCCAGTGCACATCAGTCAAAAAACATCAGTACCAGTGGCAAAAAGTGGGAGTGACCATGACAAAAAGGGGCACTTTCCTACACCTAGCAATTTCAGCAAATATACAAATAGATTTCAGCAAGTTTGAGCATTTTCAACGTCTTTCAGTGGGGAAATGAGTTTTCAAGAATATTGTTTTTCAGCCTCCATCTTATTTAAGGGATGGCGTTGTATATGTAGTTAAGCAATCAGTTTCAAGTAGTGCACATCTAAATTTCTGAATTGCCTGATGGATTCACTGCGATCACTTGACAAAAGTCAATATAACAGAAAAATCCGAAGCAAATGGTCCCAATCCAAAATGGCTGTTGCTATAGAAATATTTGATTAATAAATAACTTTTGCTTGAAAAGATGAAGTTTTGCACTGAAAACGAAAAGGCTGCACTTCACATAATTGTGTTTTCTCAAAAAATAGTCAGACTAGGCCTAAACAAAGCTCGATTCCATCTTGCATTTCTGTTCATCCATGTTTTCGTTTCTCATTGTGACACTACACACAGCAAAATTTGCACTGATGCTTTGTGGTGACATGCTGTCCTTGAAGAACTCAGATGGAAGTTTCCTTTCTCTTTTAACAATTCTAGGCCTCTTCCTGCTCGATCACGGACAGCCTGTTTATAAAATGAGTCTGCTATTGTTTTGTTAACTAAATTTGTACTGGCACATCAATGACATTAGGTCAGAATAGGGTATATTAATATTCATTTAGGCGATGGTGCCTAGGTGGCTTTAGGGGTTGGTGTTAGATATTGCTGTATTAATTCTGTATTCTGATTTGTCAATTTGTATAATAGGCACATCATTTTATGCTAACAATGTGATCATCACTGTGAAATTTATTAGTAAAAGGCTCCAATCGTAAGATGACCAAGCCTGATCTGTCCCGATTTAGAGAGCTGGTCCTTGTCAGTCTGTGTCTTATTTAGGACTTAAAATAATTTTACTCTAAAACTTGTCTTGATCTCAGATACTTTACTGCATTTGATTGAGCATTATGCTAATTCACTATACTGATCTATCATGCATTTTAACTAAATGATTTGCTTTCTTTTTTTCACTTTAATATTTAATAAACCTTCAGGGTTTCTAACTTTTACCTATCTTAAGTTTCTTGTTGAGACCTGAAGTTTACTGATTATCCCGCCGTTTGCCTAATGATTTATAATTGCTAGGGGCACATTACCTCAACTGTTCTTGAGTTCAACACTGCCCTTGATCCGGCAAAGAAACTTTATATACTATCTATCGGATTATGAAAGATAGTGGCAACACTGTCATGCATGCACTTTTGTAAGTCTGATGCCTGCTGGCCTTCTTTTGTACTCCTGAAATAAGAAAGAGTGGAGGAGGAATGAAGAGTGACACACAGCACACAGTAGAGAGTTAGAAGGAGGTAAGTAGGAGTGGACACAAGACTGGAAATGGGGACAGGCATTGAGGAGAAGACAGTGAGGCCTGTAGTTGTAAAATAGCACGTTATGCATTTCATGCATGCTGTCCATTGGAGGTGAAGGCACTCCCTTACAACTAGTAGTATTAGGTGAACCACAGTTTCAGTCCTAATATGGAAAAGGAGGCAGTGAGTATTCTTTATTCAACCTAACATAAGATGAAACTGCATTTCCCAGAGGCCCCGGGAAAAGATACTACAATCATGTGACCCACTGAGTTCATAGGAGTCATTCCACACCCAGTTAGTCCCTCCAACACCAATCCTGCATCTTTCTTTGTTCTTCTCACTTGAGTATTATTCCCCATTGAGTGTTACTTGACAAAACTAGCCTCCCTTCATTATCCCTGCTTTGACTCTAGACCTGTGAAGGCAAAACCACAACATCGGTCCACCCAGCTGCACTTCAGAACATCTCTCATTCTCCACACTAATTATCAACGTGGAAAAAACATGCTTAACAAATTCTTGTCAACCACAAGTCACATTACACCTTTGTGCTCATACTAACATTTCTATTCATGAAACAAATCTTAAATGTTTTCCATCTTTGGTGTCTAATCCTCGACTCCACACCCTTATTAGAATTGAAAGTTGGCTTTAACATAGCCTGGAATGTTTCCATTCTGTATCAGAGCCAGTGTCCAGGAGTGTGTTTGCTTTAAACTTGCTTACCACAGAGGCAAAGGGAGTCATTTGTTGTTAGATGAGCATTTCAGGAACCACAATGGTGATTGGCACGCCATGAATGGCATCAAACGAATGCCTTGCCAGTTGTATGATACATGATGTATGTGTATGCTGCTTTACTTGTGTCCAGGATGGGAGATGCCAGTAACACCTGTTGCCAGCATGTGAACGCTAACCAAGATCTTCGTGTTTTGGGAAATTTCTTCTTTTTCGCTTGAATCTGATGTCATGCACTTTTCGCTATCTGTAAGGATGTCAAAGGGGTACAAGCTGGGTTCTTAGTGAAGTGCTGGTGATTTTATACCGTTTTTTAGCTCTGTGTTCGATCGTAATATGTGTTTCTAAAATTGAATTTGAACTGTCTTTTTAAATATTTCCCTTTTATCTTACCTCAAAGCTGTTTTAAATGCACGCTGTCTGACGGGTTGGTGAGTTGCATGAGGCGCTCCTCCTACCGGTTTAGTGCTCGCAGGAGCTGGGCAGCCATTGGAGGTCAGCGGGCTAGGCTTCAGCTGCACCTATAAAACACACGCTGACGCGACCGCGCAGCGCTGTTTACCTGGGGTACAAGCTGGGTTCTTAGTGAAGTGCTGGTGATTTTATACCGTTTTTTAGCTCTGTGTTCGATCGTGATATGTGTTTCTAAAATTGAATTTGAACTGTCTTTTTAAATATTTCCCTTTTATCTTATCTCAAAGCTGTTTTAAATGCACGATGTCTGACGGGTTGGTGAGTTGCATGAGGCGCTCCTCCTACCGGTTTAGTGCTCGCAGGAGCAGGGCAGCCATTGGAGGTCAGCGGGCTAGGCTTCAGCTGCACCTATAAAACACACGCTGACGCGACCGCGCAGCGGACGCGCGCAGCGAAGGCGCGCCTAAGGCAAGCCCGTCTGCGCCCGTCCGCGCTCGGCCCGGGCTTAGGGCATGCCCCCCTGGATCTATGAAGCCTCATTTACAGCCATATTCGAGGGAGTCTCTTCTAGGGCTGGATCTGAGAGGTGGCAAGGTGAGCTGTCCCAAACTGTGGCCCGATATTATTTCGGCGGATCACGATACGCTATGCTCTAATTGCTCCCTACCCCTCCCTTGCATCACTGACTATCCTATTAAATGCTTGGTTAACCAGCCAGGTAGTTCACTCATACAAACTGAACTGGCTGCCATAAAATGTCTACTTCTTAATGCCAGGTCATTAATTAAGCACAGCATGGAATGCTCACTGCTCATTGAGCAGTATGATATTAAGCTGGCATTTATTACTGAGTCGTGGACCGATGATACTTCAGGACCTGATATTGTTAAAGCATCTCCTCCAGATTTCCTCTGCCACACCCTGGATAGACCACATAGGAAGGGCGGAGGTCTGGCTGTGCTATATCACAATACATTAGTGCCCTCTTTTTCTATAGCCTCCAATGCAGCTTGTGAAGCATTGTCGGTTAGTGTACGCATTTCCCCCCATGACACTTTTAGGGCTATCCTTCTCTATCGTCCTCCTGGTCCCAGAGGCGCGTTCCTAGATGCCATTGGTTCGCTCCTGGAGGAAGGACTTTGTGCTAAGTCCTTTACAGTTTTGGGGGATTTTAATTTCCATTTGGAAGAACCCACTGATCCTGATAATATGAGGCTGAAACTAGTTATGAGTGGGGGGGATCTTGAGCAGCTGGTGGTTGGACCTACACATGTAGCAGGTCATACACTGGACGGAATCTTTACCAATAACTCCTGCCTTTCCTTCTCTGAGACCCTGCCTCTCACCTGGACTGATCATGCCGCCATCCTATTTGTTTTATCACGGACTCCTCACTATCAACCTAAACCAGAGTCTAGGGCCAAGCTAACTATCAGGGCCTGGAATAACGCTAACAGTCCCGCTTTGGGGAATCTCTTGAAAGAGACAGCTCCCCTCCTTCCGGCTGGAGCAGAGGAGGCTGCGGCTGTTTACTCGGGATGGATTGACGCTGCGTGCAGTAAACTTGTCCCGATTAAACGGTATTCCCCTAAGCGGGCCACCCCGTCAGCCCCCTGGTTCTCGGAGAACCTTCAAGAGCAAAAAACTGACTGTAAGAGGCTAGAACGAGCCTGGAGAAAAGGCTATAGTGCCAGTGACAAAGTGGCCTATAAAACCAGTCTCTCAGGGTACAAAAAATTACTCGTGGAATCTAAGAGGATTTATTTTTCTGAGCAGATTAATAAGGCAAAATCCTCCTCCAAAGAGTTATTTAAAACGATAAACTTACTTACTAATCTTACTAGGCCAAATGTACATACTAGCCCTGAGCTATGTGAAAATCTTGCCTCTTTCTTTCGGCAAAAGGTTGATGTTATTTTTTCCTCCTTTAGTCCTCAGCAATCAGAGGCTAAGGAGGCCTTAGACGAGGCGGAGCCTATTGTAAGTAAAGCTATATCTACTCTAGTTGAGTTTACACCACTAGAAACTCAAGAGGTTATCAAGCTCTTGATGGCGAGTAGATCTGGATCTCCCCTGGACCCCTGTCCAGTCTCGGTGATTAAACTTTTTCCCAAGATCATTGGCCCGGTTCTGACCTCTATGATTAATTCTATTTTTGAGTCGGGCCACTTTCCCATAATGTGGAAACAGGCCTCTATTCTTCCTTTGATAAAAAAGCCTAAACTGGACCCTAGTGATCTGAATAGCTATAGACCTATCTCACGCCTCACACTGTCAGCCAAAATTATTGAGAAGGCCATGAACACCCAGCTCAGCACGTTTTTTCGCACTAACTGTTCATTGGATCCCACGCAGTTTGGCTTCCGTGCTGAACATAGCACAGAGTTAGCCTTGATTAAAGCATCGGAGGAAATAAGAGAGGCCTTGGACCAAGGAGGTGCTGCGATTCTGATCATGTTAGACCTCTCGGCGGCCTTTGATACGGTCCATCATGAAGTATTGATGGACCGGCTATCTACAGCAGGGGTTCAGGGCAGGGCCTGGAACCTTCTAAAATCATTTCTGACGGATAGAACCCAAACGGTGGACCTAGGCAAGAATAAGTCTAAGCCGTTCTCCTTTCCGTGCGGGGTGCCACAGGGCTCATCTCTTAGTCCCACGCTTTTTAATATATATGTGTCCCCTTTGGCAGCCCTGATTGGATCCTTTGGGTTTCAGGTGACGTCTTATGCAGACGACACTCAAATTGTGTTGTCCCTTCAGCCGGGCAAAGAAGCTGAGACCAGCCTGAGATGTCATGACTGCATGAAATCCGTTGCTGGCTGGATGGCATCCAATTGCCTAAAGCTCAATGCCGGTAAAACGGAGGTTTTGATATTTGGGAATAATGTCAACCTCTGGTCACCTGATTGGTGGCCAGAGGAAATGGGTATACCTCCAGCCCCCTCCACGAAAGCAAAGAACCTGGGTGTGGTAATGGATAATAAACTAACTTTTGGTGATCATGTTAGCGGGGTGGTCTCTACCAGCTTCTTTCTTCTCAGAAAGTTGAGAAAAATAAAAAAATTTCTTCTTAAAGATAACTTTAGGACAGCAGTCACGGCGCTCGTCTTGTCACGACTGGACTATTGCAACGGTCTGTATTTGAGTTTACATAAGAAACATCTTAATAGACTCCAGATTGTGCAAAATGCGGCAGCAAGACTGCTAACGGGCACTCCCAGGTTCGTCTCAGTGGGAAAGGGTCTTCGAGATCTCCACTGGCTTCCAGTGAAACAACGGGCACGGTTTAAAGCATTGTGCATGGTCTTTAAAGCCTTGGTGGGCAGTGGCCCAGTCTACCTGAGAAACCGACTACTCTGGTATGTTCCTGGTAGAATGTTACGTTCCTCGGAAGCAAAGCTAGTGACTATCCCCCGAGTTAAGAAAGCCAGTTGGGGTGGCAGGAGTTTCATTTACTGTGCCGCCAGGGCTTGGAATGATCTTCCTGTGCATCTGAGAAAGGCCATGGATCTCCTTTCATTTAGGAAGGGGTTGAAAACCTGGCTTTTCTCTGTATAATCCCCCTCCTAGGACACCCACCAGGTAGTGCTTAGCGCCAGGACGCCTTTGGGCAGCAGTTGCGCTCTACAAGTTTCATTAACATTAACATGTATCATGACTGATGCATTCTTGCTTATACTCCTGCCTTGCCTCCCCATGACACATATATGTCATTGTTTTCATGTGGAACAGGTGAGGTGTAATGCGTTTGTTCCCTGCAGCACTGTGCAGCGTGTTGTTTTTAATGTTCCAGGGCATTGAGTAAGCAAGAATGTTCAAATAGATCAACATTAAGGTGGTTTAAATGGTGTGGCATTAGAACTCGCGCCTAGCACCAATTCAAACGAAGAGTTATAGATGAGCAACTATGAATATTGCAGATGTTTTTGACCAAGGGGTTCTAATGAGAGTGAATCTCGAATTGTCTATGAGGTCACTCAGAACCTGTGCCCCTTTTGCAGTCTCCTCCCCGCTTTGATAAGCTGCTATGCTAACCATGTCACTAGGAATCCATACTTAACCACTCATCAACCATTGGAATACTGTCTCCTTCAGCAACCAGATATAAGAAACAAGCATTTGCAATGCAATAGGTCTCGCATTTACGCAAGTTTGAGCTATTGGCATTGTAAATGACAATGCCTTTTATTTATGTTTTCGTTTTTAAACATAAGTCAAATCTTTCGTTATTTACAATGCCAATAGCTTAAACTCGCCGTAAATGCGAGACCTATTGCATTGTAAATGCTTGTTTTAAGGAGGCAATAAAAAGAGAAACTGAGCGCGGTGTCCCATATTAAAGTTTTACAAAATAAAAAAATAAACAGAGCGCGGTGGCCCTGAAGCGGGCAACACGGTCAAAGTTTTTTTTTTTTATGTAAAGTGAGCGCGGTGGCTCAGAGAGGAGGAAAGGCTCACACTGGGCTCCAACCCACTACGGACAGAGTCTGGGATTGATCGAGTGACCCACAAGGAGGCCTAGAACCTTCTACCTCTGCTCACAATAAAGTGCTTTTATTCTTCTTTGTATTTAAACTGCCTGGGAGAGGCGACCTCTGACCCCAGTCTGATCCCGGGATCATCATAGACACATGGTGTGATCCTGAGCACATTTTCCATAGGAGGCACTCGAGCCTTTTGCCATCCACTTCCACCAGAATCGTGACATTAATGCTCAAATCTCGACCTTCACGTGGGACAGGAGTTGCCTGGAGTCCCAGCTACTTCCTGACGCCCAGTGTGATGCTCACAGGAGGCAGTACAGCCTCTCACCAGCGTCTGACTCTGAGGTGATTATATTAGTTCTGTCTACTTTTACTGCCCAGAGGAGGGGCGGGGGGGTACCACATCCTGCTCTGGAAACATGCAGCGAAGGGGCAAAAGTGGCAATATACCGGTGCAAGCAAGGAATGAACTCCTGACTGCTGTCTGGGTACTAAAATGCAGCAGTATAGAGGGGTTCGTGAGCTCCGGTGGCACTGCACCTGATGCACCCTTGATAGCTAGGCTCTTGGCAGACTTCCTCACTCTGGAGCCCGGTGAGCACCGAAAGTCCCCCCTCGACCCTTCCCCCACGTGTAAACCTCCCATCCACCTTCAGTGGGGTGCTTCCTTCCTAGCTACACCCCTTTAAAGGCCCGGGGTGTAAACTTAGTGCAGGGGGGCTAATAAAACCGCAGGCCACAGACACCAGTATGGAGGGGGCCGAGGGCAGCAGGAGCCACCCTGAAGGGGGGCGGCCCAGCGGGGGAAGAGCTCATGCGCAGCACTCATAATAAAAGATCGTTATCAGTACTAGTAGTATGAGAGCGATCACGAGTATTAGAACACATGAATTTGCAATGCAATAGGTCTCGCATTTACGCGAGTTAGAGCTATTGGCATTGTAAATGACAATGCCTTTTATTTATGTTTTGTTTTTTAAAACATAAATAAAAGGCATTGTGATTTACAATGCCAATAGCTTAAACTTGCGTAAATGCGAGACTTATTACATGGCACATGCTTGTTTAAGGCGGCAACCGAGTGTGGTGTCCCTGAAGAGTGCGCCGCGCTCAGTATTAAAGTTTTACAAGTAATGATACCCGCATCTGGACAACTGCTTCTTACAAAGTCACGTGAACAATGACAAGGGATTAAAAGTCAATTGATGACGCTTCCTGTGTTGTCATTTTTTGTAATGTCCAGCGTTGGATTGGGAAGGTAGGCAGTCAGCATTGGGTGATGGGCCAGTGCGGAAGGATCACCTGTGGGCCGTTGTTTTTGGGACCCCGGTCAACCGACCTACAGTCTTACTATGTGCCACGGCCCCCGCCAGGCCACTAATGTGCAATATGTTGGTCCGGCCCAGAAGCAGTGCCTTTAGCTTGACCCCTCACCCTCCTGGCCTCACATTCAGGTCATGGCGGACTGGGAAAGGCCTCGCATGGGGCCCAGGTGATTTTATGACTGTTGTGCCTACCTCAGCCCTCCACCCCCACCTTGCTAGAGCAGCAGAAGCGGCGTGCCTTTTTTACCCCTCCCTACCTGGACATTGTACTGAGGCTATGATGGGCTGGGGAGTGGGTGAATAAGAGAAAAGGCCTCCCTGTAGGACAGGTGTTGCCACCTCGGCCCCAGTGTCTTGGTGGAGGGGGTGTGTGTTACCACTGGTCTCACTCTGAGGCCATCCTTTACAAAGAAAAAAATACATATCTTCCAGGATGTCAGTTAGAGATAAGCCGAGACAGAAGGAAAGCCGGCAAGTGCACTGCACACTATAGTTTCAATAAACGTACTCCAACCTTGCAGTGCCAGCCACCGGGCGATTGAGAGTTTGTTTGCCGCCGCCTCCTGAGTCCTGCAGAGTCCTGGCCGCTGCAACTGCACACTCCGCCTCGGGGGCAATTGAATTCGTGTTGGTTGGGGGGGAGGGGTCACATTGATTGTAACACTGATTATTAACAGCTGAGCCGAACACGGCTGGCGGCCGTTGCAAGCACTCAGGCAGCGCTGCGAGCGTCGTGATTGCCACACCACAAACTAATCAGCTGCCCTCCCACAACAAGCTTCGGCACTGCAGCAGGAGAAAAGAAGAGATCAAAGAGAGAAAGATGGAGACAGAGCGAGGCAGGAGATACTGCATGCGATATAAAGAGAGAAAGTTAGAGACCGGGGGAAGATGGGAGGGAGAGTGAGAGAATAGGAGAACAGGAAGGAGGATACAAAGAAAAACACGGGAAAGTGAAAGAGCGCCATGCGCGCGTTGTAGGCACGCCGTGAGCGTGCACATCGGCGTGGCCTGCGGCTCGTGCCCAGTGGCGGCGCCTGCGGACTTCGCCATACTTGAAAAAGTGCTGCGCGGCTCGTGCAACCCAGGGACGGGGCCGCCAAAGCAAAAAAAAAAAAACAGTAGAGGAAGTCCGGCGGGAGCCCACCCCGCCTTCGTGAATGCCGCATGGTGCGGCCAAAGCAGGATTTTAGGCGGGGCTCCTGGGAGCAAGACGGAGCCCCGCGTGTTGCTGCAGTGACCGGCTGAAGACGGAGACCAGCCGAGGAGCAGCGCAGAGTCCCCACAAGAGCAGGTAAGTGGGGTGAGGCATGCTGTGCATGTAAAGCGCGCCGTGCTTCGAGCTCGCATGCGCATTTAAAAGTGATATTGCATGAGGCTTGCGAGGACGGAAGGGGGACAGGAGATGTGCACATCGCGTGTCTGTACGTGCGTGTTCACGGGCGCGTTCACATTTCCAGTCCGTCCTGCGCGTGTACAGCTCCTGTCTCCCTTCCAAAGCAAGTCAGTAACAATAGATCTCGCTAGCGACAGCGCTTTCGCGCTGCGTCGCCAGGCGAGACCTAAAAAACGAATCCATGGCATCCTTCAGCCTTCCCCCATCCATCTTCAGCAATGCTCTTCCTACACTCGAATTTTTACTACCTAGTGTCTTGCTACCCTTCAACACCAATCTCTGTGCATCATTTCAACCCTTACGCCATACACAAATTCTCTACCTGGTTTCCTGCCATCCTCCCACACAACCCTCTGCATTATTTAACCCTCCTTACCCATAACCACTCTCTCCACTAACACATTGAGAGCAGAGAGTTGGGCCCTCACTGACAGTAGCTCTGTCAGAACCGCCTGTTCGCATAGTCCACTTTGCCTTTTCAGTGTGTGTCTGCAGAGACCCATGTCTGACAGAGAAAAGGTTCTCCATCACCCCTTAGGCCTGTGCACATACGAAAGAGGCGTGAGAATGTGGGTGATATGGAAGACCGAGAATGTGGGTGATATGGAAGACCGTCATCCCCTATTGCCCGCACAGGGGAAGTCTGAGGAGAGATTGGGGAAACATCCACGAAATAGTAAGAACTTCAGTTGGTGAACTTCTCTTTTTCACTGATATGACGTTTCCACTGATGTGACATGGGAATAGTTAGGGACCTTATTTCGAACCCGGCCATTCACACTGACAGCCATACATAACCCTTCCTTCTCTCATTGTAGTTATACTGATCTTTGAACATGACTGTGTTTAGAATCATTCCAGTGTGTGTGTCGGTGTTTATGTTATGTTATATGAACTTATAACGTGCACAGATACTCCAAGGAGTGTCCCGGCGCGAACCTGAAGAGGGGTCAGAGTCAAAAGGCAGAGCTAGAAGAGAAAGGTTTTCAACTTTTTCCTAAAAATCGCAGAATCTTGGATGCCGCGCAAGGCCAATGGCAATGTATTCCATGCCAGAGCTGCTATCCGGGCAAAGGAGCTCCCACCAAGCCGGTCCGGTTATGTCCGGTTTATATAGTTTAAATTTGTTTCATTTTTCTGCACCCTTGTCTTCATTATGCTGTTTTCAGAAATCCTGTTCTTAACGATCTTTAAACATGTATATATAACCTTGCTTTACTGCTTGCATAAAATTCACCATGCTTCATTGTTTGTTCCCCTAGTGTTTCTGTCACAGTTCAAAATCCTTCAGAGCAAGGATCAAGTAGATGATAGCCCTCAACCAAGATGTTGTACAAAGGGGAATGAAGACAAAGTGGACAGGGCGACCATGGGATCAGACATCCTAGAAAAAAGTGACACGCCTCTCAGCACTTATTGTGAAATAGAAGCTGTGCTTGATGAAGATGGTGATCTGGATGTTGGACGAAGACCGCAGTGCTCCTCTGCTGGTTATGATGAAGATTCTATGAGGGATCAGGTCCATCCCATCATTTTAACAAAAGGGTACTGCGATTTAATTGACGATATAGATGAAGACTCCAAATGCCTCAATGTTATTAAAATAGGTGAGTAAAGTGCAGTTTGATTGTGTAAAATAAATAACCTGCAAGGTTCTTACACCTTGAGAGATTTTTACATTTTAATAAACATATTTTTAATTAGAAACTTAAAGTGACCATTGGCCTTTTGTTTACATTGGTGAATATGTTGTTTGTTTTACAATGTATTTAATTATCTAACGTAGACAGTTAAATAGCTCTCTGGGCAGTGAAAACCTGACTTAAGATATGGAATGATTTAACCCTATAGAACAAGGGAACCTGTTTGCCTTGCTTAATCATTATGCATGGGAAATGTGTGGTATCCTGCAAATAAATTGGCAAACTATAGTACAGAATCCTACGAGGCTACCGAGTTAAATGTCAGATATCAGACAGTAGATAAGGAAAGTAATGATTTTGTTTTTTATATATAATTGTGGACTCACTTGGGCTAGGAGGAAATGCATTAAAATTATGATAAATATGCTGTCAAGAGTTAACATACCTTTGATACAAATTTTCCAATTTAAACTAAAGTGTCATTACAAATGTGATAATGGCACTTTTAAGCTCATAAACACTGTGCCTTTTAGCACCAGCAAACTGCCGGAGGCCACTCCGCAGCTTTCAGTTTGGAAAAACATGCAGAAACACTGTTTCCACATGTTATGCCATAATTAATGTTACATTTGTCTTAATACTACAGCAACTGGGAGTGGTGATTGAACTAATGAACTTAGGTATTGCAGCGAATTACCCCATGGTGTCTTGAAAGAGCGCCAAAACAATTTCTTTATCTATAGAGATGTTTCTCGCAACACTTTTACTAAAGATTGCAGTAATAGAACAGACTACAACTGTAACATTTAAAAAACAATAGCATTTCATATTTTGTATAATAAAAAAGCATAATATTTATGTTTTTTGTTTAATCTTTGAACAGAACATACCATGGCAACAACTTTGGAAGATGTTGGGAAGCAGGTTTGTATCTTATTTTCAAACTTAGCAACGTGTTCTGCTTTCACCAGGAGCAGGATTTTGCTAATTGGTGTGTGGCTCAACATTTTGCTTTGTATTGTTGTTGATTTCTCTATATTTAAATTAATTTGTGGGTGAACCAATGGCCTCTTCCATGTGGCTTTTTATTTCCCAGATTCTATCGCACTGCAGTTTTTTTTTGGTTTTTTTAAAGTTGCAGAGTGGCCTGTCTACTCTATACCTAGTCTCTTTTCCAAATTCTACATTACGAGTGGCCCGGTTTTGAGCGTGGTAATTATTCACTCCCAAAGTTAACAATGCCAGGCGCACCTTTAACTCTGGGGGTTTAGCATTACTGGGGATAACAAGTGAAATGCTCAAGTTCCACTGAGGAATGGGAAATTTAAAGAAAATTTGTACTTGCAGATCCAGTTTCCCTGAAACATGTGGCCAAACATTTGCTTCAACAGGTTTGCAATTCAATCCCTCTGTAAATTTGTCTTTTTTAGTATTTTCGTTGCCCTTTAATTTCGTTTTTAGTACAGAAGGACCCAAGAGAGTGAATACATAATACAAAAACCTGATACATTATGATGTTTTCTATTAGACGACTTAGTCCAGTAAGTCCTCGGTTAATCTGGATGGTTTCAAGTTATTTTTTTCTGTTTCAGTACATATAGTAAGAAAATACTAATTTATGGCAAGCTAATTATATTGTCTTAACAAATTGTCTTCGAGAATCTGTTCTTCTTAGAAACTGTTCTGTATGAGCTCGGCTGATACACTTTAATAGGGTGAAAGAGTTTTCTACATACTGTGCTAGTTTTTCATGTGCCAGTTTATTTTTTGTTTTCTTGAGGACAGTACTCTAGATAACAAACCTTTCTACGGTTCTCAGGTCTGGCGTGGGGCTTTTCTTCTTGCTGATTACATTTTATGGAATCAGGATCTCTTTAGAGGCTGCACTGTGCTAGAGCTGGGAGCTGGCACTGGACTTACAAGCGTTATCATGGCAACAGTTGCTAAAACCGTTTATTGCACAGGTAACATTTTCCTGAATTAAGCATGCATTATGCTAAGTCTGTTTCTGCTCATCACAGAATACTTTTCTCTTGCACTATATCAGTTATGAAAGCATATGTGCAAGGTAAATAATTTTATAGGGAGCATGGAAGCCAACTGGTGCAGGAGAGAAATCACTAAATGTCAAAAGAACCCAGGATTTTCTCAAAGTACAGAAGAGAGTGTGTCTTTTAGGCATGAATAGGAGGCAAATATCGGGGTGAACTCAACTTGGTAATGTCCTTTGTTAATGAATATAATATTATGTACTCTTCACCTTCATCATATTAATCCCCTTGTGTTTCCATGTGTGTCCCACATATGCAGTGACAGCTGCATAATGCTATAACCAATGGCAACTGACACACCCTTGTCAGTCGGCCCCAGTGCTTGCATACTATTAAGAAGCTCTCTCTTGCTAGTCACAGAAGTGCTGTCAGAAAGCTCATGGCCCCAAGCATTCTGACCACACTAACTTTGTCTTCTAGTTTACAGATTCCTATTGAAGTTGGCCTTATAAATACTTTTAATTTGACTGCCTCCGTCAGTCATGCACCCATACTTAAGAATGTTTTATCTTTAGCTGTATGTTTTATTCCACCCAGTCATGCCTGTGGCTCTTCATTAAACTCTTGCTTTTTCCCCCAACTTTGATCTTTTTTTGGCAGACTAATGGGTTTCACAGTAGATATGTATGTTCACCACCACAATTTGTGCAGCTCAGTAATATTTTGTGATGCTGGGCAACCCTAGCCCCCAGTTATACTGTTTAGCAGTGGGTTGACATGGCTTTCCTTTGAGACCCATAACAATTTTTGTGCCCCCGCCCAATCCTCTGTCTTCTTGGTTCCCATAAGGAATGTTTTCCATCACATAAAGCCACCAGGGTGAGTTAATTTCATACTCCAGTGTCTGAAATGTCGCCCTGCAAGTGCTCTTTGTGTAATCTTTAAACCAACCAAATGGAGTCATGGTAGCGCATGTTTGAGCATGCTCTCGAATTTCACGATATACTCACAGCAAAACTTCAGTAATGTGAATTCTGAGGGAATTCTAGACAAAAGGTGACCAGATTTGCGATGTAGGTTAAGGAGCACAGGGGTTGGTGTTTGGGAGAAAATCCACCTGCGCAGGTGTCTGTCACCAACAATATGTTGAAGCCTTCTAGCAATGAGTACGATGAAACCTTTAACATTCTAATTTAATTAAGGACATCAGAACAACAAGACTTTACACAAGTTTTGTCCCTATCCCAATTCCGAACTCTCATAAAATGTGAAAGAAGAGCCTAACCTGTCCTGCCAGGTTGATGCATTACACCTTCACCCAGCTAATAAACCCCAGGCCAATAAACCCCAGGCCAAAGTCTGTTTTCTTCATGACCCTCAAAAGGGATGGCTACTCTAAAGAATCTGAGGTCTCTTTACTGTCAGTTACTGTCAGTTGATAGTATCGTAGTGAACCTGGTGTGTCCTCTGCTTTGTTCAATGCCATTATAATCTTCTCATATTTAGTCTTGTGGATCTGTGTTTTAGAACTGATTAACCCAGGTGAATAAGGCAAATAAGATGCTAGATAGTCAAACCTTGCCTATTAGTGTGAATTTTGGCCAACCCGGCCTCTATGTTAGGAGTAAGATAGGCTGGTAAGCTTCCCTTCATCTGGTATCAATACAATGACTGCCTTATGCAGATCTGACAGAATCCTACCCTTGTCTTTTACATCTTTAACCATGGGTAACATTTACCCACTTATCCCTAGTTTTCTCAAAGAAATTCTGCTGGTGCCCTACTGGGAACCTGTGAATGCTCAACATTCTAGATCATAGTCTTCCTCTTTAGTGTCTCTTGCTACGCCTTTATTTTGTAGCTTCCTCTGAAAATCCTTCATGTGGTTTGCTTGGCTGTCCAGCTTCCTGTAATACCAGGTTTGGGCTATTATAATGCCCTCCTTTAGTGACCCGCCATTCTCAGGTAGTCAAGACCAAGATTGACCTATTCTGTAGGTCAATCTTGGTCTCCTTTTCTAGGCTATGTCAGAATCTTTCTTCTTGTTGCATTTGTATTCTATATTCATGCCTACCTAAAGCCATGATTTTTCCAAAGACCGACGCTTTTAAAGATGCAATGAGGTATTAATTTAATCCAGCTCACACGATGCAACATCTGGCAGGACCGACCGCTCATCTGCCAACATTCCAGAATACCCCAGGCTTTATTCACAGAAGTTTAGCACCAGTCTCTATGAGAAGCACACATGAAAGTATACATCATTACAACATATCCCCCTTTCCAGGAGAATGAAAAGAAAATTAACTACACAGAAGTTTGATGGGAAGAAAACTTATATAACTAACAAAATTAAATTAGTAAAATAAATATCATAAAATGTACATTCTTGGATTGTAGAATACTGCATGGAAATGTTCTGCACAAATAGCTCACCATAGAATTGCAGACTCGTTAAGTTTTTTTAACAATGTGGAATAACCTGAGAACTCTCAAATACATACATAATCCTCCAGATGCTTAGGCTTTTTTTTCTTTACCGTTGGGAAATGTCCTGACTCTTCCCATCACTCTTCACAACATTCTCTCCACTATCACACCGTCAAATATTGCTATCCCACATTTCTGGTTCAACAGCGTGACTCTTACCAACTTACGCATGTTCCATCATTTTCTCCTCCAACAGTACTTTGTTTCTTTTTACTTCACTGATCACTTTAGGACGGGACCATTTGGATGAACCTTTTTATGACCTTCCACAAACACACCTTACCCATTCTCCTTTCTTGAAATTACTCATTTTCCTTACCCTCTCATGTCTCTGCGCATACTGATCCTGATAATTTTTTACTTTATCTTTCAAATGTTGCTGATTAATTTTGTCCCTGTATGTTCTCTTCACGCAGGAACTGCAGTAGTGCATTCTACCCTTCCTTTCAACAGGAAAAACTGAGTCTCCCCTGTGACTGAGTGTGGTGTTGTTCTGTAGTTCCACAGCATGTTTTTAATTTCTTGTTTCCTCTCTAATACGCCATGCAAAGCTAGTTGGATACATTCTCTCAAAACACGATTAAACCTTTCCACTTAGCTGTTTTCTCTGGGATGATAAATGGCAGTCCTATCATGTTCAATTCCCTCCATCCTCAGAAATTTGGTGAATTCAGCAGAAATAAATTGTGGACCATTGTCTGAGACCAATACCTTAGAACAACCCTCCCTCCTGAAAATCACCTTGCAAAAGGGCACTACATGGTGAGCTTTGACTTCCTTCATAAATGCCACCTCTGGCCATTTGGAAAAGTAGTCTATCAACACAATAGCATACCTACTTCTATGCCCTAAGCAGTCAAATAGACCACAAATATCGATGGCTAATCTTTTCCACGCACGTTTGGGAAATGTGGTAGGCCTAATGAGCGTCTCCGTGACTGCATGAGATTTATCACTGCAAGTATAGAGTAAACAATCCCTTAAAAATCTCTCAACATCCCGGTCTATTCTCGGCCATTAAAAATCTGCATAAGCTTTGCGTTTCATGGCAGATATTCCACCATTGCCTTCATGTAAAAGCTCCAGCAGTCTGCTTCGCAAGCTCTCTGGAAAAATCAGTCTGTCACTCCTCCTGACAATACATGAAGCACAGAGAATTCACTCCACACAGAGAAAATCACTTAAGTCTTCCCATTTGCTCCCACTTAATACAGAATTATTCTGCAATTTCTTCACTATGATCCAGCGGGTTATTAGCAACAAGCATTCATACACTAAATACTCACCTGGGCCCATTCATTCACACTAACTAATAATCACCGCTGGTGGGAGTCAGTTGTACTCTTTATCAAAATCCCTGCTACCAATTACCTTTTCTGATTGAAGAGTAATGACTTAACAATGGACCTTTGATAACTGGGGTTGAAATGAGATCATACAAAACATAATTTTTCATTAGACTCCTGAAATAACCACTGACTCAGGAAGTTTTAAAATGTTTATCTAAAATTATTTAGCAGAGTAAATTACAAACCACATAATACTTAATCGCATATCAAGGAGTAAGCACACTATTGTCACCTATTGATCACAAATGACGGTCCCTCAGAAAGGAGAAGATAGAGACAGCAGTACAAACTAAAAATTACGCATTTATAGTTACCTAAAGGTGTGAAAACCAAACCCCTTGGCCAAGGAGTTGGAAAGAGGGTCTCCAAGAAAGCATGAAGACCAAGACCTCCAGACCAGGTTCAGGACAGGATAGATGACCTCTCTACCAACGACGCCTGCGTCGTTCCCCTCTCTGACACTTCGTTCCTCCTCGTGGTTTCTTCCGCATCTCCCTCTAGTACGGTCCGCCGCCCCCACCTCACAACCTCTTCGGACAGCGGTTCAGTCTGTTCTGTTCTGCAATAGCATCGGTTCTCTGCTACAGCATCTGTTCATCTGTTCTCTCTGAGCTAATTAGTTAGCTAATTCTATATCTATTATACCCTTCTACGCCCATGTACCTCCCATTAATGTTTCAAAATTATGGGCCCACTAATTCTGATTGGACAGGGACAGGGGGTTGATCCTCACACCATGTCATTTTAGTTAAATTTTCTTAAGCCCATTGTTTTAGAATCCCGCCCCTCTCAATTAATACATTTGCTTTATTTCCCACCCGTTTCACATCAGGATTAATACAAAATATATACAAAATGTATCATTTTATAAGACATTTTAGTTGAGCTCTGAAGGTGATCAGCGGGTCATGTCCTTGGACATCCTCCAAGTTGACTTCATCGCTTTGCTCTGCTAGTTTTCAGAGCGCATGCGCAGGTCACATGACTCTCGAGTTGCTGTTTAGCCAACCCAGGCCCACTTTACGAACTAATAGAAAGTCAAAGAAGAAACATATTAAAATCAAAAATAAATGTTTTCACTGTATACCTCCTACTTCTACACTAATCCCAATTATTTATAAATGTCTATCCCGCATTAATAGCTTTAGAATACCACATTATTAATTGCAGTAATGCGAAAGCTTTAGCATGTGAGAACATTAAGCGCCCATTTTAGCATACACTGCGCAGAAGCAAAAGATTCCCTCCAAGCAAAGAAAGACGTCATACCACGTGACATGGTTGACACATGCGCAGTAGAATTCCCGCGTTTTAGCGGCCATTTTGGATTAGACAAGGATTACTTATTAGTGGAAAACACATAGGCAAGCATCTTCTAGATAAAAATGTTGTGTTTGCACATTATTAATAAAGACATTACAGTGTTTTAGTACAAATTAATTAATACTGTGAGAGGATTGCTTCCGAACAAGTCTCATTGTGAGTCCTTGCTCCATCAATCCCCTCTCTGATGGCGTTTCTGAGCCATCAAAACTACCTACAACCAGATGCCAACTTTAGCATATTTCAGTCACATTTTCATTTTTACACTGTCCATTCTTATCTTTTCCCTTCAATTTCTTGTAAATTTCACTTCGCAGGTCTTCTAATTTAATCTCTTCAAATTTTCTTTTCTTACCTCTTCGTGTTACCCTATATGTTTCCTTCTTTCTACAACATTTACACCATATCATTATTGACAATACTGTTATTGCTATCCCTACTAAGGGTACTATTATTTGACCTATAAGTCCTTTCCCTACATTAGTAAACCAGGTACCAATTGACGCAATGCTATTTGTCAATCTTTCCCATACACTATCAACTTCCAGTGGTTTCAGTTCCTTCTCAAGTATAGTAATATTCTTTATATATGTTCCGATTTCTGCACTTTTGTCCGGAATATACGTGCAACAATGTTTCGTTTCAACAATTTACAGACTCCGCCCTCTTTTGCTAACAATATATCAAGAGCAAGTCGATTTTGCATAACCATAAATCTAATCGCAACCATCTCCGCATTAATCATTAGAAATCCTCCAGCAGTATCCGTTGATAAACGATCAACCACTGTAGACAATTTACATATTCTCCTTGAGTTCAGAATTACTCCCACTGAAGGTATCAATGCACCAAATATGTGCATTTGGGAAGGATAAAACGAAAACATTTGAATTTAATAATAACCGAGTTTTCGATATTAATCATCTAATTAACTGTAATACGAAGTATGTAACATATGTCCTGGGCTGCCCATGTAATAAGATCTATGTGGGCAGTACCATAAGACCATTAAAAATGAGAATTTAGGAACACCTCCGTGCGATACGTAACAATGATCATAAATACCCTATGACTTTCCATATGCAAGAAATTCATCCGACAGATAATAATATATGGTTTATAGGTATTGATCATATACCGGCCAACCCAAGAGGTGGGGATAGGGAACTATCCCTAAGGAAAAACGAAGCTGGGTGGATTTGTAAACTTCGCAGCATTGAACTTGGGCACAATAGTGATGATGAAATGCATTACTTCCTCTGAAGAGGGAGAATTTCCAACTTGTTATGATGATGAGACTTGGATTGTAAATCGCACACATATGGGATTTTATAATCATATATACAACGATGTATTTATTAATGTGACATCTTGGGGTGCAACTGGAAACATAGATGTTTGTTTAATTGACAAATGTCAATACAAACAGAAAAGAGTGTTGAATACATCTGTAACTGTACAATGGGATTTTGATTACTTCCAATTCTGTTTCTCCCTATTAGAAATATGATGAGTATACAACATTGTTCATTTGCCAATTAAGCTTCCTATTCATCTGACTAGGGGTCTTTCTGACGCCTGATGGACAGTTGCTGTTAATACAATAATAAAGAGTCCTTTGAAGACATAACTGTCCACCTTGGTGGTGTCCTTCTATTGTTTCTTCTCTCTAGATTCTCGTTTTCTTTTCCTTTTTTCAATATATAGTTTCTTTTGTTTATATACTGAATTTATTAGTCCCTTTTTTCTGGTTTGGCTTAGTGTAATTGTATTGGAGATGACATATGATTTGGAAATGTGAGGCAAGATGGGCGTATTTGTCCCTCTTATATTGTGGTTACAAACATATGATGTTCCATTAGGTATTCAAATGGATTCATGTGTTATTTATATAACTTTGTTAACGAGTCATGGTATATTGCGGTCTCGTGCCAGCCTAACAGTCTGGAGTGACATCATAGCTTATGATCCTTATAAATGTTGGAGC
This sequence comes from Calotriton arnoldi, assembly GCA_963921515.1. Lineage (NCBI taxonomy): Eukaryota > Metazoa > Chordata > Amphibia > Caudata > Salamandridae > Calotriton > Calotriton arnoldi. Next base: position 553,569 of record CAWUFW010007339.1, read on the forward strand.
TCATTATATTAAGAAAAATCACTGGTATTTGTGTACCTTTTATTACCACTCCAAGATGGCCGCTGCACCGGTTATCTTCTGATGCCAAGTTTTGAGTAAAGCGTATGTTGGGCTCAATAATACGATGTTTTGGAATTTTCGAGCGGACTACACAACTAATTTTATTATATTCTAGCTTCGTATTAATTTGGAAATTCCGGAGTGATATCATTTATTATTTCTTGCATATTGGGTAAAGTACCTTGATTGTGGGCTCAGTAATATGGCCTTGGAATTTTCGGGCGAACTACACATTTAACGTTATTAAACTATAGATCCGTATTATCTTGAAAATTCGGAGGTATTTCGTAATTTAACTCGCACATATTGGGCAGAGAATCTTGATTATAAGTAGACCTTTATTTTTATTAGTCTTTGATCACCATTTCAAGATGGCCGCTGCTTTGGATGCCATCTAAACGCCGCCTTGTAAGTCGAGTAAATATTGATCTCACCTGTAACGTATCTGGGGTTTGCAGCGGGCTATTTAAACGAAATGGTGTATGGGTATTCTTTATGACCATACCCGCTGTATAGGAAGAGTGTTTTGGATTCTGTCGCAGCCATATTTAGGTAAGGAGGGATTTTTACTCGGGTGTCTTTTCTCTAGCATGTTGGGAGCTGAGTAAGGAGGGATTTTCATTTGGGCGTCTTTACTCCAGCATATTGGGAGCTGGGTCCTTTATTTGTAGATCTCCATATATTTTATGGAACCGTGAGTATGCCGCTTTCATGTGTTTTATGCAGGGAAGAGGGCTAATATTTCCAATTTGGATTTATGCTCCAGCTGTGCTACTCTCTTTTTTTCCCCCCCTCCCCTCTTTCTCTAGCACGTTGGGAGCTGAGTAAGGAGGGATTTTCACTAGGACGTTTTCACTCTAGCACGTTGGGAGCTGGGTCCTCTATTCGTAGGTCTCCATATATTTTATGGAACCGTATGTATGCCGCTTTCATGTGTTTTATGAAGGGAAGAGGGCCCTGTTATTCCCACACTTCACTTTTTTATTGAACAACAAATTAGAAATAAGGTGTTATCTTCAGATATTGGGCATGGCATGAATATATGGAGTCTCATGAATGCCATCTCTGTACACTTTATGTAGTGTGGCAGGATTATATTTTCCCTCTTGGATTTCTATCTATCTTGCGCCCTCCCTCTCGCTTTTTGGTTAGTCCTGCTTATGAGCTCAGATCATTTTGGATATAGGTTGCGAATATGGTTATTAAGACTTTCTAAGTCTATATATAATACGCTTTTGTGTTTACAGGCTGATCAGGTATTTGTCCTGTGATTTCAAGTCCACCGGATTAAAGGCGTGGCTACAGATAAGGTCTGATGAAGTGTTATCTGACCTTAGATTTCTACAAATTGTGAGAGTGAGATACTCTTCGTTATGATATCCAGTAAGTTATTTTATCTTTTTGTCTGTTCGGAATACAGTAACAGGGTCATCTTTTGTGAGGGTATATGATCATAGTTGTGTGCCTCTCTCTTTTCTTGTAACAGTCCGTTGAAAAAGTGCGTGTTATCTGGACCAACAAATTTATTTATTGCGGACTCCTCGACGTTGATTTAACTGGAAGTGTCCGGGTCTTTATTCTTATGGTGGGTATCCTTTTATAATAGATGGTTGTTTAACTTAGCCTCCTTTCCATATATTGATATGGCACAAATCTCCTTTATACTAAACTTGATGAATGAATGCCAGGATGGCGCATTACACCAGATATATCTGCATTTGATAGTTCTTTTGAATCTTTTTATGGGACCTTTATTTTGCGTCCTATTTTTTGTAGCATCTATCTTTCTGTTTTTATCCTTCGTTCCTCTATTTACTTTTCCCTTTTCAAATATTTAAAAAATATATATTTTTTAGATATATGTAATAATATACTCTTGTAGGGTATGTCTTTTATTATAGATGTGGAGTAAAATGTGTTTGGAAAAGAGTATGTAATTTTAAGTGTTCAAAGTGTTATGTATTAATGGTGCAGTGAATATGTGGTCCGTTTTTGTGATATAAGTCACATATTTAGTAATCGTCGTCGTATATGTTATATATGTTTGGAATTTGTGCGGACTCCTCGACGTTGATTTAACTGGAAGTGTCCGGGTCTTTATTCTTATGCCCTGAAGAAGTCCTTTACTGGACGAAACGCGTCGGCTGTCTCTTTTTTACAAGCTCGATATAAATAAAAGAAGATTATAAAAGATTTACATTATGGATATGGATTGTAATATTTTTTTATATTATCATTAAGTGGTGCACCTTTGTTTTTGTTTAAATTGTTATAATCCTGTATTGGATTGCATCGTGGCAGTGGGTGCATTAACGGTGTGCACATATGTGAGGGGTGATTTCCATCTTTAGAAATATAATTAGGGATAACGGGTCAGGTGCTTGGTCTATACAGGGTACATTGCCAATAGTTTGTCTTACTTATAAATTACTCCCTGGGTATGCACTGACTCGACCTACTAACTGCAGTTCGTATTATTAATCATAATAAATATGTCTAATTTTAAAGATAGACGACAGGAATTAGCACAGGACCTTTTTTCAAAACAGACCACGGGAAGTAAATCAAATAATGTTGTCAGGACAGAGGGTTTAAAAATCAAATTTCAGAAGTTAGAAAAATTAAAAAAACAAGAAATGTCCAGGTGGTGGGACGGTACCACCCTAACTAAATATATGGAGAATGATAAGATTCCAAGGGGTCTTAGAATTTTAATTTTTCCTACATTTGAGGACTTGGATCCTGAATCATTAAAGGACTGGGAGGTAAATCTCCATGACGCATCATTTAATATGATGCGTATATTAATCAAAAATGCAGAGAGGAAGGGAAGTAAGCTACAGTCTGAAATAGAAGAACTTGAGAAAGAGATTGCAGCCTCGGACCTAAAAGATATTATTAAAAAGAACTATGATATTTTAGAAAAAATACTAGATGAATATCAAATGTATCTGAAGGATAAGAAAGTCAAAAAAATTAAGAGGGACGATAAGGACTACAGGGAAGGGAGGATATATACCTTTTCTCATAAATATGACAACCTTAAGGTGACAGGGGATGGAAAGAGACAAAGAGAAGAAACGTCCGAATTGGTTTCAATGGACAGTATTAGCTCTCTTTCATCTGTGGCCAGTTTGGCCAACACTGATGAAATATCAGGCATATCGGATATAGAAAATCGATCCACTTTTTTAGCGGAAATGGAACGCTTAAGACTAGGTGCAAAAACAACAAGGAAAGAACAAAAACAAGAAGGGGTGGGAGGAGATGGCAGTAACGCAGGCAGAAACAAGAGAGTGCGGAACGACACAATCGCCATGTCCACCAGATCCAAGACAACGTAGAAGGGGCGACAGCTGATGGAGAAGTGGGAGGGCTGACACAAGAACTTGTGATTGTTAACCTTTCCTCTAGAACTTTAACTGAAGTGGATATATCTGTATTGAGTAGAGGATTGGGGTTTTGCCCCACCCAATTTGGAAATGACACAGATATTTTTGTTGATTTGTATAAATTTACTAGAATATTAAAATTAAAAGATCATTTCATTCGGAATCCTGTTGTATGTACCGAAAATATGGGGGAATATGTACCACCGACCCATACAGTTTCAGACTTGCATACTTTACAGCTAATGATGTCATTGCAGGATGAAATACCAATTGAGATGGATGTGTTGAGATCTGAATTGAACATCGTAGAAAATACGCTAATTGATAGTGGCCTTAAATCCCGTTCTAAATTTATCCCAGTAGGGACACACCCCAACATTGATCTCTTCAGGGAGAGAGTTAGTGATGGCTTTCACAAGATCTTGGAAAATCCCAATCCCCGCAATAGAGTTAAATATAATTTGTCAGTACAGGAAAATCAAGCATTGAAGGATTTAAGAACTGACACCTCTATTGTCATCCGAGAAGCTGACAAGGGGGGGAACGTTGTGTTAATGGATAGGGAGAGTTATATGAAGGAAATTAATCGCCAGCTGGCAGACTCCACATGTTATAGAAAAATACCGGGGAACCCCATAAAAGTACTAAGTACCTATATTAACATGAGATTAGTGGAATGGCGGGAGATTGGCCTATTGAGTAATGAGGAGTATAGATATATGATGGTTGGCGAACCCACTTTTCCTTGTATATATGTGTTACCCAAAATACATAAGGGGGGCCAATTTCCACCTGGTCGCCCCATTATTTCGGGAGTTAATTCCCCCACGGAGAAACTATCTGAATATGTAGATCAATACTTACAACCTCTAGTACGCAATTTACCGGCGTACATAAGGACAGTAAAGACATCTTAAATAAATTTGATGGATTTGAATGGTCTGAAAATCTGCATTTTGTCACAATGGATGTGGCCAGTTTATATACATGCATTAGAAAAGAATTTGGGGTGAAAGCCCTGGAATTCTTTCTTGGGTTAAGAACTGCAGACCACTATAAGCATAATGAAGTGCTGTTAGAAATTACAGATATTATTCTATCTAAGAACTTCTTTCTACATGATGCTCAATGGTACCATCAAATACAGGGCGCGGCGATGGGTTCCAGGTTTGCTCCTGCTTATGCCGGACTCTTTATGGGCTGGTATGAGCGGGAGCATGCCTGGGGACGCCATGCCAAAAGTGGATTGACCATATTATTTTCTGGGGCAGGTATATAGACGATATTATTATGCTTTGGGATGGACCGGTCACAGATCTGTTGGAATATCATTCCTTTCTCAATGAAAACCCTTTTAATGTACAACTTACCATTGCTTTCAGTAGAGAACGAATTGAGTTTTTGGATATTACTTTTTTGTTCGAGACAACTGTATTCAAAGTTCCTTGCATCGAAAAAGTACAGCATGCAATAGCATCCTACATTCAGGTAGTGCACACCCCCGACATATAATAAATAATATCCCATACGGTGAAATGATACGTATGAGGAGAAATTGTAGTACGGAAGAGACCTTTGTTGAAAATATCAAACAGACTAAGAAGCGGTTTTTGGCACATGGCTACCCCCTTGGCAAATTAGAGGAGGCAGAGAATAAAATCTCCAGAGTATCTAGAGATAGCACTTTGAAACCAAAGGATCCAGTCAAAAACAAAAAGGCCCCTGTTTCTTTCAGTACTCAATTTAACCATCATAGTGACAGGGTTTATAATGTATTACGCAGACATTGGCACCTACTTACCAATGTACCCAGCCTCAAAGATATACTAGTCCCCAGACCCAAAATGACATATAGGAGGGGAAAAATTTGAGAGATTTACTGTGCCCAAGTTACATTACTACGCCAAAGATGGGTAATTGGTTATCACATACAACTAAAGGCTTTTACACTTGCAAAAAGTGTAATATCTGTGCATTTGGGAAGGATAAAACGAAAACATTTGAATTTAATAATAACCGAGTTTTCGATATTAATCATCTAATTAACTGTAATACGAAGTATGTAACATATGTCCTGGGCTGCCCATGTAATAAGATCTATGTGGGCAGTACCATAAGACCATTAAAAATGAGAATTCAGGAACACCTCCGTGCGATACGTAACAATGATCATAAATACCCTATGACTTTCCATATGCAAGAAATTCATCCGACAGATAATAATATATGGTTTATAGGTATTGATCATATACCGGCCAACCCAAGAGGTGGGGATAGGGAACTATCCCTAAGGAAAAACGAAGCTGGGTGGATTTGTAAACTTCGCAGCATTGAACTTGGGCACAATAGTGATGATGAAATGCATTACTTCCTCTGAAGAGGGAGAATTTCCAACTTGTTATGATGATGAGACTTGGATTGTAAATCGCACACATATGGGATTTTATAATCATATATACAACGATGTATTTATTAATGTGACATCTTGGGGTGCAACTGGAAACATAGATGTTTGTTTAATTGACAAATGTCAATACAAACAGAAAAGAGTGTTGAATACATCTGTAACTGTACAATGGGATTTTGATTACTTCCAATTCTGTTTCTCCCTATTAGAAATATGATGAGTATACAACATTGTTCATTTGCCAATTAAGCTTCCTATTCATCTGACTAGGGGTCTTTCTGACGCCTGATGGACAGTTGCTGTTAATACAATAATAAAGAGTCCTTTGAAGACATAACTGTCCACCTTGGTGGTGTCCTTCTATTGTTTCTTCTCTCTAGATTCTCGTTTTCTTTTCCTTTTTCAATATATAGTTTCTTTTGTTTATATACTGAATTTATTAGTCCCTTTTTTCTGGTTTGGCTTAGTGTAATTGTATTGGAGATGACATATGATTTGGAAATGTAATGCAAGATGGGCGTATTTGTCCCTCTTATATTGTGGTTACAAACATATGATGTTCCATTAGGTATTCAAATGGATTCATGTGTTATTTATATAACTTTGTTAACGAGTCATGGTATATTGCGGTCTCGTGCCAGCCTAACAGTCTGGAGTGACATCATAGCTTATGATCCTTATAAATGTTGGAGCTCATTATATTAAGAAAAATCACTGGTATTTGTGTACCTTTTATTACCACTCCAAGATGGCCGCTGCACCGGTTATCTTCTGATGCCAAGTTTTGAGTAAAGCGTATGTTGGGCTCAATAATACGATGTTTTGGAATTTTCGAGCGGACTACACAACTAATTTTATTATATTCTAGCTTCGTATTAATTTGGAAATTCCGGAGTGATATCATTTATTATTTCTTGCATATTGGGTAAAGTACCTTGATTGTGGGCTCAGTAATATGGCCTTGGAATTTTCGGGCGAACTACACATTTAACGTTATTAAACTATAGATCCGTATTATCTTGAAAATTCGGAGGTATTTCGTAATTTAACTCGCACATATTGGGCAGAGAATCTTGATTATAAGTAGACCTTTATTTTTATTAGTCTTTGATCACCATTTCAAGATGGCCGCTGCTTTGGATGCCATCTAAACGCCGCCTTGTAAGTCGAGTAAATATTGATCTCACCTGTAACGTATCTGGGGTTTGCAGCGGGCTATTTAAACGAAATGGTGTATGGGTATTCTTTATGACCATACCCGCTGTATAGGAAGAGTGTTTTGGATTCTGTCGCAGCCATATTTAGGTAAGGAGGGATTTTTACTCGGGTGTCTTTTCTCTAGCATGTTGGGAGCTGAGTAAGGAGGGATTTTCATTTGGGCGTCTTTACTCCAGCATATTGGGAGCTGGGTCCTTTATTTGTAGATCTCCATATATTTTATGGAACCGTGAGTATGCCGCTTTCATGTGTTTTATGCAGGGAAGAGGGCTAATATTTCCAATTTGGATTTATGCTCCAGCTGTGCTACTCTCTTTTTTCCCCCTCCCCTCTTTCTCTAGCACGTTGGGAGCTGAGTAAGGAGGGATTTTCACTAGGGCGTTTTCACTCTAGCACGTTGGGAGCTGGGTCCTCTATTCGTAGGTCTCCATATATTTTATGGAACCGTATGTATGCCGCTTTCATGTGTTTTATGAAGGGAAGAGGGCCCTGTTATTCCCACACTTCACTTTTTTATTGAACAACAAATTAGAAATAAGGTGTTATCTTCAGATATTGGGCATGGCATGAATATATGGAGTCTCATGAATGCCATCTCTGTACACTTTATGTAGTGTGGCAGGATTATATTTTCCCTCTTGGATTTCTATCTATCTTGCGCCCTCCCTCTCGCTTTTTGGTTAGTCCTGCTTATGAGCTCAGATCATTTTGGATATAGGTTGCGAATATGGTTATTAAGACTTTCTAAGTCTATATATAATACGCTTTTGTGTTTACAGGCTGATCAGGTATTTGTCCTGTGATTTCAAGTCCACCGGATTAAAGGCGTGGCTACAGATAAGGTCTGATGAAGTGTTATCTGACCTTAGATTTCTACAAATTGTGAGAGTGAGATACTCTTCGTTATGATATCCAGTAAGTTATTTTATCTTTTTGTCTGTTCGGAATACAGTAACAGGGTCATCTTTTGTGAGGGTAAATGATCATAGTTGTGTGCCTCTCTCTTTTTCTTGTAACAGTCCGTTGAAAAAGTGCGTGTTATCTGGACCAACAAATTTATTTATTGCGGACTCCTCGACGTTGATTTAACTGGAAGTGTCCGGGTCTTTATTCTTATGGTGGGTATCCTTTTATAATAGATGGTTGTTTAACTTAGCCTCCTTTCCATATATTGATATGGCACAAATCTCCTTTATACTAAACTTGATGAATGAATGCCAGGATGGCGCATTACACCAGATATATCTGCATTTGATAGTTCTTTTGAATCTTTTTATGGGACCTTTATTTTGCGTCCTATTTTTGTAGCATCTATCTTTCTGTTTTTATCCTTCGTTCCTCTATTTACTTTTCCCTTTTCAAATGTTTAAAAAAAATATATTTTTTAGATATATGTAATAATATACTCTTGTAGGGTATGTCTTTTATTATAGATGTGGAGTAAAATGTGTTTGGAAAAGAGTATGTAATTTTAAGTGTTCAAAGTGTTATGTATTAATGGTGCAGTGAATATGTGGTCCGTTTTTGTGATATAAGTCACATATTTAGTAATCGTCGTCGTATATGTTATATATGTTTGGAATTTGTGCGGACTCCTCGACGTTGATTTAACTGGAAGTGTCCGGGTCTTTATTCTTATGCCCTGAAGAAGTCCTTTACTGGACGAAACGCGTCGGCTGTCTCTTTTTTACAAGCTCGATATAAATAAAAGAAGATTATAAAAGATTTACATTATGGATATGGATTGTAATATTTTTTTATATTATCATTAAGTGGTGCACCTTTGTTTTTGTTTAAATTGCACCAAATATGTCACTCTACAATTTCTGAAAAACTAGCTCTTTTACTACGTGTTAATTCACTATTATTTTCATTGCTCCCAGTGTTTCTTTTTACGTGGTATACCTTTGGAAAAACTATTCCAAAATAACAACTTCCATACCACCGTGCAGGAAGCCTAAAGTAAGCCTTATTCCCACACACATAATATATTCCAGGAAAAACTGAATCTGTTCCTCCTTTTAGTCCCCAACCTCCAAGAATTAAGAAATTATGTTCACATTCACTGGTACCAATAAAAACGTTGTTATATTCAGTCTTTAACCTATGAAGACAAATTTTCCCTGTCTTTACAAAATCTAGAGCCATAGCAGCTTGAGCCTTGCCAGGTGTATAAATACCCTCTTTCTCAGCCCAAGGTGGAAGATGAGCTTTATGCTCAGACGCTTTCCTTTGGAAATTTTGTCTTCTATTTTCAACTAAGTTAAAAAATATATTTTCTTCTTCACGTAATGAACATGTTAAATTGCTTCTATGTGCATGTGTTATGTCTATCGACTTCATTGCTAAGAAAAATTCTCCCATAAATTGTGCGTCTTGACTACTAAGCACTTTGTTCAGATTCTTTCGAATAGGAACCTCTGAAAATATCTATATTTGAATAATAATACTGAAGTTTCCCTGTTCTATAAAATAAACTAGTTAGTACACTACATGATATACCATAAGTTAAAGGCAAATGATGATATGTTAGACCTTCTGCTACTGATTCAGGTAACTTCATACAAACATAACAGTCACTAACATCCATTGTATCTATGTACTGAAACAGTAATTTAGTAAAAACATTTACGCTAGTATCGTTATCTGTTACAACATGATGAAAATCTGGTTCATCCTCTGCTTCTATTTCTACTCTATCACTTTTCAAATTATCTATCCTTCCCTTGGTATCGGTGTTATTCTTTTTGTCCATTATCATAAGGTAAGGAATTGCTACGATCATAACTAACCACACTATAAGCACCACTACCAAACTACATATGCATATAGCACAGCATCTTTTACAACATTTCCGTTTCGGTCTCCCAGAAACTCTGTAGTCAGCCATTTTTGTCCAAGAAGATTTCTCTTCTTTTCTTTTTCTTTCAAAACTTTAACGTTATCAAGGTGGTTTCACTTCTTTTTCATAAGTCAGTTCTGCACTTGTTCCTTCGTCACCACTTTCACTGTTCTCTGAACTTTCACAGTCCTCGACAATTATATAAGTCCAATCCGGACCTTTAAACTTATTGTTCACGATTTTCAATCTTTTGCTTTTTCGTTTTTCAGTCCCACTTGTTTGTCCAGATAAGCTTGTTACTTCATTTACTTGTTCTGGGTCTTCACTTCGTGTTGCTATATGATATTTTACTCTTTTAATAACACTAGGCCAATGATCACCCTTTCGGACTTTCTTGGTTTGCACTGTACTTTCACCTTCTGAGTCTTTTCCAAATACTTCTGTATTCACAATAATGTGTGGCACAAATTGTCTGTCCTTGTTTTCTGTTTCCCTCTCTATCTGCTCTTGTTCAGGTCTTATCCTTGTTTCTTCAGTTGCCTGAATGTGAGTTTCTGCTAACTTGCCCTGTCAGGATTGACATTTTCATGCTTGATATTTTCTTGTTCGATGTTTTCTTGGTTTTCTTCTTCCTGAACGTGTTTTCCTTGTCCTAACTTGTTCTGATCAGGGCTTATTGCATTCTGTACTTCTGCAGCCTGACCGCGTTCTTCTAAACCTGTCTGTCCCTGCACAAACCCTGTTGTTTCATTGATAGTTTGAGCCCAATTTCCTTTCCCTATCTGGGCCTGCTCAGGTTCTCTTATAGTTTCAACCTCCCTGTCCTGAGCTTGTTCTTCGTCACCTATCTGGTCTTCTCTAATTTCCTCTAATCTAGCTCTGCTCCTTGTTTTGATAAAGACTTCAGGTATATCAACCACTGGTATCCAGTCCTGACTTGTGCTCGGTTGTTCTTCTTCAGATACTCCCGAATCTATCACTTGGGATTCTTCAGCTGTCCAACCTTCAGCTTCCTCAGCTATTGATGCTGACTGAGGATCTCTTTCTTCAGGAGCTGGCACCCTTTTGGTATGGCTTACGTGAATCCAATTAGGTAAACCTGCACATTTCACTGCTGTATTTGTAACCAATATAACCTGACAAGGTTCTCCCCACCTGGGTGATAAACACGTTTCTCTGATGTGATGCTTCACTACCACCCAATCTCCGGGGTTCAGATCATGCTCTTGTTCAGGCTGCCTGGAAACTGCGTCTTCTCCAACCTGGTGAGAGACAGAACGCACTAGGTCAGCCAATGCTTTGCAATAATCTAGAACCATATCATCAGTTATGTTCAGCAGTTTATTGCCAGGTACATGGGCTTGTCTCATTGCTCTTCCCATGATGATTTCATGCGGACTCAATCCTGTATTTCTATCAGGAATGCTTCTGAGTCCCATTAAGACAAGAGGCAACGCATCTGGCCAATCCAACGATGTGAATGCACACATTTTTGACAATCTTGATTTTATTGTGCCATTCATTTGTTCAACCACTCCAGAAGCCTCTGGGCGGTATGCACAGTGCAATTTTTGTTCAATTTTAAATGCTTCACAGATTATTCGAATTACATCGTTATTAAAGTGACTTCCTCTATCTGATTCCAAAGTTACTGGGGAACCCAACCGTGGAATGAGTTCTCGTAACAACAGTTTTGCAACTGTTATGCTGTCATTCCTCCTGGTATGGTAAGCCTCCACCCACCTTGAAAACAGACACACTATGACAAGTACATATTTCAGCCCTTTACATGGTGGTAACTGAATGAAATCTAACTGCAATCTCACAAATGGGCCTTCTGCCTTTCCAATTTTTCCCAGACCAATTACTGTTTTCCTTCCTGTATTATTCATTTGACAAGTTAAACATCTCTGGCAAATGCTCTCTGCTGCAGCCCTAAACTTTGGATTGTACCAACTTTGTCTGAAAAGTCTAATCATGGCATCTCTTCCTACATGTGTGTCTCCATGATACATTCTAGCCATGTGTGAAATTAGGCAATCAGGCATGACTGGTCTGCCATCACGATAAACCCACACATCATCATCTGTCCTTCGAGTACACCCTATTTTCATCCAAGCATCCCTTTCACTTTCTTCAGCATCATCCTGCAATTGTCTCACATCATTCCATGTTTCAGGTGTTGAACATAGCATATGTTGGCAGCTGAGTCCCATTCTTTCAACTTTTCTGTTTACTGCCAGTCTATTTCTGGCACAGTGTTGAGCGATTAAATCTGCATATCTGTTACCGGCTACCACCCAGTCATCTCCTGACTGGTGTGTGGCACATTTCACCACTGCCAATTCCTTTGGTGATTGTATTGCCTCCAATAATTCTTTTACAAACTGCCCATTTTTGATTGGGGATCCTGAAGAAGTCATGAAGTCCCTCTGCATCCACAGTTGGCCAAAATCATGCACAACCCCATATCCATATTGACTGTCCGTAAATATGGTCACTTTTAGATTCCTCCCAATTTTGGAGGCTTTAATCAAAGCAATTAATTCAGCTACTTGTGCAGATTTGACTCCTGGTAAATAGGATGCTTCGACTATTCCAGTAAGTTCACATACAGCATAAGCTGCACTCAATTTGCCATCTTCATGCCTTAAGCATGAGCCATCCACAAACAGCTCCCTGCCTGCGTTTTTAAGAGGCATTTCCTGAATGTCAGGGCGCGGCTTGGTACACAATTCTGTGACTTCCAAACAGTCATGATCTGTGTCGTCCCTGACTTCTTCACAATATGGATCTGGTAACAATGTTGCAGGATTTACAACTGTGCACCTAGCTATGGTCACATTCTCAGCTCCTAGAATTATTCGCTCATATTTTGTCATCCGACTAGGGGTAAGATGCTGGGTTCTGGTTCTTGTCAACAAAATCACAACTGCATGTGGGACGAACACTTTAACAGGGTGTCCCATTACTATTGACTCACTTTGTTCAATGCTCATACAGGTAGCAGCTACTGCTTTTAAGCAGCCTGGCAATGCTGCAGCCACTGGGTCTAATGTAGCAGAAAAATATGCTATAGGACGCCTGTCCAGTCCATGTCTTTGGGTTAAGATTGAAAGTGCACAACTTTCTCTTTCATAGCAAAACAATGTAAATTCTTTTGTATAGTCAGGCATGCCCAGGGCAGGTGCCTCACACAAAGCATTTCTTAATTTTACAAATGCACTGGCACTTTCATCATCCCATTCAACTGGATCCTTTGGTTTCTTTTTGGTTAACTGAATTAAAGGCTTCGCTAGTAGTGAAAACCCTACAATCCATTGTCGACAGTATCCTACTATTCCAAGAAACATTCTCACCTCTCTTTGTGTTACTGGCATTTTCATTTGCTTAATTATTTTTATTCTCTCAGAGGTTATTCTTCTCTTTCCTCACTCAATATGGTGTCCCAAATACTTAACTGCTGTTGTACAAAATTGTAACTTCTCAGGTGACACTTTGTGTCCTTCCTCAGCCAAATGATTGAGTAATGCAATTGAGTCGGCGACACAATCGTCATGAGTTCTTGATGCAATTAACAAATCGTCTATATATTGTACCAAGACTGAGTTCCTGGGCATTACTAATTTTTCTAGGCACCTTTTCAGTATCTGATTAAAAATGGAGGGACTTTCTGTGTACCCCTGAGGAACACGATTCCACACATAAACATGATTTTTGAATTTGAGCGAAAACAAATCCTGACTATCTGGATGCAATGGAATTGAGAAAAATGCTTGGCACAAATCAATTACGGTAAACCATTCTGCGTTCCATGGTATTTGGTATAGGATTACTGCAGGATTTGGTACTATAGGACAACAAGGTACCACAATTTTATAAATTTTCCGTAAATCTTGAACAATCCTATATTTTCCACTAGGCTTTTTCAAACCCATGATTGGCGAATTACAAGGACTACTCATAACTTCTTTTAATATACCTTGTTTTACCATTCTGTCAATTTCCTCTGTAACCCCTGCTTTCACTTCAGCACTCCTTTTATACTGTCTGGTATTTGGGAAAATTGCGCCTTCCTTTACAGTTATTTTTACTGGGTCTATATTTGCCATCAGACCTACTTCTTTTCCAGTAAAATCCCATACTTTTGAACTCACTGTAGTTTTTAACTCTTCTGGTAATTCGTCTTTGGTTATCAAGGAAAACATCTCATCTACTTCCGTTCCTTGCTTGGCTATCATGAATTTGTAAACATGATCTTCATCCGGGGTCTGTATTGCAACACCATCCGGTGTGCAGAAAATAGTGCAGTTCATTTTGCACAGTGAGTCTCTGCCCAATACATTTACTGGACTAGAATCACACACCACAAATTGGTGCATTTCTCGGAAGTTTCCTATTCTTACTTCCATGGGCTCAGTAAGGGGTGTTCTAATCTTTTGATTTGCTACACCTACAACTTGGATAGCTTCTCCAGAGAGAGGGAGGTCTGGGATGTCTGCTGTTCTCACAGTAGAACGGGTAGCACCAGTGTCCAACAGAAAGGTGATATCATTACCTTTTACTTTCCCTTCAACATATGGACCTGACTGATCTACCGGCAAGGATGCGCCAAGTATGCACTCCTTCTCCCCCTCTCGTAGGCACCGTCCTTGATAATCATATGGATTAAAATCATCCTGTAAAAGAAACTGTGAAGTTACATTTTCGTTCTTACCACTTCCTCCTTGATATCCGACGTCTGTACCGTGCTTTGCTCTGCTTACATTACCCTGTATAGGGGCAGGTGGCAACTGACTCTGAGGATTTACACCCTGCTGTGTCATTCTGCGTCTGTGGATTTAAATTATGATTTGGGCCATTATTATTTTGAATCTTTTTACATTCGTTCTTCCAATGTCCCAATTTTCCGCATCCATGACAAGGAAATTTCTTTTTAGCCTCTTCTCTACTCATTCGTCCTCCTGTTTTTCCACCATTTCCTGTGTCACCATTCGTTCCAGATTCTTTTCCCTGACTTTCCGTTGGATTATCTAAATTAATTCCCTGTCGCTCAGCCATTTTCACTTGAGCCCACATCACTTTTTCTTGTAGTTTCTTGTGTCTATCCTCAATGTCATCTCCACAATATTTAGCATATTTCAAAATTTCATCGATAGGCTTTCCCTGCCAGCATTACGTGTTGCTTAATCATCTGACAAATCTCTGGTTTTAGACCATAAACAAATCGATAGACAAACTGACTCATATTTTTGTCTCCAATATCTTCAAAACCACTATACTGTTTGAACACCTGTAATAGACGTTCATAGTAGGCATGTACCGATTCATTTGCTTCTTGGGTAGTTCTGTCTATTTTCACCCAATCTTTCTTTGGGTTTTATTTTCCCTTTCAAATATGTTATTACCTGGTGATACTTTTTCATCACATCATTTATGGGGCACCTGTCTTTGGATCCATAGGATACTCTTCACTAGGCCAGCCGATTGTAATTTTACAGTCTGTCCATAAATCGGCAGGTACCACTATGTCGAACAAACCATCTAGGTCTTTTAACAAAGCCTTTGAAACCTTCACAAACCTCTCAACCTGCTTGTACCATTCAATTGGTTTTTCTCTCAATTTTGGAAAATCATTTGTAAATGACAAAATGTCTTGCCTGCTCCATGGGACATGAACATAGCCTCCTCCTGGAACCTCTCGCATCGGGTACATCTGTTCTACCTTTCCTGTTTCCTTCAATAAATACTCAGATGTCATTCTATTTGAAGTGCTTCTTCCTTTTTCTTTGTCCATCTAGTTTTCCATTTATCCAATTCTCCCCATTTCTGTAAGACTGTCATTAATTCTTTAACTTGTAATTTTCTACCAGATGTCTTTGTCAGTAAATTCTGCTCTATATGGTTTCTGCAATACTTTTGACTTCCTTATTTCAATTCCCATCTCTGAGGCCAAATCCGTTAACTTTTCATGGAATATTTTTACATTTCTGGTTATGCTCCTACATACGAACAATAGTTCTTCTTCACTGTAGGTATTTAAACGATCTACTCCTACATTTCCAACTATCATTTCTTCTAACTCGACTTTTAATTTATAAATGTCCAAAATCTTTGGGGGTGAACTCTGTCTGTCTATTCCTTGTGCCCATCTTTCTAAGTCTTCTGGAGTTACTACTGTTGCACTTTTAGTTCCTGAAGAGGCTATTATACTTACATCCTTTGAGCAACCAGGTGTGACTCTTCTGGGGGTGCTATTTGCGGATTCTCGAATAGGCAAATTCATTAGTGAAATCATAGATTCACAATCACTGATATGATCATCAATTATTACAGCTTCAGTTTTAGGGATATCCATAGGCGTAGTCATAACTTGAGGCTTCGGGCAATTTACTTTGTCTCCATATAAAGGGACCACGGGACCAATGGTTACGGGTATAGTCAGAGATTCAGGATGTACATTCAACTGTGTTATTTTCTGTATGTATTCTGCTCTGTTTCTGTCTAAAGCCTCTTTTTCCTTATCCTGAAGTACTCTATTAACTGGTGGATTATGCAGTACTCGAGGTACTAACGGTGTTCTCAAAACAGGTGCACTTGGGGAACATCCACCCAACTCTTCCTGGTATGGTGGAGGGTTCTTTAATATTTCTTCCATGAATTCATCTTCGGATTCTCCAAACCCTGTCATGTGTTTAGTCTTTTCTTTGCATTTGCTCCCTAGCTGCTCATCAGCCATAAATACTGGATACAAACCTTCAGAAATCATTGCTCGTCTCCACTGTTTCATCTGACTTTCTCTTGTCCCATTCTGATATCTAGGGAAAAATCCCCTATAACCCCTATTGCTCCTGGGTCTATCACGTTCAAATGCTTCTGTCTCCCATTCTTCTAGGGCTTCGTACTGCGTTAATCTTGGTCTGGGTTCTAATTCATTCATTCTCATTCTTAAATTTTGAAGAATTCTCCCATTGAAAGTACCATTCTCTGGGAAAGCTAATACTCCGTCATCTTTTGTATATTCTATCCAATTTTCTAACCATACACAAGTATGATAACCCCTCTCCATCATCATGAATGAGGCGGGCGTTTTTGCTGGTGGAATGAGAATCCCTTCTCTAGTTTTGATTGGCTTATCCTTCTTAAAATAGTTCTTAATCTTTTGTAGGAATGACAATTTTCTCTTTTCTCTGTACATTTTGGGTAAATATCTATGTATTGAATTATATTCTGCAAAACCTAAAAATCTCCTGTCGGGACGGGTTCCTATCAAAGTCGGGTCGTGTTTCCACATACAATATCCACTATGCACTAATATTTCGATTTCTATTCTGACAACCAATCAAATTCCAACTAACATTTGTCTCGGAACCAATCCTAGCGCGGCTTTTCTGTGACGTCTATTCACTCTCTCTGACGACCCCTCCTTACAATCTGCGCTTCTCTGTCCCTCGCTGTGTCGACCAATCCCAGCGCGGCACCTGTGACGTCAGTATTACTTCTAACTACTGACCCCTCCTTTACAAGACTCATTCTACGCCCGCTGTTTCAGCCAATCCCTGCGCGGCACTTGTGACGTCAGCTTCTACTCCGGCAGCTGACCCTCCCTTTACAAAATTCAGTACGCAAAACTTTATTTTCTCAACACTTCTTATTAAAATTCAGTAACAACATAAAACATTCGCTATCTTGTCAGTTTCCCTAAATTGAAAAGGATAGTTTTTTCTCACACTTAGTAAAACCCTTCCGTTTACTAGACATACACTACGAGTAAAACCCTTCCGTTTACTCTTCAAGTAAGCTTCGGAAATACCTGCTACTCCTTCAATGTTACCCTTTCTAGGTGATATAACATCAAATTTTCACCAGCGTATTCCTTTGCTGTCACTCACACACACACACAGAGTCCCTAACAAGTACTGATAGCCCTGCTTAACTTTTCAGTACTATTTCTGCCTGACAGATAACCTCACTGCAATATGGCTTCCACTTACCATCCGCTATTCAAATTCCCCGGGAATTTCTAGACAACATAAAACAAAACTTTTAAAAACGGATGTTAGTTCATAAAAATAAAATTCTCATTACCCAATTAACAAAGTATAACCATCCTCTGATAGCCAGAAAACTGATCCAGTTGGTTATTAGCAACAAGCATTCATACACTAAATACTCACCTGGGCCCATTCATTCACACTAACTAATAATCACCGCTGGTGGGAGTCAGTTGTACTCTTTATCAAAATCCCTGCTACCAATTACCTTTTCTGATTGAAGAGTAATGACTTACCAATGGACCTTTGATAACTGGGGTTGAAATGAGATCATACAAAACATAATTTTTCATTAGACTCCTGAAATAACCACTGACTCAGGAAGTTTTAAAATGTTTATCTAAAATTATTTAGCAGAGTAAATTACAAACCACATAATACTTAATCGCATATCAAGGAGGAAGCACACTATTGTCACCTATTGATCACAAATGACTGTCCCTCAGAAAGGAGAAGATAGAGACAGCAGTACAAACTAAAAATTACGCATTTATAGTTACCTAAAAGTGTGAAAACCAAACCCCTTGGCCGAGGAGTTGGAAAGAGGGTCTCCAAGAAAGGATGAAGACCAAGACCTCCAGACCAGGTTCAGGACAGGATAGATGACCTCTCTACCAACGACGCCTGCGTCGTTCCCCTCTCTGACACTTCGTTCCTCCTCGTGGTTTCTTCCGCGTCTCCCTCTAGTACGGTCCGCCGCCCCCACCTCACGACCTCTTCGGACAGCGGTTCAGTCTGTTCTGTTCTGCAATAGCATCGGTTCTCTGCTACAGCATCTGTTCATCTGTTCTCTCTGAGCTAAATAATTAGGTAATTCTATATCTATTATACCCTTCTACGCCCATGTACCTCCCATTAATGTTTCAAAATTATGGGCCCACTAATTCTGATTGGACAGGGGGTTGATCCTCACACCATGTCATTTTAGTTCAATTTTCTTAAGCCCATTGTTTTAGAATCCCGCCCCTCTCAATTAATACATTTGCTTTATTTCCCACCCGTTTCACATCACGATTAATACAAAATATATACAAAATGTATCATTTTATAAGACATTTTAGTTGAGCTCTGAAGGTGATCAGCGGGTCATGTCCTTGGACATCCTCCAAGTTGACTTCATCGCTTTGCTTTGCTAGTTTTCAGAGCGCAAGCGCAGGTAACATGACTCTCGAGTTGCTGTTTAGCCAACCCAGGCCCACTTTACGAACTAATAGAAAGTCAAAGAAGAAACATATTAAAATCAAAAATAAATGTTTTCACTGTATATCTCCTACTTTTACACTAATCCCAATTATTTATAAATGTCTATCCCGCATTAATAGCTTTAGAATACCACATTATTAATTGCAGTAATGCGAAAGCTTTAGCATGTGAGAACATTAAGCGGCCATTTTAGCATACACTGCGCAGAAGCAAAAGATTCCCTCCAAGCAAAGAAAGACGTCATACCACGTGACATGGTTGACACATGCGCAGTAGAATTCCCGCGTTTTAGCGGCCATTTTGGATTAGACAAGGATTACTTATTAGTGGAAAACACATAGGCAAGCATCTTCTAGATAAAAATGTTGTGTTTGCACATTATTAATAAAGACATTACAGTGTTTTAGTACAAATTAATTAATACTGTGAGAGGATTGCTTCCGAACAAGTCTCATTGTGAGTCCTTGCTCCAACAACTAGCAATAAGATTCTCTGGCTCTCAGCCAATTTCTGCTTTCATTCATCCTCCCAAATGGCACCTCTACAAGTTTCATTGATTTCTGCCGCCACCCATTCCTCATCTTTAGCACTTTCGCACTCATCTAACTGTAGCCTCGACAAACAGTTGGCATTGATGTTTTTTCTACCAGGCACATAATGCATTGAAAACATGAATTCTTGCAAACAATACAGCCATTTGGCTAACCGAGGCGCAGCTCTGCCTGCACCCTTGTTGGAAACAAATCTATTAAAGGCATGTGGTCAGTTCGCAGTGCAAAATAATTGACCCATACATACGTGCGGAAATGTTGAACACCCCAACAACATGCTAGTGCTTCTTATTCAATTGTGGAGTACATGGCTTCAGCCCCTTTTAATGTACAGGATGCAAATGCTACAGCTCTTTAACGCCCCTCATTCTCCTGCATCAAAATTGCACCCAATCAATATACACTGGCTCTGTGATTACAATGATTTTGTCATTGGGGTCGAAAGGTTTTAACATATTTGCCTCACTGATGGACTTTTTCTGCACCTCATAAGCTTCCTGACATCTGGTGTTCCGCTGATAATGCACACCCTTCTTCAGTAATGCTTGCAGAGCATGTACCTTTTCCGCAAAAGTCCTAACGAACTTTGAATAATATTCTGATAATCCCAGGAAGGACCTGAACTGTTCCTTATCCTTTGGCGCAGGCGCCCTTCTGATTGCCTCTGCCAACTTCACTTTAGGTTTTATGCTTTTATATGACAGAGTGTGCCCCAAATACTCGATCTCTTCTGCTTCAAATTTGCACTTCTCTAATGCAATAGTGAGACCAGCTTATTCCAACCTTGCCAACACTTCCTTCAATCTTGCATCATGCTGACTCTTGTCACCACCCCACACCAATATATTGTCTTGGAAAAATAAGACATTGGACAAACCACTCAAGACATTCTGCATGATCCTCTGGAATACAGCAGATGCTGGTGTCTGACCGAATGGAATCCACACAAATTGATATGCACCTTCAAGAGTGATAAATAATGTTAAGTGTTTGGAATCAGGATGTAGGCGTATTTGATGGTATGGGCTGCACAAATCCAGCGTGGTATAACATTTTGTCCCTCTCACGCTCATGAGCATCTCATTGATATGGGGCAGTGGATGGCGATCCACCCATATACTCTCATTAAAATCCCTTAAGTCAACGCACATACATAATTTACCATTGGCTTTCTTCGCTGGTACAATTGGGAAAAGTCACTCTGATGATTCAATGGGTTCAATGACCCCGGCATAGCTTAAGCTGTCCAACTCTTCTTTCAGCTGCCCTCACATAGCCAAGGGGACATTATGGATCTTATGAACTTTCAGCATTGCATTCTTTTTCAGAAACATTCGGTGTTCAAATTTGTTTTAGACACCCCAGTTTCTCTTCAAACAAGTTGGGAAACCGAGAACTCCACACTTCCACACCCCTTTGTGCTGTTAGGAGTACTTGGTCAGGGTGATTAGGATCTACTATTATTCCTAGAGATTTTTGTTCTCGCCATCCCAGTAGGGTTTTCCCTTTTCTACTACATACACTCTGCAAAACGCTATCCTACCTTTGTATTTCTTCTCAGTCATGAAATACCCCAAAATCGGTAATTTAGCGCAACAATATCCCTCTGGTTCCACATCAGTTAGAGTTAACTCATAACCCTTAGTGTTTTTCCACACAGCCTTGTCGACTAGCATGTATAGTGAACACGAATCGGCCCACATGTGAATCTTTACACCATTTACTTCAGCCTCACACTTTGGTGGATAGTAGACCTTTGGAATTTAAGTATTATCTTTTTTATCCACTTCACACACCACTAGTACCTCCACCTCCTCTCCATCAGTGTAAGAATGAGTAGTTGTCTCTCGACCTCCGTTCTCTCAATAAACGCACTTTGATTTTCTTGCCTACTATTTTACCATCTTTACATACTCGTTAAAAGTGTCCTACTCTTTTGCGCTTAAAGCACTTGGTTTTTATAGCCGGGCAAGCGTTCGACTCAGCCAAATGTCTTGTGCTACCACACCTGAAGCATTGCTTAGTGTTAGACCCCATATGCCACTCACTCGTTTCCTCATTCTTGGCATTTTTGTTTTTCTTTCCCCCAGAACATAATGCATTAACTTCTTTACATCCAGTACCCTCAGATTCACATTTTGGCTGATCTTGATTCAATTCCTTAATATAGCGAGATGTGTTCTCAATTCAACGAGCTATACTTAATGCATTCTCCAACGAGAGCTTTTTTAAACCTAACAAATATTCTGTATCTTGATGTTGCTGGTTCTATTTATCCTCGACATCCCCCGACGCAGCCCCATTATCCTCGACATCCCCCGACGCAGCCACATCACACCCCACCTGAGAGACCTGCACTGGCTCCCTGTCAACAAGAGGATAACCTTCAAGCTCCTCACCCACGCACACAAAGCACTCCACAACTCCGGACCAGCCTACCTCAACAGACGACTCAGCTTCTACACCCCCACCCGCCAGCTCCGCTCGACCAGCCTCGCCACAGTCCCCCGCATCCGGAAAACGACCGCCGGCGGCAGATCCTTCTCCCACCTCGCCGCCAAGACCTGGAACACCCTCCCCACCAACCTCCGACAGACCCAAGACCTACTGGCCTTCAGAAGACTCCTCAAGACCTGGCTCTTCGATCAGTAGCAGCACCACCCCCTCTTCCCCCAGCGCCTTGAGACCCTCGCGGGTATGTAGTGCGCTTTATAAGTGACATGATTGATTGATTGATTGATTGATCTAATACCTTACAATTTCCTCATGCAAATCCTTAACCCTACATGATACAGCTAGTGTTCTCAGGACTGACACATATTGCTTAATAGACTTACCGGGTAGTTGTGCCCATGAAAAAGACTTGCGTCTCTCCACCTTTATGCTTGTTTTCTCACCCAAAATTCTCTTCTAAGGCCCTCATTGCCCTCACATGCTCATCTTCACCCAGATTCTCATCAGCATAATTTTCTTCATCCTGCCTTTCTCCTGGTACAGGCAACGTTTATCAAAACCTTCCTGCCCTCTAAACCCAAATTGTGGTAAAGAATGGCTAATTTTCTTTTTAGACACAAAAACCTCACCCCAATAACCTCCAAACATTTCTCGAAAGACTCTTTCTAATCCTCCCACACCGTACCAGGTAAACCTGGTTCTTGCAAAAATGGAGGAGGAGGTACAGTGGTTTGAACAGCCATCTCAACAATATGACAGTTTCAGTAATTAATCTGAAAATAACAAAAGTAGTCATTGTCATCTAAGCAGGCAAAACAGCAAAAATAAATAAAAGTAGTCACAGTTGTCCCTCAGACAGACCAGTAGTTTACCACAAGTTGCTCTTAATCGAGCTGTGCATAGTCCTATTTTTATGTTGACTGCTGTTACCCAATCTGCTGGTTCAACACAAGTGTAGATTGTCATATCCAATCTGCTGATCTAGCGGTAAGCCCGACCATTGAAAAGTGCTAATTTATAACCAACGACGTGACAGCAAAGAAAATTCTGCTCATATGCTGGTCGCAGCGCTGCTCACTCAAAGACGGCACTCTGTGAAACAAAGTAAAGATGTGCTGTGTCTATATTCACATATGGTATTGGGCTTTTTTCTCCTCTTTATTTCCATTTTTCAGCTGTCCACAACATTCAGTATGCATGGCGGCACACTGCACAATGTCTCGCTGAGATGAGGCGTGCCAAGCCGCACAGCCGAGTTCCTTTACTCACTGGTGCGCGGTCTGAACGCGTTGCACGGCACCTGCTACCGAACACGATGGGGCGCACCAATTCCCTTCATTCTCTGGTGCGCAGCCAAGTCCCTTTGCTGTCTGGCGCACGGTCA
The DNA here is from genome assembly GCA_963921515.1 of Calotriton arnoldi. Taxonomy (NCBI): domain Eukaryota; kingdom Metazoa; phylum Chordata; class Amphibia; order Caudata; family Salamandridae; genus Calotriton; species Calotriton arnoldi. Next base: position 577,134 of record CAWUFW010007339.1, read on the forward strand.
GAACATGCCGCACGGCACCCACTGCCGATCCCGATGACGTGCGGTGCAAACATGCCCAAATGCCGCGCGGGTCAACGGACGCCTCTTAGGCCTCCAAAAATGCCCTCAAGACAGGTTGAGGCTCCCTCCTCCCGCTAAGACCTCTGACAAACTTAAGTCAGTAGTCTGCCCGTCACTGAGCGACCGTTAAGAATTAACACACAGGGGCTGGCATCGGGGCTGAACAGGGACACAGAAAACATCAAGCGGACAGCTCCTTATCCAATCCTCGTCGCCAAATTTCCAAAGACTGACACTTTTAAAGATGCAATGAGGTCTTTATTTAAGCCATCTCACACGATGCAACCCCTGGCAAGACCCACCGCTCATCTGCCAACATTCCAGAATACCCCTGTCTTTATTCACAGCAGCTTAGCAACAGTCTCTATGAGAACCACACATGAAAGCATACATCATTAGAACTTATATGACTTATGATCCCTGACTTGTTTTTTAGCAAATTGATGTTCAAGATGTATGCTATGCCTAGATTTTTATTATCCATAGTGTTTGATAGTGTGCCTCTATTTTTCCTATATATGACATGGTGGCTTAGCAATACAAAGCCATGTCCTTCTTATCATAAGGGTTTTGAAACAAACGCAACTAGCATGTAGGCTCTATATGCGAGTATCTTTCTAACAAAATGTCTCACACTAATGTTCTTGTGCGCATCATGAGGACAAACACACCTTGTCATGCACTTCTTTCTTTCTCTGAGAACTGACAATAAAAGAGCCTGCTACTTCATACTATGAGCATAGAGGGTGAACCATCCAGGGAGGTGAGCCCACAATCTCATTTGGTATCTTCCCAAGCATTTGTCTGCCATATCTCGCCTCTCATTATGACAGATTTTATATATATGGTGTGAGCAAGCCTGCGGACGCAGGCGAAACGCGTTACCGAGAAACCGAAAATAAAAGAGAATCTCTTTTAAATTAAACTGGAGTCCTAGTGTTGGTGTCCAGGTACCGGATGGGAACTGGAGTTGGTGTTCATATATATAAATATATATATATATATATATATTCACTGAAAAAACCGTAGGTTTCAGGCACGTTATAGTTACAAATTAGCATTTTAAAACCTTTGAAATTCACTGAAAAACCATAGGTTTCAGACACGTTATAGTTAGAAATTAGCATTTAAAAACCTTTGAAATTCACTGAAAAACCATAGGTTTTAGGGACAGTTATAGTTAGTTGGACATTGCACTCGTACAAAACCCGTGAAATTCCCCGTTATAGTTAGTTCAGCTAACTATAACTCGCGCCCCGCAATGCACTGCTGATGACGTCACATATTACATCACTCATGACATGGTCAGTGACATCACTGATGACATCACTGATGACATCTCAAATGACATCACTGATGACATCATCCAGTGACTGTGTGTTTCTGTAAAGTTTAAATATGTTTAATATATATAGGGAAAGGCGTATTGAAGAATGAGTGGGTGTATAAGTGTCTGAATGGATGATTTAGTACGTGCGTGACTGACTCTACAAGTGAGTGATTAAACGTATCTTACTGAATGCATGGGTTAGTGACTAAACTGTGTGAATGTCTGTATCCGTCTGTTGGTGTGTAAGTGGATGCATGGATTTGCGAATAGCTACATGAGTGTCTATATGGGTTATTGATTGGTTCTATGAGTATCTGTATGGGTGCCTGAGTGTTTGTGTGGATGGGGTGTGTGTGACTGTGCATAGATGTGTGAGTGGGTGATTCACTGGGTGGATGGTTTCAAGAGTGCATCTGTGATAGACTGTATGGGTGGGTAAGTGTGTGTAAGAGTGTGTTAGTGAGTGAATGTATGTCCCAGTGGTACATGTGTGAGTAACTACATATGTGAAAGGCAGTATATATGTGTATTGGAGTATATAAATAGCTATAAGCGAGAGTGAGTGATTGTGATAGTGGCTGTATGGATGAGTGTGTGCTTGTATCAGTGATTGTATAAGAGCGTAACAATGTGCTAGTATTTGTATGATTAAGTGAGCTGGTGTGTGTATAACTGTATAGGTGAGTAAATGGCAGTGTGTTTAATTATTTGCATGACTGACTAGGTGTGTGAGTACCTCTATGGATGAGTGGCGGTGTTTGAGTGTCTATATAGGAGTAAGAGTGCATATGATAGTCCTGTACTGAGTGACCATAAGTATGAGTGACTGTACGGGTGAGTGAGTGGATGTGTGTGTGTAGACCTAAGAATCAGTGAGTGGGTATGTAGTTATTGGTGTTGGAGTGTCTATGGTTTTGCGAATGGCACTCTGTAATTTAGATTGGGTGTATCAAAGGTTATATTAGGGTGTGAGGAGCTGCATCAGATTATCACGTGGATGATGTCATCAGTGATGTCATCAGTGATGTCACTGACCATGTCATGAGTGATGTAATATGTGACGTCATCAGCAGTGCATTGCGGGGCGCGAGTTATAGTTAGCTGAACTAACTATAACGGGGAATTTCACGGGTTTTGTACGAGTGCAATGTCCAACTAACTATAACTGTCCCTAAAACCTATGGTTTTTTCAGTGAATTTCAAAGGTTTTTTAAATGCTAATTTCTAACTATAACGTGTCTGAAACCTATGGTTTTTTCAGTGAATTTCAAAGGTTTTTAAAATGCTAATTTGTAACTATAACGTGCCTGAAACCTACGGTTTTTTCAGTGAATTTCAAAGGTTTTTAAATGACAATTTTTAAATGTATTAATTTTTATATTAATTTTTTTCATACTGATTTACTACATTTTTAGAAACAATTTCTTTTACATATTTTATTTTTTAAATTACATTGTAATTACATTATACATTACATTACAAAAATACTTTCTCAGAATGAATTACTTTAGTTTAAATACTTTGCACATAGGCAATAGACTTTTAAGTACAGTAGTTACAGTTGTTGCAATGGGCAACACATTTTCAAACACAATGCAACATTCAGCTCAATGTGAATTTCTAGTTAAATGCAATTAGTTACTTTATGGATTACTTTTCTAACCACAGGACTGGATCCTAGATTCAGTCCTGGTACATCTCCTGTAAACAGTTGAGTAAAAGCGTTTTGGTTACAGTCGTGATTTTTAAGGAATATTATTGTATTTTAAAAGTTGACACTTAGAAACTTTTTCTCATAGAATCACCAATGTTATCCTATGGAAGGAAATTCACTTAGCAGGTAAAAACTGTTATCGTTACTTTTTCTTACTCAGTGTTGGATCCTGGATCCAGCACTGGTGCATCTCCTGTAAACAGTTGAAAGAATGCGTTTAAGTCATACAGGCGATTTTTAAGGAATATTTGTAGTTTGTGAAAATCGACACTTTGAAACTTTTCTGCTGAAAACCAGACAATGGATTCCTATGGAAGAAAATATAAGTTACTGGTAAGTACGGTTAAAATTACTTTTCAGGACCAGTACTGGGCTGAAAGATACAGCACTGAGGTCTCTCCTTATAACAGGTGAGTAAATCGGAATTCGTATTTCGGCTGATTTTAGAGGAATATTTTAAAGTTCCAAAACTCCACACTTAGAAGAATTTCCAAGTGAAACCAGTCAATGTTAGCCTATGGAAGGAAATTCAAGTTACTGGTAAGTACGGTTAAAATTACTTTTCAGGACCAGTACTGGGCTGAAAGATGCAGCACTGAGGTCTCTCCTGATAACAGGTGAGTAAATCAGAATTCGGATTTCGGCTGATTTTAGAGGAATATTTGTATGTTTCAAAAATCAACAATTAGAAACTTTTTCAGCAAAAAGCAGGCAATGATATCCTATGGAAGGAAATTCAAGTTACTGGTAAGTACGGTTAAAATTACTTTTGAGGATCAGTACTGGGCTGAAAGATGCAGCACTGAGGTCTCTCCTGATAACAGGTGAGTAAATCGGAATTCGTATTTCGGCTGATTTTAGAGGAATATTTTAAAGTTCCAAAACTCCACACTTAGAAGAATTTCCAAGTGAAACCAGTCAATGTTAGCCTATGAAGGAAATTCAAGTTACCGGTAAGTACGGTTAAAATTACTTTTGAGGATCAGTACTGGGCTGAAAGATGCAGCACTGAGGTCTCTCCTGATAACAGGTGAGTAAATCGGAATTCGTATTTCGGCTGATTTTAGAGGAATATTTTAAAGTTCCAAAACTCCACACTTAGAAGAATTTCCAAGTGAAACCAGTCAATGTTAGCCTATGAAGGAAATTCAAGTTACTGGTAAGTACGGTTAAAATTACTTTTGAGGATCAGTACTGGGCTGAAAGATGCAGCACTGAGGTCTCTCCTGATAACAGGTGAGTAAATCGGAATTCGTATTTCGGCTGATTTTAGAGGAATATTTTAAAGTTCCAAAACTCCACACTTAGAAGAATTTCCAAGTGAAACCAGTCAATGTTAGCCTATGAAGGAAATTCAAGTTACCGGTAAGTACGGTTAAAATTACTTTTGAGGATCAGTACTGGGCTGAAAGATGCAGCACTGAGGTCTCTCCTGATAACAGGTGAGTAAATCGGAATTCGTATTTCGGCTGATTTTAGAGGAATATTTTAAAGTTCCAAAACTCCACACTTAGAAGAATTTCCAAGTGAAACCAGTCAATGTTAGCCTATGAAGGAAATTCAAGTTACTGGTAAGTACGGTTAAAATTACTTTTGAGGATCAGTACTGGGCTGAAAGATGCAGCACTGAGGTCTCTCCTGATAACAGGTGAGTAAATCGGAATTCGTATTTCGGCTGATTTTAGAGGAATATTTTAAAGTTCCAAAACTCCACACTTAGAAGAATTTCCAAGTGAAACCAGTCAATGTTAGCCTATGAAGGAAATTCAAGTTACTGGTAAGTACGGTTAAAATTACTTTTGAGGATCAGTACTGGGCTGAAAGATGCAGCACTGAGGTCTCTCCTGATAACAGGTGAGTAAATCGGAATTCGTATTTCGGCTGATTTTAGAGGAATATTTTAAAGTTCCAAAACTCCACACTTAGAAGAATTTCCAAGTGATACCAGTCAATGTTAGCCTATGGAAGGAAATTCAAGTTACTGGTAAGTACGGTTAAAATTACTTTTCAGGACCAGTACTGGGCTGAAAGATACAGCACTGAGGTCTTTCCTGATAACAGGTGAGTAAATCGGAATTCGTATTTCGGCTGATTTTAGAGGAATATTTTAAAGTTCCAAAACTCCACACTTAGAAGAATTTCCAAGTGAAACCAGTCAATGTTAGCCTATGAAGGAAATTCAAGTTACCGGTAAGTACGGTTAAAATTACTTTTGAGGATCAGTACTGGGCTGAAAGATGCAGCACTGAGGTCTCTCCTGATAACAGGTGAGTAAATCGGAATTCGCTTTTCGGCTGATTTTAGAGGAATATTTTAAAGTTCCAAAACTCCACACTTAGAAGAATTTCCAAGTGAAACCAGTCAATGTTAGCCTATGGAAGGAAATTCAAGTTACTGGTAAGTACGGTTAAAATTACTTTTCAGGATTAGTACTGGGCTGAAAGATGCAGCACTGAGGTCTCTCCTGATAACAGGTGAGTAAATCAGAATTCGTATTTCGGCTGATTTTAGAGGAATATTTGCACAATGGTGAAGGGAGGGGCGGGGCCTGAGGTGACATTCTGTGCAAACGCGCCCCGTGGCGCGTTTTAAGTTGGGGGATTAAGTCCCCTTGAATCATGAGGGTCCCTACGGGCCAACTAGCCCACCAGGAACCTCCAGTATGCGCCAGGGGCTGCGTTGCAGAGACATGTACAGAGGCCACACCCCTTTTACACCTCTCTGCAACGCAGCTCTGTGGCGCTTTCTGGACGTACCTGTTGGGCTAGTTGGCCCCCAGGGACCCTCAGGATTGAAGAGGATTTAATTCCCCATCTTAAAACGCGCCACGGGGCCTGTTTGCACACATGTCACCTGAAGCCCCGCCCCTCCCTTCACCACTGTGCAAACGCGCCCGTGGCGCGTTTTAAGTCGGGGATTAACTCCCCTTGAATCCTGAGGGTCCCTGGGGTGCAACTAGCCCACCATATACCTCCAAAAAGCGCCATAGAGCTGCGTTGCAGAGAGGTGTAAAAGGGGCGTGGCCTCTGTACACCTCTCTGCAAGGCAGCCCCTGGCGGATACTGGAGGTTCCTGGTGGGCTAGTTGGCCCCCAGGGACCCCCAGTATTCAAGGGGAATTCGTTCCTCTCTGCAAACGCGCCAGGGGCGCGTTTGCAGAGTGGTGAAGGAAGGGGCGGGGCCTACGGGCCCGATCGTTTTTTTTTTCTCCCCTGAAGGGGGCTGTGTGGCCCCCTTCCTTTTTCCTATTTTTAGGCCCTGGGGACCCCATCCCCCAGGGCCTTACCCCTTTTTTAAAATTAAAATAAAAAAAAAACGGGAAGGGGGCCGCGTGGCCCCCTTCCCTGGGCCTGTATTGGCCCCGGGACCCCATCCCCGGGGCATGGCCTCTTTTTTTTATTTGGAGGGGGCTGCGTGGCCCCCTCCTCAGGCCATTTAAGGCCCCGGGACCCCATCCCCCGGGGCCGGCCTTGCACTTTTTTTTTTTTTCCTTTTTTTTTCCTTTGGGGAGGGGGGCTGCGTGGCCCCCTCCGTGGCCACTTATGGCCCCGGGGACCCCATCCCCGGGGCCTGGCCTCCGTTGGGGACTGTGGGGGTCCCCAAACCCCCACAGTCCCGCCGGCTCCCCGTGTCCTACGGGAGCCGGCATTGCTTTACACATGGGGAGCAGCTAACATGCTGCTCCCCATGTGGAAAGCATCGGCTTTGGATATTGGAAGAGAGAGCAGGTTTCCTGCTCTCTCTTCCAATATCCAAGCAGTTTGCAATGACAGGACGGGAGCCGCGAGGCTCCCGTCCTGTCATTGCAAACAGCAGTGTCCCGGGGTAGGCACCCCGGGACACTGCAGGAGCCGGCTCCTGGGGGTGGCGGTCCCCAGGGCCACCACAGGCTCCAGGAGGGGGCCGCGCGGCCCCCTCCCTACATTTTGAAAGCCCCGGGAGGTGGTGGTCCCCGGGGCTTGGGGGTCCAAAACGGACCCCCATTTTAATTTTTCTTAGTGCCCCGGGAGGTGGTGGTCTCGGGCGTGTGGGGGCTGGAGCCCCCACACAGGTTTTTAATTTAAAAAAGAAGCCCCGGGAGGTGGTGGTCCTCGGGGCTGCGGGAGGGCTCAGAGCCCTCCCGCACCATTATACATAAAGCCCCGGGGGTGGTGGTCCTCGGGCTTGGGGGCCCTTAGAGGCCCCCACACATAAAATTAACCCCCCAGCATGCCCCCGGGACTTGGCCCACCCGGGGCCACTAACATCGAGCGCGGAGACCGCGCTCGATTTTTCCGGCAGGATTCGCGCTCCCTGAGCGCATCCTGCCGATTTAAAAAAATATATATATATATTTTTGCCCAGGGGTCCTTGTGGGACCCCTGAGCAGACCTAGGGGTCAGGGTGTTTCTACCCTGCTCCCTTTGTGCGCTTTGCGCACTTGTTTCTGTCCCTCGGTTCTACCGAGGGATAAAATGGCTGCCAACACTTCCTGATTCGGAGTGTTGACAGCCAATTAACATAAAGCTCGTGCTCGGGAGGATCCGCGGCCCTAGATATATCTATCTTTTTACTTTTGATTTTCTCAGCAACTACTGAACGGATTTACACCATTTAACAAAAAGGGTTCTTTCTGAACCAAGAACTACCTCTTTGCCAAATTTGGTGTAATTCCGTTCAGCAGTTCGGGCTGTAGCCGTGTCTAAAGTTTCCTATGGAAAATTGCATGGGGAAAACGCGTTTTGGGACCCCCTTTTTCTCGGCCCCCGCTTGACGAATCCCCCCGAGACTTTCAGGGTAGGAGCGGACCGGAGCGCCCCACAAAGTTTGAAAATTTTGCGAAGATACGTCAACCGGCAAGAGAGTTATTTCAAATAGAATGTCGCGGATTTCCTATGGATAATAGGTTGTAACTATAACTATCTACTGGCGACCGCCAGTAGATAATATATATATATATATATATATATATATATATATATATATATATATATATATCGCAACCAACTTCAGTCACCGCCGCCGCACCACTTGTCTCGGGTGCCGTCCATGCGGTGGTGAGCCGCAATATATTACTCCACTCTGGCGAGATACAAGCCAAAAAACGGACGCACTCTCGGGTTGATAGATCAAACGTTTGTTTAATGTGTGAGCCTCCCGCACCAACAGACGCGTTTCGGCGTAAAGCCTTTTTCGATGTTGGTGACCAAAAACAAATACAGTGATTAAATACAAACAAAAATAATGTCATGTGATGGTCATAAACATAAAAGACGGTTCCATAGCCTTGCTCTTTTCCCCAGGAATCGTGGCAGCCATCTTTAAACATAATACAAAATCATATGTGTATAAAAAGTGCAAAGAATAATACTTTTACATATATTTACAAGTCCAAAAGTGAATCGCCTATTGTGCATAAGTATATACAATCGTGAATGGGCCTGACGTCTAGAGGACTCCAATAATAATATTTTCATAACGCGTTCGATCGCGTGTCCTCGGATGACTACAGCTAGTACCCAATGAATCAAAATTGTGCCCTTAGTGGGCAATCAATGCTGTCTTCAAATAGATGCATCATCAATTATTCATTTGTTAATTCGTGCACAAAGGAATCATGAAGGCTTAAAAATATTCAATTCATAATTGTGCCCTGAATGGGCCATTTTCATCATGTCACAGTAATACGATATATGGCAGATAATTCATTCTTATCATTTCATATTAGCCAACATTCCAACGCTTCAAAGCTACACTTTTTATACACATATGATTTTGTATTATCGAAAAAGGCTTTACGCCGAAACGCGTCTGTTGGTGCGGGAGGCTCGCACATTAAACAAACGTTTGATCTATCAACCCGAGAGTGCGTCCGTTTTTTGGCTTGTATCTCGCCAGAGTGGAGTAATATATATATATATATCTCTCCATGGCAACTTTTATTCCAAAGCGTGCAGAGTGACTGTCTATGCGTTTCAGCTGCTCATAGCAGCCTTGATCACGACAGTGAGCGCCATTTTTTTAAAACTCAAATAATGGTGAATACCAATGGTAAACATAAAAGAAAGGTGTGCAATGGACATAGAAAACATATCCAAATCAAAATTGACACACAGGCAGGCATGAATACAAATAAATATTAGGATAGTTCCTTTGTTTGCAGGGAGGAATATAGTAATTATAAGCGTCTCTATAACCAAACATTTGAAGCAATTCATAATTGAAAAAGAATTAAAAAACCAAAGTTGGTATACCAAAATGGTATAATTCTGATTGCTAACAGTAAATGATCTACGCATTGTCCTCAGTCTAAGTGGTACAATTTTCCATGTATATTGGGCACAATACTTATCAAAGCATTTAGCTCATTAAATGATTATACCACAATTAAGTCCTAGTCCTTAAAACCACAAGCAAGAGGTCGAGGATTATACACTAACATCCTTCTTCTATATATATATATACTTCCTTCTCGTTCACTATTTAAAATACTATTGTTATTTTTGCAACAGTTTTGCTACATATATTCTGTATTAAGTTAATGCATAATAAAGGTATAGAGCATAAGAATCTATGCATCTTGTGTGTGTCCTTTCTCGGCACATGTACAAATTAGAGGTTGACTGATGAAAACTCTATAATAACCTGTTTGTCTCTCTCAATCCTGATTTCTCGTCCTATTATAGGCTTTACTTCCGCTAGACTCTAAGTGAATGTCTGTAGGACCTCTAGCCGTTTCTCCTGCTTTTAAGGAAATTTAGGGTATACATTTATGTGCTAGGGTCAAAAGGTATCTCCTGGGTTGACCAAACCCTTTGGCAGGCATCACTGTTTAATTACATTGTTCTTACATTTGTCTCTGGATGGTGGTATGTTGCATGTCTTCCTTTTTTTCTTACTGCCCCCCTTCTCCAACCTCTTACTTTGCTCCTGCAGTACCTCTTGCTCTTCCATCCTTTGTTTCTTTTTAGGATTTAGTAAAGCCATTGCATGTCTCCTCATGATATGCATAACAGTATCCCAGATGGTGGTGTCAGAGTCCACTGAGTCTTTGACTTCATCAATATATCATTGAGGTAATGGCTCTCCTAGAGCAGGAGCTCATGCTTGTGATGCCAGGCATTAAGCCTCCACATTTTTGTATTACATTGCGTAGTCCACACCCTCTTTACCCCCAGGTCTGCCCATATCATTTCCACCACATAAGACAACATAACTCCTCCCGTAGACCTGGAGGCAAAACCTGCATGTGCCACCAACTTATATTGTTTTCTCTTTAAGAAATAAAAATTATTTACAACTTGGTGTGTCTCCTGCTGTAACAGAAAGGAATATTTGTGTCACTTAATTATATTTGTTACTACACTGTTTAATCTTGTCTCACAGACCTATCACATTTCAGGTTAAAAAACTGAGATTCTTCCACCTCCCCATTGTCCATTTGTCACTTCTTATTCCATGTTGTTGTGACGATCTTTGTTCTGCATGACCATCTGCCCATTGCATATCTGCAAACTTTTCACCAATGAGTTGTACTCCACAGCTTTCATCTGACATCTTCTGAAGTCCCTCTCACAATACACACTATACTTTGGACCTAGAGGTGCCTGTAAGACACCTACATCTTTAGTAACTTCCACACCCAACTTAACATGTTACACTTCCCTCCCTGATCTTCCCTTCTCCTTTTCTCTTCAGCTCTATGCCCCACCATTTCCCACTGCCCTAAACTCTTGACCAGTGGGTTGTGACCTGACAAGGAACAACGTAAGATGTAGATCATCATCAAAGAACTTTATTTGGCACTATCGAGATAGCCTATAAAAGTGCATAAAACAGATAAAATACCACCCAGTTAAAAAACAACCGGTAAATAAAAAAAAAAACTCTTCGGGCCAATGTAGTCAAAACATTCAAGGGGTCAATATTCTTTCATGTAATTAGAGGTAGGCATTAAGAACAATACAAATAAAAAATGTTTTAAAAAGAATGCCCCAAATTCATGGAAAACACATCAGTCTAGCTCAGCCTCTTTATGATACGGATTGCTTCACAGATAAATGAGGCAATACTAAAACAGATAACTGGGGATTCCATAGCACACAAAAAACTAATTGTAGCTTCATAGTTCCGAATGCTGTGTGCAATGAATAGGGGTTTTAAAAGTTCCTTCCTTAAATCAGCAAACAAAACGACAACAAAGCATAAAATGTAAAGTACATGGTTTAGAATTATCATCACGCGGACACAGGGTAGCTATTAAAACCCATTGATTTGTTTTAGGGAATGAGATGAGCTGGTGTATCGTGCTTAATCGTAATCTGGTCAGGGCATAGCAGTGTTGATAACGTGTCACCCAGGTTAGATAAGGTTAAAGCCTACAGGAAAAATATAAGCCAAGTATGTTGTTACCGTGTGTTTCCCCTATCAGCAATGGCTCTGTTTCTTGTCCTTGCGTCTAAAAGAGCAGCCTTCATTGTCGTCTTCTCTAGCGTTAGGATCTTGGTCGGCTCTTCAAGTCCAGGAAAGCCGAAAGTGTTTCTGATAGTGTTATTAATAGAAGACAGCCATTGTATTTTTAAAGGAAGATCCAAAGTTAGGCAGCCCTGTATGATTGACCTTGTAAATTCGGTTTCAGGTTTAGTAATGAGGCCTTTGAGAGAGGCCATTGAGAGTGGAAAGAACACCACATGACAGACCCAATAAGGATATGTCACCAATGAGCAGAGCATCATGCAGATGGAAGCACAAGGCCCTGATTGATTGCACACAGGAGTTAGTCCCCTTGCTTTACTGTCATAGGAATCGCTCAAATATTCAGAAACATCTCCGTGTAAGTGTGCTATAAGCTGAATACTTCTTATAATACATTTCTCAATATGAAAAAGCACTAAATAAGAGAAAATATGCTCACAAGTGTAACCCCCTCTGAATCATAACTTAAAAAATGTATCCAATTAGCCAGAGCAGTCACCACTGTTTTTCCATTAAACAAAAAAGCTAAAAGACAAATAGGGCCTCTAAATAGACTACATACACAGATGTATACATACAGACATAATCACACGTGTGCCACCCCTGAGCACAGCTGTTATCAAATATACATTTGGGCACAGCCCCAATATAACCTCATGCTAGTTGGTTCCATTCTCTTTTCAGTTTATTACAAGATGATTCTCGCAAATGTACATTATTATTACAATGATACAGCCCCTTTTGTCCAGTAATGTTTTGATTCCTTTGCACCCACACCCCTACCTACACCTCGGGCCGGGAATAGAGTTTGGCGGAGAGGGTTCTCCATTTCAATAGGGATGGTGTACCTTCTCCGCTAAACTCACTTGGTGTCCGGCAGACCTTCAGTGTGTCTACTGTGGAGCCTACTATGTCTCCACCTGTGACATATGCCCTACAGAGGAAGGGCCGTCTGAGGTTTTTTCATTTCTCCACCTGCCCTATTTAGAGTGGGCAGACAAAGGGTAAGTTTTCACTGTCCGTGTCCACCAGGTAAAACCTGGTGCTAAAGGGCAGTGGAAACTGCAAAATGACCCACACGCCATGGGAGAAAACTCCCATGATGAAGGGGTCAATGCTTTCTTTATTTTCAAGAAAAAAATCAAATTTTGGTACTTTGTTTTTGAAAATAAAGTCAATGTTGAAAGTTTGATGTACAGCTTCATCATGTCAAACTTTCAATGCATCTGCAAGAACCACCGTGACGGTGGTTCCCTGAAATGCAAGAGTTGTCCGCTGGTCTTGCGAAGTACCCTCACCATGGCGGGAGTAAACTGCTCTATCAAGGAGACAAAAATACTTCATCCACCAAAGTCTAAATTGAGCCCCTAGTTTCTTAAAACATTTTATCAGAGACTCTGTTGATCTTGGAGGATCCTAACTTGTGATATATATTATTACAACATTTTGGAGAGCAAATATTACATGTGAACGCCCTGTGTACTTTCAAAAAAGACGTTGTTAAAATTTGGCCAATTTCATATTACCAGAAAAAGCTATTTATCTCTTCATTTTGTTGAATCAGAATAAATATACATGTTAATGATTTTTGTGGAAAATAATGAAGTTAACTAATTACCCAATAAATGTATAGTTTTCTGTTTGATGCATGTATGGAAAATAAAATAATTTGTAATGTTTCTAGATGTTGGAGATGATCTTTTGGATATGTGTGCTCGAAATGTAACTACAAACCTGCATCTAACGAAAGCAACAGGTAAGAACCACACAATGTAATTTCAGTTTTCAACTAGATTTGTGATTCTGTAGCCCGTGTGTGAATCTACACTGGCAATGATTATGCTTATATTTGGTAAGAGGCATACAGAACTGGTTGGGATATTCCTGAAGCCACGTTGAGCATGTGGAAACGTCTATTCATCTACTTCATCATACAGATGCACCTTATGCACCATCCTTTCAAGTACATTCTTCTCTCAGTATATTTGTCACCTTCTAAATATCCTCAAGGCCCAGAATGGAATCAGAAACATTTTCCCCCAACAGTAACACTCCAGCATCACCAGGTGGCGCAGTGCGGTCTAAGCCAAATATCAGCCCGTCCATGAACATGACGTTGAAGTGTATAAGGCACCAACAGATGCGTTGGTGTTAGTTCTTGAATTTCAGAGCCTCATTCACACTGGTCCGAAGTTGGTCTCGGTGCTTCACCATTAACATTTCTCAGCGTTCAGCAGTGACTAGGTAACATGTCTCCTCCATAGATTAAAGGGTCCAATCCTGTCACAGATGTCATAAGAAGATAACCATGTCCTGCCTTCACAACATCTGCATGTGGTGTCCAGGCTTCGAGCATGACCCCTCGGGTTGGGACTTCTATTTATTGATGTACCTTATTTCTCTAAGGAAACGGAAGGCCAAGCTATTTTATTCAAGTAGTAGAGACCAGGAAAGCTCCACAGCCTAGAAAGGAGGTACGTCACCCCTTAATCTGAAAATGTGACACAGGCTTCAATAAGAGGCAGAGAAGGAGATGGGGAGGAAGTCCTGCAGCCATTATAAGGAATCGTGGATAGATGAACCATAAAGTGCCAAAATGTCCATGGACTTCTAAATGTTGGAAGAAAAGTGTGACTCGGGGACCGCCCTCACTTGAAAATACATATGTTTGACAACAAGAGGGAAAAAGAAACAGCATAAAAAGATAGGTATTGGAAGACAGCTGATGGGAGATGATAGCACAAGTGCAGGATATGGAATAAATACAGTGGAAAACTTTTATAATGAAATTGGCATCCATTCCCTGTTTTAAGACAGACGCTGTCTAATTTATTATCTACTATTTTTTAAGTGGAAGATTAGTGGACAGGCTGGATCTCACAGGTGATAAAGAGTGAGATTGGGACAATCCTACAGGGCTGTGACTGGAAAATGCCGCTAGTTGGACTTTATTTTTCTTTAGTTGAGGAGTCAGAGGGAAGATCTAATACCTGCACAAAGAGCTTGGGTTAATCTTAATTGGTGTTACTGGCCAGTTACCTGCAACCTGACGTTTTGGAGTAGAGGCAGCCTGCATATTAAACACCATGGGAAAGCCAAAGTTTACAAACACAATGGCGTACCCTGCCTGCCAAACCTTTGGTCCACCCGCGGAGATGGGTGGCCCTTTAGTATCCCGTCGATAGAGCCCCCTTTGGTTCTGTTGACAGAACACTCCCTCGCCGTCCCAAAGGAGTAGGGGCCATTAAAGGAAGTACATTACATCATCCGCCATCTTTAGTGTTGATGGTGTAACTACTTTTTCTTTCCTGTCTGTCATTGCCAAGACAAACCTGGCGTTGAGGAACAGGAAAAAACAATATTGACCTCTGCACCATGGTAGAAAACTTCCAGGATGTAGGGGTCATTCGTTTTGTTGTTTAGAAAAAACAACAACCCCCATATAGGCAGTTTGTTTTATTAAAAAACAAAAAATGTCAACTGTGTGGTGTACGCCCATCAAAAT
Organism: Calotriton arnoldi; assembly: GCA_963921515.1. Taxonomy (NCBI): domain Eukaryota; kingdom Metazoa; phylum Chordata; class Amphibia; order Caudata; family Salamandridae; genus Calotriton; species Calotriton arnoldi. The sequence goes on from CAWUFW010007339.1 coordinate 592,196, forward strand.
AAACGTCAACTGTACACCAAACTATTAGTACATTGAAAGGAACTGATGCAACAGCAGTTCATTTCAGTGTACAGAGATAACTGCAGGGCCGGTGGTCATCTCTAAATTTGACAGGTGGAGTACCCTTGGTATGGTGGTGGTAATGTCCTCCACTATCCCAATGAACACTACACCGTGTTCCAATCTCAAAATCAAGCCCAGAGTCCTGACATTTGCATGCCATGAGCAACAGAGAAAAATCACTAACTGAAGCGTGCTGGGGTGCCTCACAAAAAATGTTCTTGCAGAAAACGCTGCGCAGGTTCATAATTGCCATTATGTATACTAGAGCAGCAAGCCTCCTGAGAGAGGATCATTGCAGATTGACACACGCAGCGATGTAAACCAAAGGCATTTTTTGCAGAGTTACGCTCAGACACGAACACTTTGCGGAAACAAGTAAATAGTTTGTTTTCTAGAATACAGGACTGAAGACACGTAAGGGCACTTACGGCACACGCCTCACAGCAGCTTTGGACTGCTAGAATATGGTGGCCTACTTGGAACAGTGCAGAGTGTATCTCCCCAAGCATCGTCAACTTGCTTTGTGGTGGAAAAAATACTCGGAATTCTGTCATGGGCCCCTCTGGCAGGATCTCTCCTGCGACCAGTTGTGTCTAAGTTCCTGAACTCTACTGCTAGAGGTGTGATTTTACAACATTCTAGACAAGCAGGCCATTTCAAGATTGACAATGATAAAGTGACCCCCTGCAATGGTCTTGGAGAAACTAATCAACCAACGCATCACCGACCACCTCAGCAACCACCAGCTCCTCGTCACCACTGAGTCCAGATTCAGACTCAAACACAATACAGAAACTGTACTCATCGCTGACCCAGACAACATCCAGATGATCCTTGATAGAGGAGGTGCGGCAGACCTCATTGTCCCACACCATCCTTATCAGGTGCCTGTACGAGATTGCCATCCAAGGACTCGGGCTCCGCTAGATCTGCTCCTTCATAATGGATAGAACACATGCTGTGACCTTACTCCTCGGAAGCCCACAAGCTTATCTACGGAGTGACTCAAGGTTCATTGCTCAGCCCCACCCTCTTCAACGCATTGATGATCACTCTGGCCAACGTCATCCATGCACATGATATCAACAATTTCTCCTATGAATAAAACATGCAATTCATACTCTCCTTCTCAGACACGACCCTCAACACAAGCAACAAGTTCACCACCTGCATGACTGAAGTCGCTAACTGAATGAAAGCCTACTGTTTCAAGCTCAAAACCATCAAGACAGAAGTAGTGATCTTCGGCAAAAACACCTCACCATTGGACTCGTACCCACACCCAGCACCCACATCAGGAACCTCGGATATATCATTGACTGCAAACTACACATGACCGCACAAGTCAACATGATCACTGCATCCTGCTTCCACACCCTGAACATGCTGAGGAAGATCTTCAAATGGCTCCCAAGAAACACAAAAAAATGTACCTCAAGCCCTAGTCACCAGCAAGTTGAACTACTCTATACAGGGATCACCAAGCAACTCACTAGAAGACTACAAACCATCCAGAACTCAGCAGCTAGACTCATCCTCAACCTCCCACACAGTACACGCATCACACCACACGTTAGGGAGCTCCACTGGCTCTTAATACACAAACGCTGTCATTTCAAACACCTCACACACACACATTCAAAGCAATACACAACTTAGGTCCCACCTATCTGAACAGTCACATCTCCTTCTACCAACCACCCAGACACCCCTGGTCTGCAGGACTCCTAGTCGGACACATCCCACGCATACACCAAACTAGATCAGAAGGACAGGTGTTCTCTTACATCGCTCCTAAAGCATGGAACGGCCTCCCACTCCATATCAGAGCCTCCTCCTCTCTTCTTGCATTCCGCAAGAAGCTGAAGACCTGCTTTTTCAATTAACCAACCTACTATAGGCAGGGCTAGGCACACACACCTGTTCAGCGCCAGGATACCCCTGCGGGTGGTAGTGCGCTTTATAAATACCCATAACATACCAAAACAAGGGGTGGTATTCCGTGACTATACACCCTGGTACTGCAGAAGCAGTCAATCTTCATCCAGGGAAAGAGTATTGGGGAAGCTTGGACTGAAATATATGCTCCTGTTTCCAGCATGGTTGAAAGTGATGGTAGATAGTAAAACCTACATATTTTCAGGCCCAAAAAAAGGCATGGGCTGATGACTATGGAGATGGACATAATCGATCTCCCAGCACATGACCCCGCACTCCATGTGATGATGATGCACTCCAGGAAACAAAATTGAATTGAGGCATTCGAAGGGCAGGTGGCGGTGCTCGCAGCAGTGGTTGATGGTCATGACAGATGCTTAGTGCAAAGCTGCACAGGCTCACAATCAAACATGGCATCATCAAAATCGCAGTCAGATGAACCAATGGGAGAGGCTTCCAAAATTGGCCACTAGTTCAGCAGATGATTTGCAGCCACTTTGATTTGACCGCCACTCTTTAGACCCATGCTTGCCCCGGTGTGTGGTTTCTATAATCCGACCATATTTATTGGAACACTGTGTTGGATTATAGATATATTCTTCCTGACGACATGAAGATGTGGCCGGCAAGATGATTGGTAAGCATATATCTCCATCTTGACATGTTGGAGGCTGAAAGTCTTCCTTAGCATTACATTTTGTTACTGAGCGGGGTGCCGATGTTCCACCTCCCTCGGCATTAGGGGATTTCAGTTGGGGATCAGTTTCAGCGGGTCTAGGAAAGATGGGCAAAGTTGTGATTGTAATGAGCTAATGTACGGATATCAATGGTGATATGGGAACAGAAAATAGACAATTACCCTCACATGATCGAAAAGGCAATCAGTAGATCAGTCTATAATGTGAGCTGCCAGTCATGGCTTCAGATTGTAAGTAAACCTTCCCGACTTGAAATGTTAGGGGCATGAATAAATGTATTAAAAGATTTAACTTCTATATGCACGTGAAAAGATGATGTGCAAAAATAGCTTTACTGCAAGAGATACCTGGGGAGGCAGGACTTGAATCAAAGCAGAGATGGCGAGATCAGCTATTTTACAAATTATACTTGGTGTTTGCCATATGAGCGCTAAGTTGGTATGACCTGGTGCATCTTTCTTCACAAATGAGACTACATTAGGTCAGGAAGGATGCTTAGTTCTTGTAATAGACAAGTTAGGTGGGCTGGACTTACTACTGGCCAGTGCTATGCCCGAAACACTGATTAAACTTGATTCCTAGAGCACAGTTACACTGGCTGGGGAGATGGTTCTCAGAAATACCAAGCCTTGATGCTATGTATTACCTTCACTAGATGAAAAAAGTGTTGCCTACTCTGTTCATTACATCAAAAAATTATTTGCACTATTCAAAGAAAAAGAATCATAAAGAAAAAGAATCATACATATAAAGAAAGAGACATTCAAATATAAAGTACCCATGCATAAGAAAATACGAATTGTAGAAGATTTATTAACAAAAAGATAAATAATTAAATCCAAAAACATATAATAACATTGGCGCTTAACACGGTACACAAACAACAAGATAAACAATACAGTGTGTAATCAAAAAAGTGGCGGAGGAATTAATTATACAAAGTAGGAAGTTCAGGACAAGACAAAAACGACACAAAGCAAAAATGCGTCCTCTTCAGTTTGGGCCACATATATGCGTCGTCTGCGTTTCGACCATAATGTAATTAAATGGTCATCATCAGGACAGGACAATGATTATAGGGTCCAAAACAATTCAATAAAACATCTAAAAACAAGAAAAATATATACATGGTATCAAAGATTACAATTTTGGGAGTTATGTCACAGCATAAGAAGAATCTTCAATTAGAAAGTTTAGAGATGAATCAAGAATCAGAAAAAAGAGAGTGAGAACCGTCAGTGCAGTCATGAAAAGACCCTCAAACCATACCGAAGTCCAGTGTATATAAAAAACATAATATTAAATAAAATAAAAATCAGTGAATAGAGATAAGCAGTGACCCGCACCTTAGAGAAAAAGTTAGGAACCATAGATCACCTATTCTCATAGTAGATCCAACCGAAAGTATGACAATCGTATGGAGTCCACAGTATGGTTGACTCAGAAGTATGTTACTGTTGATCCAATAGAAAACAATTCAAATTAGTAACCCTATATGCCTCGACAGATGGACAAAATAGCGCAATGGCCCTAAACCATACTCACATCCAGGGCAGAATGTGATATATCCAAGAGACATAGGGGCCGATTCACAGAACTAATCTGAGACAAAATCCTAAACTTACTACTTTTGGTATTCACAGAACGCATTTAGTAGTAGAAAAGTTAGGATTCCTACCTTTACTACAACTAAACTGAGACAAAATCCTAACTTTACGACTTTCGGCATTCACAAAAGGGATTTAGTAGTAGTAAAGTTAGGATTCCTAACTTTACTACTCCTAAATGCCTTTTGTGAATACCGAAAGTCGTAAAGTTAGGATTTTGTCTCAGTTTAGTAGTAGTAAAGTTAGGAATCCTAACTTTACTACTACTAAATGCCTTCTGTGAATACCAAAAGTAGAAGGTTTAGGATTTTGTCTCAGATTACTTTTGTGAATCGGGCCTACGTATGCAAAAGTTGGAAAGCTCAAGAGATAATGTAGGTGACCAGCCTGCTCCTTCAAAAATTAGGGGCAACTGGAAAGAAATATGCATAAAATAAGTATCACCGGAAAAGAATGTTTCCATTCAGTTACTTTACTAGCATGGAAATAGAACACCACATTTAAAAGGTGTAAGAAGGTAATACTCATATTATACTTACAGCCAAACTAATGGCAGAGAGCTTGTATGTAGATGTATACACACATACGCAATCCAGTCCCAAAGGATCTGGTAGTTTTCGGTATCCGTACGGAAGGTTACATAATTAAAATCAGTTTCATCATAAGCCCAAAACTAAAAAGGAAAGAAAAATGAAAATTGAAAATTACAAAAGGGGACGATTCCCATAGGTAAAGAGGTAACTGGAGTGAGGCCTGGAACCCAGTGATGTTACCTTTGTATTGCAAATTAGAAGTCCAACGAGAACTTGTAAGGGCTGTGCACAATGGCCAGGTCCCACCCGACGGGCTCTGTAAAAAAAAAAAAAACACATGTTACATACAGGCCTCTACGGGATTAAGCAATAGCCACGAACTCGGTACAATGTATTACATAAAAGTGCCCCATATTACATATAGGCCCCCAAGGGAATAAGCAAACGCCGCATGCTAAAAACAACGGTCAATACCTCGCATGAAGAAGCCGTTCAAAACGGCAGCACCTTGTCATTAAAAGAGACATCAAAAGAGGACTGTGACCACCTATGGAAATGACATAATGTCCGCTACATCTTTCCTGGTTGGTTGTAGTCCTCCCTCCTCTTCGAGTTTCATGTAACTATTTTGGGGGATTGCTTATTCCATCATGGACGCCACATTTCCATAGGTGGTCACAGTCCTCTTTTGATGTCTCTTTTAATGACGCTCCGTGATTTTCATAGTACTTCTTTCGCGCCCGCGGAACGCTATTTATTTTCCGGGTTCCGGTCCGGAAAATCCTTCAAGAGTGACTCGGGATGCTAGTACTCTTTGAGTGACAGAGGTAAGATGCTTTGTGGAGGCTTCGTTCTGGTCACAAGGTGCTGCCGTTTTTAACGGCTTCTTCATGCGAGGTATTGACCGTTGTACAATACAAAGGTAACATCACTGGGTTCCGGGCCTCACTCCATTTACCTCTTTACCTATGGGAATCGTACCCTTTTGTAATTTTCAATTTTCATTTTTCTTTCCTTTTTAGTTTTGGGCTTATGATGAAACTGATTTTAATTATGTAACCTTCCGTACGGATACAGAAAACTACCAGATTCTTTGGGACTGGATTGCGTATGTGTGTATACATCTACATACAAGCTCTCTGCCATTAGTTTGGCTGTAAGTATAATATGAGTATTACCTTCATACATCTTTTAAATGTGGTGTTCTATATCCACGCTAGTAAAGTAACTGAATGGAAACATTCTTTTCCGGTGATACTTATTTTATGCATATTTCTTTCCAGATGCCCCTAATTTTTGAAGGAGCAGGCTGGTCACCTACATCATCCCCTGAGCATTCCAACTTTTGCATACTATGTCTCTTGGATATATCACATTCTGCCCTAGATGTGAGTATGGTTTACGGCCATTGCGCTATTTTGTCCATCTGTCGAGGCATATAGGGTTACTAATTTGAATTGTTTTCTATTGGATCAACAGTAACATACTTCTGAGTCAACCATACTGTGGACTTCATACGATTGTCATACTTTCGGTTGGATCTACTATGAGAATAGGTGATCTATGGTTCCTAACTTTTTCTCTAAGGTGCGGGTCACTGCTTATCTCTATTCACTGATTTTCATTTTATTTATTATTATTTTTTTATATACACTGGACTTTGGTATGCTTTGAGGGCCTTTTCATGACTGCACTGACTGTTCTCACTCTCTTATTTCTGATTCTTGATTCATCTCAAAACTTTCTAATTGAAGATTCTTCTTATGCTGTGACATAACTCCCAAAATTTTAATCTTTGATACCCATGTATATATTTTTCTTGTTTTTAGATGTTATATTGAATTGTTTTGGACGCTCCTATAATCATTGTCCTGTCCTGATGATGACCATTTAATTACATTATGGTCGAAACGCCGTTGACGCATATATGTGGCCCAAACTGAAGAGGACGCATTTTTTGCTTTGTGTTGTTTTTGTCTTGTCCTGAACTTCCAACTTTGTATAATTAATTCCCCCGCCACTTTTTTGATTACACACTGTATTGTTTATCTTGTTGTTTGTGTACCGTGTTGAGCGCCAATGTTATTATATGTTTTTGGATTTAATTATTTATCTTTTTGTTAATACATTTTCTACAATTCGTATTTTCTTATGCATGGGTACTTAATATTTAAATGTCTCTTTATATTTATAATTCTTTTTTCTTTGAATAGTGCAAATAATTTTCTGATGTATGTTTTGTGTATCCAAGTGTAAAACTTGAACCTCTGTTAGGATTCCAGTATTGTTTGCCCCTGGTTCGGGTTTCAGGGCTGCCCCTGTTGTTGATAATTAATTACTCTGTTCATTAGGCTGAAAATCTTTGCTAAAAAAACCCCAAAAGAATGCTGCTAGCAAAAGTTGCCTATTACTGCTGGGATAAGTAGGTGAAGAAGCTTATTCGAGACGCCAAATATGCCCTTAGTATTCCCATAAATAGAGACTGGATTGCACAGAGCGGAAGAACGACAAACATTGTTAATGGGGCGAGGCAGAGCTCAGAACACTATGGTACCTGTAAGGGCGTGGAACAGTTTGGCTATTCTAAGAATTAACTTAAACAGGATGTGCCGACAGGTCACTTCTTCAGCTGCCAGAAAATAATTGGGGTAATACTTGCAATGTGGGTAGAGAGAACACATATGGGACCAACACAAAAATATAGTACTGCAGATCCTGCTAGTGTTGGGAAGTATTAGGAAACCAGTTGCAACATTATATCGGTCTCAAGTAGTGGAGTCCAAGGGAAACTTAGATAACTTAAGCGGTATTTGGGCTGCAGATATGACTAGTGGCATCCGTGAGGAGGAATTGGAAATTTAGTTGAGTTACTCTACTAAGGTTTGTAGAAACTAGTTTTATAACATTACATAGATCATTTGTCTCTCCAAAGAGAGTTGGCAAGATATTTCCAGTAGCAGTCAACA